>CM075452.1:6970589-8170589 GCA_037832335.1 Carallia pectinifolia | reverse complement strand
CAGGTTTGGCAGTGATAACAGTTATGCTTGTTACTACCTGTCTCATGTCTCTCGTTATTGTCCTCTGCTGGAACAAAAGTGTCTTCTTTGCATTATGCTTCGTGATTTTTTTTGGCACGATAGAGGCTCTCTACTTCTCGGCTTCCCTTGTAAAGTTCCTGGAAGGGGCCTGGGTCCCAATTGCTCTCTCGTTCATCTTCCTGATCATTATGTGTGTATGGCATTATGGAAAACTCAAAAAGTACGAATTTGATGTCCAAAACAAGGTCTCTATTAACTGGCTACTTGGCTTGGGTCCTAGCCTCGGAATTGTGCGTGTCCGAGGAATCGGCATTATACATACTGAGCTTGTTGCTGGAATCCCAGCTATCTTTTCCCACTTTGTCACCAATCTTCCAGCATTCCACCAAGTCCTGGTTTTTGTGTGCGTTAAATCCGTCCCTGTTCCACATGTTAGACCTGATGAACGGTTTTTAGTTGGTCACATTGGCCCAAGAGAATACAGGCTCTATAGGTGCATTGTACGATATGGTTATCGTGATATCCACATGGATGATGTGCAGTTTGAGAAGGACCTTGTATGGAGTATAGCAGAATACATACGCTCTGGGAGCTTTGAACTGAACGGAGCAAATGATGATTCAGCGAAGGAAGATGACAAGATGATGGTAGTGGGATCGTGTTCAGCCGATAAAGACAGAATCCAACTGTGTGAGAATGATGTTTCAAATTCCGAGGTAGCCAGTACCTCGGAGTTGAGGGAGATAAGGTCGCCAAAAGTGGTCCAACCGAAGAAAAGAGTAAGGTTCGTGGTACCAGAGAGCCCAAAGATCGACAGGGGTGCAAGAGAGGAGTTGCAGGAACTCATGGAAGCCGGGGAGTCAGGGATTGCGTACATACTAGGTCACTCTTATGTGACAGCCAAGCAGGGATCCAGCATGGTGAAGAAGCTCGTGATCAATTACGGATACGAGTTCTTGCGGAGAAACAGCAGGCCACCCACAGATGCACTCACTGTACCACATGCATCTACTCTAGAAGTGGGGATGGTTTACAATGTCTAAATTTTTGCTGTACATAAATATAATGTGTGAAGTGAATGTACATTCTGTGATGCTGTGCAATGGATGCAGAGACCACCACCGATAAAAATGGTGGATGATTAGAGTTAAGCTGGGAGTTTAGTTATACCCTGAAGAGTGCTTGGCTAAACAGCGAGGCAACAAAAAAGTGGCAGGTAAAAAGTGTACTCTAGGTTTCTATAGTAATATAGTTTAAAAGCCAGCGGCATACCCAAGTTCTTGAGTTTGGCAAAATTCCTAATTTAGGTAGGCTCGAGCGTTGATTAAACGATAAGGTTATTTCATTTCATTGTGACATGTTTGTTACAAGCTCTTAAACCATGTATCTAGAATTACATATGTAATTTTATTATGAGATTAGATACTTAGATGAGTATCTTACGGATAAAATAGCAACGGTTATTTCATTTTTTTTTAAAAATAATTATTATTATGCATGTAATTAATTTCAATTCATATATACATAATTTTAATGAATTATATTTAAATATGTTGCGCTTCAAATTTAACAACTATACATGTAATATTAATTAGAAAAAATAAAAATATTAGTGGGAACCTTATAGAGGTTGGGTACGCATTATTAATAAAATAATACGGCGTTTGAAAATCCATTTATTCGATCCAAATCTAAATTTTTTGCAATAAATAAGGGAAAGATTGAATTAGATATAGTGATACCTAGAAAGAGATGATAAAGCACATCATCGTAATTACATTTGAGGAAAAACTTTCTTAAAATTATACAAAAGCGAAAATGGCAAAGAAAAAGCCCTTTTGTTGAAAAAATAAAATAAAATATAAACGTTACGAACTTACAATGGATATATTTTTCAATAATTATTTGAAAAGATGTCTTGAAATTTATTGCTTGTATTAGATAATAAAATTTAAAAAAAAAAAAATTCTTGCTAATAAAAAAAAGACACAATGTTTATTCACCCTTGGTTACCATAAGGACGCACCATCTGAAAATTGATTTTGTCAAAGGGAAATTAAAAAAAAAATGTTTTTGGGGACTTGCTTAAAAAAGAAATACCAATAAAAAGAGGAATGCAGAGGAGTGAGGATTTTTGCTAGAACTTAGGTTCTTAATTTTCTTCTGTTTTTCAGTGAATGAAGTTCATGTGAGTTCACGCACACTTCCGTTAATTCAACTCTCTGAGTTCAATTACATGTAGAGCAATTACGCTAAAATTTAAAAATTTTAGGATGCATTACCTACGAACAGCTCTTTGTTTTTTTTTTTCTTGAAAAAAAAAAAGATAATTTCATATTGATACATTAATATAATTATTCCACAAAGGTAAACTATTAATACACGTGTTACAAAAATAATTATACTAAAACATGAGTCGAAAATTAATGCTTAATATTAAATACTAGTTTTTTTTTTCTCTTATGTCTTTAAAATATTTATCGTTCCCAACGCAGAATATGATAAAGTACTCTTCCAAAGTCAATTTCGTCATACAATAAACAAAATTAATATCAATGAGCCATTGTTCTCTAAAATTAAAAATTTTGAATTTGAATTAATCGAAACTAATAAAAAAAAATATTCAGGAAATTATCTAAAATGTGTCATGTATGCTTCTAGGAAGCTAATAATAAAGTTTTCAGAGTTAAATTAGGAGAAGAATTAATATGCCAAATTTCAACTTAATTAAGAAAATTTTCATTTAGAGTTTGTTCGGGAGAGTGATAGCTCTAATTATTTAGGAAAGTTTTCACACACACACGCTTATATAAACACATGAAGGAGCCACATAAACCTGAAAAGAAACTACGCAAACCTGAAAGCTGTGTTACCTATTACGTCTCAACAAGCAAGAAGAAGAAGAAGAAGAAGAAGAAGAAGATGCAGAACGAGATGGAAGGGGCAGTGCCAGGGTTGGTGTTTGAGCCCTATGATGAAGAAATCATTAGCATTCTTAAAGACAAGTTGGATGGAGCGTTGGAGGCACGAGACCCGGTGAGAGAGTTTGATCTTTACGGGGAAAAGGAGCCATGGTTGATCTTTGACAAGAATGGCAAGCGGAATTTCTATGCCTTCACCAAGCTGAAGATGAAGAACAAGTCCATGTTCGAAAGAACTGCTGGTTCTGGGACTTGGGTCACCCAAAAGACTGAAGAAGTCTATGATCGTCCTCTTGATGATGACTGCCGCCAGATTATTGGATACAAGAAGCTGCTCATCTTCGCTGAAGGAAAGAAGGGTTCGGATGCCAAATCTTCATCATCGAGAAGGGCGGCGCCCAATGGCCACTGGATCATGCATGAGTTTTCGCGCTCAAACCAAAAACTGGGCGATGGTTCTTATGTTCTCTGCAAAATCAGAAACAAGGACGTGGATGCAGCAACAAAGGGGGCCTCCTCTTAATTAATTAATTAATTAGTTGATCACATTATATTCATGTAATATATAAATGCAGCAAGATACATGCAACAATAATCCCCAGTGGCATATTCTGCTATGTTTGGTTCTTTGGTATTAGTTTATGCTTGTATTAGTAGGATGGTATCTGTTTGTTTGTTTTTTTCTTGTGTTTTTTTGGCACAATTGCCGTTTTAATCCTTAGAAGAATCTGCTTGTTAGCCAACTGCACTGTGGAATATACTAATGCCACTTTTTGTTCATCTCCTTATGTTTGCCCAACATGAGTTCAGTTCCCTTGCGAAGAATTATATGTGAGATTAGTCTGGAAAAAAAAAATCTATTACTCGGAGCACGGCTAAGTGACATTGTTTAAGTTTTGCCATGATATTTATCAACACGTACGTCTTTAATCCAGCGATGAGCAGTCTGACAAATCTCAACAGGTCTTTTGAAACATGTGTTCTCTGTTAATGAAAAATCTTGGGCCACTAATAAATAACTATGAGAGGAACAGAAAATTGTTACAAGTTCCATCGTGCTTTTGGCCTTCAAGAAAGACCCGCGTTCACCTTCTTAATCTCAAAGACAAGAATCCTATAATGTAAAGTGCCAATGTCTTGTAGCATAACAGTTTTCATTCTTGGGGATTATGCGAAAAAATCTCAATGCCAAGTTTCTTGAACCATTTGATTGATGGGGTTGACGAGTTGCTGACGTTGCGCAATTATTGTGCCTCCATCTTATAGCACAGATTAAGAGAATTCCACCTAATAGGACCAGGAGGTGCTGAATGCATTGGGCCACCATTATCAATGGTTGTCGTGATTAGTTTTGTAAATTGAGTTTGTTCCACCCCAGGGACAGGAGTGCCCACAATTCAGGAATTTGCACGTATCACCTATTCATAAGGGATTTCAACAGTTGTCAGTGAGGTTTCAACTTGAGATGAAGTACTATATTAAACGTTAAATCTTTAACTACTGACTCCACCTTATAAACAAAACTTATGATTGAGCAGTTTATTTTTTTTGTTTTTATCCTGATTGAGCAGTTTGCAGGGCTGAGTTTTGGTTTACCATATAAAAATGGCCGATCAAGGACAAGTGGCGAACTAAAGTGGCAAGGGGCTCACCAGAAGGGCCATGCAAAAGTGAGTCCAAATATAGCTTTGCATTGAATGAATACAATTTGGACTGTCTGTTCCGAATTCATCTGATCAGGTTGAGAGCTCAAAGCTCAAAGTTTTCCTTCTCGATGCCCGTTCTCTTCTCCATTCAATGAACATAACTTTGTGTTTCACAAGTCATCCTTTGTGGTTAAAAACTATTTCTTTGAAGTTCAGATTTTAATCTTGAAAAAAGTGTAGAGTTTATAAAATAAAAAGAAATATTTTTATTGTATAATTTACAATTTGGTGAATTTATTAATAGTAAAAAAAAAAAAACATTAAATCGCATGAATTTTACGTGCATCTAAATATCATTTTTATAGAAGAACAATATACATGGTCATCACTTTGTATAAGCAAAGAGAATGTTTTCATGATTCAAAAGCAATTTAAACATGACAAGAAATTTAAATATCAAGATCTTGTGTTCTTAAGACGCTACAGTGGGATGAATGGCTCACAAAAGAAGCGAGGATTGTCGTTGTTGTGCAACTCATAAAACCTTTTGATAGACTAAAAGTAAGGCTCATAAGGTACAATAATTCTAATCTCAAAGTTGTACGAATGAGAGGACTTCGAGGGAATTAACCCACCACATGCGCCATCAAGTTAAAATAATAAAAAGTTATATGGAGGAAATAAATTAAATGCATATCAACTGTAAATTTATATATTGTATTATTATGATAATTAAATATACATTTAATCTTTTAATATATAATCACAATTAACTTTAGTTACTAACAGTTTTCACAATCTAAGGAGGGTATGAGATTAGGATACATCAAGTTAACCGTATCCATATAATGAAGCTGTTCATAACTTGCCATGACTTGGTTGTGTTAATAAATCTGATATATTTATCTAAACTTTTCTTGTAAAATTATGAGTTCTGTATCACTGGAAGTTTTCTTTCTCCGTGGCTTATGAATCAAGTTGGCAAAATCAGGCTTTATTTGTCCCAATTATGAAAGAAGAAAGTCTGTGTAGTTTTAAATATTGCTAAAATCCTTTCCGCTCTCATCTCTCTCTGTTTTTTTTTAAAAAAAAAAATTAATCATCATGCACGTAATTAACTTTAACTTATATATACAGGATCTTAATGAATTTCTATATTTAAGTATATTACACATCAAATTTAATTATTATTTACATAATATTAATTTAAAAAAATAAAAAAAATAGTGGGATACATCATCAGTTTCACCATCCTCTTTCTGTTTTGTCTGTCCCTGACGTGAGCCTCTTGTCTCAGACTCCTATCCAGCTATTAATTTTGTTTTATTATGCAGGCAATCGAGGTTGGATAAGCATTATTAATAAAATAGTACGACATTTGAAAATCCTTTCATTCGATTGGAATCTAAATTTTTTGCAATAAAACAAGGGAAAGGTTGAATTAGATGTGGTGATTCTAGAAAGAGATGATAAAGAAGATCATCATAATTGCATTTGAGGAAAAACCTTTTTAAATTATACTAAAGCGAAAATGGCAAAAAAAGCCCTTTAGTTGAAAAATAAATCAAAATTCAAACGTTACGATAGATATATTTTACAATAAGTATTCAAAAAAATGTCTTGAAATTTACTGCTTATACTAGATAATAAAATTTTAAAAAAATCTTGCTAATAAAAAAAAGATACAATGTTTATTCACCCTTGGTTACTATAAGGATGCACCATCTGAAAATTGATTTTGTCAAAGGGAAATTAAAAAAAAAAAAGTTTTTTTCGGGGCTTGCTTAAAAACGAATAAGAAGAGGAATGCAGAGGAGTGAGGATTTTTGCCAGAACTTAGGTTCTTAATTTTCTTCTGTTTTTCAGTGAAATGATGTTCAAGTGAGTTCACACATACTTCAGTTAATTCAACTCTCTGAGTTCAATTACACGTAGGGCAAGTACGCTAAATTTTAAAAATTTTAGGATGCATTACTGCGAACAACTTTTTTTTTTTGAAAAAAAAAGATTAATTTCATACCGATACATTAATATAATTATTCCACAAAAGGTAAACTATTAATACATGCGTTACAATAATAATTATACTAAAACATGAGTCAAAAATCAATGCTTAATATTAAATACTAGAATTTTGATTCTCTAATGTCTTTAAAATATTTATCGTTCCCAATGCAGCATATGATAAAGTACTCTTTCAAAATCAATTTCATCATACAATAAACAAAATTAATATTAATGAGCTATTGTTCTCCAAAATTAAAAGTTTCGAATTTGAGTTGTGTTGAAACCAATCAATAAAAAAAAAAATTATTCAGGAAATTATCTAAAATGTGTCATGTATGCTTCTAGGAAGCTAATAATAAGGTTTCAGAGTTAAATTAGGAGAAGAATTAATATGCCAAATTCCAACTTAATTGGAAAAATTTTCATTTAGAGTTTGTTCGGGAGAGTGATAGCTCTAATTATTTAGGAAAGTTTTCACACAAACACACACACACGCTTATATATACACATGAAGGAGCCACATAAACCTGAAAAGAAACCACGCAAACCTGAAAGCTGTGTTACCTATTACGTCTCAACAAGCAAGAAGAAGAAGAAGAAGAAGAAGAAGAAGAAGATGCAGAACGAGATGGAAGGGGCAGTGCCAGGGTTGGTGTTTGAGCCCTATGATGAAGAAATCATTAGCATTCTTAAAGACAAGTTGGATGGAGCGTTGGAGGCACGAGACCCGGTGAGAGAGTTTGATCTTTACGGGGAAAAGGAGCCATGGTTGATCTTTGACAAGAATGGCAAGCGGAATTTCTATGCCTTCACCAAGCTGAAGATGAAGAACAAGTCCATGTTCGAAAGAACTGCTGGTTCTGGGACTTGGGTCACCCAAAAGACTGAAGAAGTCTATGATCGTCCTCTTGATGATGACTGCCGCCAGATTATTGGATACAAGAAGCTGCTCATCTTCGCTGAAGGAAAGAAGGGTTCGGATGCCAAATCTTCATCATCGAGAAGGGCGGCGCCCAATGGCCACTGGATCATGCATGAGTTTTCGCGCTCAAACCAAAAACTGGGCGATGGTTCTTATGTTCTCTGCAAAATCAGAAACAAGGACGTGGATGCAGCAACAAAGGGGGCCTCCTCTTAATTAATTAATTAATTAGTTGATCACATTATATTCATGTATACATTAATGCAGCAAGATATATGCACCAATAATCCCCAGTGGCATATTCTGCTATGTTTGGTTCTTTGGTATTAGTTTATGCTTGTATTAGTAGGATGGTATCTGTTTGTTTTTTTTTTTCTTGTGTTTTTTTGGCACAATTGCCGTTTTAATCCTTAGAAGAATCTGTTTGTTAGCCAACTGCACTATGGAATATACTATTGCCACTTTTTGTTCACCCCCTTGTGTTTGCCCATACGAGTTCGGTTCCCTTGCGAAGAATTACATGTGAGATTAGTTTGGAAAAAAATTCTGTTACTTGGAGCAGGGCTAAGCGACTTTGTTCAAGTTTTTCCATGATATTTATCAACACGAACGTCTTTAATCCAGCAATGAGCAGTCTGACAAGGTCTTTTGAAACATCTGTTATCTAGTAATGGAAAATCTAGGGCCACCAATAAATAACTATGAGAAGAACAGAAAATTGTTACAAGTTCCATCGTGCTTTTGGCCTTAAAGAAAGACCCGCGTTCAACTTCTTAATCTCAAAGACAAGAATCCTATAATGTAAAGAGCCAAAGTCTTGTAGCATAACAGTTTTCATTCTTGGGAATTATGCGAACAAATCTCAATGCAAAGTTTCTTGAACCATTCGATTGATAGGGTTGAGGAGTTGTTGAAGTTGTGCAATTATTGTGCCTCGATCTTGTAGCATAGATTAAGAGAATTCCACCTAATAGGACCAGGAGGTGCTGAATGCAGGCTTTCGTGATTTGTTTTGTAAATTAGACTTGTTCCACCCGAGTCAAGAACAACCTGCTAATAGTTTATTATAAGATTTACGTATTAGATATTTAAAAGAGATTCTAGTGAAATTTTAACCTAAAATAGAGCATATTAAAGAATAAATTTTTAATTACAGAGTCTATTTTATGAACAAAACTTTCCGTCCCTCATTAAGTAATTTTTTTATTTTTTTAAAAAGTTTTAGACTCATATAAAATGTTCATACAAAATGTTCATATTATGAATCAAAGTGCAACGAATCGTTAATTTAGTACCACTAGATCATGTATGAGTTTTCGCGCTCAAACCAGAAGTTGGGTGATGGTTCTTATGTTCTCTGCAAAATCAGAAACAAGGACGTGGATGCAGCAACAAAGGGGGCCTCCTCTAAATTAATTAATTAGTTGATCGATGTCAGATTCTGCTATGGTTTGTTCTTTGGTATTAGTTTATTCTTGTATTTAGTAGGATGGTACGTAGTTGTTTTTTTTTTTGTTTGACTCAATTGCCGTTCTAATCCTTAGAGGAAGTGTGGAAGAAGTGTGGAATTTATTTGTATGTTAGCCAACTGCACTATGGAATATACTATTGCCAATTTTTGTTCATCCCCTTATGTTTGCCCATATGAGTTCGGTTCCTTTGCGAAGAATTATATGTGAGATTAGTTTGGAAAAAAATTCTATTGCTCGGAGCAGGGCTAAGTGACCTTGTTCAAGTTTTGCAATGATATTTATCAACACGTCTTTAATCCAGCCATGAGCAGTCTGACAAGGTCTTTTGAAACATGTGTTATCTAGTTATGGAAAATCTAGGGCCACCAATAAATAACTATGATAAGAACAGAAAATTATTACAAGTTCCATCGTGCTCACGGCCTTAGAGAAAGACCCGTGTTCATTGGGCTTGTATAATTATGATGTCAAAAATAAATTTTTATTGATATGTCAAATTATTATAAGTTATATAATCCCATGACAGGTAAAAGTTTCGGCTAACAAATTTCTCGAGATAAACTACAATGATTTGGATCTAAGGCATAATTATCATTCTTTTTAACCTTTTTTCTTTGATATAGAAAAAAGTATATCATAGATACGTTGATCATTGTCAATGATCGAAATTCAGAGTCACCGTTATCATAATCATTTAATCATCTTTTGTAGAGTACCAAAAACACAAGCATCCTATTATGTAAAGAGCCAAAGTGTTGTAGCATAACAGTTTTCATTTTTGGGGATTATGTGAACAAATCTCAATGCAAAACTTCTTGAACCATTCGATTGATAAGGTTGACGAGTTGCTGAAGTTGTGCAATTGTTGTGCCTCCATCTTGTAGTACAGATTAAGAGAATTCCACCTAATAGGACTAGGAGGTGCTGAATGCATTGGGCCACCAATGGTTTTCCTAATTAGTGTTGTAAATTAATTTTGTTCTGTCAGAAGGATAGGAGTATTTATACACTATTAAGAATTTACAATAAAATTTAAGTATCACTTACTCATAAAGGATTACAATAGTAGTCATTGGGATTTCAACTCAAGATGGAGCACATTAAAAATTAAATCTTTAACCGCTCAATCCACTAATCAGCAAAACTTTTTGTTTCATCGAGCAGTTTGCTTTTTTCTTTGTTTTATTTTTTTTTAATCCTGATTGAGCAGTTTGCATGGTTGAGTCTTGGTTTACCATATAAAAATGACCGATCAAGTACCAGTGGCGCACTGAAGTGGCAATGGGCTGATCAGAAGGGCCATGGAAAAGTGAGCCCATTATAGCTTTGCGTTGAATGAATGCAATTCGGACTGGCTGTTCTGGATTTATCTGATCAGGTCGAGAGCTCAAAGCTCAAAACTTACCTTCTCGAAACCAGTTCTCTTATCTTTTCAAATGAACACAACTTCGTGTTGCACTGGACATTCTTGTAGTTACAAATTTATATTTATATTTTTTAGGTTTTTAATTTTAATTTTGAGAAGAGGTGCCGATTTTTTAAAAATAAAGAGAAATATTTTCATTATATAACTCTTGAAATATCTATTAATAGTAAAAGAAAACATTGAGTCACATGAATTTTATGTGCACTTAATTATTATTTTTATAGAAGAACAATATATGCAATCTTCACTTTATTTATGTAAAGAAACTGTTTTTATAATTCAAAAGCAACTTAAACATTATAAGAAATTTAAATATATTCTTCAAGATCTTGTATTCTTAGACGCTACGGTGGGATGAATGGCTTATAAAATAGGCGAGGATTGTCGTTGTTGTGCAACTCAAAACCTTTTGATGGACTAAAAGTAAGGCTCGTGAGGTACAGTAACTCTAATCTCAAAGTTGCCCGAATAAGAGGATTTTGAGTAAATTAATTGGCCACCACAAGGTAATGCGCCATCTAGTTAAAATACTAAAAAGTTGTATGGATTAAATAAATTAAACGCATCTCAGATGCAAACTCACATATTATATTATCATAATCATTGAATACACATTTTTAGTCCTTTAATATATAATCACAGTTAATTTTAGAGTTATTAACAGTTATCACAATCTAAGGAAAGTATGAGATTGGAATGTATCAAGTTGACCACACCCATATGTTCATAACTTGCAATTTCTCGGTCTTGTTAATAAATCTGATTTATCTAAACTTTTCTAGCAAAATTGTGAGTTTTGTATCGCAGTAAGTTCTCTTTCCCGATGGCTTATGAATCAAGTTGGCAAATTTAGGCTTTACTTGTGCCAATTACGAAAGAAGAAAGTCTGCGAAGTTTTAAATATTGCTAAAATCCTCTCCGTTCTCATCTCTTTTTCCAATTCCGGCCTCGATTAGTTTATATGAATGAACGTCCAGTTCTCCCAAGTCCTAATGGAACTACCTCAGGTCTTTTTAGAGAATTTTTATTTTAATTTTTTTTAAAAAATAAATATAAATTATTTATAATTTTATATCATATAATAAATAAAATTTACTTAAATAAAAAATTTAACAATAACTTTTAAATAATATTAAATTATAAATTAATTTTACTATAAAACGATAAAATTAATAAACAAGGTCTCTTTTAGGTTGCCACCTTCTTCAGATATGGGCTGCAATCCCGTAAGGGCCCCACAAATCACGAAGGGTGGGGGCAGTTCTGTGGCCGAGCTTATCCTTAGCCATCTTCTTTGTCAAAGCAAGTGGGGTAAGCTAACGTGCCCAATCTTATACACGCGCCCGCTTTTCTCCCTTGGAGAAAATAACTGTTAATTATGTCTGTGCACAATTTAATAGTTAAAATTTAAATTTTTATTATTAAAATTTTAAATTTTAATTTTAAAAAATAAAAAAAATTATTTATATTATATAAATTAAAATCTAACAGTCTTTTTAATAAATTTAAAAAAATTATACTGTACATTGAGTTTACATAATATAAGAAATAGGCGAATTTATATATTACTAAAAAATTTGAAAGGTGTATACCAGAGTCAGATTAATGAAATGTCCTGCACGTAGGTATGATAATGATATTGATAAGCTAATTCCACTTTGGTGATATTGGTTGATGCATATTGTCCATTTGCAGAATTAATGTTTCTCCACATCGTCTCTTTCTTTGCCGTATTAGCGTTCCTAGGGTAATGTTACAAGTAACCCCTTTCAGTGAATCGTAGTAAGTGTGTCTCCCTTCAATTTTGTTTATCTGGAAAAAACAACCTATCCCAAACATATTGGTTATCAAATTTACGGGTTGAAATTGAAGTAATTTTTTTTGTATACCTTATTCAACACAACTCATAAAAAAAGACTCACCACCCGATCATTGTTAAGTTTGAACGAATCTCCTTCAATCCAACCATAATAATTGTTTAGTTTAGAACCAGTGACATACAGCCAATGATTAAACCAGACAAATTCAAAGGTCAAATCCTCCACGTGCTACAACTAGAACTCAAATTCAAGTTGTGAATGGAGTAGACGTACTAAATTATTAATTATGTACGCGTCACAAGTAATTATTCCTCTTATCAAGCAAATGGGAGGTTAATTAATTACCGTATTACATATCTACCTAGAATCAACTCAGAGACTCTTTGGTGAATCTCAAACTTGAGATTGATTACCATCTTTGTTTTAGAAGAAATGGTGATTTATCACAATTTTTTTTTGTTTTGTAATGAAAGATGAAAAGAAAAACAGAAGAAAAGATATTACATCAAATTTTCCGATTATCCACCTGTCGGAGAGCAAACCCCACCATGTCAACCCACTGTAGAGTTTTTAGCCTAAACGGGGCCTTTCTCGCAAAGAGAGGGTGTTATGGTCCAAGCATGCTGAGTTTGCCATAAAATCTACACGAAAATTGCTGATGCACAAGATTAACATGCTTGAGTCGACATTCCCATGATCGCTAAAGTAATCTCAAAGATTCAGTTATAAGGTCACGATCTGTGTCATTAGCCCAAGAGTATTGAAGACATATATCAAATATTAGTTGGAGCCAAGGAATTTATAGAGATTTAGTATCAAAAACACTAAATCGAGATTTTTTTAAAAAATCTTTCATAGAAAAGATTATATTGTTGTCTTTTATGTATTTATATCATTGTTATATATCAATTATTTTATTTATAGAAGAACTCGGATTGTATGGAAGACCAGAAAATTAAAATTAGTCCTTACCCAACCACACCTAATCTTGCAAAATTGGCTATCCCTCGTTTGAATACCACAAATTATTTAGGGAAATATTAAGTAACAATATTTAAGTAATAACAAAATGATGTGAACCGTTGAATGATTGAAATTTTAAAAAAGAAAAAACAGATAAGTTGTCAAGTGTATTTGAATAAATTATATAACTATTTTATTTTTTCTAAAAATTAAGCTGCGTAATGAATTTCTTATTTATAATGAAAAATGTAGGTCATGGTTGAAAATCAAGACCTTCAAGGCTTTTTTAATGAAGAAGTCATAATACTGAACAATTTTTTTTTTCCAATTTGGAAAGTATGGACCACTCAAATATAGATCATACAAAATCTTTCGAATGATCTGCCAAATATCTAGAATAATTTGATATTAAATCTCTATAAGATCTTTTACTACAATCAATATTTAATATCTCTTTAATAAAGAATCCTAACATATAACTTAGCATTGGATTCAGGCCTTCTAATATACTCCAAAAGAAAATCACAAGAATTAACAACAAAGAGACTTTTTTTCTTTACTTATCTAGCAAACATTGTGTGAATATGTGTTGCGTGCTTTGCTTAGTATGTTGTCTAAGAATGTCATTTTATTTCAAGATATGTTGTACTATGTGTCACTCAAGAGTATGTACCAAAAAAAAAAAAGATAAATGTACCAAAAAAAAATGTGTCACTCAAGAGCTGCTGTTGGGGGTTGGAATGCTTCAGAACTTATATTATTTCCAATCTCAACTCTCTCTCTCTCTCTCTCTCTCTCTGTTTTTTTTTTTCCCTTTTTAATGTACACCAAAAAAACTATCTTTTTTCCTTTTTAATAGATAATGGAATCCTACTTTTGATGGATAACTCGCAGGAGTCCATAACATGGACCCATGATACAGAACCAAAGCTGAAGGTAAATTGAAGGGGACCTGCACCAGCCGCAACCTATCTTCACCCATAATGAGAGACTTTTATTACCACCACCAAATGTTATAGTCTAGTCATTAAGAGATTATTTGTTGTCAAAATAAAAGTCATAAGTGCAATTTTTAGCCACGAAATTCAGTGAATTTAAACGGGCATTCACAGAATTTGTTCATCTATTTATATGAATCTTCCCAAATAAAAATTGTAAAGTACTACTGTTTTTTTATTTTGGCCAACCAAAAAGTAAAATAGATCCTTAGTATCTAGAAGGAAAATTTTGATTCGCATTTGACAAATCCCACCACCTCCGCTACTTTTCATTTATATGGGATCAATCACCGACCATATTCTAATCTTCATCCATGATCCACCAATAAATGTGGTTTGACCTTGTGAACAAGAAAAAGTCAACGCGACAAGGATATGGTCATAATGGGGTTCATCAGTAGTCTTACATTGTGAATGAACCACATAAGAAGGGGTTACGTTTGCCTTTTCTCCTTTCTTCAAATTTTGAGATGAGAGTAAGCTGCAGGGTAATAATGGAGGATTCGTGATGGAAAAATAAGCAAAACCAAAGCACCCACAAATGCACGAGCTCTCATGCGCTGCATGAGCTCAATGAATTATGGAGATAAACATATTTTGAAAATATAAACATTCAAAAAAATTTATTACTCCGTTTAAATTTAGATAATAACTAAATAGTTAAGCAGTTCTTTCAATTACATTTAATATATTATAAATTTTTTTTAATTTTAATTATTTAACAACTCATATAATTTGTTACAATTTTATTACTACTTAAATGTAGTAACCTAGAAATTCTCATGTTGAAAATATATATTAAAAGATTCTCAAATTGTGAGCTTTAAAAAGAACTACATGTACCAAATTTTAACGTTAACTTTTTTACAAAAAGAAGAGATTGTAACATACTGTAACTTATATGATATGGTAAAGTAATTTTACCATTGGATTAAAATATTTTAAAGTTCATACAAATTAATCTTCACGAAATTTCAATACAAAAAAAAAAAACTATTTAATTTTCATGACTGAACATCTTTCAGTTCCAATTTTCATCAATTGAAAAGGTCAAAAAAAATAAATAAATAATGGCTCTGCCCTCCTTTTACGACCAAAATAGCGAAAACTAAATAATAAGAAAGGGTAGTCAATAAGAAGTGATATTATCTGCGGGACTTTGGGTGAAAAAGAAAATAAAAAAAAGATTAATTAATAATTTAAATGAATGTCTGAACTAAAGATCACATAAATATGAAAATTCAAACTCCTACTTTTTTCGCATATCTCATGGAAATGTGAGAATCGAGAGTGCGAAGTGCATCTTGTAATGCCTTCTGATTAATCACTCGTTCTCTTTAACCCTTAACAATTTAATTATTAATTATATCGGTATTAAAAAAATAAAAAAGGAAAGACTAGTTAATAAAAAAGAAAAAAAGAAAAGAAAAGGAGTTTCGATTTCGAAGCGTTGAAGATACTTTTAGGAACATTCCATACATCGAAACGAGGACTCCCTCTATCCATGTGGGACCCGCCCCAGTGGGTTTTGGATAGGAACGAACGACTGGCTGACTAACTAACCCATTGCGAGGAATGCGGCAACCAGATAAATCGGGTCCCACCAACCCTCTTCTTCCTTCTTTTTTTTTTTTTTTTAAGTACATCACAAAGATAATTAACTTGAAAGAAAGGAAGCAATTTTTTTTTTTTTTTTGGATCCAAAGAAAGAAAGCAATTAAATACATCACAAAGACAATTAACTTGAAAGAAAGGGGAGCAATGACTCCGAAGATATTATAAAAAATGCAAAGCACCCAAAACAGCAAACCCCAAGCCCAATCTCTCAGTCACACTTGTACTTTATTTGGGCAAAAAAAAAAAAGGAAAGAGGATCGAGAGGAATATACAAAGATTAAAAATACGATTAATGAATATTAGGAAAGAAAAAAGTTTTTATTTAGGAGAATATTGCAAAGAAAGAAAATTAAATATATTTTGTTTTAAAACGAGTAAAAAGTAAAAAAAAAAAATTATAATATTAATTTTATTTTTAAAATGTAAAATTAAAAAATAGAATCATAGGCATCTACATATATGTGTACGATGCAAGCGCATGTATTGTGTTTGACTTCAATTTTTATTTTTCCCTCTCCCTTTTCAAATGCCAGCTCAATTCTATTTCCGCTGCATTAAACCCCTCTCTTCCCAAACAAACAGTTTATAGGGTTTTTAGGAGCGAGAAGTCCGAATTCCTTATCTCGTTTCCTGCACGAGGGCGGGCACCCCCGAGGCAAGCCTGGGTGGTGGTTCACCATTCCCCAGCTTGAGTTCGTTTCGTTTGCCTCTCACGTGGATTTCACGTGCCAGGGCGGCTGAGGGTAACGTAATGCGGGACGTGGGCAGAGAGAAATCACGACAGTCAATTATGGCCACGTGGACCGACCTTGTGAGTGGGGCCCCCATGGTAGTTTCGTGAGAACGTTCTTGTGGGGGGCGAGACAATGGGCTGTCTTGCTGTCTGCATCTGTACAGTCTGGCGTGTGTGCGTGAGTGGACGAGGAAAATGGGAAGAGTCAGACATTAAAATAATAATGATAATAATAAATAAATAAATCACATTTTGCCTGTCGGCCCTTTTTTATTCTGCCGAGCAAAATTACGTAGGTTTACTTGATACACAGTATATATAATATATTTAATAATTTATTTATTTAAATTTAATATATCTTTTATTATTTAACGATCTAAATCAATATATATTCACTGTATTATTACAGTTCTGTTATTATCTAAAATTTTCCTATTTTAGCCTTGATTTTCCGTACCCCACACACCTCAATATAAATTCACAATTTTACATGAGCTTGAGAATTTTTTAGGACTGTAATAATTATATTCATTGAATATAATTATGCAATTTCCAAATTATAAACTGAATAATTTTTTAAAATTTGCAACTAATGATAATGAACCTGACTATATGTATATACATAAAAAAAAATTATATATATATATATGCTCATTTTTAAACAAAAAATTACAAATTACTGAATATTAAATATGTAATTATTGAATAAATAAATGCAATTCATTTTTAAAATATGTATCTACAATACAGTATCTTGTGCTAAAAACCTCTCAAATTTTATGTCATGTAATAGCTCAATTATCATAGTACCTAGTAGTTAAATTTTTTGTTACCATTTAATAATTGAAATTATCGGGCACACCAGCAAAAAATTTGTAAAAAAAATTATTTTCGAGTTAAAAAAATAATGGTCTTAAAATTGGACAAAAGATTATTTTTAAAAATTAATAAAGAAATTGAAATGCATGGAACGTATTACAATACCTTTTTTTCCCAATATCCTCGGGTAGTTCAAGCGTCAATTGGAATTAAATTCATTTTCGGTTAAAGACATATTTACATAGTTTGCATTCATACTTTTTTTTTCCTTTTTCAGTTCATACGCTTCAACTAATATTTAAATTTTAGACTTTTAACTATAAAAATAACTCTAATATCAATTAAGTTATAACTCATTAATAAATAAAAAATAAGAAAACAACATCGATTTTACTCACTCAGCTGTCCATGTTCGGTAAATGTCACAGTAATTGAAGTTGAAGATAGCTAACTTATGGATAAGCATGGACTTTACAAAAATGGCAAGCGGATAACATGTGCACGCATTAATGATGTTAGACGACCTCTTCATAGTCCATATCACACGTTTATTTTTTGAAGATCCCACGAAGGCCAACTTATTACTTAATGCAAAAATTAAACAACACATGCAATTTGATAATAGTTGCTAAGCACGTGATCTAGTGCTGTAATAGTCTGATTCTTGATTCTAATGACAAAGTTCAATTCCAAACACTTATCACTTTTCTTTCGATTTTACTCTTCTTGAAGTGGGAGAATTTGTTTGGACATTCTTTTCCTTTGGCTCATGTGTGGTCCTCTGCATGTGTTTGACTCCTATGGTGCATGAATTTGACTGTCTATGGTGCGATAATGTATTTGAATCCTATGGTGCATGAATTTGCTCATGTTTAACTTTCTGGCTTACGTAGAGCAACTAATTTATTAGGATGTCGGAATTCAAACCTCTATTTTTTTTAAATCTCATTTTTCTTAGTTATAATATAAATTTTGATATTTCTTAAAATCTTAAAAGAAATTCTACTATGTAGTTTAAGATAAATGAGCATCTAATACAGTAGTTTAGTGACGAGTTAGTTTATTTTCACACACATAATTTATATTCGAATCTCTACACTTATACTCTCCAGACAAAAATAAGCTAGATGTGTTAAAATGAGGAGTCGGGCTCTAGATTTGAAAAATTGTCGTGATCACTTGTGGAGCCTCATTCGGCTCCATTAATATTCAGTAGTAGATATGTCCTATAAAAAAATAGTTAAATGAACATAATAACAGTGACTCTGAAGTTTGATCAACAAGTACGATGATCGATATATTTACGATATACTTTTATTCTATGTCAAAGAAAAATAGTTGAGAAGAATGATAATTATGCCTGTTAGATCCAAATCATTGTATTTTGTCTCGAGAAATTTGTTAGCCAAAACTTTTGCCTTCATGGGATTATATAAGTTATAATAATTTGACACATCAGTAAGAATTTATTTTTTGACATTATAATTATACGAGCCCAATGCAGACTCATGACTAAATAGTGACCTAAAATTTTCTTGCTGAACAAAAGTCTCTTGATCATAGATAGAGAATCCATACAGATTGGTGGGTAAAAATTAATGAATAGATGAATTAAACCTCAAATTGAGAATAAAATTAAGCTACGTAATAAAGTATATTATAAAAAGAGTTTTGATACACAGACAGGCTAAATCCATTAACGCGGATGAATACATAATTTTTTTTCATATATTTCATATCTTTGTTGTATATCAATCTTAATATTATTATACATTATAAATTGACGGGGTCTAAAAATTATTAAAATTTATAATTAAATTTAATATGTAATAAATATATAAATAAAATATATAACAGTTATTAACTGTGTAAATTTTGTATAATACTTGTGCCTGTGTATCTTTTTGTTATAAAAATAAAATATAGAAAAACATTATAAAAATATTAAATATTATTGACTTAGATCAACGAGCTATCCGCTGGCAAGTGACCCAGCTGCTGGCGGATCTCCCATTGAGTTTGATTCCTTCTTAATCTTCTCGCTGAAAGGGGTAATTTATAAGGAAAAAATTTAATAGTAACTAAGTGTATATATTGATATAACATAATTTAATTTAAAATTATTAAAATTTAAAAAATAAAATAATAAATAAATTATTTAATAAACTATATATTTTTTTATACGGCTCTCGCCATTTTATTATTTAGTGATACTCAATTTTGCAATTAAGTTTTAGATCGTCTGAACGTTTTGGTAGGGGTTGTAGCCTAAAAAAGAAAGCTTTTCAAATTAGTAAGCCTTATCCAGTTGCCAGCTAGGAGCTGACGTGGTCGGGCGGCGGCGTGCTGTCAGGGGCACGCTTCGCCTGTTCTCCTTTTCAAGTAAATATTTTCCCAAAAGCAAAAAGATTAATAAAGTGATTTAAACTAAAATTGCTTGTCAAATGGAACCGTAAAAATCATATTAACATGCCTAACACCACACAAATAAAATACATAAGCACTGTGGGCAAACTATAATATTTGTGTCACTAAAATTTTTGCGATTTAAATTCATAACTGATCTCACAAAATTACACAAAAACTCTTCTTTTCTTAATACTAAAAAATATCTAAATATAATAATTGTAAATATGCATCAACGATTACGTTATAAAGGAATGTTAATTAACAACACTTAGTAAGGCAAACAGATGTCATGAATAAATAAAGACAAAAGTTAAAAAAAATTACTTTACTTTCTTCGTATCCTAATAAATATTGCTACGTAATCGTGCTCAATATGTAACATGTATGTAGTTAAACTCGTTTCTGTCTCGTCTAATAGCACAGAGATTGAGTTTTAGCATTTTGTAAATAAAATAAAATTTTGGCAAAGATAGGGTTGGGCGGCCTTTATGCTTGTTCGCATCTGATGTCCTCTTGTGCAGATGTTAGATTAGAAAGTCCACTAGACAGCAAACTTTGAAGATTAGAATGTCCACTGTCGGGTGCTAAAAGTAGAGTTTTGATTATTTAGGCTAATCATTGATTAGTTACGGAATGTATTTTTTAACTCCCATAACGCACTTAGTTATATTATTTAACTACAAGGAAAAACAAAATTTATAATTTAAGAACCTAATTGCTATAGTATAATTCATTCGACCCCGAGCTTGATCATTTTTTTTTTTTTACATCCGAAATCATTGAATTAATATAAATCGAAGACCGCACACAAATTTAATGTAAAAATATTAGAGATACTTACACAACGTAGAAAAGCATCTCCACCAACTTGGCCTATGGTTAGTATAATCAAAATGACTGCTCACTAACATGGTACACAGTTTGTTGAAACAAACTCTTTTAACAAATGTATAAATTGGCCTTCAATTAAGAGTGTAATTACGTGTCTTGAAATTTTTGTTTTGAAATTTTGTGTCAAATAAAATTGTAACTGTTATTTTTAAAATTGTGACTGATATTTTTGAAATGTAAAAATAACAATCGGTTCAAAAATATCAATTTTAATTTAAAAAATAACAATTCTAATTCTATTCCACACATAATTCACTATAAAAATTACCAATACACCAACATCTATTAAACCTAATTAAAATATCGATCCCAGATAGATTTGGTCTAACAAAAAAAAGGGCGCTGCCGAAAGCAGGACATACTGCAGTTTGACAGACCCGGACATCAACCGATTAAACCCAGCAACAATTGCCTGAAAAACTGAACTGCAAATATCAAAACATAAACTAGCAACATAATTCACCCATAGCAAATTAGTACAACAAAACCCTACCCAACCTAAATTGAAGTTAACAAAAGTGGTAGGTGGTGGTAGCAGCAGTTCTAACGGCAGCTCTAGCAAGCATGCCCGACAATACAAGAAACAGCAACGGCAGATAGTAGGGCCACCCGGATCTGGCAGTGGCGGGTGGTTGGGTGAAAATGGCTGTGATGGCAGGCGGCATGTGCGTTTGGGTCTAGCGGTGATGGACAACAAGGAGGCGGTGGCGACGACAATGGCGTCGGCAGTGTCCAAAACGATAGCGAAGAGTTGATGGGCCTAGATTTGGTGGTGAGAAGGCCGTGGGCGACTCTTATGTAAGTAAATGTAGACAAAAAAATCAAACCAAGCATAAAGAGAGCGAGAGAGGGAAGGAGAGGAGAGAAAAAGAAAACAAAAGAAATTGCCAAAAGGATGATAAACAAGAGGAGGAGGGAGAGAGGAGAGGAGAAGGAAGAAGTTTTCTACCAACCACTACTGATGACTGTTTGCTTAGAGGGGGACTTTTAAGAATTTTTAGAGAAAAAGACTATTTTAGAGAGACAAGTGCAGTTGAATTGTAGATCCACAATTTCGTCATCTCTATACACCGAGCTGTTCTTGCTTGGGTTGAAATTGAATGAAGAATAGAACATGAAATTTGAATCGAAAAAGATCAGCGGTTAGAGAGAGGAGGGCGGAAGAAGTGTCAATAATGTAATAACAAAAAATATTTTTGTAACAATGTTGATTTTTTTTGCAACAAAAAATAACGCGATGATTTTTGTTACATATTTTATCAATTTTATTGTAAAAATCAGTGAGACCATTGTATTATTAACACTTCTTCTGACTAATTCCCTCTATCTGTACACCCGTGCCGAATTTGAATTGAGAAGTGCCACATTAGTGGAGGATAATTTTGTTTATTAATTAAAACTTCAACCACGTTATTACCACAATTGTAAGGTGTTTTAATTTCACCAAATTATCCCTTTTTTTCGTTTAAATGCAATTATTCAAACCCAACTACCCAAGCAACTTTCTAATAACCCATCCTATGAGTGCACTTAACTTACCTTTAAAAAATATAAATGAGTATACACTTCATAAATTGAAATTTAATATTTCTTTAATTCATTCTTTTAATAATTTATATCACTTTTTATTTATATGTATTTCAATAAAAATGAGTTATTTTATTTTTCTTTTTTCTGTACGGATTATCAGCCAACAAACATTATTATATAAAGTTCCTTCTTAATTTTATCCTTCTCTTTTTTTTTTTTTTGACAATAATTTTTTATCCTTCTCTTGCCCTACAAAGAAAAGTGATCAATTATTGGTTGACATGGTCACCGCCCAACATTCCACATTCCATTACCTTACATTAATCAAATTCTATATGCTTTCAACCATGCACAACTGACCACAAAAAAGAAGAAAAATTATGCCCAATTGGTAACTAACAAACAAGAATTGGTGCAGTGCAAATCCAACCATAAACATCAAAGCAATTCCAGTACGACTTTTCTTTGTTATAGAATCTTTAAGGGAAGTGATAAAGCATAATTGGCGGCCAATTTAAAACATTGCCACTTAGTCAAATTTTGTTTTTCCTTTCTCTAAAAAAAATCAGAATAAGGTAATATAACACATTAGCTAAGTCTTGGCTCACTAATACTCAAAGTTATTTTTAAAATTGAGAGAAAAAAAATATCTAATGACAAAAATTTAAATCTCACATAATCTATATTGAATCTATAACCACACACGAATTTATCGCTAATCACACGCACCTCAGGCGCAGATTAAAAATTGGTTTATGCATTAACTGAAACTTTAAAAAAACATGAAACCTATGTATTTAATTCGCAAGATATTACATCATTATGATCTCATCTCATAATTCAAACGTTTACAAATACGACGATAACGATAAAAAAACAAAAAAAAAGGGAATTCGCATAACTCTTTGCCAACAAAGTAAGGCTGACCTTTTTTTTGAAAAAAAATTATATGACAAAAATTTTTGATAAATTAATTCAAGCACCGAAGGCCAAATACAATGCTTGATTTATCACACAATTGTGCAAAATAAAAAAAGCGAAAACATACGGTAAGGGCATTTTTGGTAAAAAAAAAGACCAAAATAACCGACAAAAGACAACCCAAAATAAAAGCTAAAGACCCAATAGGAACCGTGGTTTACATGGTGCGCCAGCTTAAATAAATTCAGAGCCCCATAATATATTATCTGATAAAATTGGGTCGATACGGAAAAGATTAGTATGACTCTGCACAGGATGACACGCACAAATTGAGAAATGATTTAAATTTTTTATTTACCTAAAAAATAAATTTTATTAGATTAAATAATAAAATTAAATTAACGATTTATTATTTAATATAAAAAATATTATAATTATCTCATTATTTTACATCGTTTATATATATATATATATAATATTTTTGGGTACATCGTTTATATATATAATTATAATATTCTTTAATAAGAATAAAATTGTGAGTATGTGAGACAAAACTTGAGAATTTCTTAAACCAACGAAAAATCAATAAAAGAAAGAAAAATAAATAAATAGACTAGAGTTAAGATCTAACTGCAGTTTATATATATATATATATATATATTTCAACAGAACTGCAGTTAATATTTTTATATGCATTAACTCTATCCATTTCCATCCCACCCAATCTATTTAGTCCATCTATCTCTATCCATCTATCCAATGCCAATACGTCTCGTTTGTTTCATATAAATAAATAAATCTTTCCTTTTCTTTTCACATTTTTCTCATTAAAGTCCCTCCGCCCCCCTGCTTTCCTTCGTTCTCCCTTCCTTCCTTCGCTTCCTTCTTAACCATTTCTTGCTATTTTTCTTCTTTCTCTATATACTTCAAAATCCAAACGCGGCCCTCCATTTCTTCCTTCCACTTTACCATTAACAAACGCGTTTTTTTTTCTTCTTCCGCCGGATTCTCGCCCGACTGCTCCTCGCCGGTCGCCGGATTAGTTAATCGTTGAGTAAGTTTTGAATGAGTTTTTCTTTGATACGTTTTTTTCTTTTTTTTTTTCGGACGTGTTTTTGGTTTTTCTCGAAATCCATATGTTCTTTTCGTGTTTGGTTGGTTACCGGGAAACGTTGGAAGAAAATACAGACCGTTATTTATCTTTTTTTGTTGTTAGGAATTAGAGCTGTTTTCTGCTTTTTTTTTTTTAATAATTTCTCATGGCTTCTTTTCTCGGGAATCAAACGGAAAAAGAAAATAAAAAAAAGTAGTGCTCGGTCACGCGATCTACACACACACACAAACAGAGTTTTATTGATAAATGATATTGAATATTGATTTTGCAACGAGTGCTGATTCTCGTTTATTTTTGCAATATCGATTTCTGCATGTTATTATTTTTGGGTGCTTATTTCCGCATATGTGGGTTTATAGGTTAGCGAGTGTATATGTTAGGAAGACGCAAATACGCTTATAGTATATCTAACGATATTTAATATATTTTCGTCGTTTTTTTTTTTAATTTTATTAAATTCAAACAATATCACATTAATCCCAACCGATCTCACATAGTATTTTTCTATACACACGCGCACACACAGTAAAGATCCTGAAATTTCAGTTCCGATTTATCAATTTTTTCTGTGAATTTTCTTCTGCTTTTTGTTAATATTTAAGTTTACAGAGTTTGATTCTTTGTGCTTTTAGTCCCATAGGGGGCCTTGTTAATATTTTCTTTTCTGCAATGGTTTCTGGGAAAATTGTGACTATTCGTCCAAGTCATAATTGTACTTTTGGGTGAGTTTATCGGGTGCGTTATGTGATTTGAAATTTAACTTTTACACTTGATAATCTGTGAAAGGTTTTGTCTCATGTTGCCAGTCAGCTTTACATTTTTTGTTGTGTTTTTCCAAGTCAGCAGGAAGGATTTATTTATTTATTTATTTATTTTTTGTGTTTATTGGATTGTTGGGGACGGAGGATGAGGGAGGGACTTGGGTTCGAATCTCATTCCCTCTCACTGAAAGCCTCAGCCTCCAACCATCCAGATTATGTCGGGTCCAACAGGAGGGGGATTTCATTGTATGGATTTTTGAATAGAAAGGACTAAAGCCTCATGATTAATAATTAATATGGACTTTTGAATTTAGTAGTCTTATCGCCAAGATTTGCCAGACCAGTTTTTGCAAGGCGCGCGGCATGCAGATAGTGCGTGCTGTTGAACTGGTATTTGTCATTGTAGTGAAGAGATTGTTGTTGTGATGCTAAGAGGGCATCGTTAGATATATGCCTATCACTGTTAGACATTGTTGTAGGCGCTTCATTTGATCATTTTGGTGGTCAGGAATCAGGATAATGAAGTTAGTCTTACCATCTTGACCATTGTATTGGGAAGTTGCGCTAGGATTTGTTCTTTTATGACTGTTCCTTTGGATAAAGCCAAAGCAATGCTGTTGATAAAAATGGTGGACTTGAACAACGAAAGATTGTTTTGTCGTTCTTTGGGATGCTTGTTGGAATAGAAATGATCATTTTGTAGGCTGGCATTGATTTTTACTAGTTTGTTTGTTTTTTTTTTTTTTTTAATTTCTTTGTTGTAGCTAATTTTGTATATATGCTACTTATTTGTGGTTGAGGATGTGTATGATCTCTATTTAATGTTGTGGCAAGTTATAGTATTGTGTGTATGATCTCTATTTCTGTTCCGCTGCAGGTTTGTGGGATTCTGTGATCAAAATATTTGTGGATAGAAGTCTGTTGTCTCTATGAATTATGGTCGTGGAATCTAGTGCAAGCTTTTTAAACTTGGCCTCTGGAAACCTGTTGGATGTTCCTCAAACCCCCAGATCTCTTCCTAGGGTGATGACTGTTCCTGGAATTATATCTGATTTGGATAGCTATGGCAGTAATGATGAGGGTTCAGACGTTTCTTCATCCATTTGCCGTGAGCGGAATATTTTGGTGGCCAATATGTTGCCTTTGCATGCTAAAAGGAACATGGAAACTGGCAAGTGGTGCTTCAGTTTGGATGAAGATTCTCTTTTGCTACAACTGAAGGACGGTTTTTCTCCAGAAACAGAGGTAATTTATGTAGGGTCTTTAAAGGTTGACATAGACCCTATCGAACAAGAAGAAGTTGCCCAAACATTGCTGGAGGACTTCAATTGTGTACCGACTTTTCTATCACAAGACCTACAGAAGAAGTTCTATCTTGGATTCTGTAAACAGCATTTGTGGCCTCTTTTCCATTACATGCTACCTATGTGCCCAGACCATGGTGATCGCTTTGACCGTGTTCTTTGGCAGGCCTATGTGTCTGCAAACAAAGTTTTTGCAGACAAGGTTATGGAAATAATTAGCCCGGAGGATGATTATGTTTGGGTTCATGACTATCACTTAATGGTTCTGCCAACGTTCTTGAGGAAGCGATACAATCGGGTGAAGCTTGGGTTCTTCCTCCATAGCCCATTTCCCTCTTCAGAAATATATAGAACTTTGCCAGTTCGGGATGAAATCTTGCGAGGACTTCTAAATTGCGATCTAGTTGGTTTTCACACATTTGATTATGCTCGACACTTCCTTTCCTGCTGTAGTAGAATGCTGGGCTTGGATTATGAATCCAAGAGGGGACATATTGCACTTGATTACTTTGGCCGTACGGTGTACATAAAGATACTACCTGTTGGTATTCACATGGGCCGCCTTGAATCTGTAATGAATCTTCCCTCCACATCTGCTAGGGTCAAAGAGTTGCAGAAACAGTTTGATGGTAAAAAAGTGATTATTGGCATAGATGACATGGACATATTTAAGGGCATTAGTCTGAAATTATTGGCTATGGAACATCTGTTGCAGCAAAATCCAGACTTGCAAGGAAAAGTAGTCCTGGTACAGATTGTGAATCCTGCAAGGGGTTCAGGCAAAGATGTCCAAGAAGCAAAGAAGGAGACATATTCAACGGCTAGAAGGATCAATGAGGTTTATGGTTCACCCATCTATGAGCCAGTGATTCTAATTGATCGTCCTGTTTCCCGTTCCGAGAAGAGTGCATACTATGCTATTGCAGATTGTTGCATAGTGAATGCTGTGAGGGATGGAATGAATTTGGTCCCTTACAAGTATACTGTTTGCAGACAGGGAACCACCTATATGGACGAAGCCATGGGTAGAAAACAGGATTCCGCCCGCACAAGCATGCTTGTTGTCTCAGAGTTTATTGGTTGCTCACCCTCCTTAAGTGGAGCGATTAGGGTAAATCCATGGGACATTGATGCTGTAGCTGATGCCTTAAACGCAGCCATCACCATGCATGAATCAGAGAAGCAGTTGCGTCATGAGAAACATAATCGGTACATTAGTACTCATGATTTGGGTTATTGGGTTCGTAGTTTTATGCAGGATTTGGAGAGAGCATGCCGTGATCATTATAATAAAAGGTGCTGGGGAATTGGTTTGGGTCTAGGCTTCAGAGTATTGTCTCTCTCTCCTAGTTTTCGTAGGTTATCCATTGATCACATTGTTTCGGCATATAGAAGAACAAATAGAAGAGCAATATTTTTGGACTACGATGGCACTGTTGTTCCACAAACTGCTATTAGTAAAAAGCCCAGCCCTGAAATCATCTCCACTCTTAGAAATTTGTGCAATGATCCTAAGAACACTGTATTTATTGTCAGTGGTAGGGGTAGGAGTTCGCTGAGTGAGTGGCTTGGTCCATGTGACATGCTGGGAATAGCTGCTGAGCATGGGTACTTCATAAGGTATGTCAGTTTGTGGTTTGAGCATGCAACTTTTAATTAGATATTTTCTATAAGGTGATAAATGTCTTTTCCTTTGCGTCTTCCAGGTGGAATAAGACTTCTGAGTGGAAAACCTGTCCTTTGGCCATGGATCTAGATTGGAAAAAGATTGTTGAACCTGTGATGAGGTTGTATACTGAGACAACAGATGGATCCAATATAGAGATCAAGGAGAGCGCTTTGGTATGGCATCATCAAGATGCAGACCCTGATTTTGGATCCTGTCAAGCCAAGGAATTACTGGATCATCTTGAAAGCGTTCTTGCAAACGAACCAGCTGTTGTTAAGAGAGGCCAGCATATTGTTGAAGTTAACCCACAGGTATATCTGTCATCACAAGCTTTTTGATCTCCCTCTGTCTGTACAGGTGCCCATTTCATTCAGGCACACACATTCATGCATATTAATTCTGCTTAATATTTTCGTAACATTCAGGGAATAAGCAAAGGTCTTGTTGCTGAGAAGGTTCTTCTGGATATGGTGAACTCCGGAAAGCCACCTGACTTTGTGATGTGCATTGGTGATGATAGATCGGATGAAGATATGTTTGAGAGCATCTTAAGGACAGTTACTTGTCCCACTTTACCAACAGCTCCTGAGATCTTTGCTTGTACAGTTGGGCGAAAGCCAAGCAAGGCCAAGTATTATCTCGATGATACTGCCGATGTTGTTAGATTGCTTCAGGGCCTTGCAACTGCTTCATACCTAAAGTCCGAGTCTGTGGTTCAAAGCTCGGTTTCTTTTGAGAGTACTGCTTGAGTCGGAGAATGGACTTAACTTATTCTGGATCATGAGACTGTCATGTTGGGTTGAGGGTCTGCTGCGTGTGACAATGGATAAAGTTTTGATCATAGAGTTAACTTAATAGGATTCGTGTCAACGTAGCGTTGTATTACAATATTGGGCGGCTTCTCCAGGGGTTTGCTTGGGCGAATGAGGTGGTTGGTTTTTCTGGACGGTGGATGCCTGGCAACGATTGTTCTTGTATGTTGTGAGATGAGGCGCATGCGCTGGCGATAGTAAGAGTTGTTCCTTCCAGCAGACTTTCAGATATTTATGGCGGCTTTTTCTTTCTGATGATTGGAGGCACTTTTATAGGTATACCGCTTCAAAATACATTGATGCAGTACGATCTGATATAAAATTACGTCCATTCTTCTAAAGAAATGAAACAAGTTTAATGTCTGCTAATATGTGAAGATCCATCTCCCAGATGGCTCGTGGATCTGACATTGGCCAATTGCTGTAAATAGTTAGGCGCGGCCAGCCATTTTTACCAAATTTCGTGAAAGGTCCTCCCTTTGCATATATTTTCCATTAAAACTTTTTGATGAGCCTCCTCTTAAATTCTAGTATTTAAGCTTCAATGGGATTTGAAGCTGCACTCTTTTCTCTTGCGGTTATTTTAAACGATGATATATAAAGGATCATTGTGAAAACCAAGTAGTTAAACCTCTTCCTGATTACGTGACTATTGACAGAGCATGGTAGGCTACAGGTGATCCAGTTCTCACATGTCAAATGGTGTGCAAGAAATGTGAGGCCTGGAGGCGCGACAGTTGCTGCAATATTTTGCGGCTTGTGCCTCTAACCCGCAGTTTTAGGTTTGAAACTTGAATTTGCATATCACTCATCAACTTTTTTTATTCTTAGATTACTAGATCTAATAAAAAAAAAAAAAAAGCTTAATGCCCTAACCTAAAGTCTCTACTTAAATCATTTGAAACTTACCAGAGTTAGTAATTCTAATTTAAATCTCTCTTGCTCTTATACATCTTTTTGACCAATTTGTCTACTTCATGTTGACTAATATCTCAGCATGCATATTTACTCAATTTACTTAATTGTGATCAAATATATATTGTAATTTATCCAATTCATATTAACAATTATTTACATATTGCGCAATACAAATAGTCATGATTAAGGAAAATAAAAGAAAAAATAGAAATAATTTCTAAACAAATAAAAAAATAATCCTAAACTCTTATTTTAGAAAGGGAAAAAAATATTTTCAAATCTTATTTTGAAAAAAATAAATAATTTTCGAAAAAAATAGCAGAAATCATTAAAAGCAGAAAAGGGAAAAATATATATCTAAATTCTCAAATACATTTTGTATTTTTTTAAAAAAATATTTATAATTTAAGTCTCTGTTTATTTTTATAACTTATAAAAACAATACAAATAAAAATGTACTTAACAAATAAGACAAATTTGTGTATCATACGGGTTTAGGTAGTATTAAAAGATGGTGTCTCATGGGATACGGTAGTAGTTAGAGATTTAGATTTTTATTGTGGAGGTCTTGCATTTAATTATATGAAGTTGAGTGTGTGAGATTTATAAAAAAAGATAGATTTATTTCTATTATGTAATTCAACCTTAATGGACCAGAAAAAAATATTAATGACGATAACAATGTCCAAGCAGAAGTCAAATAACAATGGAATTAACCAACAACAATCTTGAATTCAGGTGGATGTGAATGGGTTTCTTTGTGTTAAATTTTAGCTATATCTTTCACGGGAAGGACTTATAATTAGCAAGAAAAAAAAAAAAGCATGCCCAGAGAAAATTGCCTCGCTCTCGAGTGGAGTGAAATAGAACAAAAAAATCAGTCATTAGAAATCAAACTTTCACAATTGAAAGGTTCGTTTGAAGATATTATCAATTTTTTCGTTATTATTTTTTATTTTTTATTTTTATTGTTTATTGAAGTTTTGTATTTATTACTATCAACTTTTATTTTTTTTCCTATAAAAATAAAAAAGTAGATAAAGAAAGGATAGTAAGAAAAATAGTAACAAGAGTATGAATAGAGAGAAAAAAAATATAGAGAATAGTTGATAGAGAGATGAAAAGTAAAAACAATGATTAGAAAGGATAAAAAATGGATAGAGCGAGAAAAGGGGGAGAGAGAAAAAAATATAGAGAATAGTTGATAAAGAGATGAAAAGTAAAAAGAATGGATAGAAAGAGAGAGGATAGAAAATGGATAGAGAGAGAAAAGAGGGAGAGAGAGAGAGAAAAAAAAAAGGGTAGAAGAGAGAATGATTAGAGAGAGTAAGAGTATGGAGCGTGGCTAGAAAGAGAATACATAAAGAGAGTTGAGAGAAAATATGAAGAAAGCATAAGTAGCAAGAGAATGAACAGAAAGAATGGGTACAGAGAGAATAAATAGAGAGAATGATTGAGAAAGAAAAGGAGAGAGAGAGTAGGTAGAGAAAGAATGAGTAGAGAGAGTGGATAAAGAGAGAGAGTAGAGAGAATGTTTAGAGAGAGAAAGAATAGAGAGTGGGCAGAGGTAGAAAGATTGGAGAAGATGGTAGAGAGAGGATGGAGAGTGATTATATAGAGAAAGAATGGGCAGAGAGAGGATAAAGAGAGAGAACTGATAGAGAGAGAATGAATTGGGAGAAAGACTGGAGAGAAAAAATATAGAGACAGAGAGGGGATGAGTAGAGAGAGTGGATAGAGAGAGAATGAGTAGAGAGAATGGTTGAGAGAGAAAAAGGAGAGAGAGAGAAAGAGTAGAGAAGATGGTAGAGAGAGGATGGAGAGTGATTATGTAGAGAGAGAATGGATAGATAGAGGATAAAGAAAGAGAGCTGGTAGAGAGAGAATGAATGAAGAGAAAGAGTGGAGAGAGAAAAAATAGAGAGGGATAGAAAGAGGATGAGTAGAGACAAAAATGGTAAAGAGAGTGAATAGAAAGAAAAAAAGTTGTAAGAGAAAATATAAAGAAGAAAGAAAGTGAACAACAAATTGGGAAAATATCATTTCATTATTTTCCCAATTTATTTTTGTTTTAAAAAATGCTTTAATTTTTCAACAAAAATGAAAAATAAAAACAAATTGTCAAACATGTTTTCTATTTTTTTGTAAAAAATAAGCGAAAAAAAAAAATAAAAACAATACCAAACGGATCAGAAGGGTTCCCATTTACAAGTTTTCCTTCTTTTGCATATTTTTAAGTTTTTTTTTTTTAATAAGAGAAGCTATACCTCTATGTTAATATTTTTACTCTTTTCTCTAAAAAATTATTACCTATTCTCATTTAGTCTATATATATATATATATATATATATATATATATATATATATATATATATATATATATATATATATATATATATATATATATATTACTGCAATTTTTAAGTGCATGTTTTAACTTTTAAAAGATAAATTATTTTGCACATCTTTTAAGTTATTTTCATAGAAACCTTCATCCATCTTCGCAGGCCCCAAGATTGGAACAACTATGTGAAAGGCATTTGATAGGAGAGAGGCTGAACATACGACATGCACAATTGTGTGAGAGTAGCTGGATTATATTGTTAGACTCATAGAATTTGCACCTCCAATCAGTCTAATTTGCGGGTCAGTCTATTAGTATGAAGTTCAATCGCCTTTAGCACGATTGTGGCTATTACTTCTACTCTCTATTTTATTGTTTTTGATAAAAAAAAAATATATCTTGCGTTGAAAGATAAGAAACTTTGTGTTTAAAAAGGACACGAAAAATCCTAATGGTCATATTATAATTTACACCAAATTGGATTGAGAGATCAAGGCCAAATTGGATTTTACTACGAAGCAACACCTGCTACAACAACCCATCAAAAGCTTCTGGCCGGTCATGCTTCTGCTTATCAGGCATCATGTGTCATTTGTCTCCATCCCCTTGTGTGTGTCTCCCCCCGACCACCATTTTCTCCCAATGGGTCAATATTCTGTGGAAGGACCACCGATGCTTTGCCAAAAGGTGTATAAAGTTGAGAATTATGATACCTGTCACAATTCACGCTCCCAAAATTTTCCGATTATTGTATATAAAAATTGAAAATTTATCTAAATATTTTTTATCATTTAGAATTATATTTCATGTAAAATAATTGACAAAAAAAAAAAATCTAAAAATTGAATTGTGATAGATAATATCATTCTAAAATTAATTAATAGTTAACTGGATTTTTCTTATAAAAGAAATGGAAAATTAGGGGTAGCACCCCATAGTCTTTGTTAAAAAATATTATGGCTATGTGCAGGAAAAACGCGAAGCAATGAAGAGTAAACTCAAACTCATTTTGTAATACTGTGTCAACTCTAGATTTAGCTTCACCTTTGAACTTAATGGGTCTCAAAACCACACCATTAATACGAGCACGAGACCACAACCACCCGGACCACCTCAGGTATCTAACCAGAATTATGTTTTTAGTAATTTCCGCCAACGTAGTGGGCCTGCTGGCCTTGGTAGCTGGTACCAGTTGTTATTAAGATGATATTTCTGCCTGCCGATGCCAAGGCGTGGATAAGTGCACCAACGCCACTTCCTTTCAACAATAAATACAATTAATATCCAGCAAGCGCTCATTCAAATAGTAAGAATCTGAGTTCGTTTAATCAGGGGTGTCAATTTCGAGCCCTGATAATGTAACTGCGTTAAATATTTGTTGGTAGACTTTTACCGTCCTTCGGGATCCTATTCGGATCGGTCCAGATTAATCAGACTAATATGTTAGATACTAGACAATCTAAACAAAAAAAAAATAAATAGAATTAATGTGATAGTCACTGAGCCAAATTATTTTTCTCGTGAAATGTATTGTTGAAAGAGATTACTAGGTCCTGTGAATCTTAGGCAATTGAACCGTTGATCATTTATGTCTTGCATGAATCCACTCATTAAATGAATTTAATGAAACATGCTCCTTATGCAAGCAAAGCTATTGTGAAGGAAAAGAAACCCAAATATTTGGGAGAAATTGCCAAAATCTCTGGCCTGCATCGCTTAAACAAGAAAGACCTATAAAAAAGAGTGACAATATATGGCACCACCCAGTGCCATTGTACCAAGTGTTATGCAATATTCGTGGGCTAAAAGAGAATGAACTGAGAGTGAAATTGAAGTCCACCTTCAGAATTCAAGATTGGATAATTGTCAAGTGGTTTGTGGCAGAGTTTAGTTGAAGTCAATCAGTACTTAAATGCAAGGGCTTTCTTACGATAAGGTTAGAGGAAGACATTAATAGATGTTTTTTTTTTTTTATTGGTATTAATAGATGATTCTAACTTGTATGTGTTATAATTAATATTTTATTTGATTGAAAAAATGAAATGAGAGTGAAATGGATAAAGTATGCATTAAATTTTGTGTGTGCGTTAAATAAGCTGGTGTGAAATTAGAGAAAACCCATTAAGGGGCTGTGGTACTGTAAAGCAAAAAAGTAAAAAAAAAATAAATTTGTAAACACATAATAACATGTATAAAATTAATATATGTAATTTAGATCAATAAATTATAAAAAATATAAAAAAATTAAATTAATCGTTTATTTTTACGTTTTGTAAATTATATATTTACGAAATCTTATAAAAAAAAGTAATAAATAAATTGAGTAGCCAGGATTTTGGTTAGAGAATAAATGTCTATTTTTTTTTTTAAATTAAGCATTCTGTTATTTAAAACATAAATTAATGACAGAGGCAAAGCATATGATTCTCTCTCTCTCTCTCCGCCCCCACAGAGCAAATGACCTCACCCTCCTTTTTCCCTGGCTTTTCTTTTTTCTTTTCTGTTATTTGTCTCTTTCGCCCTTCCCACTGTTCTCACTCTCCACAGCACACTCAGAAAAACACACTTCCCTTTGTTAAAAAACCAAAAAAAAAAAAAATTCTTTTTTTTTCTTTTCAGCATTTCTTCTTTCTGCTTAAAGACCCACTTTTACATTGCTTTACAAACCCAGATGTGAACTAGGGTTGTTTGCAAAATACCCATTTGCTCAAAGCTTCAATCTTTGAGCTTTTCTTTGGGTTTTTCTTGAGTTTTGGAGCAATGGCTATGATGGGCAAGAATGTGTTGCTTTTGGGTCTTGTTGTTCTGCTGTTTCTTGGAGATGTTTCTTCAGCTCCCATTACTGCTTCACCTGCAAGTGAGTGTTTTTGTTGTGTTTGTGAGCCCTTGCATATTAACTTGGAAAAGCTAGTTTTGCTGTTTGATCTGTGTGGTTTTCAAGCTTCAAACTTGCTTGATTCTAAGTATTCTATTTTTCCTTGTTTTTGCCAGAGCTTGTTAGTGGGTTTTTCTCAAATGCTGTGTCTGCTTTCATGAAATGGTTATGGTCCCTTAAAGCCACCACCAAAACAGGTTTAGATCCCTGATTCCATTACCTACATTTGCTCCTTTTACAATGTTTGTATATGTCTGAGGATTGGTGCTTAAGGTTTTGGGATTGGGCGTATTTGTGTGGTGCAGCTATTTCTGGCCGTCCGATGATGAAGTTTGAAAGTGGGTACACGGTGGAGACTGTGTTTGATGGGAGCAAACTTGGGATTGAGCCTTATGCTGTTGAGTTGTTACCGAATGGGGAGCTTCTGATTTTGGACTCTGCTAACAGCAACATTTACAAAATTTCAGCTTCCTTGTCTCCATGTAAGCCGGTTTCTGTAATGCATTGTGATGTTTTTGGATTGGCCTTGCTTTGTTCAACAACCATTGTTTGGTTGTTTTCGCGTGGAGTGGTCTGTTATTTTCTGTCCCTATTAATCATCCATTGGTCAAAACTTTACTGGGTTCTATTTGTGTCGTTGAACACTAAAAACTTTGTCTCCTTGTATATGATCGCTAAAAGGAGTTCATTAGCTTTTTGATAAAAGTGGCTGCAAATTTCCATAGTTTCAATTTACATTACATCCGTGACTGCATCTCACTGAACTTTAGAATTTTAAATGCATGGATTTACTGGTTGCTTATCTTCTTATATGAGCATCATTTGAAGTCATTTGTCTCTGATGAGAGGCATTTTTTTGTAATTGAATCTACATTCAGTTTAATTTGGTTTTAAGAAGACTGAATTTAAATAAAGATCCCATAGAGTAATGGATTCTAGGGTGGCAACTCCATATTTAGTCATTCAGTAATGCATATTATCTTCCTAAACCAAAGAACTTAAACATGACAATATTTATCCTTTGTGATTGCCTTGTCTTTTCTGCACCCGTTTCTGTTTGAATCATGGATGAGCTACAGACAGCAGACCCAAACTGGTTGCTGGATCTGCTGAAGGATACTCTGGGCATGTGGATGGAAAGCCAAGAGAGGCTAGGATGAACCATCCAAAGGGGCTTACAGTTGATGACCGAGGAAACATCTACATTGCCGACACCATGAATATGGCTATCCGGAAGATTAGTGATGCAGGTAAATACTGTTAGCATTTGGTCTAGGGATCAGGATCACTTAGAAAACCTACACAGGGTGTTTGAGGAGAACCTCGGTGCCATGATCATATATACGTTTTATCATGAATTCAAGGTCACAGGACTCATAGTCCTTGGTAATTTGGCATGCATTACTAATAAGCTGATATGGTTGGAAATCTTTGTGTAGGGGTTACAACAATTGCTGGGGGAAAATGGGGCCGTGGAGGGGGCCATGTAGATGGAGCAAGTGAAGATGCAAAATTTTCCAATGATTTTGATGCAGTTTACATTGGAAGCAGTTGCTCTCTGCTTGTTATAGACAGAGGAAACCGAGCAATAAGAGAAATTCAACTTCATTTTGATGACTGTGCTTACCAGTATGGAAGTGGTTTTCCTCTTGGTAAGTAAGCTGTCGTAGTTGTATCTTTTATTTTTTGTGAACATTACATATTTATGAGGCATTATTTCTTCATTGCAGGGATTGCTGTGCTCTTAGCAGCTGGCTTCTTTGGTTACATGCTGGCATTGCTGCAGCGTAGAGTGGGAACGATTGTTTCTTCTCAGAATGTAGGTCTCAACTTTCTTTTGATTTTCAGCTAAATGGCTATTTCTCAGTGCCTATACTCAATGGGATTCAGGATATACATGCTCCACTTGTGAAAGCATTATTCTTGATGGAATTCAGGAATTGGAACCTCTTCTTTTGGTTCATAACTTCTAGGCATTAGCCCTTTCTTGGTGTCATGACTAGCTCAAGCCTCTGTGTGGTTGTCAGTGTTCCTTTTGATGCCTGGGAAAAAAAAACAGAAACATGCATATGAACTTGAAAATATGGCTTCTCCTTTGAATATGGTACTTCAATTTAGTTAAACTAAAAATAAACATAATGTCATGAATTGCCAAAATGGCAATGGTAGCCAATAGGTGAAATACTTTATACTATTTTGTCTTAAGTGCTGAACAAAGCCTAATTTTCCTGCAAAGAATTTGTTTGCATTTTACCATCTCACAGTCGGCAACATTAATTTCATTTTTTGACCATCTATGTTGTGCTGACAAAGGATCAGGCTGCTATGAAAACGACAACTACAGGAAGTCCTTATCAATGGCCTCTCAAATCAGTCAGGCCACCATTAATCCCAACTGAAGATGAACAGGAAAAACATGAAGAGGGCTTCTTTGGATCCCTTAGCAAGCTTTTGGCCAACACTGGTTCATCTGTGGCTGCAATTCTAGGAGGAATATTTCCCGGTTTCAGAAGGAAGCCACTAAGCTATCAGTATGTAAACCAGATGCGGCATCAGAGGCACTCTGCTGCTTGGCCTCAGCAAGATAGCTACGTAATACCAGATGACGATGAGCCTCCTTCAATCGAGACCAGAACCCCAACACCAAGGAAAACTTATGCATTCATGTCCAAGGATGCAGAAAAGATGCACCAATGGCGCCAGGGTCGAGCTTTCTACAGTGGCTGGGATAGCGATCATCAGCATCATCATCATCAGCAGCAGCAGCAGCAGCAGCAGCAGAAACGGCAGCATCATCACCAGTACCAATCATCCACCCCACATACATACTACGAAGAGAGCTATGAGAAAACCAAGGAGATTGTTTTTGGGGCAGTTCAGGAGCAGGATGGGAAACATGAAGCTGTGGTGGTGAAGCCAGTCGATTACGGAGATCCCATCTACAATCATCATAATCTGCGAGCGCGAACCAATTCTACCGGCTATGGTAACGGGTATTGAGCATGTCTAGAGAGACTTTGAAGTTCCTCATTCTGTCTCCATATTAGCGTTAAAAAAATTAGTATACACTTCGCGGTTGAGGAATTATTAGTAAAGAATGGAGTATTCATTGGAAGCTACTATGCTAGTGCGATTTAGATTGTTATCTGATCAAAATGTGGTAGGCCTGTTATATTGAGAGCAGGAGCTCCACAGAACCAGTGCAAGGAAATCATCAAGGTGCATTATACTCAAGTTATATGTGTATTCAATCCATGCTTTCTTGTTTTTCTTTTTCTTTTTCTTTTTCTTGTTTGGCACCACTGCCTGGTTTTGCTTAAGCAGTATTAAATTAGCAATACAATCTTATTCAACAATATTTAACAGTTAAAAGCGTTACTAAATTTTATTTGTAATGTTAGAGTTTAATATATAATCCATTTGTCAAGTTTCTTCTAGTGGTTTCAATTTTTGGATAGAACGATTTTTTGATATGATTTTAAAATTTTGTGATAAAAAAAATTTATAATTAAATAGTCTTGTATTCAAATTACACTATTCTCACACTTAATAGTGAACTTTTAGCTCAATAAGCTTTTATGTAAACTTTTATGTGAGGAATGTTCTAAAAAAAAAAAAAAGGCTTTTATGCGAGGAAGCGTGGTAAATTTTAATCTACTATCAACGGTTTATTGATATGCAAAGTAATTTTTTATTTTTACAATAAACGTACATCTCAAATAGAGTATGTCCTTTTTTTATCATAAAAATGAGATATGATGTGCGTTGCTTCAGATTTTTATTAGAGAAGATCATACGTTATCAGGCAAATCAAATTTTATTAGTTTATGTTTAACTTTACTAAACATTTTGATAAAAAAATTAAACTTATAACTCTGAACATAACAAGAAGCAATCTAGTTACTATTAGACTACAAAGTTTAGTGGCTGTGTTTGTGATTTTACTTCTAATTGATTACAGCAAAGTTGAACTGAGCATAAATAGAGATGTAAAATACTCTTACAATCGTTACATTGTATATTTGTAATCTTGATAATAATTGAAATTATGCGTCAAAAATCAAAATGTGCTGAAGGTATAATATTTGAATTCATTGATTTACTAATTCTGTCATTTTAACGAAATTTAATGTAACCTGCGGGTGGTCACTCCTCTATCCAACGGCCAATCAATCAAGAGTTCAAGACACCTCAGCTAAGAAGAAAAAGAAAAAAAAATAAAAAGACAAAAAAACCGATAAACAACAATCCAAAGAAAAAATATAAATATTAGAGGATGACGTGAATAATAAAGATCTGTTATTATTTAATTAAAAATTTTAGATTCAAATTCTTACGGAAACAACTGTATTAAATATTTATTAAAAAAATTTTATCACAGATTAATCATTTTGTTAAATTGAATATTAATTACGTTAAATAATTGCGTATTTCGTTAAATGTGCAGGATATCCTTCTTTCCACTCAAATTGCACCGTAGCATAGAGCAGCGGGCACTGGCGCGAAGCCTGGGCACCCGATCCAAATTAAATGCACAAAATCAGAACTCTTTGATCTGTTTCACATCACCAACGGGTAATCCAATCACCCATATATATATATATTAATTTTCTTCTTCTTCTTTGTCTTGATTTGTTTAACCATTTTCTACAAGCACAGCGCTTGAGCACACTGAAACTTCTTGAATTTCTCTCTCTTTCTCGCTCTTTCTGGCAGATCCAAATATATTAGATCTGCGGTCGGATCTGGATTGCCGGACTCGGGTCAGTTTAATCCGGTTTCCTCTCTCGGAATCCGGAGCCGCTTGCTTTTTGCACTCTAGCTGGTGACCTTCAAATTATTATTATTATTATTATTATTATTATTATTATTGGTTGGATTGGACTGCGATTTAATTTTGGAGAGCTTATTCAAAGCTGGACCCAATCATGAATCCCTTTTCGTCCGGCACGCGTCTAAGGCGAGTTAGTTGTTTTATTAGGAGCTGTTAGTTGTTTGAATTCTGGTTGTACTACTTCAATTCTTTTTTTTGTTTTATTTTTATTAGTTGTTAGAATTTGAAGGGCGAGTCTTAGTGGAACGAGAAAGGTTAATTTTTTATGTCACGGGCTCAAATTGCGAAAACAGTATTTTTATAGCTAGAAGGGTAAGGCTGCGTACATCGGCCCCAATAATTTTGGGAGTCATTGTGCATTGGGACAACTAAACCAGTAATTTTGGGAGTCTTTTGGTGCAATGGGACGGACACCCTTTTAGTTGTAGGAGTTTGGGATTAGTGGTTCATTTTTTATTGCATGTTGGCTCAAGAAATGCCGCGGATTGGTGTTGGAGTTATATTGTCTTTTGCTTTTAGTCTGTGGATTATGGTTGGATAATGGATGCAATTGTTGTTTAGATGTTTGGAATTTGAGGAACAAAGTCGTGGGATTCATCCGAAATGTAGGCAAATTCTTGGCTTATGCACGCAAATACAATTCAGCAGAAATCTGACCAGAAAAGTAGGGAGATGACATGTTGTGAATGTCAATACTTGGATAAGATCATTACCATTTTGGCTGCACAGGATAACCCTTAACCTTTTTTTTTCCCCCTAAGGAATTGTTCAAAGTGAGGTACTACTTAAGGGTTATGCAATTCGTTGCTAGTGACAAAAAATGTAAGAGAGAAGTGCCGGAAGTTAAGTTGAGTACATTGCGTATATGTCTTTGTCAAACCTGCAGTTGGAAAGGTGTTTTATTATGTGTCTTTTTTTCATGCAAAAATACTATGTCGGATGATGATGTCTTGGTCAAAGTAAAAGAAGACAGAAGGAGAACTGATGACCTACATAGAGTTACATATCTAGTGTAAATATTTTGTAAGGTGACTTGGTGTGTGTGTGTGTGTGTGTATTTTGGTACAGTGTGTTCTCTCATGACACTAGTCCGGCCACTAATCTAAGCATGAATCCACAAGTTCCAAATTTCTAAAGAGTGACTTTACGGACAATGCATCCACTAACCCAGTCCCAGCCATATGATACTGTATCCTGAGGATTGTTTAACAATATTTTATGTTGGAAAGGAATGTGTCCTGTTGATTTGTTCTTTATACATCTATGCCAAGAGGTTTGTAGGAAGCTGACATTGGGAGGGAAGGTTTTTGATGGCTAATTGGTGGTTCCTCTAAGCAATGATGACATTTGCAGCCTGAGAATGGTTGCCAACTTTCTGTCCATTGCCAATGTCATTTGATGAGAATATTATGCTACCACTGATCAAAACATTTTGTCCAAGATAACCAAAACTTCATCTGATGCCCAACAGATGCTCACTAAACTGTATTATGGTATTAAGACATTTGAGCATAGTCGGCAAGTGACTGAAGCAAGACCTTAGTACAAAAATTGCACAAGTGAATGTTGCTGCACGGTAAATAATTACCCTTTCAATGCAGGGACATGATTCGGGCAATTCGTGCTTGCAAAACGGCTGCAGAGGAACGTGCTGTTGTAAGAAAAGAATGTGCCGCTATCCGCAATTCGATAAATGAAAATGATCAAGATTATAGGCATCGTAACCTAGCAAAACTCATGTTCATTCATATGCTTGGATACCCAACACATTTTGGCCAAATGGAATGCCTGAAACTAATTGCGTCAGCTGGATTTCCAGAGAAGAGAATAGGATACCTTGGTCTCATGTTGCTTCTTGATGAAAGACAAGAAGTTTTAATGTTGGTCACAAACTCATTAAAACAGTATCCTTTTTACATTACTCATTTACTGTGATAAAATGTATAAGATATTCTAGAGCTAATGAGGTTTCCCATAGACTCTTCTTTTTTTAATAGGTGATCAGCAGTTTTGCCATTGATCTGGTATTCTTATGATAACCTTGGAAATGAATAAGAAAAAGTGAAAACCCCATGTGGTCTTTTAGCAACCTTAACTTATTTGTAGAGATCTCAATCACTCAAATCAATATATCGTGGGACTTGCGCTTTGTGCTTTAGGAAATATCTGTTCAGCAGAAATGGCTCGTGATCTTGCCCCAGAAGTGGAAAGGTTGCTGCAATTTCGGGATCCAAATATTCGGAAAAAAGTGAGTCTGTTATTAAAGGATCTCTATGATATTTGGTCAGTGGAATTATGAATTGAAATTTTGCTTATTCTATTTTTACCTATTTTTGCATTGCCAAGGAGCAACTGGTAAAAAGGGGTAGGGACTAGAGACAGGCTCTTTGGCCTACAATGTTTGCAGTGATTCAATTTTTAAATTTTATTAAGACTTAAAAAGGACATTGCACAGATGAAATTCACGTGCAAAAAGAATTGTGATCATTTTGTATGTACTATTGAAATTGTGATTATGTTTGAAGTCATTCTTTCAACTGTTGCTAATAGCTAAGGGAGGGTTTGATCGGGATAAGTAGGCCATTATATCTAGTGCCCGGACCTCTCTTGCCAGGATGATGCAGACACCTTCAATATATTCCTGTAGTTGGTGTTGTGATTGAAATGCATTTCTGTGGCTTGGTGTTCTAATGCAATTTCATACCCTAGTATTCTGTTGATATTTCTGTGTATACTCTCCTCCTGTCTTGAACTTGACAAATTCCAAACTCTTTGATCTAAATTTATATCTCACATCTCTCCATTGTAGTAATGCTTGGGTTGTTGATAGCCATTAGGAACTTTGCTTTTTTAATGCCTTCTGATTTCAGGTTTTGCAGTAGGATTTAAATTTTTTTTTGTGCTTTTCAGTCTTCTGATCTAAATTCTGCCAGAATATTGAGCAAAAGTAATAATTGCAGACTGCTCTCTCCATCAGAAGAGGGGGAAGGGAGGGTTGGGGGAGAGAACTTAGAGTACAAAATGGTCTTATTCAAACAACAATTTCTGTCAATTTTTCTTCTCTTTCTATGCTGTTGTTTCCCTTCTTGTCTTCTTTCTTAAGAACAAAAAACAAATCTTGCGAATTGTTATTTGGATTTGTGGCTGAAAACCTATGTTTGGGTGAATTTAATGTGGAGCCATTTATGATTGAATTTCTATTCATTTGATCCATTAATCAGTTTTTGGCTTTGATTTCACGTTCTTGCAATTTCACAGTACTCTGTTGAATATAGGCAGCATTATGTTCGATACGGATCATAAAGAAAGTTCCAGATCTGGCAGAAAATTTCATAAATTCTGCTGCTGCCTTGCTTAAGGAAAAGCATCATGGAGTCTTAATAACAGGTGTTCAACTTTGTACAGATTTATGTAAAGTCAGTCCAGAGGCCCTTGAATATTTTAGAAAGGTAACTTTCCATGGCTTTTCCATTTGGTTGCCTTAGGATGAAACAAGCATTCCTAATGCGAACTAATTTGCCTGGCATTTTCCATGTTCACATCAATTGAAAATCTTGCTAGATTCCATCTTCTAGAACCTACGGGCTTGGTTGTAAAGGAGGTTTCACGCAGTAAAACAGTTTCAACATTGAAAATCCACTTTTTTATTGGATCTTTCAGTGTGGATCCATCCTTGACTGATCAAAGAAAGCCGAGATCCATTTTCACCTACATAATACAGTCTTTAATAATGCTTTCACGCCTTAAGGGTATAGATGGCTTTCTAGTCAATTAGTCAATTTGTCAAGGTGTCACATTTGAACATGAGTGCTTGTGCGTGTGAAAGGATCCACATCTATTATTATTACTTATGTATAAAAGGTCCTTTCATGTAACTGTTTAAAACAGAGATTTTTTTATTGTTTATAATATATTGAACACGGAAAAATGTGTATTAAAACTAAATTGTTAACAGTAAAATCTTCATGTAGAAATGCACAGATGGTTTGGTGAGATCACTAAAGGATGTTGCTAACAGTTCATATTCACCTGAGTACGACATTGCTGGCATTGCGGATCCCTTTCTCCATATCAGATTGCTTAGGCTTTTGCGTGTGTTAGGAGAACGAGATGCTGATGCAAGTGATGCTATGAATGACATACTGGCACAGGTCAGTTGCTATTCATGATAAATGTATCCTGTCAAATTTTTCATATTTTTATTAAACAAAATATTTGGCATATGATATGTTGATGATTGATGGCATGTTTCATCTCAATTTGGGTGAAGTTGGGACAGTTTAGGAAGAAAAGAGTCTATTAATAGGATCAATGATGAACTAGTAATTCTTCTTGGTGAATGTAACGTAAAGCTAATGGCTTTTTAACTTTTATAATATAACTCTAATAAAAATAAGCATTTTGACGTGGGCATGTGTTGACGACTGAAATGAATTTGTGCAAATGATAGGATGAAGTCTTGCACAGCTGGCCATGCGGGGCTTATTTCCATTTTTATTCTTGTTTTTGATTGGGCTTCCTTTTTGGTTATTATTTTGATTTCTTATGCCAGTTTGTAACATGGTTCTCCTTCATGGGAGTGATTTTGTGACAAGGAGATTGGTAACTGTTGGTCTGAGTTGGCACGGTTATAACAATTTTGTTAAGTTTACTGGCCAGCTTTGAAATTGTCACTATCATTTTGTTATGGCTATTGTACTCCACTCAAAATGAATTCATAGCACATTGCTTTGTTGTCCCTATTTGTAGTATCATCTGTGATTATGGTTCCTACAGTAGTGTTTTTTTTTTTTTGGGCAAATTGCTTTGCAAGAGGATTAAGTTTAATCCTTTTCTTTTTGCTTGACACCATTGACAGGTGGCTACAAAAACTGAGTCAAACAAAAATGCAGGGAATGCAATTCTTTATGAATGTGTTGAAACCATCATGAGCATTGAAGATAATGGTGGCTTACGAGTGCTTGCTATAAATATATTGGGAAGATTTTTGTCAAACCGCGACAACAATATCAGGTTTGTAAGTTATTAGTGTCTCTCGCTGCCACATTTTAGAATGGATAGAATTTCATGGTCAATGACGATCATTTGTTACTGCAGTTTTTGATCATAAAGATCCGTGAAAGTTTTGTATGAGATTTACAGTTCGACATGCAAGAATATATATTGATTTACATTGTTCCAGGTATGTTGCACTAAACATGCTGATGAGGGCTGTTACTGTAGATGCACCGGCGGTCCAGAGACATGGGGCAACAATCGTGGAATGTGTAAAGGTATGTGTAGGTTGTATTATTCCTGACTCTGTTTTTGCTAGTAAATCATTTAATGCCATTTATGGGGATTTGCTCTTGTTGCAAATAATTAACATAGTAACAATTTCTGCGGTGGACTTCTTTCTTATTGTGAGCTGTTTCCTTCATCTAGTTTGTTTATAGTTCTGCTTACTAATTTTCTTTTTTTTTTTTTTATCAAAGGCTTTTCTATATCTTGCAACCTGAGAAGCTTGTACATTTCCTTTCAGGATTCAGATGCTTCAATCCGGAAAAGGGCCCTCGAACTGATTTACCTTCTAGTGAATGAGAGCAATGTTAAGCCTTTAATGAAAGAGCTAATTGAATATTTGGAAGTAAGTGACGAAGAATTTAAGGGAGATCTTACTGCAAAAATTTGCTCCATTGTTGAAAAGTAAGTTGTGCAGTCCATAAATACGCTCTATCAGACTAGATTTTTCTTATTTTTAGTGCATGACATGAATTGGAAAAACCTATCAGTGCTTTTTTTTTTTTTTTTGATTTAAGAAGGTGAATTTACATGTGTCAATTAATGCTTATCAAGGTTCTATTTGAAGCTGCGTCTTGTCTTGATAGAAATTATTGCTTCCAATAGCTGCGATAATTTTGTTTGCATGGGCCACTCATCTGTATATTTCTTTTTCTGAATTAATGCTGGTAATCTATCATATAATGGGAAAAAATGGTCATTGGTTATTATGTTTGACCTAAATGTATTTATTTTGGCAATAAGCACACCACAACCTTCAATATTCATTTCTTCCTATTCGAGTCTTGCAACTTCTATTGCATGTAATTAAGTCCTACAATTTTTTAAAATGCACTAACCAAGTGCAGTTTATAACACTGTTACTAATGCTGCTATTGTTTATCCAAGCCGTTACTGTGAGTTTTTTTTTTTTTTTTAATATATAAACACTTAATATAAAATATGGCAAAGAGAGTTGCTCCTGGGGCCTGGGGGATGACAAAAGCGGCATCAGTAAAAATATGTGCTTGATATTTCGTTGTTTGGGCTTTTGAATTGGTTTCATTAATGTTGGTTCAGGATCTCCCATTGAAGTTCAAAACAAGGAATTTGAACTCTTTTGAACTTGATCCCAAAGCATCTAATAGAGGCCCGAGCAGTTAAATATGAGACATGGTTGTCACCAGCAATGGCTCTGGTGGCTAGTTTTTGGAATTAAGGTTTAAAGCTCATGGATTCTCTGGCTGTCTTCTTGAATTCATATTTGAAGTTTAATCTAAGATTTGGGGTCACTATTGGAGGACTTGATATTGAAACTTGTGTCATGTTTGCTGGTGCGTGTCTTTGGAGGCAAAATTTCTGGCCGGGTTGAGGACAAATTGCACAAGTCTTGCATTTTTTGTGTTTCTTTTCTTTTGATTTAGAACTCAAATAGGAAAAAAATGTTAAGGTAAAAGTATTCTGGTGTGTTCCATTTATTATGACTGCATAGGTGGTAGTTTTCTCTTCTAAGACATTACTTTCTTGAATGCTTTTTAAAGGTTAAATGTCATGATAGGAAGGCTTTCACTACCTCTGCCCTCTAATGGACGGGACAGAGGTTATGCGTTTAAGGTCGGTAGTAATGGTTGAGATGGGTGTGCCAGGGGAGTTGCCCAGAGCTACTTTGCTGGGATGTATTATTGATGTAGTTTTCTTTTTGTGCTTTAGGTTTGCTTCTGAGAAAATATGGTACATTAACCAGATGCTCAAGGTTCTTACTGAGGTAAAGAGTTGAATATCAAATCTGTCACATTTCTGATGTGAAATCTAACCTGGATGATTGCTTCATTATTCCTAATATTTATTTCTATGAGCTGTGGTTTTGCATCATTTTGCCTTTCATATTTTATTTACTGTTCCATCTATCATTCGTTTAGCAAAATTGTGAACAAAGATGAGCTGAAAAGGAGCAGATTTAGTATACCCTGAGCTCCATATTTAAAGTGCATGACTTTAATCAATATTCAATTTTGGCCCTTTCTCATTCTTGGAACAAATTTCTGATCTTAATTTTAATGCGTAGTAGGCTGGAAATTACGTTAAAAATGAAGTATGGCATGCGCTTATTGTGGCTATAAGTAACGTTTCTGATCTCCATGGATATACGGTCAGAGCATTGTACAGAGCACTCCAAATATCAGCAGAACAGGTATTCAGCCATTTCTTTTGACAAGATACTTGACAGGGAACTTGATCTCATGTCTGGCATTCCAGTGTTGTGTTGCTTGATTTCCTTGGTATTGACATGACTCATCTATTCTGCTTTTGATGATTTCTTTTCTTTTTGCGTATTACTTAATCAGGGAACCCTTGTTCGAGTAGCAGTTTGGTGCATTGGAGAATATGGTGACATGTTGATCAATACTGTCGGAGTGCTTGACACAGAGGATCCAATAACTGTAAGACTAATCTTATTATGCATAAGCTGAAATTGCCTTGCCCATGGTCATTTTGCCATCGGGACTTCCATGAGCTGGGAAGTAAAAAGTTGCTTACAATTATTTTTGTCAAGAGTATTATGACATAGATATGATATCTCTTTTTTGATAACTGACATGGATATTAATCTTGGAGAAAGCAAATTTCCTTTGAACATGATGTGGTCTGTTTACCTGTCAGGACTGCTGCATGGATTTTAAACCTGTACAGTATATTGCTCGAGTGTGGAAATATTAAGAAAGCAATTATTGGCCGCATTGGGATTGGGATTGGGATTGTCTTTGGCTTCTGTCGTTTTCTTTATAGTGAAATCATAATATTGAGCAACTTAGCAAACTAGGTGATTTAATAGTGGTTATTAGTGTCAAGAAGCTGTTCAATCCAATATCTTAAGTTGTTAGGTGAGGTCCAGGATATGGATCATATATTGTACTCTGAGATGCCCTCTCATGCAAAGGCCTAGCTCACTTGGGCTTGAAGCATGAACAAACCAAAAATTTATAATTAGTTCATAATTAATGTGAGGGCAGCGTGATTTGAACTCATGATCACTTGGTCATGAAGATTGATAACATGTCAAGAAACTATTCCATCCAAAAGTTTAAGCTTTTAGGTGAGACCCAAAATATAGATCATATATTGTACTCCAACAATTAGTACCTACTACCTGTAGTTTCAAACAAACAACAACAATAACAAATACTTTATTCCAAATTCAATTGGAGCTGACCATGTGCATTTCTCTTCTCATTATTCCATTCTATTATGAAATATGTTTGGCATGACGTCCAATTGTTCTAAATCTTTCCTAACTAATAATTTTAAAGTAATCTTAGGTCATCATCTCCCGCTTCTCCCGTCATTCTCCGGTATTTGGTCACCCTCTTCATTGGAGCATTTGTAGGTCTATGTTGGATGTCTTTGAACAATGTCAATGCCACAGTTTCAACTTTTTTCTTATTGTTGCTATTTATACTTTGCTTTGAATATCGTCATTTTTTATTCGGTCTACTAGAGCAGATACTCTAAACATTCTCATTTCCATGCACGCTCATATGTTGGACATGTTTCGTTATAGCTAAGACTCACTACCCTACAAGATTGTTGGCCTAATTGCTGCTTGATAGTATTTATCCTTCAACTTAATGTGGCTGCACAAAATTCCAGTCACATCTTCATTGTAGTCATCCAATTCTTGTTTTATGAAGAACATAATCCATTGTCTTTCCATCTCTCTGAAGAATAGTGCCTCAGTAACAAATTGGTCTCATTGGGGGACTTCGAACTATCTAGTCTAATAGTTTGCCCTATTGCTCTCCTAACATTATTAAAATAACAACGTATATATCTTGTCTTTGTACAACTTAACCCAAAATCCTTAAGACTCTAGGGTTCTCCTCCATATTTCTAATTTACGGTCTCATCCTCCCTAGCCTCATCTATTATCATGTACAAATAACATGCACCAACATGTAATCGTATATGATATTAGAAGTGGAATAACTCAGCTCTTATTGACATTCTTTTCTCCTTGTGTAGAGTTGGGGCAGACCAGGCTATTGATTTTTTCCAGTGTGGTGTGCTCATTTTGATGTGAATTATCTTGCATAGATTGGAAAGTAATGGTTTATGAATGATGGTTGTAGAAACATTCTCTCTCTTTCTCTCTTTCTTCTCTCTCTCACTCGCCACACTCGCACAGCCCCACATTTATTGGCGAGTTGAATTGAGTATTTCTTGTAGGTAACAGAGTCAGATGCTGTAGATGTCATTGAGATTGCTGTAAGGCATCATGCTTCAGATCTCACTACTAAAGCAATGGCTTTCGTTGCTTTGTTAAAGCTATCTTCTCGGTTTCCATCTTGTTCAGAGTAAATTACTGTCTTTTTAATGACTTCTCTGTTCAATGATTACAAGCATACTATTTCTTGTGGCCTTGCCATTACACCATTTTATAGGTGCCGAATTTTTTTAGGGTTCCAGTCAATTGCCCCATCAGAGTGACCTGGTCAAAAATATAAGTTTTAATTCCATAACTACTCTTACAGAGTATATTAATTTAACAGTTTCTCTTTTTCCAATTGCTAAATCATAATTGCTGAAGCATGTAAGGTCTAATTTTATTCAATGTTTCAATAACTTTCTAGGAGGGTCAAGGATATCATCAGCCAATACAAAGGAAGCATTGTGCTTGAATTGCAGCAGAGATCTCTTGAATTTAGTTCTATTATTGAGAAGCATCAGAATATTAGGTATGAGTGAAAATTTTGCAAGCTATTCCCAAGATCACCATCAACAGTTAGCAATAATTTGGCGGCTTAAGAAATTTGGCAGCTGATGGATGAGTGTTTGCAGGTCTGCACTTCTTGAAAGGATGCCTGTTCTGGATGAGGCTACATTTAGTGGAAGGAGGGCCGGTTCATTGCCAGCAGCTGTTTCAACTTCCAGTGGAGCTTCGTTAAATATTCCAAATGGAATTGTGAACCCTTCGTCAGCTCCTCTTGCAGATTTACTTGATCTGTCAGATGATGCCCCTGCTCATAGCTCTTCTGGTGGTGATATTCTTCTTCATGACCTTCTTGGTGATTTGACACCAACTTCGACGCAATCAGGTTAGCTCAGAATCCATTGAGACATAGCTTGTTCATTCCCCTTAAAGTAGTAGGCCATAACTTCTTTAGGTTACAGTTACCTTTTCTTCTGGAACTTTTTATCCTTAGAGCAATCCCAAAGGCCATGGCACCTGACTACAAGTGACAACCTTTTGGATTGTCATTACTGTTTGAGGAAAATTTTGTACAAAGGTCGTACAAGATATCACTAGGAGACTAAAGAGCTTAAAGTAGCACTCACCAGAGTAGCCTAAGAGAGAATTTGTCGTATGTCAGCAGTACCCAACTAAATCTTAAGGCACTCTTATTGGGACAGCCACAGAATTATCTAGCCCGTTGAAAGCCATTTATTTCTTATCAACAACATACCCCATAATATGGGGTAAGGTATTTACAGCATCCATTTAAGTGGCCAGCAGTTCTTGGCATCATCTAGTCAAATTCCGATCCAGGTGATGACTATGGACTGCTTCATGCATTGGCTTCTTTAGATGTTTTTGATAAAGCCTTAATTGTGATCTTCTAGTTTTTAGACTCTCTCTCTCTCTTTCTGTTACTCATCAGTTCTAGTTGGTTTGGTGGGGATTGGAATGATGTTATGTTGAATGCAGGGGGGAAGGTGAAATGATTTGTGTGTCATGCAAATAATATGAATGTTTTTGTTTGCTGATGAGTTAGGCAAATTCAAACGTTGGCTCTAATGGCATTTTTCTATTCTAGCTGCAGGCCAGGCTTCAAGAGCTGGAAGAGATGTTCTTCTAGATCTGTTGTCTATTGGAACACCTCCTGCAAATAGCTCCTCATCACCAGATATATTGTCATCCGGTCTAGATAGAAACACAAATACCACTTTGGATTCACTTGCATATGCACAAGCCACTTCTTCTGCTGGAGCTGCTTATACGATGGATTTGTTGGATGGCTTTGGTCCTAGTCCTCCAACATCTGGTCAGGCTTTGTTCAAAATTGAAATTCTTTTTGTTGTTAATCACTGTCGGAGTATGAGATCGCTATTATTCCCCATGAACAGAAAATAATGGTCCAGTTCATTGGTCCGTAGTTGCATTTGAGAGCAGCAATTTGAGAATAACGTTCAACTTTTCAAAGTCGCCAGGAAACCCACAGACAACATTCATCCAGGCAACTTTTACGAATTTGTCGACTAATGTCCTCGAAGATTTTATTTTCCAGGCAGCAGTTCCAAAGGTAATTCCAGATCCTGGTTAATTTTCTGATTTCTGTGTCTGCTATTTCATACAGTCTCTATCTTCAATCAAAATTGGAAATTCCTCGGTTCCCTGTTTTTCTTTTTAACTTTTGCAGTCATGTTTGAATTTTGTGAGTTATTTAGTGCTTGTTTTATGAGGTGTATGGCCTTGTTGTAGTCATTTCCAGTAGACCTAAGAACAAGAGAAGGAGAAAACATGGTGTCCTCATCCAGTTTTGGCATTTCTTCAACTTGACTTTCTGATATCTTTGAGTCGCCAATTTGCAGTTTCTTCAACTGCATTTAGATCCTGCTAGCGGAAATACACTACCCGCAAGTGGTAATGGATCCATCACACAAAATCTGGGAGTCACCAACAGTCAACATGGGAAGGTATATGTCATTTGTTCTCTTTTAATCATTTTCTGGTAATGGAACCATGGATAATTTGGTTATCTGTGCGTGAAATTTAGAAAATATCAAATTCTCTGGCAGCAGGACATAAAGATGGTAGCTAGGACCTTTTCGATATTTCTTTTCACTTGACAAAATATCTTCCAAATTATTGTGAAGTGGTGATCAGAAAATTAGCCGCCTGCACCATATTGTTCGCTTTTCGATATCCCCAGCAAAAAAAATTTTTAAGTTACAAAGAGGCTCAAACTGCTTTATCGCATTTTTTGTTTCCTCTTCAACCTTAAATCACACTCTCGCATTTCCTTTGGGCCCTCCTATCCTTTTGTGTTATGAAAGTATTCTGACATTCCTCTTATTGTTTTCAGAAATCCCTGGTGATGCGCATAAGGATAGCTTACAAGATGAACAACAAAGATGTTTTGGAAGAAGGACAAATCAACAATTTCCCTCGAGATCTATGAAGTTAATTGAACCGGTAAGACTTCTACAAAGCCCGTCCACGAGCAACAATTTTTCGTCGGCCAGGAAATTTTTCATCTGGCTATTTCTAGTCATATTCAAATCTTTTGTTTCCATTCGTCGTTTTTGGCTGAAGTATGGCCTGTAGTTGGTTTGAGGTTTTGCCAAAAGCTATGACCAGTGTCGCTCTTCTTCACAATTCTTTTGTCTCCTCTCTTCTAGAGGCGATTTGTGTACATTATTACAAAAATGTTCTTGTACGGAATCATGAGAATTGAATTTTGCCTTTGAGGCTCATAGAGAAAAAGGGCAGTCAGTCATTTTCAACTTTTGAGTCAGATCAAGTTTGGATTTATGATTTCACTCAAAAGTTATGTTTAAGTTCCTTGTTTTTCTCATACAGTTTCATCTGTATGCATTATAAGTTGTTAAAGTAATTCGTAGCAATTTGTACACTTCATTTGACCTAGAAATTATTAGACCATGAAAGATGCGGTATCTTTGGTGGAGATGACAAATGCTAACTGGATCCAAGTAAACCAAACCTTCCTTGACTAAAATAATTGAAGATATTACTACATAGTTCACTCTTAACAGAAGCACAAATGGACATGTAAACTATGTGATGGCATTTAACATTTCATCTAAATTTAACCATTGAATTCATATTACTGTGTGGTCATATATGTTTCAATAAAATTGTGTTGTTTGGGATTTCTTAATAATGAATCACCCGTAATTTTAAATACTCAAAATTGGAATGCTATAAAAATAACCAAAATTCGATCAACCCTTTTTTTTTAATTCAAACTTGACAAACTTAAAACTTAAGACATGCGAAACTTTGTAAACTGGAAGTTAGGTGTATCAAAAGTTGATGAACCTAAAATCTAATATTTTAGAAACTTAAAATATTTAAAATCCACAAGACCCGACACTAGAAGCTACTTGTGCCAACTCAAATTTACTATCTCCAATTGTTGGGACTTGGGACATGGCGGGGTGAATGTTTGGACTTCAATTAAGTAATCCCCCAAACCATAGTTATTAAACTCAGTCCAGTCCGGTCGGTCAGACCGGTGATCCGGGTACTGAGTTGGGCCGGTTGGCGTGAACAGTAATCAAGTCATTTGAATGATAAAAAATTATCTTTTTTTTCACTTTTTACTGTGTAAACAGTAAAAATAATATTTTTAATAATGAACAGTGGTCAAACAGTAAAAAATATAATTTTTTTTCACTTTTTACTATATAAACAGTAAAAATAATATTTTTTAATGATAAACAGTGTTTAAACAGTAAAAATTATAATTTTTTTTCATTTTTTACTACTTGAACAATAATATTTGTATAACATTTACATATTAAAATTTATTTTTTTTTAACTTTTTACAGTGTGAATGATAAAAATAATATTTTCATAATACTAAACAGTATTACACAATATTTTTTTTTTGTACAATTTAATAATTTTTTTACTTTTTATAATCTATTTTTCTGTATACAATAATTTAACATTGTTTATATATCAAATAATATATTACAATTGACTTTAAAAAATAATTTTTTAAGAATTTTTATCAAAATTTTGATTAGTATAAACTACTTTTTAATTTGTGAAAATATAATTATTGTGTTAAATTGTACAAAAAATTTATATATATTATTTGATATATTTATTTTTTTAAGAATTAATGATCCATTGGTTGAACTAATGGCCCACTGACTCAGTCGCCTGACCGAATCAGTGTCCGAGTCGATTTTAATAACTATGTCCCAAACTTCCGACTTATAAGCCATCCACCATGTTATTTGCAACTCACATCGGCAGTAGCAATGGCACCTCGCACCATCGGAGGTGGTGGGTGAATTCAAGTCCAATAAAATTTAGATGGTAGATTCTGTTAAATGAGAATAACAACTATGCAACGAGCACTTTACATGAGAGCACCTTTTTTAATGGCAAAAAAAAACAGAAAAAGAGCAATGGCAGCCTCGCCTTGTCCTTAGTGGTACCCATCAACATCAAACTACAACATTTGGAGCTTTCTACACTACATCAACGTGGCCCATCATGTACGCCACTCAAATTTTATATCACCAGTCGTCGCAAGGGTCCTGGCAGCAACTTTTTGCGGATCCCACAATCATCACGTAGTCCAGGAAAGGAAGAAAATATGCTCAAGCAAAGGAAAGCCTGGAGAAATCTAAAGCTATTCAAAAAGAGAAAAAGTACCCATCTGATTTGACCTCACTCCAATACTGGGGCATGACATTTAGACTATTTTTTTTTTTTTTTTTCAAAGGGGGCAAGACCTAGTGACACTCAAATTACCCTTCCAAAATTACCTCCAAGGTTTTGCTAATATTTCATTTATCCTTCAATGTAAGTAGAGGCAATCAGGCAAATGGAGAAAGGTAAAAAAAACATAAAGGTTTAGCAAAAAGAAAAGAATCTCTCAAACTTGCAGTCTAAGGAATTTAGATGAAAAGGCAGAAGAAAATTGTCCCTTGCCTTCATGGTGTTAACATAACAAAGGTTTGATAATTCAACTAACTTTCATTGACTAAAGAATTGATAATCAAAGGAAAAACAAAAAGAGAGAGAAAAGAAAAAGACCACAAAACAAAGCTTTACTGAGGGGATCAACAAATGAAATGTAAACAGACAGAGCAGAATAAAAGTTACCATCTTGTGTCTTGAGTATGATCATCATTCCATGGAAAACTCACAGTAACAGAAGAAGGACCAGTATGGTTTTCTGATGAACTGGGGAACCTACCCTTCCTGGACCACTGCCATATCTTGGAAACAGAAAAGCTTTCACCTTTACTTCTAATATTAATCTTCTTTCCCTCAATATCCCCCTCAATTGATGAATTCCCACCTTGTCCACTTCTCCCTTTCCCAATGTTAAGGCTAACAGCACCATTAGCACCTCTACTTGGACACAAGGCTACTTGCAAATCCAAATCAGCAACCACATATTGGTATGATCCCATTGAGTAACATCTCCTTGCTTCCATATTACTGCTACTGGTCTCCCCCTCCCCCTTCTCACCTACTCCACCATTAGAGCTTCTGAATTTGCCAAGTCTCACAGAAAACACTCTTTTTGAATGAATTATCTCACTCTCTTTAGGTTTCTGGCCAATTGAGACTGCATTTGCTGTGTTGCTTGAACATATATCCTCTTCCCTTTGTTCTTCCAAATAAAAAACAGGGTTTTCAATGGGAAACCCAGGGGTGAATAGAGTCCCTCTACAAAGAGGGCAAGTTGAATTAGACAGTAACCATGTGTCTATACAATCAACGTGGAAAGCATGACTACACAAGGGAAGCAATCTCAATCTGTCCTTCTCAGAAAACTCACAAAGGCAAACAGCACAGTCAAAGGGCTCTTTTAGACCAACAATGTCCTTGTAGAGAAACACTGGCAGTGCGTCTATAAAAGCTTGATCTAGGCCAGAATCATGGAGGTGGAATAGTTGTTGCAACTGTCTCTGAAAAGCACCAGACCCAGACATATCTGGGAATCTATTGGATTCAGACAGTGAGGAAGAGGATCTATGCTTTATAAGAAATCTTACAAGTAAGTGGACAAGACCAGAAATGAAAAATATGACAGCCAGAATTACTATGATAAAAATTACAGCTGGGCTTATTCTGCTGCCAGAAGAAGACTGTTTCTGGTAATCACTATTATCAGGCAATGAAGGAGAAGGAGAAGGAGAAGGAGAAGAAAGCAAAGAGCGTTGATAGTGGGACAAGAGACCACCTTCCAGATTAATTTGATGTTGATTCCAAGACATTTTAGTCAATCAGTATGCTTAAACACCATAGCTATTCTCAAACTTCTTGAATTAAAGAGTTTTGCAAACCAAACTTATGCAATTCTATAACACCAATATTCCTTGCTTTCAAATCAAACCCAGCTCATATTCTGAAGTAAACAAGCAATAGCCACACCATATTTTTGCATTTTACAAGAAACCCAGTTCATCCAAGTCAACAATTAGTGACATAAAATATGATAATTGACTTAGCTGTGCAATCAAGCTGATTACTTAAAGCAGGAGACTTTAGAGCTGAAAATGCCATCTTTCCATTGCCTTTTCACAGGGAGAACCATCCGAGACACTCAAGCTCAAGAAAATTTGGACAGAGTAAGGCCTTTAGCATCAGAGATGTGAAAATTGCAGCTTACCCAACTCAGTTCCCAAAAACATCTGCCATTAATGAAGGCTCCCCACCTGGTGAGTCTCAGCCTCAGACAGCATTTGTTGGAGTGAAAAACAAAAAGAAAAATTGAAACCCTAACAATTACAGACTGGGTGTTTTAATTTGTTTTATCCTAAGTACAGTTTTTTTGAAACGCAGCTGCAACCATACAGTAGATATTTAATAATTTATATTATTTAACCGTTAAAAATATGTTAAATTTAATAAAAATATATATTATTAAATATTATTAAATTAATTATATATCTTTTACGTAATTTATTAAGTGTGTTTATATATTCTTATTATTTGTTTTGTTTCGAGAACTTTGGAAAACTAAATCAGATGGAAGAAAAAGACAAGGAATGTGCCATGCTTCTGTAAGTCCTGTAGTAGCTTCCAAAAAGCAAATGCGTAAAGAGCCAAAAGAAAAAAACTCCAAGGGCAAGACTGTCATTCAAATAGATTGTCTTGATTTATGCTTTTTTGGGCTTAAATTGGCTGGCCCAATTGAAAACAACATCCCACTATCCCAGGTAGAACATGAAGCCCAATGAATATTCTTTTAGCTTAAAAAGCCCAAAGACCATGAAGATGGTTTATCAATTGGGCAAACCAAGTGGCCCAATTATCAAACTTTTGCCAAACCGATTAGTTTCCGAGAGTGGATAGATTTACGGCCCAATAAGATTACTGCATAACACTCTCTCTCTCATCGAAATTAAAACTAGCAATGTTTGGTGCACCAAATATATTTAGGGAAACTAGTAATGTTTGGTGCGCCGAATATAGTGAGAGATAAAAATAATAATCTTGTTTAGGTGTTCAAAAAACTTTGTTTGCTTACGGAATTTTTTTGAATGCATATCATCTGTAGTTTACACTTTAAAGGATAACATCTATCCAAATTTATGTTTTAATTTTATTAAAAAAAGAGAAAAAAATAATCGGTATAGCTCTCGTGACATATCATCTGTACACCTAGTTGGTCCAATTAAAGCTCTCATTTTGTGAAAAGTTTGGAGAGGGTTTCGAATTATCAGCCTTATGAACGGAGACCCTTTAGTTTTTCTTTGGGGTTTATGATTTCATTTATTAGTTATATACTTTTCTTTGTTTTGATAAATGTGGTTTATTGCCATTCAGCCTCTCTTGCAACTTAAAAAAACAAATGTGATTTACTACTAAATTAATCTTAGATTTCCAGAAGATTGGACTTGCACATAGACGCAGTCTGGAGTCGTCAATAATTTTGAGCAATTAATTAGGGTACTTTACTATGATACCATATTTTCTATTTTTACATTCCAATGTATCAAAAAAAAATATATATTTTCTGTCTGATATTTTCAACACAAATAGTTAAAACATTCCGTTAAAACTCTAATAACTTTATTGTTATTTTTTTTGACCTTTGGACCTCCTTTGTAACTATAAAAAGATATTTTCTTTTTTTCCCAATAAGAAGTCAGTTGATTTGTAGACTATAAAAGAATCATCATCTCCAATACCAATAAAGACATTACTCTCACCTTGTGATATTGGAAGGTTTTTTTTTTTGGTATATTGAATAAAAAGAAAAAAGAACAACCAAACTAGAACAAACTATCTTCTTGAAAAACAGTCTCATGACAGTCACCATCAAAGAAATGTATAAGCTCCAATGGTGGACGCTCCATCACAACTTCACTATATTCACACAATAATCTTTTTTTTTTTCGCTAAAAAATCAATACAAGAATTACCTTACACAAAATATGCTTCATGAGCACTATTCATGTCCTATCTCGGAGACATCGGAAATCATTTAAAAGAATAGATAAGGGATAAGATGATCCCGCTTGATTAAATACCAAATGCAATGCTTATTGGAAGTTAAGATCTACAAATTGGATGTTTTCTTTCGAGATTCATATTATGTCTAATTTTTGTCATTTTCTTGTTTTTTTTTTTTTTTTCCTGGTCTGACTAGCCAAATCAAATCACAAACTGTGCCAAGTAGTTGACATAAATAAGCGACAAGAGATTCATATAGAAACGACACTGGTCCTTGGATTCTCGTTGGGAAGGCCATGTTACCCTGCTGCTAACACATCTGAAAGTTCTGCTACATTTATATGGTTCGCAATAAAAGCCAGAAAAGATAGCGGGTCACGTATTCAATTCCACCTCATTTTTTTTTTCCATATATATTTGTTTTCATGTCTCGTACCGGTGCTTACATGTGAGATTTATAAGAAAAAAAAGAACTACATATTTTTTGTTGTATAATACTATGTTCAATCTGCACCAAAAAACATATACCTCTTAACAAACAAATAAAAAGAAAAAACGATGCCGTGAGGTTTCTTGGGGTATGTGGTCGATAGTCATTTGCTTGCACTTTTGCCTTACAAAGGTAGTAGATTTAACTTAATAATAATAATATGTGATTTTATTTAAATAATTTTAAAATAATAACACAATCTTATTATTGGTATTTATCAATTTATCTGTTTATTTAATTTTTTTTAATTTAATTATTTAATAATTTATATTATTTTGTACTTAGTTTAAAGTTACTTAAACAAAGTCATTAAACTTTTTTCCTTAACTTAGTTTTGCTTGGGTCTTTTTCTACTTTTTGTATTGTTCGGACGCAGTTCATAGAAATAGGTCTGGTTTGAATTAACATGCATGCACCTTTTCAGAAGTTCCAATTGACCACTTACAGGTTTGTACGTACAATTCCATATAGTTAACACAACAAGCGGTCTACCTACGGTTTATTCAGGACATCACATGGATTGGGCGAAAAAAAGGTTGGTTCCCATATCCACTCATTATTCTAAGCGAGAGAGCACTTAGAAATATCCGACTTACATGTTTTTTCTTTTTGAGAAAAATTATATAGTATATAGATAAGTAATCATAAAATTGATACGCATGATCTAATATCTTTTATTCACGATTCTCATTTAATGAGTTTTCGCACGAGTGAGCATGTTATAGTTTAGTATCATATACCCTAAATTCTCTCAACAAATTAAGCATTTTGGTAGAAAGGTTTCTCGACAGTTAAAGAATGACAATAGTGCTTGTTATTTTTTATTAATTAAATAATTTTTTTATTATCATGTATAATACGGTTACTTTTACAAAGCATTCCTTTTTGGTCCCAAACATACAAAGAAACATCCATCTAATTAAAAATGCTGAAAGATTGAGGCAAGCAGATGGTAGATTGGGCTACCTATGACTCTTTTTGGAGACAGTATTTTTGGTGATTAACAGCTAGTGATTAACATTTAATGATTAGCAATTTATGATAAATTGACCAACAGTTAAAAGATCGATAATTTTAATATTGGTGAAATTAACTCGTAGCTGTAAACCAAAAAAAAAAAAAAACGAGAAGTAACTTATTAAACCAAACGTCTCCATGATCAAAAAAAATTGTCAAAGACCTATATAGACTATAAATTCAACAATTCTACAGTTTTTTCCTTGCTTTAGCTTCTACCATTTTCTTTTATTTATCTTTTGTGCCAGGAGGCGAGCATATAAAGTTACAAGACAAAGGTATCCAGTAATTTAATATGTCTAATGAGGTTACTACAACTATTAAATATATATACACGAACCCCCTATAATTCTATGTGTCACTGAAAACTTGAATTAAATTGAGGGAAAAATTAAAAAAAAAAAAAAAGGAAAGAAATTGCTAAAGGAAAGAGTAGCAAGAGTCACTCAGCATTTTGGCATGGTGGCCTGAAAATTATTGCATCCTCCGTGATATTTCCACTCATTAAACAGAACATGAGGAAAATAAATCTAAACATAACAAATTCAGAAAGTCAGATTCTGTATTATACGAATTTTATCCCAAGATATACATATACACGAAAAAAGTGAGTCTTTCTCCTAGAAAACTTCCAAAACAAAAGAAAATGAAAAAAAGGGAAAATGTTTGTTGTCCAAGATTCAAGTGATAAGAGTTGAGCCAATTGTGATGTGTGGTACAATGGGTGCATGTGTGGTGTGTAATGTTGTGGAAGAAACCTTTAGACTAGCCACCCAATTAAGGCTCGGGCAGATCTAGGGTTTGAATTTAGGCCTTTATTACAATTAAAAACTCCCTTTGTCCAACTCAATTAAGGGCGAAAAAACAAATTATAGTTGAAGAAAGAAACATTCTTGACGCATCTTTCTTCTAGATACATCAGAAAAACATATTAATAATTAATTTAGTCCATATATATTTAGGCAATACATAACTTACATGAAAATATAAGTAATGCAAAAGAGAAAATAATAAAAATAAAAACATTACAATATTTTGTGTTGATCAGGGTGAGTAAATCTTGGAAAGAGCTTGCAAGACATTAACTTGCAACTTCAAATGCAGAATATAATTTGCTGTCCTCAAGAACAGCCGCTCTGGCGGTAACCCTTTCCCTCCTGGAATTATCCTTTGTAACTTCTTTACCTTCATTTGGACAGCCGCCGCCGCCGCCGCCGAGGAATACCCATGTCCCCTTTTGCCTGTTCTCCTCCGGCTTCTCCTCCATTTCACCTTATTACAATCTTTGGAGCACTTATTATTGAACCCCATAATAATAATATGTATTGTGCCTTGTCTCCCTATAAAATAACAAGCAGTCAAAGTGGGCAGCAAGGCCTATAATTTATATGTAAAAACTTGAATTCTAAGAGAAAATTAGAGAGAGAGAGAATGGAGGAGTGGGGGGTGGAAGTTGCAAGGAGCAAATTAAGAAGAGAATGAGACCTGTGTGTATAGTGGGGGGTTGATGGTTTAATATAGACTTTATATAGGTATAGAATTACAAGGACGAGGGCCATGTGAGCCGAGCCATGTTGCAGGTCCCTAGGCTTTTTGGGGAACGAGTGAATGTTAACTGGATACAACTTGCCACCATGGATCAGCAGCAAAAAATATCTTAAAACGTAAAAAATTTCACCTCGGTAATTTGCCTGTTACTTTTAGTACAATTAATTAAAATATTGTGTTAAAATTTCTTAATTCTATATTCAAGTTTAGTAACTCTGTTTTTGCTTGTAGATCTTTTGACCTCCCTTGTAATAAAAAAGCTTGTAATAAAAAAGCTAGGTAATTTGGTTTCCTTCAATGAGTTCTAGGCACAAGAAAATGGACACCGCTGGACGAATGACATGCATCTTCATTCTATCTATTAATTATTATGTATTGAAGGATACAGTCTTAGTGTATAGAAAATAATTATAAATTAATTATATGAATGAGTTTAATTTTTAAAAAGTAATAATTTTTTTTAAAAAAAATTGAACTCTAAATATAATATATTGCTTTAAATTTACATAATATTACTTTAAACCTTTATTTTTAAAAAAATTTCAACTTTTTTTTTGGTTAAAAAAACTTTTTATTGGCTATGACTATATCCTCTTAATTTTACTCTAAAAGATGTAATAACCATAATTCATGACTATAATCATACATTTGTGAGCAGCTCATGACCAACATGCTGTAGCATAAACAGTGTGCGTGTGATGTTAAATGCAATACTCCTTAGCATTAATTTCATATATTAGAAAGAAAATGAATACCATTCGAGCATACGACCCACCACTTAAAGTAATAAATCAATGATAAATCGATGTATTTTTATATTTATAATTCAAGTTTGAGTTTCTATACTCGTACTCTTTTCTCGCAAAAGTTGGGTGACTACTGAAATGGTTAAAGATTGTAACGCAGTAATGAATTTCAGATTCAATAATTATTGTGGTCTCTTGTGACAGAATTATGTTCGGTTCCACTGGTGTTCATGTGAGAGTCTGCCCCTTTAAAAACAGTTAAATGAGGAGGTTTCAAACAGAATTACTCTGATTTCGATTCGTAAATCTGATAATTCACGTACTTATGATGAATTTTTATTATTATTAAAAAAAAGAATTCGAGCAGACGGCCATGTACATACTAATATAAAACTATATTGATTCATTTTTTGTTTATTGGTGGGGATTAGCTATTGAATTATGGAATGATGACACCTATTTAAATAGGAGCACCGTACACTGAGACCACTGAAGAGGGATAGGTTTGGGTGGACCGTATATTTACTAGGAGGTGTATATTATTGGAGTCTTCATGTTTTATTTCATTATATTGGGGTTTTTAGATATTATTTCATTATTTCTCTGTGATTAATATTGCTAGAGTTATGGAAGATGATCCGTACATTAATTAAGCTTGCAGAGATTGGGCAGACTGTATATATTATATATGAGGAGTAAATTCAGATTTCCAGCTTTTAAGATTTCGTGTCATCATATACTATGTAGTTTATTACTTTTAGCTAAAATTATGCAGGCCTGTAATTTTTTTTTTTTTATCATCCACCATAATTTGCACCAAATAATTATTAGGTATAATTTGCAGCCTGTTTGGTTTCCACCTTGGAAAAGAATGCGGAAGAAAAATGCAATTAGCAAGGGGCTTTCCAGCGTTTAGGATTTATAAAGAAACCAGGAGAAAGGAATTGTCGTGGAAAGATTGCAGGGAGACCGTACGGTGTCAGAATGTCATTAAAACCCAAAATGAAAAAAAAAAAAAAAACAGAAAACAAAACTCATGGAATCAAAATTACCAAAATAACTTTAATCTTATCTACTTTACTACTGATTTCTATCTATTTGCAACATATTCCTACACTTTTCTTATCAGTTTTTTTTCCACGTTGACTCTACTTTGTTCCCATTATTACCTTTTTTTTTTTTGTGGCCTTTTGCCTTTATTTCAAACCATTAAGTAATTATGTGTAGAAGTAATTTTGTAATTTTAATTATATCTTTTTTTTATTTTTTATATAATTTAAATATATAATTTTACTTTCTTATCATCTTTTTTTTACATATTTCTCATATATCTAAATAATAAATTCTTATACTTTTCTTCTTCACAATTTCTTTTCTTACAAATTTTTTTTTAAAATCTTACAATTCAAACAGGCTATTAATGATCATTAAATTTAAAATTGAAAGGAGGATTTAACAGTTCTAATTTGACACTATATGGATGGTTGAATTTTCTTCTTCATTCTAATTACATAGAAAAACACCAACAAATTCAGTCGATATACGGATGATGACGATAATTATTATGTCTTAATTTTTTTTGACAATTATCAGTTTTTCCGGTTTTTTTAAAGGGTGTAAATATGTTGTTATATTCATTAAAAATTTAATAATTTAATTTCATATAAAATCTTTTGGCTGAATATTAAAATTCGTTTAATAAATTAGCTGTAAAATGAAACTGGACTCGCTTACGCCTTTACTTTTCTTGCAACATTTAATATTGTTGTCGTTTTGCAAGACGTGGAGGGATTTTAGGGCCCACGTAATGCTAATGTTATAGGTTTTAGGAGGACCTACGCACGTGTCTGACAGCTCTCTCGCGCGGACACGCCAGCCACTAACTTTTCACGTCACCCATATAATCTGTCCTCGTAATTCCCGAATCCCGACAGTTATTTCTCCTCCACGTGTATAGATATCATCTGCCACGCCATTTCAACTCAAATTAAGTAAGCAGATACGAATCTGTGTATAACATTTATTATTATTAATTAATATTAGTCACAAGTTTTTAATTTTTAATATATAATTTTAATTAGTAATAAAAACTTAAAAGTAAGGGAAAATTATTAAGATAAATTTGTTATTGGGCAGTAAGTAACTGTTCAAAAATTTAAATTTGGGTTAATAATTAAAAAATAATTTAAATAATGTTACTCATTTGAAAAAAAAACACACATACCAGTCCATAACATCAAATCATCATTGATTGATGACTTGACAAATAATGTGAATAAATTTACTTATTTTAATTAATATTTTAAATTTACGTGACAAAAATACTTAAATTTAGACGACATTTAATGCATCTGTGAAAATTTTATTGACTAAACTTTGGTTATTTTTGTCATGTAAACGTTAAATGTTGTTATTTTTATCACTTAGACGTTAAATATTGTCAACACTTGTGGTCTGTTTGTTTTACAATGGAAAGATAAGAAAAGAAAAAAAAATTATAACCATTATTCTATTAATTTTTCATCACTTTTTTTTTCTTTTAATTTTCTCTACTTACTTAAACAATTTATTTTTTTAACTACTTTTTCTCTCATAAATTATTATTCATTGTTCTTTCTTTACATTTTATTTCTCACAACTTTCTTCATTAATCCAAACAACTTATTTTCCTCACCACTTTTTCTCTCACAAATTACTATTTATTTTTCATTCTCAACACTTTTTTCTTACAATTTTTTCTACTTATTTAAATAATCTTATTTTCTTACAACTTTTTTTTATTCATTTCTTTCCACACATTTCCTCTCCGTTCAAACACACTATTAAGTTATTTTTACCGCTGAGTATAGAATGTTAATTAGGATAAATAAATTTCTTCATGTCGACTGTTAACTCATAAACTATTAGTATTTTAATATTATTGAACTATTCATACACCTTTTTGTTAAAGATGGCGACCTTATTTGCACTATTTTTTTTTGTTACTTATCCAAATTAAGAGTATTTGTAGATTGAGTTAATTGGTTTTGAGAGTATATTTATATTTAATTTGTTGATAACAAATTAAATAATTTTTCATTTATATTTAATCCGTTATCTTATCTAATCCGTCTAATTTAATCTGATGAATTATATTAAATCAGTTTTGACAGATTGTATGCAATAAAATTTTTTTTGTAACAAATAAAAACAACCTTTCGTATGCATTTTAAGCTTCGCAAAAAAAAATCTGGCATTGATACGAATACAAGATTCATTGAAGTTAAATTGAACTCTCCAAATTTAATCTTTCAACGTCTAATAGTAGAGCATTTCAGGACTGAAGTCAACTTTTGTAAAAATTCAAAAAAAAAAAAAAAGTGAAAGAAAGCATGCCACAAGAAATAGTTGACGTGTTCAATCTTTTTCAAGGAACACAATCACTGATCAAGAAATTGGAAACATCAGCACAAGCAGGAAACTGGAGACAGTATCTAATTTGTCATATTACAAGCCACTGATAGTAGCCGGACACTAAAAAAGAACTCATGGTAATAAGAAGGTTCGCAAAAACTGACAAACAAGAAAATAAGGCTTATGGTGTCTTAGAAGCAATCATATCGATTGACAACAGGATGAAAGTGAACAAAAGGAGTGAAGACACTAAGGATAATTTTTGAACTGTAAACACATAAATCAATTAAATTGTTTTTTTTTTTTAGATAAAAGGGGCTGATCCGGTTAAGTGGAGGTGAATTTTAAAATTTAATTTCCACTCAATTCGCTTTTAGTAGATTTTTAAAATTTCAAAATAACAACTAAATCAAACTTTTGTAGTTTTGATAGATACACATTCGTACTGATCGGATTGGTCCAATTGAGACTGATTGATAAATTTTTTAATAGTCCTAACCCAAATTCGGACTTTTCAATAATCACTGGTTCAATAATAAACTTATACCAAAAGTGTTTAACTTAACTTAAAGAGCCACATTTACAAGGTGTCACAAATGTAAAATAATCAATCATAATTTTTTTTATTTGTTTACATTTTTTTATAAGTAACTAATAAAAAATTTTGAAAAATCCTGCGTCAAATTAATAGTTAGGATAATATAGCATAGACATACATAAATTCTGCGTCAAATTTTTCGGGTCCTGCATAAAAGGAGCAACTAATTGGATTTCATGGTCTTGGTTGACCGTGCAGTTGCATATAATTCTACCTCTTGAATTCAAATGACTGGGATTTAAGAGTCCATTATCTAGACACGATATCATGTTATATGTAAAAAAAAATTAACACCTGTTGTATAGTTCGCACCTCAGCCAATCTTCTATTAAACTAAAAAAAAAAAAAAATTGACATGATAACCTGTGAATAAATGATACATTAATTATTTTTCGTAATCATTAAGGATTAGTAGATGGGTATCGATCTCTTTTGTGTCCGGTAAGATATTAAAAAAAAAAAGTTTTTAACTAGACGTTATTATCCTTTAATGATCTTGTTGATCAACTTGATTCATGTAACTTTTTTGTTTAATTTACTTAATTAAGTTCTTAATTTGAAATTTGAGAGGGGTTTTGTTAGAAGAGTCCCTCTGCCCACCGGCCTTCCATTTTATATTTTTCTTACTCGTGTTCTTTTTGTGATGACAAGGAATTCATTTAAAAAAACTCTCCAAGATTTTAGTGCGAGGCTTTATTTGTCCACTTAAAATATAAAATGCGTTTAAAAAGGTTTAAACATGATAACCATAGTTTTTAAAATTAGACTAGTTATTGGTTTGGTGAGAAAGTTAGGTTAATAAATTAGCAGTACAACCGATAACTAGGCAGTTGAACCGGTAAGTCAATTTTTATTTAGTAAAATAATAACAAATACTTATAATTTATTATTTTTTAATAACAAACAACCGGTATAATCATAAAAAATAAAATAGAAATATACTTACAACCAAGATAGAATCAAAGTACAAGATATTTAAGATAGTTTCTTAATTAAATAAATCAATAGAGTATTTATATCAAAAATAAAATATCATAAAGCTATCAATAAAGCATTCATATATAAAAATAAAATATCATAGAGCCAATATATGATTCAAAAATACTACATTTCTCATTTATATAAATAGATATGATTTATTCTCAAGAAAATAAAACGGCACCGTTTTGAAAAATTTTAAAGAAATAATCTGGGTCAACATTGAACCGTCCGATTCTTCAATTTTTGGATCACTAGTTCAGACTGGTTCAAGCAATTTTTGGTCAGGTTGATTCCTACAGCAGTTACATGTGAAAACCAGAACTGTCCAATTTTTGGTTCGTCAAGTTTTTGATCCAACCGTCGGGTCGGTCTAGTGCTCAAAATTATGATGGTAACATGCGGGTGCCCCAAAACTATGATGGTAAGATGCGGGTACCCCATGCAATAATAACGTCGCCCATACCAATAGCCTAATAGTTTATTTTCCGACAAATGTTTTGTCACAAAAAATCTCTAGTTGCATACTCTGATCCCGTATCCATCTTAGATACCTTATGTCATATGTTGCGTGTATTAACAGACTTGCTTCAGATACATGTTTAAAATTCCAGCTGCATATATAACAGAATCCAGATATACATTTCAAGTGGAGCCAATAAAATGTTGAGCTTGACAATGTAATTAATTTTAAATAGTAATAAAATAATTATATAATTTATTTAATAATATTTATTTTTTTAAATTTTAATTATGTAATAATATTTATTATTATTATTATTTTATTATTATTTGAATATTAATACGGAATATTTTCCGGAAAAGTTGTTCCCAACTTGAAAGCAAAGAAAGAATGGGCTATTTGGGATCACATGTGAGCAGTAGTGACTTTGGTAAGATTGTTATCCAAATTGGTTCCAGGGTTGAGCTGAGCTGCAAGTTATCGTGGGTGATGTGACCAGATCTTGTAGGTGGTGCCCACTTAAACAAGTTGAGAAAGACTTTGACCACTGGCTTCTGGATGAAATCCTGTGGGGACAATTGAATGTTCTTTGTTGTTGTTTAATAAATTTAATTATGTAGATACATTAAAATGTATATGTATTAAATATATAATAATTTAAATTATTTTTTTTATTTTTTATATTTTTAAAATTTAATATAATTTTTATGATTTAATAATATAAATTACAGTATACTTATTATTATTACGTATGTATTCAAGTGTGGCCGAATAAATTTCTCATTGTTGGATTGGTTGTACACAGGAAATTACATTGCAGAAGAATTCTAACTCTTTTTCTTTTTTTTTTTTTAAATACTTAGTGGGTTTCCTCCTAAGAGATCGAGATAATATCAAAATAATATTAATTATTAAATAATTAAATTAAAAAAAAGTAAATTATCAAATTTTATCAAATAAATTACATGTTTACTTTAATATTATATGAAATACGGTCATATAAACCTTTATGTTTTAGTTTTTTCGGGGGTGGACAGATTGGTTTGATTGTTTGAGAAATGCTGCATTGAATGGTTGGGGGTCAAATTAATATGTGGGCATTTACCTATGATTCATTTTCTTTTTTTCTTTTTTTGTTTCTTTTTTTGGTTGTTCTTGATCGAATTTACCATTATGGCTCCACCATTGAATTGAAAAATAATTATTGGTTTGATATGAGTGTGAGCAAATATATTTAATTAATTTTCCAAATAGAAATATATTCTTTACGAAATATTGTTATTAAATGCACATTTGATTTGGAAAATATAATTGTGGTGTGGGTCCATACCCTTCAACTCTTTTTTATACTCCAAAAAAAAAAAAAAGGGGTTTTGTCTTGAAACCTTCCACGTTTCAAAAAGGAATTATATTGTAATGTGTCCAAGTGAGACATACCGATGGATTACCATTCCACCATGTTGGGAATAAATTAACCTCAAACAAATTCAACATTTAATTTTGTGAGTCCCACGAATTTGGAGAAGATTTTCTAGTTCGAACTTCAAAGTCAAATTATATGTAGCCAAGAGGGTCATGTCGATGAAAACTTTTGTCAAGGTAAAAAAATTAAATCTGTGTGTGAGACAATAACTAAGTTTGCTCAATTAATTACAATTATTAATTAAGTTTTCTTAATTAATTAATTAATTCATCAGAAGTAATAATTTGATAATAATTCAGCGTATTTTTCTTCTCAACAACCCAGATTTGAGTGCCTGTGCTATTGCTCACTCCCACACAAATGAAGATTTATACTAAGGCATAACTGTGATTTCACAACTCGTTAATACCATAGGATGGTAAACAAGACAAGACTAATGGGAGTAACTTCAATTTTGGTTATAAATTTGACGATTAATATAGCAGCGAACAGATTTTTTTTGCTGATAAAAAATTTGATTTTAACTATTCACATTGATTCCGACATTAATTAACTGTACCATGAACATAAACATCCTGTAGTTTTTTTTTTTTGAGGAAAAAAACAAACATTGTGTAATTGGATATGTAGGAAAGTTTCTTTATTCGAAGTTGTTGTCCTGAATTTTGAGACTTGTTTCTTAATTTTTAATTTTCAATTTGTGAAAACTTTGAAGATAGCAGTAAACAACGATTTAATTCATAAACAAATTCCTACGAACTAAAACACCTACTGTTTTCCTAATTTGGATATGTGGGAGAAAAATCATTATTTTCTATGCATGGAAACTAGAGGGGGCAATAAAAACAACCGAGATTAAAAATAATGTCAACATAAAATTATCCAAATCTGAATCAATCTGATATCCCAATAATGTTAATCCAAAAAACTCGAATGTCCAATAACTTAAACTCAAAACTTCAAAGATCAAAAATTTAATATATTTAAACTTAAAATATTTAAAATTCAATAAACTTGAAATTCATTATTCAAATAAAATGACTCAAGATCCAAAATAACTTGACCCAAATCTGCACTAACTCAAGCACTTATCATCTATTCATCTCCAATCGCAACTGCAATTTATGTACTTAAAATGGGCTCAAAGAGAATCATGATATCTTTCATGTTATAAGGCGCTAATGCCTTTATTATATACAGAAACAGCACATTGCTAGCCACTGTGGCCGAAATACTTTGAATCTAACATACCAAAAGTTCCAAAAACATTTTCAGGGTGAAAAATCTATACAGTAACATCAATAATTAGGAGCCAACTTTTGCAGTACTCATCACGAGAGACTTCCAGGGATTCACGAGGGCATATTTATAGCCCAACCCCATGTGAAGTATGATCATGACGTTTTGACGGTTAACCATAATATCTGCATACAGTACGTGCGCATTAATTCAACATATATTGTTATCCCCATACATATATATATATATATAACATACATACATACATGTATACGCATTTACGAGCTACCTCTGATGAAAAAATAAAATTTGATAAGAAATTGGTTCATCTTACATGTACACGTCATGGGCATCTTCGTTTTCTATTTTTTTTATAGACTTGTATGTAACTATTACAAGTCAATATATTATACATAATTAATGTGACTATTCCATTAAAACGTCTTCTTTTAGTTCAAAATGCTTAATATGTAGAATCAAAACAAGTGATTGCTAATATATATCCGTGTAGGGGTATACATTTTGAATTTTGAAGAGAGGGTTCAAAATCAAAAATATATTTATCTCACTTAGAAGGAGAAATGCAGTAGAGATTTAAGAGCATATCAACGTATACTATGCACCTAAATTTGCACCTAGTAACGTGCATCTAGTACAAATAATAAGTAACTTATAGATAGTATCAGGGGTTCGCGCGAATTCAGTATAGCCCCTTTTTAGCTACACAAGGATTAAGATCAAATGAATGTTCATTTTCTTTGTGCTCCAGGAAATATAAATGATCAAGTTAAACACACAAACACAACCATATATGTGACGTATGTATGCATGAGAAGGAAAGATATGCATATGTTGCTTGTGAGGTGAGTAATTGCGCTGAAGGTTGCTGGAGATAGATGGTGGCACCTGGCAAGATTTCATGTGACTTGTCCTATAAGTTGTTCACTATCAAAAGAGATTAACTGGACGCGTGTGAAAACTAAGGCTGTGTATGGAGTGATGAAAAGTACCATATAAGGTTGGAAAAGAAGAGTCCTTTTAACCTTCTCATATTTTCCCCTCCGTCCTCCTATCCCTCATTCTAAGTACAAAGTAGAAAATTAGCATTTTTCTTGGAATATATATTCTGCTAAAAATTTTCATTTTCGTTTATTAAATAATAAGATCACCTTCGAAGACCCACCATTAGTCATATTTAGGATTTTTTTTTCCGTTGTGTTACATGGACGGGGGAGAGGAGGACAGAGAGAGATGAAATAATTTCTTACACACATTTTTTTATAAATCTTAACAGTTTTATAAGTCATAAGTTATATAAATAAAAAATATGTAATGATTTATACAACTTGTAATTAAGGTTGATGTATAACAAATTTATTAATAATATATATAATAATTAACTACGTCTGTATTTTGTTCATCTTCATCTTGTCTATATATCATTTCTTTGTTTATGTGGCAAGCTTATTGTCGCACATTTTTTTTTTATATATAATTAAACAGTTAAATTCCATTTGTCTAGTTTTCAAGTTCTTAAACAACCCCACTTGACCAAGAAGTTAGAAATTCGAAGCCCATGTGATTGAGTTTTCAAAAACTCATTAGAGTGGTCGACGATTCCCCGAAAAGGACGGATGGAATGGGCATCCATTTCCTCCTAGGCTGGCAAAGATGGCCCATTTTGACATTGGCTGCTTAGACTGGGTCAGTCTTAGAAGAAGAGATATAATTATTGCCAATGACTTGTGATTACTGTGGCCTTTGTGGCAGCCATTGGAACTCCCTCGGAACGCGAATCAAGAAACATGAATATCAAAGTATAATGTGTGTGCGTGTGCATGCATGACCCTTAGTTTTCATCAAATTAATTGATTTGGTTTGTATTTACCCCTGGTCCCTATGTTTCAAATGGAGACTCGGAATTATACACTGTCTAGTAACCACAATGTTCTCCTGAAAAGGATTACTTGACATAAAAAAAAATCCAATTAACATATATAGAAAATAGACATATAGTAGATATATAAATGAGTTTAGTTTTTAAAAAATAAAAAAAAATTTATTTTTTTTAAAATTAAATTCTATATATATTTAGTATTATATTAAATTTATTTCGTATTACTTTAAGTATTGATTTAAAAAAATTTTCAAATTTTTTTACTAAAAAAACCTTTCTATTACTTATAATTACGTTATTGATATTTTCTATACTCTCACAATTTTTTGCAAAAAAAAAAAAAATGATTTGATATGTTTGGGGCGGCATGATTTTATGGGGCCAGTGACGCCCGTCAACCCTCAACGCTCCCTACAACCCATACTGTGCATGCGGCTTGCCAACTCATTGATCAACGACAGCTCATTATGATATACGCAAGCAAAAGATTGAAAATACTAGGGGACTACAAAAAGCTTTTGACGCGTCTATTATAATTAAAGATATATCACGTCATACTCCGCACGCCATGTTAATAATCTCATAATGTATCAAAGTTTCAATTTTTATTAAGGCATGATGCCATAGAAACTAGAAGACCAGTATGACTTTTGCTAAATTGGTGCGTAATTAAGATTTTATTGGTATAGCCCATAGTAACATAATTTGTTACAAATTGCTTGATAAGTTAATTTTAATTGAATCTAGATAAATTTCGTATAGCGAATAGTATAGATTCACCTAAACATATCCTGGTGGGTAATCTAATGTGATGAATTGTGGCTGCTAGAAGAAATCTCAGCACTGTCAAGTCTAAAGATCAAGCCCAACAAGGAATTAAACGCCCCTTCTCCATCGTCTAGGAAACTATTTCGAAATAAGGTATGCTGATGTCAGTATATGTATTTATTATAAATATTTACGTGAATTAAAATCTCAAAGTACACATTAATAATTTATTTATTATATTATTTATTATCATTGGTCCATGTATTGATTTAAGTATTAGAGTGCTGAGCCATCCACCCAACACTTCTAGGTTTTTTGTCTTGCAGGTCTACAACCCACACTCTTCTCCGAGCTAGGCTCACTTGAAGGTCTCAGAGCTCCTTCCCAATGAGATTACCCTCTCTCTCTCTTGTGGTCAGCCCGATCTACACTTCAGAATTAGACTGATTAATGGACAAAGGGACTATATTAGAATATGTTCACTCACTTTTTTTTTTTTCTCGAGTTTAGGAAACACCAAATTTACGTTTTATATAACTGTGTCGTTCTAAAGATTTTTTCTTCATTCGGATCCTTTTTTTTTTAAACTCTCCGATTTGGTATTAAGTTAACTTGATTGCTTTAAAAAGAAAGTCGCAATAAATGTATACATATATATCTGTCTTGGAGGTGGCAACAATGGTGACCTAGGAGTGGGTAGGCCAATCAGAGATTGTGAACAAGTACTTCCCGTGTGTGACAGTATGTGGTAGAAAAGGGGGTGTCCAGTACCTGATGATCAGGTACTGGATATTGGTGGATGCCGTTGAGTTTTGCTAACTGGACTTTGGCTGTGGTGGGGAACGGAACGCACATGGTTTCACATGTTCTCATTTTTTCGCACCCACTTCCGCAATTTGGCTACCAAAATTATGTGCCCTCCCCCACACTGTCCTTGCTATATGGTAGGTCCAATAATTCAACTTTACATTCCTGAGCTATGTTCCCTCCGCTTTCCTTCTCCGAGTCACCTTCATTACCTAGTGATTGTATAATGTATTCGTAGCTCGCTCTTTCTAAGCAATGGGGATCAAAGTGGACCGAAACATGCCACCAAAGACAGTACTGAGACAAAGATAGGCTGTCAAGAATGTGGTAAGATGTAAAACATGTCTTTGTAACTCCAGAATTGTATTATGCTTAGTTAGGGACTAGTAATTTGGCCATATTTTGGGCGATTACATTATGGAGAGATTCTTTAGTGACTATGATCCACCATGTAAATGACCACGTATCCACTAAATAAAATTGTGATAAAAATCAATAGGTGATACTATTTATTGGAGTTAACAAGTGCAAAACCTCGTCTGTCCATAATTTCAAGCACATACTATTCTGATGGAAATACAGAAAACGGACACAAATACAAACTCATCTTATTCAAGTATAATTATCAAGTCACATCTAATTCCGTATCTCCATAATATTTTTGATATATAAATAGTCTTGCTCACCTAATTTACATCCTACAAAATTTGGACAGGTTACCTTTCTTTTTTTCTTTTCTTTTTTTTTTTTTTGGTTTGCTGGGAAGGTTTTACAACCTGCAGAAGGAATTACATAGCAAAAATAGGCCTGAGGGCCCGAGACCATGCGACCCCCCTAATGTCTTGTTGAAGAAGGGTTTCGCGCCCTCAGGTGGGTGAGCAAGGTCATGAAGGCCAGGTGGAAGGTGCCGGGCAAAGCTAGCCTGACAGTCTGCCACCTTTGTTTTTTTACTTTTTTTTTGGTCATAGTCATCTTTATTATTATTTGGGTTATCCAAATTGGTTATACTTGAACAGCCCATGGGCATGAGGGCCCTAAAATGACCGAACAACTATTCATATATATCCAATTGGCTGTAAGGCATTGCTAAAAGCATTTGACCAAGTCTCTTAAGGCCCAATAGTTAAATTTAAATTTTTATTTTAGAGATTTTAAATCTTAAAAATTGATAAGTGAGATTTATGAGAGAAGATAACTATCTCTATTGTATAGTTTATAGCCTAATAGCCATATAATGAAAACAAAAGAGTGTTGACCAATCACTTAACTCAGAGTTAATGGATATTAAACTGTGTCTTCATAGTATTTTGTTAATTAAAATTAATTGTGGACGAAAGAATCAAGCACCTCAAAGGCGTTAGTGGCTTTTCCCATATATTCGACCAAAGACTGGTTGGTACTTTTTAATTTTTCGGTTGGTACCTTTTTTTTTTTTTTGGTCCTTTTAAGTTGATAACTCAATGGTTGGAGGATAGAAAGATGAGGAAAGAATTTGGGTGCGAAGTTCAGATATTTTAATTAAAAATCATTGTATCTAACTATTTTAATTACTACTGAGTCCTTAGATCGATTGGTGCTTTAAAAAGTTTTCTACACTATCGTGTGAAGCTCAATTTGGGTAGAGTTACTAAGGGACTCTCGTGGGCATTAAGTACATCATCCATATATCGCAGACTTCTCAGCAAGTCCAATTCATTGTTGCAGAACAAGGACTGAGACCTTACTTTTGGGCCCCCCAAAACAACCATAATCCATAAACTTGACAGCTTTTTGTGTGCAAACAGGCCTGGTTCGGATGCTTGTTTGTAAGCACAAATTACGTACCCCCCTGGTCCTTGCCATGTGGTAGGTCCAATAATCCAACTTCACATTCGTGAGCTCTGTTGCCTTCCTTTACATCACTTGTTAGATCGTAAGGTTCACCAAAAAAAAAAAAAATCTTCAATATGACACAAATTCTCATATCTCATCCAATAATTCCAACGTAAGAACGGCAAACTTTCAAATTTGTTTATACTATTGTAACAACCACTTTTGTTGATTTCATATTATAATTAGCAAGGGCAAGTTTGACTATGGGTTATAGAAATTACATTATGGAGAAGTCCATACTAGCATACCATGTACACATAAACCTAACACATGAAAAAAATTGTTACGATTTCCCTTTTTATTGTTATGGTAAAATACTGATAGATTTGTTACCAAGGGGAATCCGTGTAGTTAAAAATTTAGAGAACTCTATTGGAGAATTTAGGTTCATATTCTAAGAAATAGATAAGAGTGTGGAATTCATGAAAAAAAAAAAAAAACAGAGAAATATATGTAGCTCATGTCCAAACCATTTATGGACTTAAAAATTTTAGTAAAAGAGTTTGTTTTCTTTTTTTTTGAAAAATAGTAAAGCAGGGATGATGCTTATAATTTCGTCATAAAGGATTACATTAATCACACTGTATAATAAGTTTAACTACTACATAAAATTTACAAATGTATAAACTTTATAATACTCAATAAGAGTTATCAATGTCTCTGAAAATTGTGCAGGCAAAAGTGGATAGGACTTTAATAACATTAATAACATCCCTGTGTCGTAGACAATGCGATTCACCATTGAGGAGCGCAGACCCCGCCCCACATTTAAGCCCTGAGAACATTCACGGTAAAAACTAGTTTTTGTTTTGCGTACAGACAGGCCTGGCTAGAAAGATTTGTTTCCGTCCATAGTGTCTCGCAAACACTTCGTCTGATTGCCCATCCTCGGCCTATACTAGCTGGCTAGGTCCATTAAGGAAGCGCTTCATAATGTTTCTCGTGTGAAAGGAAAATAAAATTTAATATATGCTGGTGGGAGACCTTTCACTATCTTTCGATATTTTAATCAGGTCGATTCAAATTAATTAGTTTAATAAGTTAAATACGAAGCGGTCTTAGACCAAAAAAATAAAATTTAATAAATTCCTTAGAATACACCTAATAATTAGAGTATATGTTTTTATTATATAAGTTTTAAATTCAAATTCTAATAAAAAAGTATAAAATTTATAAAAAAAATAAAGTTATCTCTTATTTAATCTATCGTTCAATAAACTTTAAGCCTAAAGAATTTAAAAATATTCTTTTTCTTGGTCTTAAAAATGAGAAACTAAAGTAATGCTCCACAATGCCATCTAACTTGTATTTTTTCTTTTTCAGTCGAATGCAACACTTGCAACGAAAATCAAAATTCAAAAGAAAACCATATCTTCCCGACGCAGAATTATCCTTCCACGGCCGTGTGGGCGTTCAAGAAATGGAGTCCATCATTTTGCTAAAGCTGTTATATTTATAGTTGCACCATTTTTTAATGATGCTGGGGCCAGCAGGACTAGAATTGAAAACGAGGAATGGAACCATAAGTACAAGGTCAAAGACTCAACTTGAATTTCTCTGACCCATTGAACTGTCACGTCTGATGTGACCTCATCATTGTTTTGGCTCCGTAACAGACACACATATTAGTTTCGCACTATATATATATATATATATATATATATATATATATATATATATACATATACGTTTAATAAAATTTATAAAAAATATATAATTAATTTAACGATATTTAATAATTAATTTTTTTTATTTATTTAAATTTAATATATATTTTAAAATCTAATAATATAGATTATTAGGTATTCATTATGTTCTTAATTATACGTGTCCATAACACTATGATTGACAAATCTTTATTAAAAAAAAATGAAAAAATTATTTATTTTCTATTTATTTTTTATTAATTCAAACAACTATCTTTCACTTTTTTTTCTCAAAAATTACTATTTATTTTCTCATAACTTTCTAATCATTACTTTTTATCAATTATAATATCATCATTACTGTACTATTTTCTATTCATTTTATTTTTTATCCACTTTCTATTTTTCTCACTATCCAATCACACTCTAAGAGTGTGTTTGGAGTGCGAGGAAAAGAGAGGGAAGGAGGGGAAAGGAAGAGAAAAAGAAAGAAAGTGAAGAGAAAATAAAATTGTTTGGAGTAACAGAGAAAGCTGGGAGAAAAAAAATTGGTAAAAGAAAAGGTGAATAGTAATTTGTGAGAAAAAAAAGTGGAGAGAAAATAAAATTATTTGGAGTGGTAAAAAAAGGTAAAAGAAAGAAAGTACGGTAAAAAAAAGGTAAATAATAATTTGTGAGAAAAAAAGTAGAGAGAAAATAAAGTTGTTTAGAGTGGTGTAGAAAGTGAGGAAAAAGAAAAGTGAAAAAGAAAAATAAATAATAATGATTATACATTTCTTTCTCTCTAATTTTTTCTCGCACACCAAACACAGCCTAAAGTATTTCCATATATATATATATATATATATATATGTAGAGGGTAGGAGAGATGGGTAGGGGACGGGGGCAGACGGGATATGGTGGGTTTCATCAGGATTCCTTACATTTGTTTTATTTATTTAAATCGCATGATATGTAAATAATTAAGTTATAATTTACATGACCAAAAGAAAAATATGTAAACAATTCTTATAAAGTGTTGTGTACATTTTATAATATTCTTTTATACATCTGATTTTGCACATTATGTATTTTATATAAAAAAAAAACTGAGTGAATCTATCGGAGATCTACCCAATTTTGTCTCTTGTGTTCAACGGTTCTGTTTATATAATGAAATTTTATAAAGACATTTTATTCAATTATATTTAATGACTTATTAATTTTAATTTTTTTAATTCAATTATGCATCTAATAACTATATTAATTAGTGGGTACATACATGTGCACTAATAAAATTATACTATGTGATTTCTTTTCTTACAAAAATACATGTTCCTAAACGTTTTTCATTTTATTTCCATCAGATTTGCACGAGACAATGCCCAAAATATGCCATTGTGAAAAGTTTTAATGCGTTTATACTCCGAAATTTGTGTAGACTAAACAAGGAAAAGGCTGTTGTTTGTGGACACCCTTATGCAGCTATTAGCAATTCATTAATAAAAGATAGATTGAAGCTGCAAGATAACTCCTTGTTTCAGAAAAACTAACTCTATCGTGAGCAGATAATCTCGCGAAGCTAAGTCACCCCTGCAGGTTTGTGTGCCCTCTCCTAGTCTCCTTTGACACTAACCTTTGTTTGGAAAACAAAGAGGGAGAAAAAAATGTGAAAGGAATGAAGTGAAATGAATAATTGTTGGAAGAGATGAAAATTTTCTTTTCTTCCGTGTGCTTGAGAGAATATCATATGAGAAAAAAAAGTTAAATATATTTTTTTTGGAAATAAGTAAAAAATAAGAAGAAAGAATATATATGTATTATAATATTAATTCTACCAAAAAAAATAAATAAAAAGTTAAAAATTACAAAATGATAGTAAAATAATAAATTCAATATGGTAAGAACAAAAATGAAGGCACTAGCCAATTCCACGTTGCTTCTGGGTGGGGCCCACCTAAGGCCTACGATTTTTTTGGTTCATTCCTTCTTACTTCCCAAACAACACACATTACCCCTTTCTACTCTAAATTTCATTTCACTTGCATAGATTTTACCCCAATTTGCGTCACCAAGCCCCTCTAACACCGGACGCACATACGTTTAGCTCATAATTGCAGCAATTATTCTTACCACGATATTGCTGCCACAAATTGCTACGGCGGACAATAAAGCAAGCACAATAGAAACGGAATATCTGTTTTATATACTACGAAACTGGGTAATGATCAAGGAGACAGGAACAAACTACAATAGCTTCCAAGGCCAAGTTACCTAAATGCTTTTAGCTGCGCAATCATCAACTAATGGGACTGAAACTAATAGTCTTACAACGTCAGACCTTAAAAATCAATCCCAATACCTGCATCAATTAATGCTAAGATTTTATATATATATATATATCACTCAAAAAACACATTATTGGGTCTCCTACTGCTGCTGATATTTAAATCTTGGTGGGGTTGAAACTGTTGTTTACGATATGCTGAAATTGAACTGCTACTCTCACCCACATCACGTTCTGGCCTGTAATCTTCATCGATCTCCTCCTTGGCGAGTTTTTCCATTCCCACAAACTCCATTGGCTTCTGAATGGATGCATACTGCGCCTCCTGGTCGCAGTAAGCTGGGGGTGGTTGTGGGATTGGTGGCACCACTGATGGGAGCTTGGAGAGCAGGGCTTCAAGGCTGCTCATGGAAGGTGTAATCTTGAAAGGGACTTGATGATTTAAGTGGTCATACAACTCTGCTTGGGGTGCAATGGCGCCTTGGTAATGCCATGCTTCCGCCGCCGGCATGCCGCATCCGTCCATCTTGAAAGGGAATGCAGAAGAAGATGGGTGTGGCAAGAGCACACCCGGAATGCTTTCTATGTAGCTGAATTTCTTTCTTAGTAGAACGACATAGCTCAAGTCTTCAATTACCTGCAAAATGCCATAATAATAGAGGAATGATAATTCATATTTGTTATTGTTAATTATGAGAGCGTTAAAATATACAAGAAACTATGCACAGATACGTGGTTAAGTAGTAAAGACCTGCCGTCCAAATATCCAAAAAGGTTACAATTTTATTGAATTGTGTATAAAACAAGGATTAGTGGGAAGGGAATTAAAGAGAACCTTTTGAGCAGCTCCTAGTTGAACAACACCTTCTCTTACAGCAATCAAGGCAATGGTCTGCAAGTATATACATATCAAACAAAAGAAAAAAGAGAAAAAAGCAGATGCGTTTACCTCATAGTTCTATGGTTTGTGTTGTTTCGGGCAATAGCATGTGCGATTACCTTTATACCAGACTGGAACTGAGCCTCCCATGTCCTAGGATGCTGCAAACTAAGGACGATTAGATCTTATGTTAAACTAGAAAAACACGAAAACTCATCATGAAATAACATAAACTAATTATTTAGTACACATGTAATAAGGGGGAAGTGAAAAAGCATTCTTACTGTGTCTGCTGAGTTATGCCATGCTGACAAGAAGTTGATTTCTTGATCATTCGGTTCTTTGTATATCCACTTGTGACTGTGATCTGCAGCTACTTTGCCTATCAATCTGCCCATTTTGGAAACCGAATTCGATGTATAGTTGCCAATTGAGATCGAACTAATTAATAACGATGAACTAGTATTCTAAATTAATGTTGTGTTACTAGTTATATAAGGACTACATAGCTCAGCAACAGCTGAAATGGTTGGAGATAGGTGGCCTCTAACAGGTATTTGGGATTCGAATCTAAGTCCCTCATTTCCCATCTCCAACCAAAAAAAAAAAAGGATTTTACTTACCCTTCTCCATAGTTGTAGATTTCATGAGACATCTTGAAGAAGATCTCGGGCTGCAGGCCTTGGCAGGCCTGGAATTCACTGTTTTCATAAACGAATGGTCTCGGACAGTCGCCGCAGTTAATCTCAGTTGTTGAAGCAGAAAAGTTGCAGAAACCATCCTCCCAAACCAATATCCTGGAGAATAACTTTAATGCATAATATGTTGACATAATAACAATAATCCCCAGAAAGCACATTATCATAGCAAATAACACATTTCAAGTCTCTCTGAATCACAAATAAAATACCAGTTCCTCCTGTTTCCTCTTGACCTGTCATATGCTCCTTGACCATCCCATCTAGACAAAAACATGATTGATTTTATATAAGAAACATATACACAATGCCAGGGAATCTAGCATAAATTGTCAAATTTTAATTGCTTATGCAATGTGATAGGAATCATCTGATAGAGGATATGATGTTTTAGATCTTTTTATTCATTGAATTGAATAAAGCAAAGTATGCTTATTTTATTTTATTTTTAAATTCTCTCCTTAATAGGCTAATATATATAGGTGTTTTCTCTTACTTGGGCGGTGGGTAATTCCTGGGGAGGATCCTCCAGAAGACAGCATAAACCCACTGAGAGTTCTCATGAATGCACAAACTTCGCAGGGTGTGTTGAAGGAGATGAGTTACAGCTAATGGACTGAGATGTTCTTCCATGATCTGCAGCCTGTCTCTCTCTTTCTCTCTCACTCTTTTTTTTAAAGAAGGCAAAACCCAATGTCCTATCCAACTTTATATAAGCTTACCATCTAGGAAATCTCACATTTATATACCTATCTTTCTTTTTTTCTTTATTCTCTCCTTTTTGTTTTCCGGGTTAATGACACACTAATTATATTCTGTTCTAGTCGTGTCTATTTTTCCCTTAAATTCTGAAACTTTATCAACGGGCGTAGTTACATAGTCATATAGAATAAATAAGGGAGAGGCACATGTTGACATAATGAGTGTAATTCTTACAAAAGATTTATATATTTTTTATTTATTTAAAAAATCTTAATATGTGTACATAACTAAATGAAATGTACATATAGACTAATTAAATGACCATATAAAAAAGTAATAATTTTTTAATATAAAAAAAAATAATTTTTTAATAATTATATATACATTTTTATTATCACTTTTACAAATTTTTGCTATCATAAGTTTTTTTAAAAAAGAAACAGAATACCAACACAGGACCCACACTGCTGTGTGCCTATGGCTTCTTTCCTTGTCTGCTACCCTAATTTCCCTAATAAGTAATAACACATGTACTGAAATTTAATATAATATCTCAAATAAAATTAATATTAATTATTTTAAAATAAGAACTAATAATTTTTTATAATAAAAAAATATTTTTTATTTTTATTTTAAAAATTATAAATTTAAATATAAAATTATTAATTTTAATTGTATTCAAAATATCAATTAAAATAATAAAATACAGTAAACTAATATTTTTTTTCTTAATTTTATTATTTACTAAGATGGTTTTTAAGGCGCATCCATTTGCCTTCCCGGTTCCCGAGAGTCGTCTTTATCGATCCTCCATTCACAACTGCTCTCCAGCACCGTCAGTGGCAGTAGTAGTACTTTTGTCGTATCCACCAGTGTATCAATTGTGATCCAAGAAATATCAGCAAAGACCCAACCTTGATATTCTTAGTTTCTTACAACCCATCATGATCGGTCATGACACGAGTACCTTTCTTCCCTAATTCCAATGTCTGTTTGTTTTCCATCTTTTGTTGCCTTTCTGACACTCCAAAGTACTACCACTCTCTTTATTATTACCTTCCCCCTTCATTTATTAGGTAAAAAATGTAATGAAAAACAAAGAACATTTTTAACCCAGAATTTATTTTAATACAATTTATCCATAATTTTATGTTTATATAAGTAATATTTATTTAAAATAAAAAAATAAAATTATATAATATAACATTATAAATGAATTACATTTAAAAAAATAAAAATAACAAACATTACAAACAAAACTGCTTCCTTAGTCATTTTTATGGTTTTGAGTAGGCTTTTTTTATTTTGTTTTATTTTTTCCATTGCATTCTTCTTATGTGTTTAATGATAGAAAATAGCATGATTTGAATTTAAGATCTTTGATCACGAAGATTCTGATGTTACCATTCTAACTCAAAAATTTATGATTTACATCAGGTAGAAGAATAGACTGCACATTAAATTTTAATAAAAACATGATCTTATTAATGGATATAATTAAGTATGGTGTGAAGGTTTCCAATGGAATGTTATGCCTTTTGATTTAAAAAATGCACCATCTAAATTTTAAAATATAATGAATGACATATTTAATTCATATATAAAATTCACAATAGTCTATATAGATGATGTGTTGGTCTTCTCAAAAATTTTAACTGAATATTTTACTCATTTAAAAAAATTTTTGAATATAGTCAAACAAAATAGTTTAGTAATATCTACTAAAAAAATGAAATTATTTGAAGTTGTGGCTTTCATATGACCACGACGCGAGGCTACGACCAACAACTTTACAATAGGTTTCTCAAAAATCAAAAAAAAAAAAAAAAAGAAGTTTACAATAGGAATGGAAGCGAATTTTTTAAAAGGATTTGGGTACCTGCCCTGTATTCAACTCGGTGTAGGCGCTCTTGAAATAGGGGAACCGTGGGGTTTCTTTACAGCCCCTTCCTCCTTTATTTATTGTTTTTTTCAGAAAAAAATTTGTACTAATTCTACACTCGATCCAAGTATCTTTTTAATTTTCTCTATTTGTTTACTTAATCATCATGTCCAATGAATAGTAGTGTTTACGTACCATGGGTGCCTCGAGCCTGTACCTATAGAGTCTATAATTATATGATCAGATTAAAAAATTAGTCAAATAATATTTAGATTATAATTATAAATATATTTGATATAACTATAATTAAAAAATATAAATTTTAAAAAATAATATTTATTTATATTATTTTTTATTATTATAATTATATAAAATATACTTATTATTATAATCTAAATACTATTTAATCATGTACCTTTTCCGTTATATGATCGAGCCACTGCTGGTCACCAAAATCCCTTGTATCTAGAATTTAGACATTCTGGAATCAATCAGTGGTCAGGCCTCCTGCTTTGCCAGTCTAAATCTAAGTGTAGCGAAGATAAGAAAATGACTTTAACAAATTAATATTTATGGTTTTTTGAAAACAAAGTCTGTTTGCACGAAGACGCATTACGCATATGATCAATTCCATATTGTCTGTTTTGCAGATAGATGCATTACCACATGATCAATTGCATATTGTGTGCGTAATACACACGTAACTTTTTGTTTTATCATTAAGGAGGGGAAGGACATTCCTCCTTCAAAAATGTTACAGGGAGACACAGGAAGTGAATACAGTTTTTGTCTACAATATATAATTATAATCACAATTTAAACTTATTTTTGTACATTATAACCAATAATTATAATTAAATATAGAGAAAAACTTGGTGACTTCATTTAAGTAACCTCTAAATAGTTATAAAATGAAATAAATTATTAAATAATTGAATTTATAAAAAAATAAAAAAAAATTATCCCACATTGTTAGATAAGTTCGCATAACTACTTCGCTATATGAATTTAGAGAGTGTTATTCTTGAATAAAATAGGCTTTTCTATTTCTTGTGAGTATCAGTATATGTGTAGAATTTTAATATTTCGATAGACATTTTAAATGTAACAAAATTAACATTTTTTACAATAAAACTAATAATTTTTATAACAGAATTTAAAAATTATTTTTTTCATTATAAATATTATGTATCTTATTATAAAAATTATCAATTTTATTTTATTTAATATACCAATTGAAATACTAAAATTTAGACACCAACACTTTTCCTATCTTTCGTATATCCTAATAAACTTTTTTTCTTTGTTTGAGGATTTTTAAGAGGACGTCTCAAACTTCGACTGCCCCACTAAACATGCAGCCAGATTCAATTTTATCTAGAGTGAAATTTGGGAATCCGTTCCCCCCCCCCCCCCCCCTCCTCTCTCTCTCTCTATGTTAATTTATGCGAGCGTGTGTGGAAGTTACCCGGACATGGTTGCCAAAAGGAGCTTTCAGTGCTTCCATTTCTCGTCGCCCTGACACCAAGAAAGCTTGACAGGCCACTACAATCTCTCTTTTTGACCGACTGTTAACAGAAAACTTTCCTTTCATTGCACATGTAATTTAATAATAATTCACTGCATAATACACAGATTTTATTTTTTGGTTTACTATAACACATATTTTATTGAATAATGTCAAGAATACTAATAAGAGTTTCATTAAGACTTTGAGAAGAAATGACAGCGGCACATTTCGCAATCCACAAGTGTCATATCGACGTGAAAAACTGTAAATATAGGTGGATGAAGTCTAAGGTATAAATTGTTCAAATCGTGTTCAACGAAAAAAATGTTCAAATCTCACCTTCAACTGAGATAAATGGTTTCCCCTTTTATACTCTGTCGCTCAAAATTTTTTAGAAAAGTTATTGGTAACTACCCAAGTAATAAACGCAAACTCAAAACTGTGTAGGTTAGTCATTGTCTTATGTTTGAATTCTTGTAACTGTATTTTATGTTTCAAGAGAGAGCTGCGATCACATCACAGGACATGCCAGAAAGTTGAACTACGCTTTCTGGTTCTAAATATTTATATTCATGACATTATTCTAATTTATTTTTTGGTAGCTACGGACAGGCAGTGCTATGTGCTGCACAAAATTTTTTTATTTGGAAGAAAAAAATAAATCTTAGGTATGTTAATTATTCTGCCTATGCACGGAGTTCGGGATCCAGTGCTGTAAAAATTTCACTTTATTGGGTTTTGTTATTTTGCTTTTAAAAAACTTTCCTAGCCCCATAAATGTACGGTCAATATAAAATGGTAAGACTTGGAGACAGCGCCTGGTGAGGTAATGTAAGCAGAAGGAGACTGTCGGGTGTCCAAGTTAATGAGACTTGAATTTTATTGTTGGTGGTGATGGGAATGGCTCCATATTATTTTTTGGTCTTTTGTTCTATTTTAATAAAAAATCCAAGAATTTTTATATGGGGTGTTGGAGTTTGGAGAGAAAAGTTTTGACATGAAACTAAAGAATGGCACAAGAGTCTTGGTCAAGGTGACAGTTGCTGTGAGGCCCATCCCTTTCTTCCATTAAGAATGTGGAATCTCTGCTCTCCCCCATCCCTCCCACCAATTCCATTGGATAATAAATAATGTTTTCATGCTGCAAACAACCAAAAGAATTGCTTACAATGAAAGTATGTAGGTGATTTATCTTCTTCTCTCTTTTTTTTTCTTTTTTTTTTTCGGGCACATAGGTGATTTTTTCTATGTGAAGATGATGGATTACCAGGCAAAATCAGCAACAATATCTAATATTGTATACTCAAGAGCAGGCAAATCTTTCTTTCTTCTTTTTATTTATTTTATTGAGAACATTGTAGAACATGGGATTGAAGGATGGCAGAGTTTGATAATATTTTGGATTGGCTGATGGTGTAATATTACATTAATATTCTAATCACAGATGTTATCTAATATACAGTCTAATCATGATCTCTTTTTTTTTTTTTTTGTCTTCATATATGTACATAAAATAAAATATAGGCCCTTGGGTGATTTCCAAAGGTCTAAACTTCAGTGCCCATTGAAGTGATTAAATATCTCTTCCTCACTTTTGTTTTCTAATCTTTATTTCATTAATTATGCATTAATTTATAACATGGAATCTACTTTTTCCAACAAGAATGTTTTGTAATCTTTCGAAGCATCCAATATGCAATTTCTCATCAAATAAAAAAAACCTAGCATATTCATATGAGTTTAATATAGCTTCATTAAGTTGGACAAATCAACCTAACGTAGTTTAAAAATAAACTCACGTTACATTATCATAATCGTTAAATGGATATTTGTAATCTTTATCAATTAACTGTGATCATACATGACCACATTAATGTAATGTGTGGATTCACGTGGAACATTATCAATTCACCTGTCTTTATGACTTCTTCGTAGATTAAATTATGTTAGATTTATTATTCAAAAAAATTATATTATACGTAGAACATAAAGGAGAATTGTACGTTATTGAATCTATATAGAAAGGAAATACGAGAAGGAGCTAACTGTCAACGTCAAAGAAAGAGCAATGCTAGGAGGAACAGTGCTCTTGCACTCGCTTTCCAACCTTCTCTACAAAATTGTGTTGTGTTTCCCGCAGCATACATAATATTTTGTGTGGCCAACTGGCAAGCACAGTGGGAAAAGTTTCTCCCACTCTCATTTTTACTCATCCCATCGAAAGATAATTCCAAATTCAAAGAGAGAGAGAGAGAGAAAATCAAACCAAATCTACTTGTTAAAGAGCACTTCACCAGTTGCCCTTGAATTTTTTTTTTCTTTTTGTACTCTCTAAATTGTAATCTTTATTATTTCTTTTATTAATATTACTTTTCTTTTTTTTTTTTGGGTCTCTCTTATTTCTTAAAATAATGGAATACTTGAAACATTTAGGACACATAAGAATTATAGTGGAGAGTGATCATGTCTTCTCTAACATAAAAAGTGATAATATCTGGCCTTAAGGGAGTACATCTTGAACTTGGCTGCTTAGATTATCTGTCATTTCTTACTTTTAACACTAATAGTAGTGGGTAGGGCATCAAAATATCATGGATAAAGTGGTTGGCCAGAATTATCTATAAGCTGGAAACCATGACCTAGCATGAATTAATGTGTCATGAGCTAGCCCTCACCAGTAAGTGATCAACAAAGGAATAATAAGAAAAGAAAATTGATAGCTATATTGAATGTAAAATGTCAAAATTGCTATACAGCTTGTTTAGGATTCACCAATGTATGGACGTGTAGATAAGTACGGATTGTCCCCATATAATTACTGTTTTGATCAAATTAGACGAATGTAATCAATTTAATGTGTTTCAATTGTAAGGCTCACAAATTCTACTACCATCTATGTTCATTATATGCCTTTTGTCTTTCAATATATAATCGCAAATAATGATAGGAACTATAAATATACATCAAGCAATTATAATGGTATAAGGTAGACATGCAAACGAGACTTGTCAAATTGACCATGTGGGTGTAATGAAGCTCTTTATGCTTTGGAATAATTGAAGACAACTTATTAAAGGAAAAGGGCAAGAAAAGTAGGAGAAAAAGTTCAGTTATGCCTGTAATTTTATGTTCTTTTCGACCCCATTTGTATTTTGAAGATCCAATGTGATCAAGCAGCTGGCGAAACTAGTCAATTTATTCCAAAACTCGAATCATTATCCTTCCTTTGTGTAGGAGGGTAGTCGGACTACCGTGACAAGTTGATGAAAGTATTGTCGTCATCATCAAAATTTTTTTTTTCTTCAAGTTAGTCAAATTAGAAAATCTCATATTTTTGTGTATGCATTTCCTAAATAAGATATGTTTTTGAGGCTAGCAGTTGCTTTCAATTTTTGTTAGCATGAGGGGACAGCGTGGTTGTGAACATGAGTTTTTGAATTGGACATTTAATTCTGATCCATTTTCCTTCTTAATTCACCGCTAATATACATTTTCATATATAGACAAATGTATCGGTAAGAGAAAGAAGGATGCCCAGAGATAAGTTTAAGTGGGTGAGAGATTCCCCCCCCCCCCCCCTCTCCTCTCTCTCTCTCTATTCGTGTTAGAAATTGGGACTGAGAGGGAAGCAATAAGCTTGTTGAAATTTCTTCCACTATATCACTGCAATTTATAACTTTCCAAAATCGAGATGTACTCCAAAGCATCACGTACGTGGACGTAACATATAGAAATCGAGGCCTAAAACACCTATGAAATATGACATTTAAGATGCCTTTTTCCTAGCCTTTTTTTATTGCTAGCATTTTCCTTCGCCAAACTTTTTCACATGACCAATTAATGTATGTCGCAATAAAGGCCTCAGGATAAGGTTACTTAAAACTGGAAAACAACCCTCAATATGGGCTCAATCCTACCATGTATAAGGTAAGTCTGGTTTCCACTCTAAGCCATCCAAATTGAATGGCTGATGTCAATGAAGAGATATCCTAGTCGTTAAGAATTTTGTCTTACAGATCATGAGTTTTAACCTTGAAAACGGATATTTATGATAATAAAAAAAAACTACTAGCATTGTATAACTCACCATCTAACAAACCTAATATAACTAACCAAGAAACAATCAAATGGCTAACTATACGAACAAAGTGTTTCCACTTAACCCCAAAGGTTCTGTATCTCGCTGATGCTTGGTCAAATGGAAAGCGATTGATCAGCTTTGAGGATCATCCTCCACCCAAACAGCCGATTTATTGGACGATCCAGACGAGGGACCACATTAATTTCCACTATTGTGGACACAGATGTGTATGGCAAAGTTCACTTTCAAATGGCCTTGTAAATATTTAGCCATATGCATGTCCCTCCTTCCTCGGTGATCTATCTCCTTCACAATATCGTCATCCATCTACATCACTAGTAAAGTTTGCATGCTTGAGTACTACTTGAGCAACCGTGGCCACTTGTTCCAATGAGTTGCTTACAAAGTTAATAGTAGTCTAAGCATACTTTGTATATTGTCTACTTGAATGTTTTCACATTAGATCCTATACATACACTATGAATTCAGGCTTGGGACTATGGTTTTGGCTTAAGTTATGATGTTAAAGTTCCTAAAGCAAGTTGCTAGAGTTAATACGTAATCTATTCTTAGAGCTCATCCAATAAGTTGCAATTTTGGATTGAATGGTTTCTTACTATGACATCAAAATTTTATAATCAAGAAGTTTTGAGTTTAAATTGCACTTATTGTTTATAATCAATTATGTATTTACACTCGGGAAAGACTTGTGTTTTGTATGCACTTTCAACTCAATAGAGTTACGCGTAAATCAACGATTTTATTTTGGGTCAGATGATTTTATTGAGAAGTGATGAAGTGATGGAGCCATGCAAAATGGATGAATGTCATTCCTAATCAATTTGTCTTATAGGGCTATAATTTGGCGATATTGTGATTAGCACAAAACTAATACCGTAGGAAAATTTTAGTTGGGTCAAATGAGACAGCTATGATTGCACCAGTTTGGGTGGGGAAGGAGTTGAGTGAGCTTTTGAAGATGTTAGCTCCTTTAGCCTACAGAAACTGAAAATGACTCTCAATCATGGAGAGATGGAAAAAGTATCTAAATCTCTTTGGTTGAGGACAACACAACTGAGATATGTCGGGGTACCAAGACAGGTACATTTGATCAGTCACCAATAAAATGCCCCCTTCTTCTCTTGCTTTCTCTCCAACGACACAAAAATGAAAAATTATTGGGTAGAGCGAGTTTATAATATTCTATATATGTTGCATTAAAAAAAATTGAAAAGGAAGATATGACAATAAATGCAAAAATAATGCAAAAAATTATAAAAATTCAAACTAATATATTTTGTACAAGGACATCATTCACACTAATTAATCAAACTAGGATTTCTAATGTACAAAATATTTTTTTTTTAAAAAAGAAAGAACTCTCCATTTGGGAGTCCTCAAAAAGCCTAACAAAGCAATGACTACTTCGCGCATCTTCCCGCTAACTACCAACCATAATATGTCTAAAACTTCCTGATAATTTATATTTTTGACGCCTACAATGTCCCAACAACAATGTCATTTCTGTGTCAAACAGCACTAGTACCTTGCCATTTATTTTTATCACCATCTCTTTACAGTAGAGATTGCACATGGGGGCATGGCCATTGTCTAGGCGAGATTCCCCTCCCCCTCCCCCCCTCACCCAACCAAAAAAAAAAAAAAAGATATACAGTTTTTTGTCTTAAATTTTTATATTTTTTATATATAAATCTTAAATTTTTTTGACATTTTATTTGAGTTTTAAACTTTTAATTTCTTATCAAATCAGTCCTTTCGTTTTCAAAAAGTGGTCAGTCCATTGATAAATGAGTTTATCAAAAGTCAAATATGCACATTAAATATTTTTTTAATCAACAAATACACAAATTAAATATAAAAAATGCATATTTTTGATGGAAAAAATTTTCAATTAGTATTTTTAACCTTTTTTCAAATAATTTTTGTAAGGTCAAAATTATTTTTTAATAGATTAATCATTTTTTATCAGCAAATAGACTGATTTGGTAAGAAATTGAAAAGTTTAAAACTCAAATAAAATTTTAAAAAAGTTTAAGACTCATATGTAAAAAAATGTAAAAGTTTAAGACTAAAAAAATACATATCTTCCAAAAAACCTTCCTTTAATTAATGGCATCGTTAAAATAAATATTCAAACTTATTATTCCATCTAAACTTGCCAACAATATAAGCAAAGCTTGTAAGCACTTACAGGAATGTAGGAATAAATGCATCTTTCAGAGGATCTTGAAGATACTTCTTATCCATTAATAAAAGGCGAGTGCCTCTTTGTTCTCAATTTACAGAAAGATTATTGTTCTATAGTTCCATCTCTTCCCCAAGACGAAATAATATTACAATTGAATATATGTGTATGTATCATCAATACCAATGTGGAGATTGAAGGTTGTAAGTGATAATGTAATTTCATTCCATGGGAGATTTTATTGATGACAATAAATTTTTGTTAAGGTCAACTTCAAGTTGTTAGCATGACCTATAGTTACAGCTCTTATTTAAATCATAAATTACACCTACGAACATTCGAACATGAAAAACTGTATATCTAATTACCCAGATAACCCCAAATGTACTTTTATCATTAGGCTACCATGTCTTCCCAAGTTAGCTAATATAGTATGGTTCTGATAGGTCTAATATTTACGTAGGTATTACGTGTAATTTTGTATCTAATTTGATATTTATTGATGCAAATATTATATTTATCAATGCATTCTAATTCTATTTGCTATTTTATATTTTGTAAGTCAAATATATGCAAAAAGAAGTAATTGGGGCAGATCTGGTCTTATTTGGTTAGATTTTCTAGCTTTTGTATTGTTCGGTTTTTTGGCCATAACTTCCTCTACACAAATCAAAATTGTGTGATTTTTGAGCCAAATTAAAATTAAGAGATAGGCCTATAGCTTTGCTATTTAAACTAAATTCAAATTCTACTTGGAATACGGTCAAAATTGGGCTGAAAATTGAGCTAAAAATCAAAGGGTTAAAACTTTTGGAGTCCTTTTCCTACTATGATTCGAAGTTTTAGGTCTTATAACTATAATTTTTCAAAAGTATTTAAAGGCCAACGTGGGCAGAAGTTAAAATAGATTCTTTTGAAGTCTTTTACATGTTCTAGAGAGGAAAATAAAGCCGAAAAGAGGAGAGGACACAAGAAACACAAAAACAAAGGTTAGGACTCACCATCTATCGTCAACACAGAGTTTTATTCATCTTTCTCTTTCTTTATGAGTTTTTATCAATTGAACACCATTGTTTTTATGGTTTTTAGTATGGTAAGCTAAAAAGCCAAGTAAAGGATGCAGTCTATCTTAATGGGTTAAATTACTTAGATTTTATGAATGATTTTTTTACTTTTTGAATCAATATTATTATCTATTGAAGATTTGAATTTAATTTATCTATCTTTAACTTCATGTTACTTTTATGATTGGCCACTATAGAAATAGTCTTTGAGTTGTGTTGAAATCAGGAGATGAGACATTAACTATGCATTAGGTAGATGAACATGCAAATTTTGAGATCGAGAGATGAGAGATTTGCATGACGCCATCTCAATGGGCTTAATTTATTTTTGTGTGAGTTTGAGAGATATCGCGAGTAAGTTAGGTACGGCTTAACTGCTTAAGAGAGAATAAAAGCTAAAATAATAGAAGCAACATTCAAATCGCGAAACTCATTAAACAAATGTAGTTTGCCCCCTTATTAGGTGAAATCCTAAGTCTTAGTCCTGCTCGATTCGAAGAAACCTCAATTTTAGATTTTGTTTGCTAGTTTTTTTCCTTATTTAAATTCTGTCCTCTAATTGCTTTTAGTTATTCTTCAATTCCAATTCAAATTTGGATTTTAATTTTAATTTAGCTTAGTTTTTGTTTAATTAGTTTTTTTAAATCTTAATTAGATTTTGTTTCCTATGGGTTTAACACCTGCAATACTTGTTAGGATTTTATTATCACGATTGGCTCAGTGCACCTGCAGGATTTACTCGATTAAGTTTTTGGCATTGTTGTTGATGAATGGAGCTTTAATTTTGATTTGTGCTATTTTATCTTTATTTCTGTTTCTGATTTGCTTAATTTTATTTTTTTTAGCTATAGTGTTTTTAGGCAATATATGCACTTTCAGAGATCGAAGAGTGAAGGTTTGCTTATGTTGAATCTAGAGATAGAAAAGACTTGTCATCAGAACCGAGCACAGAAAAAAGCTGAGATGACTGATCAACAGGTAATAGATAACAATCCATTACTGGTAAATGATAATAATGAGTGCCGAGCAGCTTTTGTGGGTGTCAATGCCTAGGTCAAGGTGAACATGAAGGATATTCAGAGGCTTATAATTGGTGCAAGTCTTTCTTACATTCGGTTGAGTATAGGAGCTCGGCACTATGAGTTGAAGACCATTCACTTCAACATGCTGTCATCTTTTCGTGGATTATCTGGTGAAGATCTACTAACCTTCATTAGGGAGTGCTACAGCATGGTTCAGACCTTTCCTTTATAAGGCTACCAAGAAGATGAGCTGAGAATGAGGTTTTTTCCATATACTTTGAAGGATAAAGCTAAAACTTGGCGCATTAATCTACCAGAATGATCACTTACTACTTGAAAGCAAGTGTATAACAAATTCATGAACAAGGTTTACTCTCCATATAAGATTGCAGAATTGAGAAGTAAGATATACTTATTCTCTCAAATGAAGGAAGAACTGTTTATTGAAGTATGAGAAAGGTACAAAACGCTACTAATATAGTGCCCACATCATCAGTTTCCAAGGCTGTTGCTAATGCAAAATTGAGGTAATCTCTAGTAGGAATCAAGGCCAATTGCCTAGCAATACTAAGGTAAATCCAAAGGAGGACGTCATGGCCAATACCTTGCGAAGTAGAAAAATAGTATAAACTTCAAAGAAGAATAGTGAGCAAAATTTGGTTGGAGAGAAAGCCGAGTACAATAATAGAGTGCAAGAAAAAAAGGGCAAAAAGGAGCTGAAGGACAATAGAGAAGAAGATGAACTTGTTGCACATTCTAAAGTTAAATCTTATGTGCCCCCTATACTGTTTCCTAACAAGCTGAAAAAAAAGGATGATGACAAAAGCTTTAAAAAATTTTTAGAGAAGCTCAAGAAGATCTATAATAATATCCTTTCATCGAAACTATAACTCATACGCTTGCTTATGCCAATTTCTTAAAAGATATCATCTCCAACAAAAAGAAGCTCAAAGAGCACGCTACGGTAGCCTTAACTGAGGAGTGTAGTGTCATTATTTAAAATAAATTACCTCTGAAGTTAAATGATTTAGGGAATTTCACTATTCGTTACTCTATTAGTAAATTAGGCATTGAAAAAAGTTTATGTGGCTTGGGAACAAGCATTAACTTTATGTCATTGTCTCTTTTCAGGAAATTAGGAATGAGAGACTTCAAGTCAACTACGACATCCCTGTAGTTATCAGATTGATCGGTGAAATACCTGCTTGGTATTATTGAAAATATATTGGTGAAGGTGAGGAAATTCTATTTTCCTGTAGACTTCCTAATTCTTGAGATGGACGAGGATGTCGAGATGCTTATCATCTTAAGGAAGCCATTCTTAGCCACTAGCAAGACACTTATTGATGTGGAGCAATGAAAGCTGACACTTAGGGTAGGTAAGGAAGAGCATGTATTTAATGTGTTTAGAGCATTAAAGTGTCCATCACTGGATGATACACGCTACATGGTGGGAATATCGAAGCCACCCAAAAAGGAACTGAAGAGCTCAAACATTGATTTGGGAATGGTATTTGAGTTGCAAAATGAGAAACAACTTCTTGAAGATGTTGATCAACTTAAGACAAACCAAACACTTTTTACTACAAAGCCAACTCTTTTAAAGCTCTAGTAGCCTTTTCTTCCTTTAGAGAATAATCTTTTAGGAGGTAACTTTATGGAGGGAGAGACGGTTTTTCTCTGTGATGCCTATAGTGGGAAACTTCCATGGAAGCACGAGAAGAATAAACTATTGAGACCATTCACAATGTGCAAAATCTATCCTCAAGGAGCAATTGATATTTGGAGCAAGAATTCTAGGGTGATCAAGGTCAACGGGGGCAATTTAAGGTTTCATCCTTTTAGTGATCATCATCTTTAAATTCAATGGAAGAGTGTCTAGTTAAAAACGTTAAAAATTAAATCAAGCGCTTATTGGAAGGCAATCAAATATTTGTTTTTTAATGTGTTTCAATTTTTAGATTTTATTTCAATTTACTTTTTATTTTTTTAATTTTTTTATTTTTTTTGTAGGTCCATTAAAAAGATCAAGTCACGATCACTGTCTTTTAAAAGGAACATCGGATCTATCATCAACTAGGAAGTTTTTTTTTTTACCCTCACTTTTCATTTTAAATTTTGGATGCATTTTATTCTAAGTGTGAGGGCGTTCCATTAGATTTGAGATTATTATTTTTGGACTGTACCCTTGTTTTCTTTTTTTTAGAATGAGTATAACTAGTTGAGAAGGATTAGAATTTTTTGTGTGGACGTGTGAAGCCTTCTCCATGCTCTCTACACCCTTATTGCTTCTTTTCTTCCATAATTTTTGTAGATATTGCGGTGACTATACAATTGACGAGTGAACAAAACAAGTGGATTGTAGCATAAAATTCTTTTCTGTATATATTCAGGAAGTTTCACTTTCTTTTCTCTTGTTTTATTTTGTTTTCACAACATTGAGGACATTGTCGAATAAGTGTGGGGGAGAGGCTTATTCTGAATTTTTGTGCTTTAATTGCTATTTTTTACGTGCTTGCATGATTTTACATGAACTTGGTCTTCTTGGATGCTGATGATAGTACTAATATATGCAAGCTTGGTCTTTGAGTGTTGTTTGGCATTAGCTAGCTAAGAATGGTCAATAGTAGACTTGTTCTCCATATAAATATTTTTCAAATTTAATTTTAAAATTGTGCAATGATCTTTTAAAGAAAGATGCTAGTTTTTAGAGATTTTTATGTAGTTTTTAATTATATATAGTTATTTAAAGGACCTGAATGAATGTTTTTTTCTCTTTTTTTTCTGAAATTTTTTTGGGGATATGATTTGGGAATTGACAAAAAAAAGGATCAAAATAAGTGAAGAGGTTTAAAGTTGTTAATTAATCTATTCTGCTGTTTTGAGTTACTGAGTAATTGGGGATCAGCATTACAATTGTTGATCTTCAAACCAAACGGTAGCTTGAATTATGAGTATGCAAAGCACTCTAAATCTCTAACTTGTGAAGTAGTAATCGGGTACCGACACCACAAGTGATGGTATTCGTGTAAGCAAGTGAGTATTTATAGAAGAATATTACAGCCTCTAATACAAAAATTAGGAAAAAATGAAAGGAAAAAGAGAAAAGTTAAAATAATAAATTCCTATTGATCCCCGTTGAGGTTTTATATATTGAGAGAAGATGATTTTTGTGTTCTCTCACGAAAGTAGCTAAGTGTTATCATTACTCGATAAAGGGTTTTTGCACATGATTAATCAATTTAGAAATTTGTTATGTAGAGAACGATGACATTATTAATTATATTTGATTAGTAAAGTATTAAGTGATGCTTTTAGATTGATCTTATATTGTGTTAATGAGACACTTTTTTGAAAATTTGATTTGAGTAGAGTTTTGATGAAGGTCATATGATCTTTTTGATGTGTGATTGCTTGAGGACAAGTAAAAGTTCAAGTGTGGGGGGAATTTGATAGGTTTAATATTTGTATAAGTATTATGTGTAATTTTGTATGTCATTTGATATTTATTGATGTAAATATTATATTTATCGATGAATTCTACTTTCATTTACTATTTTATATTTTGTAAGTTAAATGGATACAAAAAGAAGTAATTGGTTATTCGAGCAGATTTTCTAACTTTACGTACTGTTCAATTTTTTGACTATAATTTCCTCTGCACAAATCAAAATTGCTTGATTTTTGAGCTAAATTAAAGTTAAGAGCTAAGCTACAACTTTGCTAGTCGGATCAAATTCAGATTTTGCCTAAAATAGGATCAAAATTGAGCAGAAAGTTGAACAATCAAAATTGTCCAAAATTTTGGAGTCATTTTTCTACTCCAATTCGAAGTCTTAGGTCTTCTAATTACAATTCTTCCATAGTATTTAAAGGCCAACATGGGTAGAAGCTACAGGAGGTTCTTTTGGAGTTTTTTATATGTTCTAGAGAGGAAAATAAAGCCGAAAAGAGAAGAGCACGCGAGGAACAAGACAACAGAGACTAGAGGTCATCATCAATTGTCTACGTGAAATTTTCTTTATCCTTTTTATGAATTTTTATCTGTTGAGCATCATTATTTTTATAATTTTTAGTATGGTAGGTTAAAAATCCAAGTTAAGATAAAGGATGTAGCCTAATTTGAAGAGTTAAATTACTTAATTTTTATGAATAATTTCTTATCTTTTGAATTAATATTATTATTTGTTGAAGACTTAGATTTGATTTATCTATATTGAACTTTAAGTTACTTTTATGATCGGCCAGCATATAAGTTATTTTTGGGTTATGTTGAAATTGGGAGATGTGACATTAACTATGCACTAAATAGATAAATATGCAAATTTCGATATCGGGAGATGAGATATTATATGACGCCAATTGTTTCTCTACTATTAATAAGCTTAACCTATTTTCGAGTGAGTTCGAGAGAAAATCGAGAGTAGATTATGTATGGCTTAGATGCTCGGTAGAGAGTAAAAGCCAAAGTAGTAAAAATAACATTCAAATCGCAAAACCCATGAAACTAATGTAGTTTGTTCCCTTGGCAGGTGAAATCCTAAACTCTAGTCCCTCTCGATTCCAAGAAACCTCAATTTTAGATTTCGTTTGCTTATTTTTTTCACTTATTTAAATTCTGTTCTTTAATTGGTTTTAGTTATTCTTCAATTCCAATTCAAATTTGGATTTTAATTTCATTTTAATTTAGTTTTTGTTTAATTAATTTTCATAAATTTTATGAGTTCGACACCTAGAATACTTATCAAAAATTTTATTACTATAATTAGCCTTAAACACTTGCAAGATTTACCCGATCAGATTCAAACATTGCTTCATGGCATGTTACAAATGCAATTTACTATTACAAGCATTTGATTTAAAATGATATTCAATACAAAGATCTAATTTTTTAGTACATATCTTGGTGATAAGTTATAATGATGATAGTATTTTTTTTTTTTTTTTTTCCTTCAATTAAGAAGATCAGGCGGTGCCATATATGCGATTTTGGGTCCATTCACCAGGGCTGAAATTGTTGACAAACTTTTATGCGAAAGAAAGAAAAAAACAGAAAGTTTTCAAATAGCTTTGCTTGGGATGTTGGTAAATACGTAGAAGCAGATGGTTATCGTATTAAACTAGCTGCTGCTAATAAATTCGTGTGCTATTTTTTTACTAATGGAAATAAAAATCCTAGTTAAAAGCTTTTGATGATTATGCAGCGCAGTTTCAGACAGGTAATTATGGAGTCCGACTCTCTGCTTGCCCTGTAGAAGTTAACCAAGAAAGGGTGGGAAAAGAATTCCTATCGCCATATTATTGCAGACTGTTTGCTCTCGATCAACCAGCCACAGGACTGCCACCTCCAACACACACTGAGAGAAGGAAATTATGCAGCGGATTTCATGGCCAATTTGGGGGGACCTGTTGATGGAGAAGTCAGAATCTGGGAACATAGTCCTGCTGGTTTGGAGACCTTACTTTGGGCTGATGCTTTTAGAGTCGCTGTTTCTTGAGGTGGCTAGCAGTTAGTACTTGGACTGTGCACAGCTCTTTTCTTTTGTTCAAATCAAAAAAAAAAAAAAAAAAAGCTCTTGATAAGTAATTTGTTCTTCGATAGGTAAATCCTTATCAAAAACCAAAGTGCAAAGACGGACACGCAAGCCTAAAGGAATAACATTGCTTCTGTTTGCTGGAGTCGGATACCTAATGATATTCCAACAAAAAGCGCCAAATAAATATCAATTAGAATTGATCTAATCTCTTTGTTTCAACGATATCATCATGCGGCATAATGGCAAGCATGAATAAATCTTTTATAATAATAGGATTTTAGAAAGTACCCTTTTCATGGATTTTGTAAAGGGAATAATATCATATGTAAGGGTGAAAACAATTTTGTTTGACCTCAATTAAAAAACATTTAAATGAGACCAGATTCTTCGAGACAAAAAATCGGTGTCTATTACACATATTAATAAAAGTGAATAAATATATTAAATACCCCAACTTATATACCCATCGTTTATATTCAATGAAAAATGTACTAAGATTTCTATTAAAAAGTTCATCTTTAAATTGATTGTAGTGTCATCTGAAATGCACCAACAATTTTTAACTTTTAACCCACTATCTATCAATTTAAATTCGTAAGAGGTTTCGTTATAGCCACATAAGTAGCTAACAGTTTGACAAACAATTGTCAAAAAAAAAAATTTTTTAAAAAGTAGCTAACAATTTGACTAACAAACTTAATTCGTCACATAACTTTTTGATAACGAGGAATTTCATTCAAGCAAAATTTTAGATTATTAGCACCACATCTTATAATTATGGTTTCCTATTAAAACATAGAATGCATTTAAAAAAATTTTAAATTTAAAATCATACGTTTAACCTATACAATTCTAAATTTGTCCTTACTATCATATTAACTATGGGTCGTCTAATTCTTCGTAATTACTAGAGAATTCTAGATCGATCGGGATGCATAATATTAATTAAAGAGAGTATGACCCACACCCACAATGATAGAATAGATAACGAACCATGAGGGTGGAGTTGGGGACCCTCCCCTAGGCCCTAGCACAAGTACTAAAAGCTCAAAACTTTTGTTTCTTCATTTGCATGAATCATTGAATGGAAAGAGGGAAATGTACTTGGTAATAGTTGCCATTTTATTTGCAGCGAGTGGTCTTTCTCATCTCTCTTGATCCTAAGCTAAATGCCAGCAAACTTCAAATAATCCCAAAACCAAACAGAATTGTATTCTGTTTGAGCTTAATTCCCTAAAAAGTAGCATGGGACAGCAGCATCTTCAATCTTTAATTACTCAAACCCCATCTGCATGCGAGTTCCAATAAAATATTTTCCATGTGCCACATACATTCCGCTTCATTTGACCAAGTTTTATCTTCAAATTTGGTGGACTTCAATTTTTTAGGCTTCTATAAATTTTCAACTAATCTTGTTGATAATTAAATTGAAATTAAACCACTTAATTATGACAAATCAAAGTTGAGTAATAAAAATAAAAATAAGTGATAAATTTAGCAATAAATTGCAGAATTTGGCCTACTAAATACAGTGAGAAAAAATTATATGACAAAAGACAACGAGCCTTGTCATATAAATTTTTTAAGGTGAGTAAATAGTGGGAGATGATGAAGTAGGGGACTACAATTTCGATGAAATCCACTTTTTTTTTTTTTCCTTTTACGAGGTCCAAAATCACGAAATAGTATAATAAACAGCAACATATTGATATTGCTAAATATACTAATAAGTTTATAGCACACCAAGTAATTGATTTTTGGCGACTGATGTCATGTGTACGTGGGTGTTACGTGGTTACCAAATCAAGTGGTTGAGGAGTCCTCTTATAGTTTATAGTCAAGGAGCTAGCCTTAAATTGAATTAAATATAGAAAGTTCAACTATTGGAATAAAGTCTCGAAGCAAACATTCTAAACCAGTGATGGGAAAATGTATTAGGCAAAAAATAAAAAATAAAAAATTGTACCCGTTATTTAATTTGTTTCTGATGGATCACCTCAGAAACTAAAGAGGTACTTGTTTTAATTGATAAAGAAAAAAAAAAAGGGTATTACATGAGTATTATCCAGAGTGATATATAGAGGCCTCCGGACCACCCTAATATACCTTAACACCTGGCATTAACTTGATGTAAATATGGTGGTCCGTTCTCTTAATTCACTATAAATGACAGGAATGCAAGGCCCAATGTCAGGATTCATTTCAAAACAGGTCAATTCACCCAGAAGCTTTCGTAGTTTATGCAGTAGAATGGGTGTTCTCGAAGGAAAGCAGTGATGGTGAGCTGCACCACTTAGTCGAAGTAGTTTAACAACTTTGTTTTAGTGTTAGAGATTACTGATTCAAAATTATCTCAAGTTAAGTGATGAAACTAATTATATGGATGCAAAGTACTAGAATGTGAATTTAATCCTTATAATTTTGTAGCTTACTGCGCATAGTCATAATTTTTCCTAATAGGATTGTAGAGTGCCATTTATGTTTTCCTTTTTTTGTCAAAATACCTGAGGGAGCTGCATGGGATTAACCTCCTTTCAGAACTAAACTACTATAGATTTCTTTGATTTAATTTTATTACTTTTTATTTTCTTATTTCGATTCTATTCACTTTATGTCTTATTTCATTGAGTCTATTTGTAGGCGAAATTCGGATTTTAAAATATATCTCATCTAGTCAAACACTTTTTTCTTAATAGATTGACTAAGTTTGTCAAAAAAATGGATTCATATGAAATAAAAAGAATAAAAATTTATGAATCAAATGAAAAGACAAAAACTAATAGTACTACATCAAAAAAATTTATAAAAATTTAAGACTAACTTTTGACTTGTTCCGTGAAGTGCACGTTGAATACTTCTCCTAGAATTGGAATGCATGTTTCCTGCATGACAAGGCTGGCATGGGCCATAATTGAACTCATTTCTAGAAGCCCAAACCCAAAAGGGGTGCTAAATTTAATTTGTTTCTTTTAACAAGTCTTCCATTTGATTAATTCCAACATTTTAAACAGTGGGGAGTGGGCAATCAATATTTGTGGTAATTAAATCACAATAATTGTAAATGTTGTAATGTTGCAACCAAGGCTTCATCATGAGTAAAACATTTAAATGCAATAGGTAGATTTAGGGGAATCCCTTGCTAAGATTGCCTAAAATGAGAAATAGTTTTAGCTGATGTGCAAGGTTGACTGTAATGTGAATAATGGTCTCCTATCTAAAAGCTCTCTAATCCAGCAATTAAAGGCTTGAAACAAGTTTTCTGTAGACCGTAGGTTTTTGCTGTTTCCCATTTTCAAACAGGGAATTCTGTATTCAAATCGTCAAGCAAGCATCACCATCAAAGCCTGCCACCAATTTATCACAATCAAGGGTTCCTTTTTAGGGTAAAAAGCAAGAAAGTGAAAAAAAGAGGAAGCAAAGAACAAAAGAAAGAGAAAAATCAGATATTTGACTCGAGTTTTTCAGTGCAAGAAAAGCATGCAAGACTTTCAATGATCATTACAGACTGTCCTCCAATTCTTATTCTTGCACAAGTTGTGCGTAATTTATTGGAGATTAGGACCATTCATTGCATTGCATCCTACTCACAAAATATTTATAAAAAAAAAAAAAAAAAAAACCAAACTGGCATTCGAATAAATTGGCTTTACATTGTTTCTTTGGATTGGTCTACGTAAACATAAGTTGTATTTGAAATATTTCTTGAAGCTCCGTCTTCCCCGGACGAACCATATAGCAAAGAGAAATTATGAACGAGAACGGAAGAGCTTGCCCCGCCTTAATACAGAACATATATATATATATATATATATTTGTCTTAGAGAGAGTCGAAGCCCATATAAAGGAAGGGGGTAGAGGTGGCAGGATTTGAATCGGCCTCCCTCCCTGGCCCACCGGCTGGTGACGAGTACTCAAAGCAGTTGGTTTTGTTATGGGCTTCAATAACAGGCTTAATTACGGACCTTAATAATGGGCTTCAAGGCTAGTGGCCCAGTTTGGGGCCAAACATGGGCTACCCCTACCACTATAACTTAACATGGCAGGCTTGACTGGAATGACATTTCTGCCCTCTTTCTGCCAAACCCATGAAATTCCTGACATGGCCTCACCCCAAGCAGGGCATTGGCCATATCCACTCACAACTATAAATATTGACACCTTTTTGTTAGTTTAGTAGCACCCGACTTTTATCTGATAGAACTGAACTCATTTATATCCGACTTTTCTCTGAGATTTTTTTTTTCTTAGTCTTTTACAGACATTTTGTTTCTAGTTTTTTGAAGAGCACTGCTCCATAACTGTCTATTAGGTGGCTATTTTGTGGCCCTTAATATACAACATAACAGACAAATTATATGACATAGTAATAAAATTAGAAAGAAATTATACAATATATCGAAAAAAATTATAGGAGACGTGTAACTAGTCAATACAAAATAGTTTCTTGTAATAGCTAGTTACACGTATCGTATAATTTCCTTTAACATGTATAATTTCTTTTTAATTTCACTCTAATAACATATAATTTACCTGTTGTATCGTATATTAACAATCACGAAACAACCATCTAAAAAACAGTCAAAAAAATTTTCCGGTATTTTTTACCCCTGTGGTGGGTCTCGCCTCAAAAAATCAACATCCTGATATTATTTCAAATAAGAGATAGCTCATAAATTAATGAACTATTTTAATAAACTAAAAAAAAAAAATTCTTCACATTTAGTTAACTTTGTTAACTTAGTATGGAGTTAATTCTCATTTTATCATAATTATCAAGTTTGATTAATAATCCCTTTTTTTTTTTCGCTGTTTCTCTTTTTACATTATTACATAGTTTGGTCACTTAAGCGATACAGTGCTATCACTTATTCCAACTCTAAGACTCTCCGATCTCGTCACATATTTTTTAATTTACCCCCTCATTCTCTTAAATTTATGTTTTTTCATAGTTTTCTGAAATTGTCACCTAAACTCTACTCTTTTTCTAAAGTTGTCTCTACTAAATTTTTTGCCTTCGAAAAAAATTTGTTCCTCCCAAAAAAAAGTTCTTGATCCGTCCCGGCTTGCATAACCTGCAAACTCTAAGAACACAGGGAAGTCAAAGCTACAGAAGCTGTTAGCATATATTTGCCATCAATTCTTCCTGGATATATCTTTATAACAAAATTCCAATTCGCAGCTACGACAACTATACGAAAAGGGATTAGGAAAAAGAGTAATTAACGTGACCTACACTGTTAGCTTTCGAACAAACCACATATGCTTTCTTCTCCGAACAAAGATATTAAGGACAAATCCTAAACTGACCACAAAGCTTAATGCAATGTATATATTAGGTATGCATGCTTAACAAAAACGGGAAGAAGACCGTTTGGTTTCACCAAATATATCTGCTTCGTGTTCCTTTTGGATCGGTCTGGTCCGACCGAAGATAACTGAGTCACACATTGAAATTAGAAAATACTGAGTATTAACAAAGTGATATAAATCGTTAGATGAACGAATTTAAAAAAAAAAATAAATTGTTAGATGTTATTGGATAAAGAATGTGACTATTTTACTTTTTGCAATTGTTTCGGCAATTTGGTTTGAAAGGAACAAGCTTGTGTTTTGTGGTACTGTACTCAATTAGGAAATTTTGATAGATATTATTTTAGGCTAGCGGAAATTTTAGATTAGTGCGGCCTTTACTAATTTACTTAACATTTAGCAAGAACTTGTTGCTTAATGTTTAGGAGTCAAATTTTAGGTTATGTTTTATTCTTTTTTTTATTTTTTTCAAAGGGGCTTCCAATTTGCTCTCTTATTGTAATCTTTTTCTAATTCTTAAATAAAATTACATAAATATTCATAAAAAAAAAAAGTTAAACTGTACAGTAAAGTTCCATTGAAATATGTGGCAAGTTTTCAACCAAAGTAAATGTGGTTCTTACCTTCATGAGTCATGACTTTTTTCTCTACAAATTTTGTGCTTTTTCTGCTTCTAACAAACTAGGCCTAGGTTGCGTACTTAATCAGATTGGATTAAGCCTGGCTGATATTTTTTCATGTTCCCCCAGTCTACAAGGATCACTAAAATCATATCTTGTATGCATAAAGTACTATTGATTGGGTTGAAAAATCTTCATCGCTAGACATTTGTGATTGAATACACCTCATTAATTATGTAAAAAAAAAAGATAATCATTATGAGAATATCTTTGAATACTAGGTAATTTGAGTTAAAAATCTCAAACAATATTTTACATCTGAATAATTCTCATGCAGCAAAAAATCTCATCTTCTATATATATTAAATTAAGAAAAAGAATAAGCAACACTTCACATTCTTATTACTGAGAAATGACAGCAAAAGTCATTAATATCTCTCATAATTATATAAATTCAAGTGTAATTATACTTCCAAACATCTTTTTAAAATTTTGAACTCATAATTCTATTGGACGAACAAAATCTTTTAATTACTAATGTACAATTATATATAGTTATTAAACGTATATTTCATAAATGAGAATCTCGTAGGCCTAAAATTTGATAGTGTAAGCTTTTTTGTTTTCTATGAAATTCCCGTTTCTAGCCCGTAGGTGACATGAAGCAGGGCACAGGATGTTATTTTTTAACATTTTTCTGTGAATCTGACTTTTGATGTTTTTTTTCATCATAAGCTTCCAAAAGCACTACTGTTAGGCCACGACTTTTTGTTTCCGCAGATAATAAGGTTTGGGAAAAAGTTACATCATCCGATAAAAAATTGTCTGAAATTATGTTTGAATGTAATTATTTATATTTAATATACAATTAATTAAATTTTATATATAAAAAAATGATAATAATTTTTTCTTTTTCGTTTTAATTGTACTTGGAATTCAGATGATTGTAAACTAAATACAAATAATTATATTGATGCAGTATTTCTTATAAATTTTTTTCTGAAAATATAATGGAAGTATAAGGTTTGCACAAAAAACGTAGGCATACTGTAGACGACTATGACCTAGCCATACTGTGTCAAAAAAAAAAAAAAACACTAAAACCTAGGCGTAAGAGGTTACGTAACTCTAGACGACTATGACTCCCTTAGCCTGTAAAGAATTTCATTAAATGGAGGCGGGAAAATGAGAATGGCTTAGATATAAATCTAATTTATTTAATTATGATTATTAATTATTTTGAAAAATATTTTTAAATAAACGATTTTGTTATACGAAATAGTCGTATAGTAATAATGAGCATATTTTCTATAACTGTAATGATAAAATATATAATAAAAAATATAATTATTTTTTTAATTTATAATTATAATTACGGTTGCAAAAAAATATATTTGTTATTATAATATAATTAATTGTAAAAAATATGCTTTTTATTACAACATGATCAAAGAATAATAATTTTTTTTTATATCTATATTATGGTCCTCTTATTACTATATGTAAGAAGATTTTAAAACTACAAATGATTGGGTCCTGTTACATGATTGGAGGAAGTGGCTAGAAAAATTTTCAGAATACAACTTGCTAGATTCTTTACGCAACTATCTTAATTACAAATGTAATTAAATGAGAAAAAAATTATTATCTTTTTGTTACACAATAAATTCAACTAATTATATAATAATTTTAATAAATTATATTTTTAAAAGATTTTCTGGTAGTTTCTTATCCAACCATAAAACTTTTTCCTTAATGATTATAAATGTATCTTTGTGGACCTGTGTATGCAAACTCTCTCCATTTTCCATATCTCTGCAATATTTTTTATTGCAAAAGCATCAAGCACAGTAATAATACATAAAGCAAATTTTAAATTTGTAAAGACTTTTTGGTACGCTTAATCTATTTACCTGATTATTAAAATTTGGACCAACATGATATTCATTTGTTAAGTGTAATCAACATTACAGTAGTCTGTCATGATCATGCACGTGAAATTAATCCTTTTTTTCCTCTTCCTTCCCTTTCAAGAGGCAGAAATTAGCAATTCGCTGTCATCAACATCAAGTATTTTGTCAATCTTGCCAATTCACGCCTAAAATACTAGAATAAAAAATGATATGTTAAGAAACAACAAACAGCATGCACCAACTAAATAACCAAAAAAGTGGGTAAATTAAGGGAGGAAATCAAGAAAGTGACGGCATATTTTGGAGCATAATATATCTTGGAGTGAATGCTTGCTTGCAATCTCACGCCAAATCTAAGGGGGTCTCACAACTTCTGCTTTCTATCATTCCGAATAATTTATTATTCTTACTCACACTTTATTTTTATGAGTATAATATATTCATTATTTTATAATATAAATTTATTTTATCTTCTTTTATTTTAAATAGACACAAACTTACATTGTGTTTGGGAGAGAAGAAAATGAGGAGGGAAAAGAAAGTAAGAGAATTATAGTAAATTATTGTATTTGAAAAATATTTAAAAAATGAGAAAAAAAAAATTTTTAATTCCTCTAATCCTCCATAGCCTACCAAAACTAATCATCCTAAAAATAAAAGAAAAGTTGTGGATTGTCTTATTAAATTTATTAAATAACTTAATTACCTTTCGTATAATTTAAAAATTATAATTTTATCTAAATAAAATATTTAAATATAATTTATTATGAATGGTAAAATTATTATTCTAATATATTTTATTTTCTTTCCTCTCACTTTTCACCATTTCCCAAATAAATGAATTTATAATTTTCCTTCTTTTTTTATCACCTCTTTCCAAATATATATGAGAAAATATAAAATATTCTTTTTCTCTAATGATCTTCCCCCTCACTTTCTTTTTCCTCATTTTCCTTTTTCTCAAATATTTTATCTAAACATAATATTAAAATTTTATTTTTTCTCACATTTAAAATTAACTTTAATTCATATTTTAAACGAGTTAAGTTAGAAATTTCTCATTTCAAAACTATTCAATGTGCTTTTGCAAGGAGAACCATAAATCTAACACAATCACACATATCCACAGAAAGAGACGCAAAATTATTTTATCGTTCTTTTTTTAAATTTTACATAAGCCACACTTAAAATTTTTATTTTTACTCATATTTTAAAGTTAACTTTAACTCTCATTTTAAATAAATCAAATTAAAAAGTCCTCAGTTTCGAAACTATTTGATCTGCCTCTGCAAGAGAACCAGAAATCTACACACAACACACATACCCACGAAGAGAGAGAGAGAGAGAGAGAGAGAGACTGATGGGAGTGGGAGTAACAACAGTTATGGTGGCAGTAGAGTTCGCGGAGGTCAGTGTTAACACTATAATGAAAGCAGCAATGAGCAAAGGCATGAGCCAATTTGTGTTTACAGTCTACTCAAACGCTCTTGCCATCTTTTTCCTTCTTTTCTCTTCTCTAATATATTACAGGTAAGCAAAAACTTGCAACTTTTCATTTCCTAGCCACTCAAGATCTCACCACCACGTCAACACATAAGCTTCCATTTTTTTTCCCAACTTAGAAAATTTTTTGTTTACAGGAAAAGGACTCTGCCCCCACTTACTGCGTCTGTCATCTGCAGAATTTTGGTTTTGGCCCTACTCAGGTTTCCATTTTCATCTTTATTCATTGAGATGTACACAGAATTATTGATGGGGTTCTATTAATCATGGGTCGATTTGCCTCTGATTAATAAAAAGGAAAAAACCAAGACCAAAAAAATAGAAAGAAAAAAACCTTTTGATTTCTTCATAGTAACTTTAAAATAAGAATATAGTGATATTATTTGTTAAATAATTAAATTCATAAAAAAAAAGATAGATAAATTATTATATATCGTTAAATATTATTAGATGAAACTGTTTTGCTACTTACTCTAATAAGAAGAAGTGATGGGGTGGTGTATTTTGCAGTTGTTGCCTGCAGATGTTCTTGAATGCTGGAATAGCATATAGCTCTCCTGCTCTATGTGCTGCAATGGTTGATCTCGCGCCAGCCTTTACCTTTTTGATCGCCATTGTGTCTAGGTAAACGTCTTCTGATTTCTGTTTCTACTTACCACTTTTTATGAACGAGGCTGTTTTAAGGGAAGCCTGATGCTTGTTCATGAGGGCGTTTCAATTGAATAACGTGCACCAAAGCTCTCATTCAAATTTCTTATATGGTCGCTTAAATGAACAACACTTTCATTAGCATCATTGGACTATTAGTTACGTATTTTTAATCTTTTGATACGTCGTGATAATTAACGATCACACCAAATGTCATTCAATGATAATAATAATATAACATGGATACATGTTTGAATTATCTCAAATTAAGCTCCTTGCATAATATTGATCTGCAGTAATAATGGATTTTGAAAACAATTGAGGTACTTGGAGCCAATGTGTACTCGGTCGAGACCCCCACATTCCCAAAAATAATGGAAGCCCCTTAAATTAGGAGCCCTAGCCCCTTCTCAGTTCTCCGTAATACGAGCAGGAATTTAGTGTCAAGGGATTTTGATCCAATAAATTATTTTCACTGTAATAAACTATTAATTTTAAATAATAATAATATTCATATTTTATATAATAAAATAAAATAAATAATAAATTTTTATTATGTAAAATATAAGTATTATTATATAAAAACTAACAATTTATTACATTTAAAATACATCTTCAAATCAAAATTTTCCAACTATTAACATTTTTTTCCAATGGGCACCGAGTCAAACTCGGTCTAGATAACGTAACCTTTTGAAAAATATTTGGAGTTATAGCCTGACATACGAAAAGGGAATCCGAGGGCGATATGACATGTAGAAGAAAAAGTCTTCACACAAGTTGAAATGGACTTTCTGTTAGTGGACTTTGCCTTGTGGTTGTTATTCATTGGTTCGAGTTTCTCATTTCTTTTTCCTGTTTCGCACCCTGATTTTTTTGTGACCACCAAAAAGTTCGTTGCATTGATATTAATTGCGTTCGTACATAAATTTAATATACAAATTAAAAATATAACAGGGCCCAATTGGCCACCGATGAAAATGTCAAACAATTCATTTACTAAAGGAGTAAAAAAACTCATTTAAATAAAATTTTCGCACGGGAGTAAACACTAAATTACTTTTATATTTAGTTAAAGACATAATCTTTGACATATTTAAATTAGTTGAACAAAATTATATATGACAATACTAATTATATATTAATAAATTAGTAACAAAAATTAATCTAATACATCTAACAACGATTTTTTTAATAGCTAAACTATAATAAAATAAAATAAAATAAAAAAACAAACAACATTTTTGTAGGGCCCGAGCGTGCAACTTTTTCTCGAAAGGTGAATTGATGGCTGAGGACTTTGTGTACATTAATTTATATATTGGACAAAGAACAATTGATGGCTTAGGACTTTTTGTTAATTAAATTATGTCCTTCTTAAGACGAAAGCAACTGTTTTGATCATTGTTTACGGCACTTGACCTTTGAGGACAATCATTTCCCAGCATATTTTTTTGTTGATTAATTTTAACTATAATTTAAATTTGAAACATTCAATTCTAAAATTTTTTTTTTTTTATCTTCACTACGATTGAACTAAAGTCATCTCTACCAATTGCAAGAACATGGAAAACTGTCAGCAGATTCTGCAAGCATGCAGCGGTACCATTCTTATTAGGAAAAAAAAAATCCTTGATTCTTAGGATGAACCAAAGTATTAGGAGCTACAAATTGTGAGTACGACGTACAAGTGCCAAGTAAGACCAACATGATTAATTCCCAACGTCTTTTTTGGTACCAACATTTAATGCTGATTCGCCAAATATCTGAGAATTGGTGGAAATTAAGATGGATACAAAACAATCATCAGAATCTATTCTTGACAGGTGTTGGTATATGATAACAGGATTTAGTCAATATAATTAAAGAATTTAATCAAAATATAATCAAAATAATTTCATGCTACCATTATTTTAAATCTTACATATTTTTTTTTATTTACGTGAGATCTAAAATATTGTCATAATTACATTATTCTATATAAATTTTAGTTATATCTTTGGTTAACAATTTTTTTCCTTCTTGAAATAACTAATTGACCATTCTCAAATTTGATTATTATCTCATAATGCTGAAATGTACATGGTGATAAAGAATGGAAAGGCTAGACTTCAATTCACACGCTAGCTATGCCAAGTCCATCGGCACCATTGTATCAATTGCAGGGGCATTGACTATTACCTTGTACAAAGGCCCGCCAATTACAAGCCTCCCATCTCTGAATACCTCACCAAACCAGTTTCTTCTATCACTGCCATCAAATTGGATCGTTGGAGGCATTTTCAGCGCCTCTGCTGCATTCATCCTGTCAATATTATACATTGTCCAGGTAAAACTGCTCCATGTGACATCAGTTTCACACATTGATTAATTGGTTTGAGTTCAATTATATAAACATATAAAAAGTGTGTCATACTGTATTAACACTACAATATTCAGTATATTTTGTGTAACCGCAATAAAAAAATGTAAACAAAAAAAATATTGATATTTGTTATTCCACATTTTATCATTTCAGTTACATAAAAAAATATTAGTTGTTACAATATGAATATTGTATGATAATTTTATTGTATGCTCATAAACATTTTTCCAATTGATTTAGACTTGGAAAAATGACAAACCATTAATCTTGATGGAATATTCAGACTTGGATCATTAGGTACTATCCTGCAGAGCTGATGGTGACACTCATTGCTTGCATCTTAGTCACAATGCTCTCTGCTGTAGTTTCTGTAATTGCAGAGAGAGACCCCAATTCTTGGAGACTAAAGTCTAAAATGGAGTGGATGGCTATTGGATTTTCAGTAAGCATGCATATAGAAAAGCCATATGCCTTTTCATATATGCTTAATTTTTTCAAAATTTTTTAATGGATTATTTGCTGCTCAATCTGCAGGCATTTTTTGCAGTAACAATTAGAAGTGTAATTCATATATGGGCATGTCGCAAGAAAGGGCCTGTATATGCTTCCATGTTTAAGCCACTTGGAATGGTCTTTGCAAGTTTCTTGGGGGTTTGTTTTCTTGGAGATTCTCTTTACATTGGAAGGTAAATATCCTCTAGATAATGACTTAAGTAGTTCAAAGAATTTCCCCTCATATAATCTTAGAAAAAAAAAAGGCGTCCTAGAAGGTTATTACGTTATTAAGATTTGAGGAAGAGTTAGCTGTAAAATGTTTCACTATTATTTTTTACAAAGAAATTATTTTTTTAACTTAAAATAACTTTTATTGTGATCATCATATCACAATAAAGTAGTATTTCTGTTATTCCAAAGCTTATTCTTCATGTTGTAATCTTCATATGCAAAAGGGATAATCTTATTTTGGTTGATTTGTTTTTTTCCATTTTACAGTGTGATTGGAGCAATTGTAATTGGTTCTGGGTTTTATGCTGTTATGTGGGGGAAAGCACAGGATGAAAAGAAGATGGCTGATGACAAAAGAAATTCTAGCTTTGAGTCCTCAGTTAAAGCCCCACTCCTCCAAGACGTGGGTAATTCAAGAGTATCAGAAGGAATATCCGTCTGATCCCAAATGGCATCATTACTATATTTGATAGAATATGATAGAACATAACGATGAAATGTAAGCAGTTAAGTTTTTTAAATTGTGTAAATTAAATGTGATAGTAAATTTTAAATTTGTTAATACTGCAAACGGTGCAGTGAGATCCTCTCAAGTTTATTAATATTTAAGTGATGGGTCCTCCTTTCTACAGAAAAAGTTGAATAGAGGTAACAACCAATGACCCCAATCTTAATATATAAATATGATAACTGACATACTTACAATATATTTTTTTTAATCAGACAAAAAAAATTGAGCAATTACATTCTATTATATTTCGTTACATCCTAACAAAAAAAATATTCCTTTGCTCGGCCTTTTGAGTTTAGAGAGTACATTATATCTTCTAAAGTATTTCAGATCAACCAAGAAATAATGTACTATGCTCTATTTTACAACCATACTTTAATTACTATTAAAATAATTATAAAATTTATTCGATAATATCTAATTATTTTTTAAAAAATTTAATTATTTAATAACTCATATTATATTTTAATTTTATTAAAAAATCTCACCTAATATTTCTCTTATATCTTGGATGTTGGGTGGATCCGTCTTGAGAGCAGCTCTGTGGCTCTCTTTGAGAGATAAAAACATTGTTATTTGTTGTGGCTTTTCTTCTTCAATTCCCAAACCTACTAAAGACGGAACAAACTAAAATTAAAATTACAAATTTCAATTCTTGGAAGAACTTATCGTGATTGCATGTCGTCCAAGTGCCCACTCCATCAACGGGAGTTTTTTTTTTTTCCAATGAATTCTCCCAAAAGTTAAGCTAGTAGTCAACTTTTAAGCAATATAGGTCACGTCAAATTGTTGTATTTTATCAATGATAAGATATATGACTTATAACAGTTCTTACATGTCGTCGGGACACTTTTTTTTTTTTTTTTCTCTTTTTTTGAAATGAAATAGCCAGGAATTTTTTTTATAACAGAAAGAGAAAAAAAATGTATTTTTTTTTAGTCAGAAGAAAAATTTTATTAGGAACTTGCAGATGTGCAAGACCTAGACACAGGTCCAATCCCAGCCCAAAGCTCTATAAAGCCTAACAAAAGGAGCACCCAACCAAACAACCTAGAGCCCAAGAGGAACCCCAGCCCAAACAGGCCCAAAGGCCCAAACCTACCGCCAGCAGCACCGACGGCAGCCAGGCATCGGCGAAATGCCGGTGAAACACGGGCTGCAACACGGCTGTAACAGATGGCGAGAGAGGCAACAGCAGCAAGGCTGACCCCCAGCCACCACAGCCAAGCGAGAAAGCAACCCACAACGCCAAATCCATAAACGGCTACAACAAAGAGCAGGCAGCGAGCTGAGCTGCCTCTGACCACCAGGAGCAAAACAGAGCACGGCACCATAAAGGCGACGGGACACGGGCCGGCAGCTACCAAAAAGGAGGACGTCCCCCACCCCCGCACCCCAGGTGAGAGGTGAAGAGGCGAGGGACGTCGACGCACCACAAGTGAGAAGGCAGAACACACGATTGATATAGCGGCACCGGAAGCAGCAAACAAGCTACCGGAAGCAGCAGCAAACAAGTTACCGGAACAAAGAGCACTAAGGCCCAAAAAACAGGCAAGAAACCTCACCAAGCCCACTAAGGAGCACCAAACCGGCACTGCGACTGGAGAAGATGGGAAGAACTCGACCGGCAGAGAAAAACCTATCGGTGCACAATAGTTGGGCCTGGCGCACGATAGCCTTTCTTCGACTGGTTATCAAGTTGGACACCCTGAATTGTTGCAGCATAAATAGCGAAGAAAAAAAAAAGTTTAAAAAAAATTTTATTGATTGTGTCAGTTATTTTAAGTTGTAGTTACATAATTTTTTTTTATTAAAATTTCGTTCGATAATTTTAAAGAGATCAACTCATTTTTTAAATATTAATAGAGATGAGTATGACTCTACCACTAAAATTTCAACAAACGGGCGTTAACTTAATACTACGCATCACTGCTTATATTTAAAACGATTCTCAACATAAATCAGTTAAAAAAGAACGCAAACGTAGAAGTTTAAATCAAGACTAACAATATAAAAATATATCGACTTGCTATTAAATCACTATCTTAAATGATGTAACTAAAAAAATTTAAATTTATAAAATTAATTTATTGATATTTAATAATAATCTATTATCTTATAAGTTGAGTTAGTTGATTACTGGTTACTCGTTTTTGGCCTATCTTATCTCATAAGAAATGGGCCTTACCACCCCATACTATAAACTTTATAATTTTTTTAATATTAATCATATTTTATAATCTTTATAATGCTTCCTTTCAGAAAAAAATTATAAAAATTATAAAAAATGATTAATATTAAAAAATTATAAATTAAAAAAAATAATCTTTTGGCTTAGACTTTCATGTAAACAAAAATAATAATAATAATAATCTTTATAATTTTTTATTTTTTATTTCACAATACATAACACACTCTAAATTAATCTTTAAATAAATGGGGTGGGCTATATACGCTAAATTGGATTTACGTCCACATTAATTAAACCCCAAATTAACCAAACCACTCAGTGATCCTTGTCTATTGAATTTCCTTCTTCCCACATATTAACAGATCCCAGAAAGTCTAATCAATCAAAACACCACTAGATCTCACTCAGACGACACCAAATAGCGCTCCCCAACTTTCAATTTTATCTAAAGCCCCAGATGTTTATTCACAAACACCAGATAGGATTGCTGATTAAGATCTTTTCCTGAACCAAAGGAAGACGAACTAATCGGGGTCGAGACATCAACAAGCCTAAGGGGAGAGAGAGAGGAAAATGACTTGCCTAAATCGAAGGAAGAAAGCTAAAGGTAGAGAGAGATAGAGAGAGGATGATATTGATCGGCTCCACAGTCTCGCCAACGCAGTGGCCGCCAAAGTCACTAGCTTCTTCAACAACTATATGAATCCAACGTACGTTTGGCTCCCGAACACGTTACTAAGAGTTCGAACCCATGATGTGATGATACAAATGAAATCTTACAACTATTAAACCATAATTATCGGTGATTGCATATTATACATCTAGTTGAACATATTTCATAAATGAGAATCTAAGATGCCTAAAATTTGATAATGTAAGCGTCTTTCCTATAAAAATTCTCGTTTCGAGCCCACACGTCTCGTAAGGCAGGGCACGGGATGCTATATTTTGACATTTTGCTGCGAATCTGGCCATTGAGATGATTTTTTTTTTTTTTTTAAAGCTTCAAAAAGCACTACTATTATGCCATGACCCTTTTTTTTTAACGCAAATAAATGGGTTTGAATCTAAACTTAGGAATATAAGGGGACAAAAAAACTCTATCACTAGACCATAACTTTCTTAGCTAAAAAAAGATTATAACTTTCTCAGTAATATTTTAGGAATTTCATTAAAGAGACATAAAAAATTAATACGGTTTAAATGTAAATTTTACTTATTCAATCATAATCATTAATTATTATGTACAAAAAGATGCAAAAATTGAAACTAATGGTTAAAATTGTGTATCTACCAACTAAGCATCAAGCACAATGATAATACATAATGCAAAATTTAAATTTGTGAATACTTTTAGGTACGCTTAATCTATTTACATTATTATCAAAATTTCGACCAACATGATATTCATTTGTTAAGTGAGATTAACATTACATTCGTCAGCTAAGTTTACTTAAACAACCTTTTTGCTGATGATTTCACGATCATGCACATGAAAGGAATCTTCCTTTTTCCCTTTCCTTCTTCCTTCCCTTTAAAGAAGCAGAAAATTAGCAATTCGCTGTCAACAACGTCAAGTATTTTGTCTGTCTTGCCAATTCAAGCATAAAATACTACAATGAAAATGGTATGTTAAGAAACAACAAAGAGCAATAGAGCCTGCACCAGATAAATAACCTAAAGTGAGTAAATTAAGGGAGGAAATCAAGAAAGTGATGGCATATTGTGGAGCATAATACCTTGGAATCTCGGCTGCTTTCTTGCAATCCCACGCCAAATCTACCCGGAACTTCAACCTTCCCATCATTATGAAGATATTTATTTTTCTTATTCATATTTTTTTTAAGTGTAAGATATTTATAATTTTATAATATATCAATTTAATTTTTTATTTTTTTATTTTAAATAGACCACACATAAAATTTTATTTTTACTCACATTTAAAATTAACTTAATTTACATTTTAAATAAATTAAATTAGAAATTCCTTATTTTCAAACTATTTAATCTGCTTTTGCAACTAATGGAACCCTTTGCAAGAGAACAGAAATCTACACATAGCATAAAAACCCACACAGATAGAGAAACAAGTTATTTTATCAGTCTTGTTATTTTCTTTTTGTGCTGTTACTCACATTTGGAATCAATTTAACTCACCTCTCAATCAAGTCAAATTAAAAATTCTTCCTTTTCAAACGATTCAAGGTGCTTTTGCAAGAGAACCAGGAATCTACACACCGCACACATACCCAAAGAGATAGGGAGAGAGAGAGAGAGAGAGAGAGAGAGAGAGTGATGGGAGTGGGAGTAACAGCAGTTATGGTGGCATGTGAGTTCGCGGTTGTCAGTGTTAACACTGTAAGCAAAGCAGCAATGAGCAAAGGCATGAGCCAATTTGTGTTTACAGTCTACTCAAACGCTCTTGCCATCTTTTTCCTTCTCCCCTCTTCTCTCATATATTACAGGTAAAAAAAAGCATGAAACTTTTCATTTCTGATCACTCCCTCGATCACACTACCACATCAACACATAAGCCTTCCATAAGCATTTTGTTCACAGGAAAAGGACTCTGCCCCCGCTTACGGCTTCTGTCATCTGCAGAATTTGGGTTTTGGCCATATTCAGGTTTCTGTTTTCATCTCTTGAACATAGACAACACTATTAATTGGGTTCTCAACTTATGTTAGGAGGAGGTCCGACAAAATTATTATTAGGTGGTTTCTATTAATCACGGTTCGATTTGTCTCTGATTAATAACAAATGGTGGGGTGCGTCTGTATTTTGCAGTTGTGGCGCGCAGATGTTCACGAATGTTGGAATAGCGTATAGCTCTCCTGCTTTATGTGCTGCAATGGTTGATCTCGCGCCAGCCTTTACCTTTTTGATCGCCATCGTTTCCAGGTAAAACGTCTTCTGGTTTGTGTTTCTACTTACCACTTTTTATAAACAAGGCAGTTTTCCGGGGAAGCCTAATGCTTGTTCATGAGGGGGTTTCAATTGAATAACGTGCACCAAAGCTCTAATTCAAGTTTTAATCTAGATATACGAAGGCAGAAACCTGAATGCATTAACTCCAAGAACACCTGCCAAAAAAAACAGAACATTGCTTAACTCAAAGCCAAGCTATCAGATTTTGGGTTCTTCCTCTGCCCAGCTTGGCTAAGTTGTCCGCAACCCGCATTGGCCTCTCGGGGTCTATAGACAAACTGAACTTTTCCTCCAACAAGCTTGTTGCAATCTCATTGAAAACTAGCAGGAATTCCAAAGGCCTTACAGAGGGGGTTTATTGAGCCATGAGATAGCCACCATGGGATCACTGTCAATGGTCAGCTTGGACTGGTTTTTCCTCTACCATTTATCCCAAAGCACCACTGCCTCCCTAATTGCAAGCAATTTGGCAATGTTAGCACTTACTAATTCAATTGCTTTTAAGAAAATACAAATAAACTGGCCATCATTCCCTCTCAAAACGCCTCCGATACTGGCACAACTCGTCTCTCCCAAAACACACCCATCATTATTCAATTTATACAGATCAGGTTGTGGAGGTTTCCAGTCTATCTGTTTCTTCCTTTTCTGTTCAACTTTACCCACCTTGATCGCGGCCAAATTGATGAAGATGTCATTGATGGTGCATTCACAATGCTCCCAACTTGCCTTAACCCACCACATCATTCGTACTCAGATTAAATCACAAGTTTTTTCCACTGAAAACATGTTTCCTTGAAAAAGAGCCTCATTTCGTGCAAGCCAACTAGACCATATGATTGCATAGAACCCCATCATCCAAATCTCTTTACACAACAAATTACTTCCCAAAAACTCCCATGATTCCAGTGTCTTTTGTGCCACCAACATTTACTACTGATTCCCTAGACATCTAAGGAGAAATACTAGGCGGAATTCTTTAGGTAGAATTAAAATGATATAAAAAAAATAGATAAATTATTAAATATGATCGTATGGATTGCATAATTATTTTGATGTTATTTAAAGTATAACCATGTAGCAATGGAATTCTACGTGAGAATTGATTGAAAGTAAGATGGATACAAAACAAGCATCAGTATATATTCTTGAAATAACTAATTAACCATGAATTCTCAAAATGATTATTATCTCATAATGCTGAAATGTTCGTGGTGAATAAAGAATGGAAAGGCTAGACTTCCGTTCACGCACCAGCTATGCCAAGTCCATCGGCACCATTCTATCAATTGCAGGGGCATGGACTATCACCTTGTACAAAGGCCCGCCAATTACAAGCCTGCCATCTCTGAATACTTCACCAAACCAGTTTCTTCTGTCACTGCCATCAAACTGGATCGTTGGAGGCATTTTCAGTGCATGTGCTGCATTCAGCCTGGCAATGTTAAACGTTGTCCGGGTAAAATTGGTCCACGTGACATCCGTTTCATACATTGATTAATTGGTTTAGACTTGGAAAAATGACACAGCATTAATCTTGATGGAATATTCAGACTTGGGTCAGTAGGCACTATCCTGCAGAGCTGGTGGTTACACTCATTGGATGCATCTTTGTCACAATGCTTTCTGCTGTAGTTTCTGTAATTGCAGAGAGAGACCCCAGTTCTTGGAGACCAAAGTCTAGAATGGAGTTGATGGCTATTGGAATCTCAGTAAGCATGCATAGACAAAAGCCTTATGCCTTTCCATATATGCTTTATTTTTGCAAATTTTGTTAATGGATTATTTGGTGCTCAATCTGCAGGCATTTTTTTCAGGAACAATTAGAAATGTAGTTCATTTATGGGCATGTCGCAAGAAAGGGCCTGTCTATGCTTCCATGTTCAAGCCACTTGGAATGGTCTTTGCAATTTTCTTGGGGGTTTGTTTTCTTGGAGATGCTCTATATACTGGAAGGTAACTATCCTGTAGATGATAACTTAACTGGCTCAAAGAATTTCCCCATATAATCTTATTAAGAAAAATGACATGATAGTGTAAGCAAGGTTGTTAAAATCGAGATTCTACCTAAGATCGTTTTGGAGATGTCAGGATCGAATCGTAGGATCGGATCGTATAATCGTAAGATTCTACTAAAATCAATAAAAAAAAAGTTGAAAATAACAAAAGAAATGTAATTTTAAATTTTTAAACATTTCATAAATTTTCTATATTAAAATTCAAGTATAAATAGTCTCATATATGTATTTGAACAATAATGAAAGCATCAATCACACGTAGACTACTTAAGACAATTCATATTTAAGATAAATTCATGTCCAAGTTATTTTGATGACCGTTAATATCTAACAATACAAAACTAATACATCATTATAGTTAACAACCTAATTTTAATGTTTTAAAACTAATGTCAATTTTACAAAACAATATATTAATGTCCATTTATAATAATTTATTTTATTAAAAGATAAAATATTTTTAAAATTAGATATTAAAATAAGAAAAATTTATTCAAATAATTTTAAAAATAAATAAAAACTAAATTAATGAAATAATTTTCTTCATTATTTTTTTTCGTTAACATTGTAAATAAGAAGATGAAAAAAAAAGGCTCATTTAAAATTTATAGCAAAGCAAAGGAAACAGCAGTGGAACATAGGGAGGGAAAAAAAAAACAAAAGTAACATCATTCAAAAATAAATAAAAACTAAATTAATGAAATAATTTTCTTCATTATTATTTTTTTTTGTTAACATTAAAAATAAGAAGATGAGAAAAAAAGGTTCATTTAAAGTTCATAACAAAGCAAAGGAAACAGTAGTAGAACATAGAGAGGGGGAAAATAAAACAAAAGCAACATCATTCAAACCTTAAGAAAAAAAAAAAAAAAAAACAAAGGCAACAAATGCATAGGACAAGGCTCGACCACGGGACCAATGAGTAAAGGACAGTGTTAGCTTACCACTAGGCTAAGCTGGAGACTTAGTTCTTTTATTCCTTTTTAGGTATAATAATCTAAAAAATTCAATGGGGTCCATCCATTTCTTGGATCGGTGGGATCGTACGATCCCACCGATTCCACGACTTAAATCGCGATTCTACGACGATTTTACCTAAAAACGATTCTGTGAGGGATCCGGATCGTTGGCCTTGGGTAGGATCGTAGGATCGTACGATCCTACGATCCGGATCGCGATTTTAACAACTATGAGTGTAAGGTTAAAAATGCGCGATTATCTTTATTTTTCACCATGAGACTATATCTTTGACTTTGAATCAGTGACTATTAAGTCACAATGAAGTAATATATCTGTTACTCCACATTTCATGTCATAATCTTCTTATGAAAAAGGGATAATATGATTTTGGTTTTTTTTTTTTTTTGAATATCTGCAGTTTGATTGGAGCAATTATAATTGCTAGTGGATTTTATGCTGTTATCTGGGGGAAAGCAGAGGATGAAAAGAATATGGCTGATGACAAAAGAAATTCTGGCTTTGAGTCCTCTGTTAAAGCCCCACTCATCCAAGACGCGGGCAATTCAAAAGTTTCAGAACGAATGTGCGTCTGATCCCAAATGGCATCATTACCATATTTGATAGAATATAATGGAACATAATGTCATGTAAGCAGTTAAATTTTTCAAATTGTGTAAATCACATTCATTAAATTCCATTACATCCTCTATATATAGATATATATATACCTTGGCCCAGCTTTTGAGTTTATACTGTACATTTTTGTTTTTTTCACTCTCTTGAAATTGGTAGTCTATCGCTAAATTTACATTGTACTTCTTGTACATCCTGATTGGCAATTTTCAATTAGAAAAAGAAAGAAAAATGAAAGGAAAATAAGATATTATTTATTTTTTTATTTATTTTTTATCAATCTAAATAATTATTTTTTATTTTTTTCTCATAAATTACTATTCATTTTCTTTTTCACAATTTTTTAATTATTATTTTTTATCAATCATAATATTATTATTATTATACTATTTCCTATTCATTTTTTTTATATTTACTTTCTATTTAATTTTCTCCTATCCAAACAGAGTGTTAAAATATTACAGATCAACCAAGAGTTAATGGATTTTGGATATTGGGTACATCCGTCTTGCGGGCAACTCGGTGGCTCTTCTAGAGTGATGGAAACTTTGGTTTTTTTTTTTTTTTTTACTGAAAGGAAAACATTGTTATTTGTTGTGGTTTTTCTTCTTCAAATTCCTAGAACCTACTAAAGACAAAAAAAAAAAGTAAAACTAAAATGTCAAATTCCAATTCCTGGAAGGACTTATCGTGATTGCACGTCACCCAAGTGCCCACTCCATCAGAGGGAGTTTTTTTTTTTTTTTTGTCATGAATTCTCTAAAAAATTAAACCAATAGAAACCTATAAACATTATAAGTAAGTTCAGACATTTGTGTTTGATCAAAGGTGAGATACATGCCTTATAACATTTCTTACTTGTTATCCTGACTCCTTTTTTTTCACTCTTTTTTGGAAATGAAATAGCCAGGAAAACCAGATTTAATCATAAGATTGATCCATTGACATCTAATAATAATCTATAATGTTGTAAGTTGGGATTCCGTGATTGCTGATTATTAAATCTTATAAGATATGAATTTTACAATTATTGTCTAGTAGTTTAACTAGTTAAAAAACTTTAAATTTATGTGATAAATTACGAACTCAAATTTTATCAGAATCGAGTGATGGAACTACATTAATAGTATAACATTTGATGCGAAAAATATAGTAATAATTGTGATTGTTTTCTAATCCCTTGGCGTAAAGCCATAATGTTTGTAAATGAAAGTGTGGACATCAATGTGCTTTTTCATTTTTATTAAAAACAAATAAATAAATAACTAGTCTTCGAAATAAGTGACGTCATTCCTTGTGAGATAAGGTTACCTCATCCACGTAATAATTTTTGTTTTGCTGCAAATAGCAATTGGACCAGCACCCTAGGATTTCGTCAACGTCAACATTCTTATAGTAAGTAAAAACCCTTGAGTGACCTAAAATAAAAGCTAAATTTGGATTAAGTGTAAGGAGTAGAGCAATTCATTGGGCAAATAAACTATGGGCTTTTTATGGGGGCTACCCATGTCCAAAATCAAATGCTATTTTGTTCTAAAACTCATAAATATGCCATAGCTTATTTTAGGGGTGGCTATTCTTTCTAACACCAAAACTAATTTTTCTGGCTATGCTTGGCAATCACCATGGTAGAACTGTTGTTTGCTTCACGAACTAATACAAACTTGTTTTTCTGATTATTTGCAGCTTCATTTTTAATTGCTCAACTTGCATTATACCATTGATAAATTCTATGATTATGGGTATAAAATTCTTTTTTTTTTTTTTTTGGGTAAGAATAAAATTCTTAAGATAGGCCACGACCATCACCTAACCCTCATGTACGTAGCCCAGATGTTAGCACTTACCGGCTAAAAAATTTTGGTTTTCCGAACGATTATTTCATATTTGTAGGCAGATAATCCAAGATTTGGATCTTCAACCAACGATTAGACGTCAAAGAGGATCAAATTATTATCTTTTTTTTTTTTTTTGGACATTTATGAAAAAAACCATCCGTATGTGAATAATCTTACTCGTATAAAATTGAACCTGATTCAACTCATATTGACTAAAAAAATCAACGATCTATAATCGTATCACTCCAAACAAAACAACCTGAAACTCAATAGATCTGAAATCCGAATCTGTAAAAGTCAAATCCAAATAATAGATTTCAAGACCTAAATAATTCAAATTTTCAATATATCTGAAACTCAATATATTCGAGTTCTGGTGATCTAAAACTCAATGACCAAATCAACTCTTAATTCCAAATAACCCAAATTCTAAATAACTCATGACCCAAAATAACTTGATTTGAATCTGAACCGATCCATCTGTTTCTACATCTATTATTCGCCTTGTCCATTTCCGATGATGACGATGATGCAATACAAAGAAAATATGGTAGGGGGAAATATGATGATAGATGCCAACAAATTGTCCATGAAATAAACAAATATAAAATGAAAGCTCCCTCTCAACGGTCATCTAATTCCTCCTTCATGACAATGAAATTGAAATACAAATAATATTGGAGGGAGAGAGGGGGGCATTGCAGCTTATATTTCCTTGTCAAGTATTTTCTAGTAGAACAAAGCCACCCCCCTCAACCCAGAAGGCAAGCAAGCAGCACCAACTTTTCCTTTCTTCGCTTTTCCTTTTTCTTCAAGTACATCTCTCTCTCTCTCCCTCTCTCTCTCTCTCCCTCCATCCATATGATCCAGTTTGTTGGTAGATGTTGCAGTTGAGTACTCGACTAATCTACCTTCTGCGTCACTTGCTCAATTAGTACGCATGAGAAGATTCCCAACTATTTACTTTCAATTTCCGAATACCCCATCTACTTTGTTTCCCATCTTCATCAATATTTTTCTCAAGTTAAAATCTGAAGCCCATCAATCTTTTTCGACTGATCACTAAAATCTCAAGATAATCTCTATCAAAGTTTTCGTGAAAATAAGTTTCACCTTCCCACTGCTTCACAAAATACATTCCATTTGAGTCTATAAATCAGAGGCCAGATATATTTTAGGAAGAGACATTATGCCGTTCGGATTGGTGTCGGCGTGGAACAAGCGCCGGCGAAGCAAGTCACAAGATCAGGCAGACCCCTGTGCGTTCTCTCCTCTGGTTAAGTTTGATCAATTTCGTTATCTTGATCGTGTACTCACCTAACTATTGTTCAGGGGTTTACAAACCTGCTGAGCTTTGGCGACTTGAAGATCAAAGATCACAACCGAAAAAACAATACCACGGATCATCAGTTTTCACTCTCAAGGAAATGGAAGAGGCAACTTGCTGTTTCAGTGATGAGAATTTGGTCGGAAAAGGAGGGTTTGGCCGAGTTTATAGGGGAAAACTGCGTTCAGGAGAGGTATGTTCTAATGAAAATCTTTCCCAGACTTTAACGAACATGCATAACTTCAATGCAATTTTCAAGAAAGGAATAACACAGTCCCCATTTTTGGGGAGGAAATAACACATGCAAATTGCTTCTTTCTGCAATTTGAAGGTTGTAGCCATCAAGAAAATGGAGTTACCACCATTCAAAGAAGCTGAAGGCGAAAGAGAGTTTCGCGTTGAAGTCGATATCTTGAGCAGGCTCGACCACCCAAATCTGGTATCTTTGATAGGATATTGTGCAGATGGGAAGCAGAGATTTCTTGTCTACGAGTATCTGCCAAATGGAAATCTGCAAGATCACTTAAATGGTTGGTGATCACTCAACTCTTATGATCTTTTCACACTCAATGTATTTGCATATTCAGTGATCTGCAACCGTATTCTAGGAATTGGGGATGCAAAAATGGATTGGCCTTCAAGGCTCAAAGTGGCAATTGGAGCAGCAAGAGGACTTGCTTATCTCCATTCGAGTTCCGCAGTAGGAATACCAATTGTCCATAGAGATTTTAAATCCACCAATGTTCTACTAAGTGCCAATTTCGAAGCAAAGGTAAAAACTTCTGTCTCGATGTCAGGTAGCCATGTAAGTAACAATAACTTGCTTTATCTATCAAAAATACCAATTTTTTCTGTCTAACATAATGAACATCATCCAATTCATCAGATATCTGATTTTGGGCTTGCAAAGTTGATGCCAGAAGGACAAGAGACATATGTGACTGCTAGGGTTCTTGGCACATTTGGCTATTTCGATCCTGAATATACATCAGTATGCATATTTGACTATTTTGCATATGATTTATGTTCTTTCGCTATTCCTCTATGAACTTTTAACACTCAGACGCACTTTGTTAACTACTACACTGAAAAATCATGAATTCTGTGTCTAAAAGCACATGGCAGATGTAGGAAACCACAAACTAACTACTAAACAATTTCACCACCTTGCTATAGTTCCAAAAAAGTGTGAACAACAGGTTCCTGCACCAATAGAACACATGTATGTGGTGTTTGTAGCTATACTTACGGCCGCGGAAGTGAGAGATGGTTGGGTGGTGAGACCTGACACCCTAGGATTTTCCATTGCTTGTAGCCGTGCAGGTATGATGGACACAACAGCATTAAAAACTTACTCATTCTTCTAACATCACTTAACTCAGAATCTTCTGTTCTGTGTCGGGCTTACAGATACATGTTTTTGGAGTCCTCAAGAAAATCTGTTCACTAACCCCAGAAGACATGTTCACAAATACTTTATATATTTAAGATATGGTTGACATCTAACAAACAGAAGAAAAAGCTGACAAAAAATCTACGTATGAACTCCCCATGGGATCATGGAGTTTCTAACTTGAAGCATTTGTACATCTTGGTACCTGTTGTGCATTGCCCGTCACCCATCCAATATAAATATTGCAGGAGTAAAAAGGAGGAAAAGAAACAAAGAACCTTTTATACATTTGCCCCTAGTACTTATGCAGGTGCTACCATGCAAACTTTAAGCTTGGATGACCCTTTCTCAACCCAAAAGAATACAAGATGCAGAGCGGCACAACTGTTCCATGGAAACGATTCAAAAATTGTACTTCGAATTAAAATGAGGAATTTCAACCTCAAAATAAGAATTTTTCTCACTATGGCATACACGGATACTACTTCTGCCACTTAACTTAAACAACAAGTGAGATATAAGTAGTAGCTTAATCTCTTTTTTTTTTTTTTTCATTTTTTTAAGACAGGGAAACTCACTTTACAAAGCGATGTCTATGCATTTGGAGTGGTTCTTCTAGAGCTTTTGACTGGACGTAGAGCAGTGGACTTAAATCAGGGACCAACTGATCAAAACCTTGTGCTTCAGGCAGGAAAACCTTCATTTCCTTAAAGATTTTCCTTCTTAATTTTAAGAACATAAAAACATCAACTCTCAAATCTTTTGGCATAAAAACAAACAAATGTCATTTTTTCTTCTTCAGGTTAGGCATATACTGAATGACCGGAAGAAGTTACGAAAGGTTATTGATCCAGAAATCAGTCGGACTTCATACTCAACGGAATCTGTGGCCATGTTTGCAAACCTGGCCTCACGATGTGTTCGTACTGAAAGCATTGAAAGACCCTCCATGGCCGAATGTGTAAAAGAACTCCAATTGATTATATACACAAATTCAAAAGCTCCGGGAGTAGGTGCACATAGCTTCAAACTGACTAGTTGATGGATGATTTATCAACAAGTTGAATTGTTGTCAGCAATAAAGACCCTTTACTTCATCTTGTTATTGAAAACACGGTCAAACAACATGGACAAATAAAGAAGAAAGACCCCAGTTAATTATTAGTCACAACTAGAAGAAATTCAAAATTGGTGAAGAAGATTATTTTATGGTAAAGAACTTGAACCTTTGTAAGTGAGGACTAATAGTGGAGGATCAACTCTCAAAGAATGATCTCACTCACGTCTGGTTTTGTCTAGCATGGCTATTTTCCATCCTATTTTTTTTTTAATCAGTTTCTCTATATTTTGTTTCATTTGAATGCAGCACTAAGTCATTTACCTTAGAATACATTACTAAAGCTGTTAAGTTGTCCTTCTTTTTATCTTCAAAGTTTTCACGGTCAATGACTTTTTTTTTTTTTTTTTGTCGTTGTTTTCATCAAGCTAACGCACTTCATACAACTAAATTACTCCCCGCACCACCCAAAGCCTGTCCTATATTTCTTCAGAGCTTGGGTATGTCCGAGTGCATCTTTTCACAGACACATGTATGTTGCTACACATGCGAGTATAAAGGACATGTTAGGAAAGGATATTACAGATTACCTGTCACCCATATATTTTCATCATAAACATGAAAAATTACAAGCCAGGAGACACTGAAGCATGAAATCGATTTGGTGGCCAAAATCAGTCCACTTGAACGATTACCACAGCCAGGTCAGCCTATATCTTGAAAGACATAGATCAAATTACAGATAGGGGATAAGAAAAATGCAAATAACGGGAATTACATTTGGAAAAATTTTCGTACATCAAGTAGAAAAATCTTAAACTTCCAACAGATCAACATGAAACGAATAAAGCAACTAACAAAACTAGTCTTGAAATGGATGTGAGAGAGAGAGAGAGAGAGAGAGAGAGAGAGAGAGAGAGAGAGATGATGATGATGATGATGATGATGATGATGACGATGAAATTCAATTAGTCATTGAGTAACACGTAGAAGAGCCTACATGTACCTCAAAAACGTCTCGTGACTCCTACATCTCCAATTTTGACAGAGGTTCCACATCAGAGTTTGTAATAGCAATTCCTGAAGGGTTTACAGCAGAAAGCTTCTTGCACATTAAATGTTTGCGTCTCTGCAGCATCAACAGGATCAAAATACTATCTGTCTTAACAATGTTGTAACCTGCTTTTGTGTACATGTTGAATGGGGCTAAATCAATCATTCTGCAGTGCAAGTACACCTCCCCCTTGCAACTCATCATAGAAATTAGCTCCTCACTTGCCTTCAAAAGATTCCACCCAATACCTCTCCTGGATATGACACAGGCACAAATTCAGATATCCAATCTTGAACTATAAATGGAAGACAATTGCTACATATTTTCCAAATGAGAATAAAAGCTTTGTGCCATCACCACAATGTTTAAGTAAATAGGCTGAATCAAGATAACGGACAGACCACGTGATCAAAAGACACAAAAATAACAGCCAGAACACTGAATTGACATCAAGAAAAAATGGTGTGGCCATAACATAATAAATGCAAAATATGCATAACTTATGACGTTCGTTAAAGTGAATGATACACATCCACTTCTCAAATTCTCTGGTACATCATGTTCTCTTTCCTCTCAGATTGCTAATTGTCTAGCTGATTGACATTAGTTCTTGTTGGTGTTCAATTGTCGGGTATAATACTTATTCAGCAGATCTGCATAAGCATCTCAATAATAGAACATGAAAAATTCAAGCAGTCATGAATGCACCAAAAGGGTTTTCCCAGTAAACGAGGCTCCATGCAGTGTGGAATTTGGGGAAGGGCCAGACATATATAGTCTTACCCTTGTCTTTCACAAAGAGGTTGTTCTCGCTCAAGCACTAAATAAAATAATTACAAAAATATCACTTCTAAATTCAAATGCCTCTGCTTAAATTATCCTTCTTGATAACCATCAACATAAAACTTCCATGCTAGGAAAGAACATTTGACAACATTAAATTAAACTTGAAAACTTCCTTACGCAATTACTTACTCCAACCATTTCAAGACATTTTGACAAAGGACACATGACTTAATGACAAGTGATGTGACTAAGCACAGAATAACTCAGACGTAACCTCGTTTAAGATCTAAACCAACCACAATCAAATTTTTCTACCAAGCACAAAATTACTCCAAAAGGTTGCGTACATTCCATCCTTACTCAGAGGCCATAACCGTAAGAGCCTCGTGCACTCGGACATAAGATAACCGACCATTCACGACCCCTACTCCTAATGTCTAATTTCAGGATAAGAAACCAACAACATCATACAATAACTGAACATACCTACGAAGCGACTCCTTGACAGTCATGTTGCAAATGTAGGGAGAATTCTTCGGAGGAGTAGGCGTGGGAGGCGAAGCATTAGCACCCATCTTGTCAAAACAAACCTCCACGGTCCCCGCCAACTCTTCCTCTTCTTCTTCTTCTTCTTTCTCTCTGTAAAATCCAACTAGTGTAACAGCATGTGGCATCACAGCCCTCCTCTCAATCAAGTACTGCTTCACCAAGAACTTCAGCAACGCCACGTACCCAGCAGCAGAAGGCAAATACATGGACTCAGAAAATGACTCCGCCAGTAAAGTTACAGTCTTTTCCACTTCCTCTGGCCTCATCACCCGAACCCACATCGACCCTTTTCCCAGTTTCCCCTGATATCTAAAATCCTGAAGGATTTTAAGCTTTTCGACCTCTTCGTCGCTCAAAAACCTCCCTGGCTTGAACGAGTCATCGAGATACGAATAAGCAGAAGAAGAAGAAGAAGAAGAAGAAGCTGCTCCTGTCGCTGCTTCTTCTGTTGTTGTTGAAGAGGATTGTGAGGAAGAGGATACGAGGTCGAAACGGCGCCGTTTGTGGATGGAGAGAATTGGATGTTTTGGGTAATTGCAAGGTGAGGCAGCGAAGGGGGCTGTCTGGATGGGTTGGGGATCGGACGAGAAAGCGAGAGAAAATGAGAGTGCTGCTGCCGCCATAGAAAGAAAATTGAAAGACTGTTTATCGGCCTTGTTTTTAGACTTTTGAGGAGACTTAATAATGGATAATTGCAAATTTGTGTCTCAAAGTTTCCAATTTTTCTATTTTGGTCCCACAAGTGAATTTTTTAGTTTTTTTTTTTTTTTACGATTTTGGTCATCCAACCAAAATGTTCTTGGGTTTTCACGTTTGCTTTTCCATGATAAAATGTATAATAATATGGTCCATGCACGTATATTCAATTTTATTTATTTATAATATTAAGTGAAATGCGATTAGTTCATATTATTTATCATTTTCGTATTACTCTTGAGTATTGCTACCTAACTTTTTTCAATTTTAAAATTGAATGTTGTGAGCAGTTTGATTTCAACAGTTTTCAATAATGAATAGTATATTAGATACAATTCTTGATTTAATTGGTAGTATATTTGTCTTTCTAGATGCTTATATTGATTGCTTTTTCTTTTTTGTACATGCTTTTGTGCAAAAGGCTCCTTGCAACAAAAAATTAGGTTTCTACACCCAAAATAGATTTTCTAAGAAGAGGCGTGTTTAAAGTTTAAACAACATTAATAGATAGCTTATAATTAATTCCGATAACTTAAAGAGATTATTGTCTCTTGGAAGAGGCTTAAAGAGATTATTATCCCAAAATAGATTATTGTCTAATGTGCTGCTACTAGGGAGGTATTGTTTAGAATGTATGGAGGGTTAAATTTTACATTAATCACTTAATGGACGGTTAAAACTATATACATTATCCATTATTTTAGATAAAAAAAAAGACAAATATAATATAAGCAATTATTGGTTAAATTAATGTATTTGAGTTATAAATTAGTTGAGAAGAATGATGTGACGGTAAAATTTTTTTGGCATTCATACTATTATTTAATGGTTTCATCTATTATAGTTTACTCAAACAATATATTTCAAATTAGCTTAGGGTTTTATTAGAGATTTGAGATTGGAGGAAAGGATAACTAAGAGGGCTAGATTGGAGAGGACAGAGGAAGCAAAAGGAATGAGAGGTCCAATCATCAAAATATGGGTTTATTTTTGCCGCATTAGATGTCATTCGTGTTGCTAAACATATGTCTGATAATGAAAATTGACGGAAAACTTACACTAACCTACTTTAAGAGTTGATAATTCAAATCAATCGAAAACTAGGTCGAGGGCCAAGATCAAAAATGATAAACGGCTGCTATTAATTTTAGACTTCAACTAAAAGCAACAAAACGATATGCTAATAATGGAAAAGAATGGGCTAAACGTTGCCCACGTAAAGGCTTGGATTTCTTAAACCTCCATCGTAAAAAGGAGAAGTGACCACAAGGTCACTCTTCTACAGAAGTTTAAAACGATAACTCGAAAATGGGCCATTTCAAGGACCATTGATAAGAATTGGGTCCACCAATCCCTAGAGTTCGATCTAGGGCCTGGAACCCACCCCTCTTCAGATATGGCCCATATTCTAAGTCCACAAGGCTCATATCAAATCTAAGATAAGCCTAAAACAACTAAGCATGCCCGTCACGTCAGTAGGGGGCCCACACACTCAGGCCTACCAGAGATCCAGGGTATACCATCTCTAGGTGAAAGTTTTTTAGCAATACAAGGTTAAACATTTGTTTAAATAGTTGAGGGAAATACTTTTCAACTATCAGACGGGGGTGCGTTCACCTTACTTAACCTCACTCCCTTCTTCCTTTAATTGCTTAATAGGGTATATTGTAAAAAAAGGAAAAAAAAAAAAAAAGAAGTGTTTTACCAGTCCTGACACTCATCCCATTCTATATTCTTGTCTCTTTGTATGGACTGAAGCATCTGAACGTCCTTGCACATAACAGGCCCATTACCAGGCTCATATACCCAGATTTCCCTCCCATCAATGAGGATGCCTCCTTTTGAAGATTCAAAGCAGGCCTATGAATGTACCATTTCGGGTGTGTTACAAGTCACACAAGTGGATTGGTCCAAGGTATCACATCATAATATAAATACCAGACTGGGAAAGTGGTCCAACTTGTAAAAATTAGCCTGAATAGTGATGGAGAATTGTTCTATGGCAGAGTTAAAATAATACCCTAGTGATGGAGAATAGCCTAAATATAATCCATGGCAGAGTTAAAATAATACCCTAGTGATGGAGAATTGTTCTATGGACACCAATTGCTGCCACATTAAAAAAGTCATCTTCCTTGTCTCTCTTTTGTTTTTTTTTTTTTTTTTGATTCAATCAATTTAATGAATTCACATAATTTACAAGAGTAAAATAAAGCCACCAATGCTTAGCAGTCAAAAATTCTAAAAAAAAAAAAAAAAAGACGGCATTTGAATTTTGAAAGACTCCAAGCAAGATGTGTTCTTGCATACAAACAAAAAAGCTTCTCGGCAGACAAAATGGAAGGTTGTGAAAATTGTTTCCATCGTGGCCCAGAATCTCCACTGATATCATCTGCGGACTACATGTACCTTACTTTGGTAGGTCTTTTACAATGCTGTACACATCACAATTGCAATCATCACAATATACTCCAAAACCATCATTATGATCCTTGGCATCATTGTAAACCCCAGTCTTCTTCATTTGTCCCTCCACCATATTGATACCCACCATTTAATTGAATCAGAACAATAATGAACACAAAGGGTAAGAAGTTTAAATGGACTTGTGTAGGTTGACGTGGACTAATACAAATTCACATATTTTATTATTATGATTATATGTTGTATAATTTTTAATTTTTTATATATGATTTAAAATTAATAAGAGAATTTCAAATATACAACTAACAGTCATAATTATATAACATGGACTTAGCATCTGCCCCACGTCAAATTTTCCGGATAGAGCTCTTATGTCCCTCCTCCTCGTCTCGATTGATGCTCCCATCTTGTCATCAACTCCAACAATATCTCATTCCATGTATCTACGGCCCCGGGCAAGCACCAATGCACACAATCATTTTGGACCCGCTCGGTTATGCCATTGGCAAAGGGAAACGGATACATGTATGGTCCCGGATGGCCGTCGGGTCGCAGAAACGATAATTTGGTGACATCCAGTGCCTCTAATCTGAACCTCTTGATTTGCCTGGAATTCACCTTTGCAGCTTCCACTTCTTCTATCTCAATTTTCCTCATTTCTGCATCCATTCCTTCAAGTGATTTCTCTCCTTCCTCATAAGGCTTTGTTTTTGGACAAGCACCAAACTTATCCCAATCACCTTCAAAATGCGAAGGCGAAAAAGTGGTCAAAATTACATCAATCCCATTGCCATTACTCCCTCTCCTTTCAGCAATAGTCTTAAGTGTGGTCTTTAAGGCCTTTCTCAAGACATCATAAAACCCAATTTCAGTGTAATTAAGGTCAGGGCAGTAGTGACAACCTAGAACATTGTCACCCTCATAATACACAGCTGGATGGAGAAACCAATGCCCAATTGATAGCACAATCATGTCAAATCCATTCATCTCATCAGCCCACTTTTCATCAACCTGATCCAAATACAAGTTGTTGTGATTTGGACCAGTATTGGATTTCTCCACTCCTCTCACAAGAAAAGGGGACCAATAGATTGAAATATTAACATTGTAAGAATCAAAATACCATCTGCGAAACTTGTTATCTTCCCCATTTCTATAAACAAGCTTAGGGGCAGAGGAAGTGGCCAGCATGCACAAAAGTGACTCCAATTGGTTCCTAGCCATCGAGTCACCAACAAATGCTAAATGTTTGTTTCTAAGCAGATTGAGAAATTTATTGGGTTCAAACCTTGAGACCTTGCACTGCTTTGGTTTCCATCTCCAGTACAAATAACCCAAGTCAGGCCTGCCATGGCTGATACAATTCTGGCCTTCCTTGATTGTACCACAGGTGGTACAATTGTACGAAGGGCCTCTCTTGTCAGGGACCCATCTCCCATTTGTATAGTCACATGGAGTTTCATTAAAACTTTCCTCTTCTGCGACAACAAAATAACAAAAATCAAACAACCCCTTTTAGTTCCAAAGAATAAGGAATCAATGTCAACCAATAAAAAACAAAAAAAGAAGAAATCTTTTTCAAGCTAATGCAAAAATTTACCTATAGCAGAAGGAGAAACAGAGGAGGAGGAGGAGATGAATGTGGGGTTGGATTGTAGGAATGGAGAAGGGTAAAAATACAAGCGAAAGAGAAGCAGAGGAAGAATGGCATAAAATGTGTAAGGAAGAAGCCTTTTGGTGAAGAAGTGATGATAAGAGTGGTGATCTTTGAATGGGCTATTATTAGTCCCCATTATTTTAGTCTACAAATTACAATAACAAAAGCCTCCTTCCTCTCACTTTTCTTGCTATTCCACCACCACAAGTTAACTAATAAAGCTTTGATCTTCAGTTGTTTTCTTTCCCTGGTTTCTGGTCTAGATTTTTGGGTTTGGATTTCTTTTCATGGTGACATCTAGCATAAGGATACGGCTGCGAATCAATGTGCCATGCTTTTGGGTGTTGGCCTAGTCTTTAGAGAGAGAAAGAGATGCAAAGAGAGACAGAGAGAGAGCCTTCTGTCATGTGTTGTGAAGTCAAAATCGCCTCGAGAATCCCATTTTTCTACATGTTCTTTCTTGTTGTTTATTCATATACTCTTTTTTTTTTTTTTTTTTTTTTGTAAAAAAATTTAAGAATAAGGAGATTAAGCAGTGATTATAAAATATTAAAAATTATTAGATGTCATAATTTAATTTAATGATGTTATTTTTATTTTTTTAGTATTGATTTAAATTTAAATTTTTGTATTTATACTCTCTCTCAAATAAAAAAATTTATGTGTAAATATAATATTAAAATTTAAATTTATTAATACTAAAATTAAGTTTAAAAGAGTCTCATTTCAGATTTAATAATATTTTAATAGACGGTCCTCTCTTATAAAAGATAAAATGTGGACTTCAACAATATAAACACTTGTTTTGACACACAAATTTTATAATTTTTATACTTATAATAAATTTTTTATTTTAAAAAAATTATAAAATATCAAAAAATTTAAAATAAAATTTACTTATCATTAATTCATAAGAAACTTTAAAGGCAATTTTGTCGAGATTCAAAATCGCTGCTGGGCCAACCTTTCTGAACTTCCGTTTATTCTTTCTCTGTGTGGTTTGGCCAACTGATTCTTCTCCTAATTCTACATATCAAATTGATTGGTACACGTGACTCTCTGTGCTCTCTTTTCTTTTTTCATGTCACTTGTCAATTTTATTTTATACTTAAGTAAATAAAATTTATTAATAATATAATATTATATAATTTATTTTTCATTTTAAATAAATTTTATTCATTATATAGTATAAGATAATAAATAAATTATTTTCACTAAAAATATAAATTAAATTAAAAAAAAATTTCTTTTCAATTTATTTGTATTTCTTTTCAGTATTTTGCTTTAATTATTTTTTTACTTGACTCTCACACATTCGATTAAAAAACCTTCAATCTTAAGTAAAATTACAAACTGTGGCTTATTAGTACTTTAACCATTCTTTATAGGGTTTGCATGTGGACATCTACGAGGATTGGTCTTTATAGGAAAGATTAATAAATTAATTTCGGAGTTATCAAAACTGTTCCATACAATTCAATAACAGAACAGACTTGTTTGGATATTTTTCAAAAGAAAGGAAAAAGAAAATAATTTTTTTTTCTTTTTTTTTCTTTTTTATTCATTTTTAATCAATTTAAACAGTTACTTTTTATTTTTTTCTCACAAATTATTATTTATTTTCTTTCTCACAACATTCTAATCATTACTTTTTATCAATTATAACATAATTATTATTATACTATTTTCTATTTATTTTTTTTCTATTCACTTTCTATCTAATTTCTCACCATCCAAACAATAAATCACAGAACTAAATTTAGAAATATTTTTGTTGTCATATACTTTTACATACTTAATATTTATGGTTCGATTTATTACGTCTTTTGTTTGCATAAAAATGGAAAGGAATAAGGGTCAAACACAGAAAATTGAATTTCTTGGTTGAAAAATATTCTTTACAACTCACGTAAATTTAAAACTCTATGCCCATTATGAAGATTCAGCTGTATTCAACTAACAAATTAACTAAATCGTATGTCAAAAAAAAAAAAAATTAACTAAATCGTACAAATTTTGAAATTGACAACTCACGGAATATATTAGGCGATCTATAGATTTTTTTTTGTTGGTAGCACGAGATATCTCACGCACTTTTGCATATAAAATTATTCTCCGTTCACGGTACTGAGACTGTTACAGCACTAAGAAATTTGACTACAGATTCAAATACGATAATTCGTCCTTACATAAAACTCGAGATACTTAACCATTCAAACTAACCCATTAGATTAGATTAATTCTTAATTTTCTCGTACTATCCTTTTTTTTTTTGTTTTCGATTGGATCAATATAAAATCAAGGTTGCAAATAAACAGCACATTATGAAATGATATCATAAATCTAACATTGATATGACTTAAAATATATTCATTTTATTGGTCTCGATTTGAGCCAGTAGAAAAATTTCCAAATGTTCACAAGCCTTTACAATAAGGCTTCTTCCTAAATCTTGTTTACATAAACAGTCAAAAGTATGGGCAGATAAAGTTGGTCATTCAACGGGTATCCCCTGCGGCTCTCCGATGCTGAATTCAAGTGGCTTTCCAGGCTAGCAAAACACATACCAGCTATCACTGTTAGTTGTAATTTAGTAGTTAAAATATTATATATTTATATTGGAAGTTATGAGTTTGAATATTTATTAAAACATTTGATAGACTTAAAAATATGTTTGGCTCTTCAAAATTATAAATGATCTAGTTATATTTGCTAGACAGTTCAGACTTTACTTCTTTAAGTGTTCATAAAAGATAGCTCGAACTTATTTTAAAGTGCATTTCAACACAATTTTCCTATTAAGATTATAAGATATTATCTATATTTTCATTTACGAGACCAAAAGAAATAGTACTAACAAATATAAATATTTAGGATAAAATTTTGAAATTGAATTTGAATTTCATATGTCGATTATAATTAAAATTACTCCTAATTCAAACTGAATGAAAACAAATATATTGATGCTTCACTTTGATTGCAAGACCTCTTACCTAATCAAAGTGGAAAAGTGTGAGACTCATATGAGGTGGTTAAGTTGTCAACGACCACATTCAATTATAAAAGTCACTATACAAATCGGCATCACTAGAACTAATGCGACCCATTATTGACGGAAATTTATAATATCTATTTAAAATATTGAACATGTGATGATTGATTATGGCCACGATTCAAGGTTGATGATGGCCACCGATTCTGTACTTAAAACATCCATAAGTAGTGGAAAGGTTATCATCTTGTTTTGTTTTTTTTTTTTTTCTTTTTTTAAAAATTAATTGTGATTAAAATTTAAATTTGAAATTTTTAATTTTAAAAATAATTTAATACTAATTTAGGCTTATAGCGAATTGGTACTTTAATCATTCTTTGTGGTGTCTGTAGACATTTATGACGGCAGGTGTTTACATGAAAGAATTATTTGAGGCATCAGCTTGGTCGATGATTCTCAGTGCGCATTCACGAATCCCCCACGGTACATCTCTAGAATTTCTTACGAGCATCCGATATTAAATTTTAAACTTATCAACATCACGATTAAAGTGAGAAAAGTTTATAAATTAGTCTAATAGTACTAACATGGTGAGTCTTTTTTATAAAAGTTAGATAAATGATAATAACACCAATTGACTCTTAATTTTAACTTATAAATATAATAATTAATATAACTATAATACAATTTTTTTTGATAAAAAAAATGAAAGACTAATAAATTGAACTAGGACTTGTCAAAACTTTTCCATACAATTCAACAACAGAACTAAATTTATAAAAATTTTTGTTGTCATATGCTTTTACAAACTTAATATTTATATTTCGATTTATTACGTCTTTTGTTTGCATAAAAATGGAAAAGAATGTAGCTCAAACACACAAAAACGGATTTCTTGGTTGAGAAATAATCTTTACACCTTATGAAATTTTAACATTCTGTCCATTATTTCAGATGCATACAATAAACAAACTAACTAAATCGTAAAACTTTGAAGTTGATAACTCACCACTCACGGAATATATTAGGTCATCTATATGTTAATTCTCAATTTCTCATATTATTTTTTTTTTCGGTTCGATAAATATAAAAAACAAGGTTGCAAATAAACAGCACATTATGATATGATATCATATGTCCAACATTGATATGACTTAAAAATTAAAATATATTTATCTTATAAATTTAAGTTTGTCTCGAATTTGAGACTTTCACAAGCCTTTACATTAAGGCTCTTTTTTTTTTTTTGGTTGCTTTTTAGAGTCAGTAGAGCAATAAGGCTTCTGTGAGTCATTCAACACTATCCCCAGCGGCTCTCCAATGCCAAATTCAAGTGGCTTTCCAGACCAGCAAAACATGGAGCACAAATCACTAACCGTTGTAATTTAATAGTTAAAGAATTTTTCTTGTGTCAGGATTCATGGGTTCAATTTTTTTATTAAGATATTCAATAAGATTAAACATACGTCTAATTTTTTTTGAATTATATATAATTTAGTGACACTTGTTGGACAGTTCAAGGTTTACTCTTTCAAATATTTAGTATAAATAATTAAATTTACCTTATAATATATTCTAGCACAATCTTTCTAGTGAGACTGTAAGATGTCACTTATATTTTTTCATTTACTAAACCCCAAAAAAAAAAAAGGACCACCAAATATAAAAATTTAGGACAAAATTTAAGGTTTGAATTTCTTATGCCAATTATAATTAAACTTTCTCCCAAATCATATGAATAAAAACTGTAAAACTTGATTATCTAAACACAATTTTATTAATTTGAAATATGTCATACAACGATAAAAAAAACACGTTATAATATATTTCTCATGTGTTTATGTAACAGTAAACATAAAACTCTTAATTTCGCCCAACAACTAAAAATCTACCAAATAATATAACTTCTATCTGAATAATAACTAACTACTAATCACAATTAATTTCAACAAAAACAAATCATTTGTAATGTGTGAAATAAAAACAAATATATTGATGCTTCACTTTGATTGCAAGACCTCTTACCTAATCAAATTGGGAAGGGGAGGCTGCTGTGTGGCGGTTAAAGTTGTCGATGACCACACTCAATTATAAAAGTCAAAACAGTACAAATCGGCATCACGAGAAATAGTGCGATCCATGATCCATCATTGACGGAAATTTATAACATCTAATTGCCTATTTAAAATAAAAAAAAAGTTAATATTTCGTTAATTTTTATTTCATTTGAAATTATAATTAATATTTTTTAAATAAAAATTAATATTTTTAAAATATTTTTTATTTTTAAATTTAAAAATATCAATCATAATATGTATACTTACTCTTTAAAATATTGAACATGTGGTAATTGATGATGGCCGTAGATTCTCTACGTTAAACATCCATAAGAAATCGAAAGGTTGTCATCTTGGGTTTTTTTCTTTCCAGCACCAATAGCTAACACTTTAAAGATAGGATTAAAATAATAATATAATTTTTTATTATTTTATTTTTAAATTCAATCATTTAATAATATATAATATTTTAATAATATTTTAATATTACCTAAATGGTACTTTTTCTTTTTTTCTTTTTTTTTAATATATTAAAAAATTCACTAAATTATAATTACATGATAAAAATAACTTCCTTTCCCATAAATTTTATATCATTATCATTCGTTACTCTTAAAAACTATAAAATAAAAATATAAGTTGGAATAACTAGTGTGTTTTTTTGGTAACGTCTTATTTTATTGTGCTGGGGTATGATTAGACACCACTCATACAAAGGACAACCATGTGAAGTCCAACTAGAAGTTTAAAGGCGTTAAAAAGCTTATATATGATACCACTGAATTGTTGTTTGATGAATGCTGAGTTGCTTTGCCTTCATTCTTATTCCTCCTCTCTATGATTATGTTTCCGAAAGAGATATATTTTGTTTACCAAAATGCTATGTGGACACAATTTTTTTTTTTTTTTTTTGGACATCTGAATTATACGCATGACGAGATAATATGTATTTATGCTTTCAACGGTTATAAATCACCAGTCCTATAAACATTATACTAAAAATAAATTTGAAATACTTGCTAAAAATATGAAGCTTGCAGAATATAAAATATATACGCAACTACTTATTAATTAAAAAAAATTATTTGAGTTTAGATTATCAAATATAATCTTACGTGTGTCAGACATATATATATATCTCTTGTTTATAGAATTTTGGAACCTTGCTCCAGCGGGATTATTGGTTACCCTTCTATTATTTTCAATTGATTGTTCCTCTATTATGTTATGCATACCTGCCACAATGGCATATCCCCAAAATTTTTATGCAACCACTCCAATTCCAACGGTGCTTTCAGCCAAACTTCACTTGGCGACAAAGAATTATAATTTAGAATCGTTCTACTCCAGTGGCATGTATACAAATAAGTATGATTTGAGATCTGGCGTCAACTTGACACGAGACTCTTGGCAATTGAAATTTTTTAAAAAAAAAACAGCCAACACAAAATATATTAAATGATGGGGAAAAAAAAACCATTATACTAGCTTATAGTTTAATTAAAAAAATAAAGAAGACACTAAATTTAGATATGAAATAGACATTGATGCATCGTAGTTGTCTGTTGTAACTTGTATGAATAAAATAGTAATCTAACCACTAACTAATTGTTATAATGAACTGGTGTCCACTACATGTCATTTCGTGTTCGTTTTCTAGCAAATTAATATTTTTGTTTTTATTTTTTTTTTGGAGAAACCAAAACCACCACAAGCTATGGATCGAAACTTCAACAAGTCAAGCCAAAAGGAAAAGGGTCCCAAGAAAAAACAAACAAAATGGCATAACTTAATATATAATTAATCCTTGATTAATTATAGAATTGTGTAGGAACATTGCACCTCATTTCAAACAAAATAAAAAATAGTAAAAAATAAAAAGGAACACTGCACCGGACAAGGTTTGAGCTTGCTTGGGAAAAAGAAACGAACATGGACGTGGCAGGCCAAGTGGTGGCCAGCTAAGCTACAGAAGTAGCAAATGATGTTGCCAGCGAGTAGTACGGACCAACCTAGATTAGATGTGCAGTACCCAGGCCCTTTGTTAGAATATACATATTTTTTATTTTAAATTTTTAAATTTTATTTATGTTTAAATTTTAATTTTTTTATATTTTATTTGAATTCTAAATTTTTTAATTTTTTATTAAATTAATTCTTTTATTTATTAGAAGTAATCAATCTATTAAAAAATAATTTTAATTTAAAAAAAATTATTTATAAAAAAATTAAATATATAAATTGAATATTTTTTATTAAAAATAAACATATTACTTATTTAATTTGTATATTTATTGATTAAAAAATATTTAATGTGCATATTTTGTTGATGAAAAAATATTTAATTAATATATTTAATTTTTTTTAAATAATTTTTATTAATTTAAACTCATTTATTAATAGATTGATCACTTTTTATAATTTAAAAGATTGATATAATAAAAAATTAAAAAATTTAGAATTCAAATAAAATATCAAAAAAATTAAAATTTAAATATAAAAAAACTTAAAAACTTAAGATAAACATAAGCATATCCCGACCGTTTGTACCCCACTTTTGATGCTCAGGAGGAGTGAAATGGCTAACTGGTGCACGCTTAAAATATAGCGAAAGCATCAGCCAATGATCTTAGGGGCCGTTTGTTTTATGATTTGGAATCGGAATCGAAATCGAAATTGGAATCAAGTGCAAAGGGAAACGGAATCACTTATTTTATAATATGTTTGTTTTATTCTAGAATCGGAATCAAAACCCTTCATAGATGTTTATTTCATTTCAGAATCAGAAATATTAAATATATGATAATATTTATGTCATGATAAATATAAGATAAATATAATTAAAATTAAAAAATTATTAATATCAAATTAAAAAGTATGAAATTTAAAAAAATATTATAATACAATGTCAAATTAAAAATATTAAATTACCATACAAATAAAATTAAAAATTATAATAAAAACTAATAATAATAATAATAATAACAATAATATACTTCACAATGATAACCATAAATATAAAATCCAAAAAGAAAATCTTAAAATAAAATTTTATTGTTATTATAATAATAATCATTTGTTAATTGATAATTTAAATATTTTTGAAATTTAAATTCTCATTATAATACTATGACATATGATCTCATTAATAAGTAGTGATGGTAATGACAATAATAACAATAATAATAAGAATAATAATAATAATAATAATATTAATAATAATAATAATATTATTATTATTATTATTATTATGAAAATAATATTGTAGAGATTATAAAATAATTTATTAATAATAAATAAATGATTATTTTAACTATAAAATTTTATTATTATTTACAATTTTATTATTATCCTGAAGTTTGAAATATTTAATTTTTATTCTACTATAAAAACATGTTATTATTATTATTATTATTATTTTATGAATAAATTAAATCAAAAAATAATATAATAACAATATAAAAATAAAAACATGGGGTAATGGAAAAAATTGAGAAGTTAGAAGTAGTTAGGAAGGGAATGAGAATGATTAATAGAGTAAACATAGGAATCATGATTCCCTTAAAGTAGGAAATCTCATTCCCATTTTTAAGGGAATGAGAATGTATTTTATATAAAACAAATAATAGGAATGAAAATTTGGTAGTTGATTCCCATTCCCACATTATTTTTTTCTTAAACAAACACCTCCTTAGTGTTTTCTTTCTATTGAAGTGTTACTTAAATGAATAGAAAATACCTGTTAAAAAAAAATTGAATAGAAATAATAGGTACGAACGTATGTAGTAATAACATAATACAAAAATAATATAAATTATCGAAATAATATAAAAATAAATTATTAAATATTATTAAATAAATTATATAATTACTTTATTTTTATTCAAAATTAAATTTGTGGAACAAAATTTTAAATAAATATAAGTGTTTCTCTCATGAAAGCACGAACACGAGAAGGAACAAAAAAAAAAAATGCGTTACACATACATGCCAATTAAATACACTTTTAACACCTATTCGATACGACAAACTGACAAAGCGTTTATGTTAAAAGATTGAACATGCCTGTCATAACTCATAAAAATATTGTAATGTTTATTGCAATAATCAGCAATACTAATTTTCTATGCTCCTTAATAAATCGATGTTATGATGATGAGGATGATTATTATGGATAAATTATTCAAATATTGGCAAATTCAAAATTGGGACACCTAATTTGAAGTTTAAATTCTCAATTAATAAAGTGTCTTCTAAAACTTAATAAGAATTCATTCATTAATTAGCTAAAAAAATTCCATTATCAAGTTAGTAATTCAATGGTTAAAATATTTATCTCATAGTCGAAATTATCCAAAACTAGATACACATTTTGTTTTTCCCTCCCTAAAATATAGAAAAATTTGCGAAACTTTTAAATATGAAATCATGTTGGCATATGTATACCAACAAAAGAAATATACCTACTGTCGTGACACATGAATTTTTCTATAAACTAACGGATCCTTAATCAAATAATTTTGTTACAAACACTGAGTGATTTATATTCTGTTTATTTTCTGTAAAATAATTTATTTTTATAAAATATTTATAAGATAAAATATTTACAGTAAAAATAATATTTTTTTGTCACTTATTTAAAATATATTTTGTATTTTTTTAAAAAAATAACTTCAGTTCAGAAAAAAAGAGAAATTATTTTCTTAAAAATTTTAAAATTTTTTTCAAATTTTTCGTTATAAAATATTTTATACAAAACAAACACCGAAAAATGAGAAAAAAATTTTCCTATAAAATTTTAGAAGAAACAAACACACCCTTAATTTGTCCCACTTAGGTGAGAAAAATGTGGAAAGGTATCAAATATGTACCAGGGTAAAATGTGGGCAGATGATTGTGACACCAGAAAAGGAAAAGTTTTGGTGTGCTTTTGATATCATTGACAAAACTTTAATTATGGCCGATTGCGATTTGGGCTACCACTCTTTACATGCGCTCCAACAAATCTATTCAAAAGGATTGAAAATGAATTCATGTCGATTTATTATATCAGATTCTTTGAAATAAATGAGTCAAAAAATGTCGATTGCAGTATATTTTACTGCCAGATAAATTATTCTGCGGATTTTATGGCTAATTTGAGAATCAAATAGTGGTGCAGTTTTGCAAGTTTGGGAAGTTCCTCCACCGGGCCTATCAGATCTTCTTCACGCAGCTATTGTAGGAGTAGTTATCCCAGGAGTGACTTACTCCTTAATATTATGATTTTCTCTTCTTTTTGTCCTGTCTATCATTATAAAAAAAAAAAAAAAAAAAAACTTGGGCTTGCACTATAGTTACGAGTCGTATTTTCCATCTACGCACCTAGTAGTGGTCTTAATTGTGCCATAATTATAAAAGAATTTGACTTAATCTTCCAACAAATTTGAAAGCCAATAGCAATTTTTATTCTTCTCTTTTTTGGAACATTGTCCACTAAAATAAAGTGGTATTAGAATTTGATAATTCATCGGAGAGTTTACTAATTTAGCCACAACAAAAAAGCTCACATACTAATTGGCGTTGTTGGGCTGAGATCAATCCTTTAGTCATATCCTGCAACTCAAATTATACACCCAAATTGTTAGGAAACACTATCGGAGGTAGTAATCTAATGGTATTTGAATATGCCGTTTCGAGTATTGACCTGAATTTGAACTTTCGTGTTGTCACTCCCTCCCACAAATTGGAGATTTCATGTGTGAGTGCAGCGTTTGGGTTCTAAACTCGTTACCATTATCGTTGGATTTAGGAGGACTGATTTCAAACTCTGGTGAGTTCTCCTTATAAGAAAGTTGGATAAAAATATTAATAGTTTAAAAATTGATTTTTACTTATAGATTCGATAAATGACATATTTATAATAAATCTTATTTTTTTGTGTTAAAAAATAATTGTTAGGAAACAAATCCTTTAATTCCCAATTCACAAAGGATAGCGTAGACTCCGGCGGAGCATGGCAATTGACCGTTCCCTTGTTTTTTTTTTTTTTAAGTTTTATTATATAAATTAATTTTAAATATAAATAAAGTAATTGTATAATTGTGTAATTCATGATGTAACATTTAACAATTTTTTTTAAAATTTTTTTTTATCAAATGACTCATATTATTCAAAACGTGCCAGATTTATCTGCTACTAATGCCTTCTTTCAACAATTATATGTTACACATAACTGAGTATTTTATCTTCAGTAAAATCACTTGAACTTTTAATTTGGATTTATTTTTAATTTCAAATTTAGATTCGACTTTTAACTTTAAAAAAAAAAAATAATTAGATATCAAACTTGATGAATAATCTATTCATTTCACTAAAAGTAGGTGGAACAATTGGAAAGTAATCCACGGAATAAAAACTCCACAGATATATTACTTTGAATTTTCTACCTAGACAGAAAGTCTTAATATAATTTCAAAATTTAGAAGTCACACATTTGAATTCGAACCAAGGGAAATAAGGAAGCCAATGTAATGTTAAAATTTGTAGAGGACTGGTATGTGACGGCTACATTTACCAGTAAAACTAATTGAGTGGTCAAATAACGTCGTCAGCATAAACTCTTCCCAAATTTGACACAACTCACAAAAGTGTTGTAAAACACTTATTAGACACAAAGGTGATTGATAGAGTTAGATTTAATTAATAAATTGATACAAAAAATATCATAATTATACAAAAGAAAACTAAAAGGAAAGATAAAAAATCAAAATTTTATATTATTTTACTAATTCTTTATATTTTTCACTTCTCTAAGTGTAGTTCTTTTATTATTATTATTATTATTGTTAATACCAGTATCGCCAAATTGCCTGCCAAAATTTCTCATTATCGCAAATGGACCTTTTTTCGGCCCGATTGGTCCAAATGGACTTTGGACAAATGGACACTTGCATATGGATGATTAATAAATCAGATCCAAAAAGGATAGCAATGTTAACTGTGGGCCTTCTGGGCTCAGATCAACCCCAAAATTCCACATAAAAAAATTAACAACAAATTTGACCAAAAACACAATTAACAACAAAAATTCTTCTTGTTCCAAAAAAAAAAAAAACAACAAAAATTCTATTATTTCTATGATTCAACCGGATAAAAGATTTAGATTCACCTTTCGAAATTTTGGCCAAGTGACGAACTTAAACTTATTATTCATTAGCTGGTTGCCCTAAATATAATACTCCCTTCTAAAATAGTAAAATACCACTCTTATTTTGTTCCTTAAAAAAACAACCAAAATTTTAAAAAATATATATAATGATGAATTTTATTCAAAATATTTTTAAATTTCTTATTTATTACCTATAATTTTTTTATGTTAAATTATATGGAATACGTTATATGCATTATTCTAATGATATCCACCATGCACTTTTTCTATTAAGTATACCTACGCAGCAAATGTTGGACTGTCATATTAGGTAAAAGTCATCATATTATTGTGTCACGTTATTAATATTTATTGAGTGACAGGAGAATTCAATTTTTTTTAATAATTATTTTCTGATTTGTTTAATAATTAAAAAAAGAAAAAAGAAAAAATAATGACATGCTAAAAATAATTTTTTTAAATATTTTAAAAATTAAAAACATAAAAAAAAATCCTTTTTTCATCCGTCCGCTCCCTCCTTCCCTTCTCTCTCCTCACCCTTCTCGCTTTTTTCTCTCGCTGTTTCTAGTTTGTTTCTTTCTTGTTTAGACAATCGAAAACTCATCTCTCTCTCTCACGTGTACCTTCCTAGTGGTAAAAGAGTTTTAGTTAATTTCCTTTAATTTGCTGGTTTATTCATTCAAGATTTTTGCTAATTGGGGATTCTGGTGTTGGAATGAGTACTTTTCTTTTGAATTTCATCTCTAATTTTGTCCTTGACCTCTCTCCCACTATTTGTATTTTTTATTTCTCTCTCTCTATTTGATACAGAGAGCCTTTTTTTGGGTTCCTCTGTGTTTTTTTTTTTTTCTGTTTTTAGTGGCACTGGCATGTGGGAGGACTAATCTTAATTCCTAATTCTCTTCCCGAGGAAGATGGTTTTTTTTTTTGTTTTCACGATCTGAAAAATGAAAGTGTGGAGGAAGGAAGAGAGAGAGAGGAGAGAGAAAAGAAGGAGAGGGTAGAGGTGGCACAGAGATTTTTTTTATTTTTTTTATTAATCGTTAAAAAATTATAAAATTATTATAAAAAAATTAATTTTTTAGCATGTCAATATTTTTTTCATTTTTTTACCTTTTCCTTCAATTATTAAAAAAAAATAATTATTAAAAAAATTAAATTTTCTGATATTGTGACAACTTTTATATAATGTAACAATTTGATATTTGGCCGTAAGCACAGTTAACAGAAAAACGATATTGTGAGTTTGGCACTCAAATGCTTGTACAAGTTTTATACTCAAATGTTGGTATACAAAAGAAGTATACATAACATAATAATTTTGATTATTTTTATAATAAAATTTAAAAAATATGATATAAAAATTATTACATTATTTTTTTATTATAAAAAATAAAAATAATTATAAAAAAAATTAAATTTATTACTCTATATATATATATATATATATATATATGCGCCACTCTCTGTGTACGAATCTGAATCCTGATACGTAAAAGTTTGGATATCAGCAGACTAACGAACATATCGCATTCAACATAATTTTACAAAAAAAAAAAAGATTACGGACAAAAAAGTATGTGGACAAAAATCGAAAGCCGAATCCAAGGACGACCAGATGGCCATGGAAAGCAGCAACATCAAGAACAGCAGCGAGGATGACTTCGCGGTGGGCTGCTTCCTCTGCATCAAAACCACTCTAAGCGACGGATTCGATGGCCAAGTTCTCACCTTTGATCGCCTCTCCAACATCCTCGTACTTCATATCCTTTGCTCTTGTTACCCCCCTTCTTTTCCTCCATTTAATGGCCTTTAGATATATATATATGTATGTATATATATATATATATATATATATATATATATATGTATGTATATTCTTTCAATATTCTGTGTTATTTTTCTTAACATATTCATTTTACAAGAAGGGTCTAAATATGGTCCTAGGAGGAACATAAGGTTTTTAAAAGCTCACTATATAAAGGAGTTTTCTTTTCTGGGTCAAGCTGAGGACCCATTAGACATCAAGAAGTGTTACATCGACCTCCATGGCCTTCAAGCCAAAGAAGATTTGGCCTTAAGGTGATTTTTTGACAAATGGGTTTCTTTGGGGTTTTGTGTTTGTTCTTGTGATCAAGTGTTTTGGATGGTCTTCTTAAGGAGGTGGGATTTGGTTTTGTAGGCAAGCAGAACTTGAGGCTGAGAGGATTGGTGTTGGTGTTACTGCTGAGGCACAGAGCATATTTGATGCCTTATCTAAAACGTAATTGTTGTTCTTTTTGGCATCCATTTTGTTGTTCTATTCTTGTGCTTAAACTGGTTTGATTGTCAATGTGTGTTTCGTTGGTTGAGTTCTCTAAGGTGAATTATATTTTTTAAGGAAGGCGTTCTTTTTATTAGTATTAATTATAGAGTGAGGACTTTGGCTTGGAATATGGAAAGAAAGTTGCTTGCTTGATTGTTGTTGTATTAGGAGCAATAATGGTAGAAGTCACACATTTAGTTGATCTAGGTAGGTCGTTGAATGCTGCAGAATCATTTATTTTCTTGTTTGCATAAACATGATGCTTTATGCTTGCTTCTAGTTGGAGAAGATGCCAAAGGCTGAAAATTGCTCAAGCATTGGTATGAAAAACTTTAGACAGAAAAACAGATGCATGTGGTTTTTTATTTTTATTTTTATTTTTTTCATGTGGTGGAAAAGTAGGAGGATGAGAATTGAATTGTTTATGAACTGAATAAGGTCAGTAGTAGCTTTTTCAAAATCTTTTATGGTTGTAAGTTAATGAGTCATTTCTAATTTTGTGCATATTTATAATAGTTACCTCTTGTAATTTAGAAAGAGATTTACATAGATAGTATTTTCTGTTATTGGAATTTTGAAATTATAGACTTACATTGAAATATAAATTATTTCAAGATTGTCGTATGATTGGATGGAATTTTTCTTCAGAGCGTAAAACTAATTTTCTAACAGTTAATGATGTTAATTTACAAAGGGATATAATTGGGTGACAATATGTTGATAGTTTGAAGAACTGCATGTTTTCTGGGACGGCAACCATTATAGAGAATTTAACGTTTTATCTGAGGGTTTTAATCAGTGGGGAAAGAGCTGGTGGAGTTGGGGATTTTTGTGGTTTACGATCGATAAGATTTGAAAGGAAAGGGGCACTAAGAAGCTGCAGCCTGCATGGGCTGCTGTTACAGTATGCCAAATGATATGGATAAGCATTAATTGGAATAGCCTTGGGAGCGAGGAAATAAGAGAAGAAAAGGAACTTGGCACCATCCTGTTTACTGCCGGATAACAAAGTGATACTCAAAATTTTCGGAAGTGTAACGAAATAATAGATCTCTGTCGACGCATATGACATATTCATTTTCCTAATGGTATTTGGACCCCAGTGGCGAGTAGTTTCTGCTAACAATTGTCAGATATGTTCTAGTTAATAACCAACTTCCATGTTCTAATCAAGTGTGATGGTATGTATTCTGTCTGCGCTTGTTATTGTTCCCTTTTAATGAGTTTACTTTATCCGCAATTCAAGTTGTATGTCCATGTGCTTGGTCAAATGAGCTTTCACAGCTTGATCTTATTCAAATTATCAAAATGGATTGGTATGTGCACTTACATTCAAATTTGCCATATGTTAGTTATGAATATTTTAGCTGATATTACTTTATAAGAGCAGGATTCCAGTCCGTTGGGACAAGACGGCCATAGTTGTGATGAATGAAGTTTGTGTTAGTAGTCCATAGCTCCCTGAAAGTGTCAGTGGAGGAACTCCTACTGCTAATGACCGGGTGAAAAAAGTGGTAGGACCCTCAACAGAAAATCAACATTCATGCAAATATATCTTTATTTTCTGGGAATAATTCTTGTATGCCCACCTTTTCTAGCTTGGGTTTGAGAGGAAGCGACTGCAAGCTCGTGGGACCAGTCAGTGATTGCTTTTGCTCTTCATTTCATGACCATTGGAGAAAGCATCCTGATGAATTCATTGTTGTGGGCGTGCTGCTTGTACCTGAGCATCGTCTGAGCTTAACATGTTTTCATGTGCTCAGATGCTCGCAAATTACGCTGCTGAAGGAATTTGTGAGTCACATGGAAATCAATTTGTGGTGATTCTTTTGCTGTGCCACATTCACACATTTCGATTGCAGTACGATGCAACTGGTGCAGGGTGGAGGCAGTTTATCCAAATTTCTTAGCTATTTTAAGCTTTATCAAGTTTGTTGTTCTTCCCAACGGATTAAGGCCATATGTCTAATGATTCTGGTAGCTACTTCAATAAACTAAACGTAGAGTTGGGGAACAAACAGTACTCTTGTTGTCACAGATTCTTCATATTAACCTATTTATGGTTCGAAATCCCATTATTGAATTGGGTTTTTGTTTGTTGGTCGAGATGTGAATTAATGCCTCTGCTTCTCTGTAAGTCTGTATGTATGCAACTCTGCCGGAACGTAGATACAGAGAGGACTGATATCTGTGTGGTACTGCAATGTTATTTTGCAATTTTCTTAATATGCTTGAGTTTTTGCACTGCTTGTTCAAGAAATTCCTCGGTTGATAATTGATATGCCTGGGTAATTGCCTGGCAGGTTTGAGTTCCTTCCCATTTGCCCTTTGATTGAGATATCTTGTTCCCCTCCAAGAAAAGAAGCCTTCTTTTTGTCTGCCATGTATTCTTTACACGAACATGTTCAATGTACATGTAGGTCAACAGCATACAGGATGACGGCTTAAAGAATGTAACGAAGAACAACATTGAGTGACTCACAGATGGGCTTCTTCATTGTGAATGAGAAGTGGGCTCATTTGAGGAGACAGAAGTGGCAAACAGGCTATTTAAGTCAGATTTGAGTAGGATTATTTTAGGTATAAGGTCATTCAAATTTTTGGTATTTTGGGCTATGAATTCATTGGGTCTCGGTTTATTTGTGCTTTAGGTATTCTAGGTTTAGGGTCAATGGTATTTAAAGTTCATCGAGTGCTAATCGCAAGTCCTTTGGGTTTTACATCGTTTTAATTTCAGATGATTCAGTCTACGTATTGTTAACTTTTTTCAACTTATACGAGTTGAGCCGAGTTGCGTTTTAGGCATATTAAGCTATGTTATTTTGGTCGGATCAGTTTTTTGTTTTTTTGTCAAACAAGGAAGCTAGCGCCGTAGAGATCTAAAAAGTAGCAATAGAGCGGGGCCAACGAATCCAAATCGCATCTTGACACAATAGGGGAATGACTTCTATTGGAGGTGCTTGAAATACGTAGACCCCAAAGAACTTGGAAAAGGCTGCATGTGCCATCCAGTCAGCAACTTGGTTTCCCTCCTGATGTATGTGTTGAAATGAGATGCTCCAGTCTCTGTGTATTAGTTCTTGGCATCCCCTGACAAAATTAACATAAGGATGAGTGTCTGGAACTTTTTTGGGACACATAATAGTGCTTGCATAGAATCCACTTCCAAGTACACAGTCCAAAATCAAAATTTCCAAGCTTAGTCCAGACCCCAATAAATCCCCCAAATTTCAGCAGCAAAGGCAGTACATATTCTAATATTCTACATGAACCCAAGCAGCCAACTGGTCGGATCAGTTTTTATTACCTGTACTTCATAAACATTAGAAGAAGATTCAGGAGTGAAGGGTTCGGGGTGGGTTGGACTTGCTGGCCCAAAAACTTGAGGCTGTTCCATGCCATTGTCCACACAATTTCTAGTGGGATTTTTCTTCTCCCCCCGGCCCCCCACCCAACCCCAAAGTGTCTGATTCTTTTCGTGCACTTGATTGAATCCTTCACCATTTTTCACATATTAAAAACAAATTTTGGCTTTAGGAAGGAATATGATTCGCTATCAAGTGCTTAAGACAAAGCAACAAATCCGATATTATATGGTATGGGGCATCGCATCTCTCTGTCCCACCCAAATATTGACCACTACGCTCATCGCCATGTTACTTCATCGCCAAGAGGGGGTCAATTTAAGGCACGGAAAAAAAAAAAAAGGGAAAAAGTGGTTAAATCGTAGGTGGGGTGTTGCATGAAATGACTTTAGATAAATTAAAATTATTTAGAGTGGTAGAAAAAATTGAGTGAAAGGAAGAAAAAATTGAGTGAAAGGAAGTATAGTGAAAAAATAAGTAAATAGTAATTTGTAAGAGTAAAAGTGGTGAAGAAAATAAAATTGTTTAGAGTGGTGTAAAAAATTAGGAGAAATAAAGTATGGTAAAAAAAAAAAATGAATAATAATTCGTGAGAGAAAAAGTAGTAAACAAAATAAAATTATTTAGAGTGGTATAAAAAGTTAAAAAAAAATACAACAAAAAAAAAATAATTACAATTTTCTTTATTTACATTTTTTTTCCTTACAAAACGAGCAAGCCTTACATGAACTTCGGCAAAAAGATCCTGCAGCCTGCAGGCTACACGGCCACACGACCTTTTTCTTTTTTGTTTTTTTTTTTACTTTTTCCTACTTTTGAAATTTTCAAATAATATATATGGGTATCAAATTTTCGTAACACAACTAAATGAGAAATTTTATTAAGGCTTTTTAATATTGCGCCCTAAGTTCATAATGTTTGTTGGTGTAAAAAAAAAAAAAAAATGAAGAACGAAGAAAAACATCATCAAATGGGATGCCGGGAGCCACTAATTGGAACGTTGCCGAAAGCCCGGCTGAAGCAACTTTTACCGTAAAGCAAAACAAAGTGGAGTATTTGCGAGGCTTTATCCGTGCTTTCACCTATGGTATTAAATAAAAAACCATATAACAATTGATTTTTTTTCCCTTTTAATTTGTTCCAACTTGAACCCTACATTGGGTTAGACTATCAGAGTTGCATTACATAAATATAATTAATTTAAATTAAATGTAACACAAAATGTTGCAAAGTTACGAAAAATAAATATAGTGATATACACTATTCCACATATATATAATTATAACCGTTAATTATAGTTTTTTTTTATTTTTATGTAAAATTATTAATAACTATAATTGAATGAGGTGAGCCTGACCATATTTATTTACCATGTGTCTGTGTATGTGAGTGTTGAAATTTAATTAGAACAACCATTTTATGTTTGTCTTATATATAATCATGTCTGCGTTGTGGGGAAGAACTGTACAATGGAGTAAAAGAAGTAAAATACTAAATAATAATATTTTATAATAATAAAATAGTAATAAAATGATATAAGTCGTTGAATAATTAATATTTTTTAAAAAATTAATAGATACCATTAAATAAGTTGTGCGATAACTTTATTACTATTAAAAATTAAGGTGGATAGTAAAACTTGCAAAAGAATGCATTGGAGGTGCAACTTTGGGTCTGAGAAGCAAGAGTCCAGAGATTCCGCAAGGCACTAGGAGACATGGATTCCCCTTGAGGAGACACGTCCATGGCACAATACCAATAGCCATTTTCAAGCAAAAACGAAACCAGATGGACAGAACGGCTAGTGGGTTTGTGTATACGGTTAGACAATCCTTGAAAAGCAAAGGACTGTTCAGTTTTCACTCTCAGTCTCAAGTCCCCCCAGCTCGGGAAAATCAAATCCCAAAAGCAAAGCAAAGCAAAGCACACAGTTACAAAAACGATCATATTTTCGCGTGCTTTGCTTCATTTCCAAGAAGGTTAAGTTATACAGATACTTTTGTTTTTTTGTTTTTGGACTAACTCGTCTTGACATAATAAAGAGAATTTGACTATATAATAATATAAAAAAAAATATGCAGTTTATTTAATAATTTATATATTATTTTTTTTAAGAAAGAAACTTAGTAGTTTTATTTAAATAATTTTAAAATAATAAATGATATGAGTTATTAAATAATTAAATTTATAAAAAAAATAAAAGACTATATAAGCATCATTAAATGAAACTATGTTATTACTTGTATAAAGTTACTTAATATTATTTTTTTAATTTAATTATTTCATAAGATTAGACTTCATTAGTAGGCCTCCACAGCATTGCTCTCATGCTACCAAATTTTTTTTAGAAAAAAATAAACCCCAAGTTAAGTTATTGCTTACCACAAATATAGTGCAAAATTTGTATAAAATTAGCCAACATTCCCTTTTTCTGCAGTTTTTGATGTTGTACATTGGTCTCTGTGAGTTTCTATGCGTTGTATGTAGCAGTGTAAGTGCGTGAGTTAAAGAGAAAAAAAAAAAAAAAAATCTTAGATGGGTTTTTATTATCACCGACATCGGTGACTTAGTAGTAACTTGAAGGCTCCTTTTCTCTATGATTTGGGTTTGAATTTTCTTAAATTTATTAATCTCAATATCTTTGGATTTATATTTAAAATATTTTATTTAATTTTAAATTTATTAATATTACAGTCAGAGTTGCGAGAGAGATTCCTTAAAACTAATCAGTGATAAGTCTCTATTTATACAGAAAGTTGAGCAAACTTTATAAAGGAAAATTAATTTGAACCCGGCCTTTAAAAAAAAAAAAAGCTTTTATTGATTTGTTTTCAATAGGTTAATCAATATTTAAAGTTTGTATCTTTAAATGAAAACACTAAGTATGTGATATGTGAGACGTAAAACCCAGACCCTACAGTTGTTTTTTTTTTTAATGTAAATAAATACTTAATATTTGAAAAAAAATGGATAAAAATATTTTTTATTTTCTATTACACATATTAAATTGTACTGTTCAAAAAAAAGAAAAGTCGATCCCATGTCTCACTTATTCCGCGTACGGACTGCAATAGAAAAAGAGCAAGTATACTTAATTTAAACGTTTTTGATAAATTTTAAAATATAAAAATAATAAATATTTTAAAAATATCAATTTATTTTTAAAAATATCAATTATAATTTTAATCAGAATACCATCACAAATAAATACATCCAAAATAACAACATTTATTCCTAGAAATAAAAGAGGATCAAAGTAATGGTGACTGTGGAAGAGATGACATTATGCAATGCAAGCTTCAACTTTACGTGATTGCAGAAAAAGAGAGAAAACAGACCCACATTAGTATAATAAATTGCAAAGCATTGCAAGCTTAAGAAAAGATGGTTTGGGAGAGAGAGATAGAGATTCCTTTTGGTTGCAGAGAGGCATTTTTCGGTTGTTTCTTTCTTTCTTTTTCACACTTTTGACCCTCTATTCTTTTGCTTTGTTTCTTTTTTTAGGCATCTCCTCCACTTTCATGTCTCTTGATTTCCAAGTCTCTCTAAAAAAAAAAAACCCCACTAAGTACTTCTGCATTGGCAGCCCCTTCCTTAAGTTGTTCTCCATTGTTATCTCTGTATGAACTGTAAAGTGTGTAACTTTATATTAACTTGAATGTGCCTGCCTTTTGATTCTCCTTCCTGACTCTAAGCTTGCCTTTTGTTTTTACTTTTACTGTTGTTTTGGTTTTTGTTTACCAATCTCTGAGCTTTGCTTCCAGTTTATGCACCTTTGGGTTGGTTTGCCTTTTCTGGGGATTTTTGGCAACTAATTTATATTAGCAGTTTTTCGTTGGTTCAATGTTGGGTAGTTTGAGAAATTTGGGATTTGTGTTTTGCATGGAGATTTGGGGTTCTGTAGAGTGGAAGGCTAAAAGAGTTTAAAAGGAGTTTCTTAGAGGAAAAGAGGGAAAGCTAGGAAGAGAGAGCATGGCAGGAGGAGGTGGTGGTGGTCCTGCGCCGCCGCCAAAGCAAGAGGAGTTGCAGCCACATCCAGCCAAGGACCAGCTGCCAAATATCGCTTACTGTATTACTAGCCCTCCTCCTTGGCGTGAGTTCCTCATTTCTCTCTTTTTTGCTTTTATTTTCTGGGGGACGTTCCAAGTTATATTTTCATGTCTTTTTTTTTTTTTGGTCAATTGGTCCTAATGACTTAAATTCGAGACTTTCAAACCCCGATAGCATTGAGCTAAGGCTCAGTGGCATATGTTCCTTTGTTAGTATTAATGCTATATCCTTTCTTCTCAACTGTCATTGGACTGTAAGGTGACCGTTTGATTAGAATTTGAAACAAGGGTGTCCTATTTTCCAGTTTATTGTATTGATAGTTGTTAGGAATTGTGAGGGAATCCACTTGAATATAAATTTTGTTTATAATTCAACCAACATTCCTTTGTTAATTTGATGAGCTGATGTATGGACTTGTTTGTAACATGCAGCTGAAGCAATTCTGCTTGGGTTCCAACACTACTTGGTGATGCTTGGTACAACAGTTCTTATACCCACCACTCTAGTTCCTCAAATGGGAGGAGGAAATGTAAGCATTAATGGTCAAAAAAGTGTAAAATTTGATGCTTAGAGTTCTGGGAATGCAGCATCTCTTTTGTGAATTAATCTTTGCTGTCTTGCAGGCAGAAAAAGCGAAGATGATCCAGACTTTGCAGTTTGTGGCTGGACTCAGCACATTGTTCCAAACAATGTTCGGTACCCGCCTACCTGCAGTGATTGGAGGTTCCTACACCTATTTGCCAACTACCATTTCAATAGTTTTGGCTGGTCGATACAGTGACATTGTGAATCCTGTAGAGGTATCTTTGCCAAAACAACTCCTGTTTAGACACGGTCTTCATCAACAGTTTCACAGCTCATGATATACTAGTAATTTATGGTTTTTCATGCAGAAATTCGAGAAGACAATGCGTGGAATCCAAGGTTCCCTCATTGTTGCCTCAACTCTTCAAATTGTTATTGGATTCAGTGGCCTTTGGCGTAATGTTGCGAGGTTCAGTTATTTTCCTTCATTTGTTTGATCATTTTAACTACAATTATTTGTATACCAATTATGTAATTAGCACCTCATTTAGAAGGATCTCCTCTTGTATCCACTTATGCATCTCTAGTTTGAATCTGAATCGGGGGTTAATGTAACTTTAGCATGCTATGCTTGTACCACCTAATCTAATAGGGGCCCTCCTAAGGAACAATTAAATGTGTGGAAAAATTCATCCTTGCGGCCATCACTTTTAATATGTTTCTCAGTCCAAATTTTCTCTTTCTTTATGGCTTGGCAGGTTCTTGAGTCCATTGTCTACTGTTCCTTTGGTGGCTCTCTCTGGTTTTGGGCTATATGAATTTGGTTTCCCCCTGGTATGCATTTGAGTTTTCCTTCTGCAATTGCATCTTCTGTTGCTACGTATCATTGACAATAGCTTTGGTCTTCGTAGCTTGCAAACTGTGTGGAGATCGGGCTGCCACAGATCATCCTTCTAGTAATCTTCTCACAGGTACACACAACTTTGTATTTCTTTTGCAGTTGATTTTAAATTTTATTCCAGAGTTTTAATGTTCACAAACTTTGCAGTATATACCTCACTTGCTACGCGGGGAAAGGGCTGTTTATGACCGCTTTGCTGTTATTTTCTCGGTGATCATTGTCTGGATATATGCCCACCTGCTCACCGTTGGTGGAGCATATAAAAATTCAGGACCTAAAACCCAAATAAGCTGCCGAACCGACCGTGCAGGAATTGTAGGTGCTGCCCCATGGTGAGGATCTTTTAGAATTTCTTTCTAACCAAATATAAACTTAAAAGTGATGTGCTACTGTAACACCATATGCATGGGGACTGCATATTTCCATTTGGTTTTGGTCGCATGTCACATAAGAGCATTGCTGCTAAGGCTTGTTATATGATACTCTTATCATCTTCTAAAGGCTCCATTTGACTTTGAATGTTTGTTGCTTATGAGTTTCATTGCTGTTTTGCAACATTGTGACCTGTAGGATAAGAGTTCCATATCCTTTTCAATGGGGAGCTCCAACTTTTGATGCTGGAGAGGCTTTTGCAATGATGATGGCTTCATTTGTTTCTCTTGTGGAGGTTTGCTTGCTTTTGTTTTATTACTTTGATGCATCAATAAATAGGAGCTAGCTCCTACTTAATTTGTTGGTGATAATTCTCATGTTGCTTATGATTATGGTCGCGGTATAGAATCAAACACGCATTTATGAGTTTGTGCAACTTAAGTTTTTGCTCTCTTGTTTGATAAACAATTGCACGTCAGTTTCCCGCGTACCTGAAAAAATAACGACTTCACTTTTAACTTACAACTTTTTTTTAAAAAAAAAAAACTTATATTATTCGTAGTTTTGTGAAATGTCTGCATGTAATGATGCTTTCAGGAATGCAAAATTACATTCACTTATGATCCCCTGGAAATTTTTCTTGCTTTTCTTATACAAGTTGTATGACCAAGCAGTCCACTGGTGCATTCATTGCTGTGTCGAGGTATGCTAGTGCAACTCCAATACCACCTTCAGTCCTCAGCCGTGGTGTTGGTTGGCAGGTACATTTCTTTTAGTTGCTTAATTTATGTTCTGTGCTTGTGGTGGTAGATTGCTACTTCTATATGCATGAAGAAAAGATGGGGATATAATTTGTAATCCTCTTCATTGGAATTACGATTATCCAGTTGGCTTAGAACTTTCTGTAAAAGATTTTAAGTTTCTGCTTCCTCATAACAAATAAATATTTTCTTCTGTCGTAATCTTAGGGAGTTGGAATTCTGTTCTCTGGCATATTTGGAACCGGAAGTGCATCATCAGTATCTGTGTAAGATTTCTCACTGGAATATTCTTCTTTATATTTTACAGTAGCTAATTCAATTTGTACCAAATTATTGTCCTCGGCATTTTCATCCAAACATCTATTCATTCAAGTGCAGTGAAAATGCTGGTTTGTTGGCACTGACACGCGTTGGCAGCCGAAGGGTTGTTCAAATATCAGCAGGCTTCATGATTTTCTTTTCTATTCTCGGTGAGTTTAAAGCATGTGTTTGCTTAAGCTATCGAATGGACTTGCCCACTTAGCCCAATATGTTGTGATCTAATACTGTGTTTAAAAATGCATTCAATTGGAACTTTTGCCTTTAGTTGAGAACCCAAAATAGACTCCTTTGTAATCTCTAGCCATTCATATGCTATGTTAATCAGGAAAATTTGGAGCCGTTTTTGCTTCAATTCCAGCTCCAATCGTTGCAGCTCTGTATTGCCTGTTCTTTGCTTATGTCGGTATGTCCAACCTTTATTAGTACTCAGAAACTGCTATCATCCCTTATCCAGCACAAGGGCTGACTAATGCAACATCTTTTGATACGCATGAACAGGTTCAGCGGGTCTCAGTTTCCTTCAGTTCTGCAACTTGAACAGCTTCAGAACAAAGTTTATACTTGGCTTCTCAGTATTTATGGGACTATCGATCCCACAGTACTTCAACGAGTATACAGTAATCAAAGGTTATGGACCTGTCCACACCAGCGCAAGATGGGTATTCGACTCTGCCTTTTCCCTCCACTTTGCTTCAATAAGCTCTTCTAATCCTGGTTTGGTTCGACTGATGGAAAACCTTTCTTCTTCATTTCTTTTGCATTTTTCTGGTTTTTTTTTTTTTCTTTTTCGTTTTGGGCAGTTTAATGACATGGTAAACGTGCCATTCGCATCAGAAGCTTTTGTTGCTGGCCTGTTGGCTCTATTCTTAGACGTTACATTGTACCGGAAAGACAATGCAACTAGGAAAGACAGAGGAATGCATTGGTGGGACAAGTTCAGGTCATTCAAGACAGACTCGAGGAGTGAAGAATTCTACGCCTTGCCTTTCAATCTTAACAAGTTCTTCCCACCCGTGTGAACATCAAACATAATTTTTTTCCAGTTGCGAGCTCATGTTATGGCCACGGTTACCTCACTGTGAGTGCCATAACATTGATTTTCTTCTCTTTCCCGTTTTTTAAATCACTCGTCACCTTCCAAAAAATGGTTTTACTAATGTATAATATTTATCTCTTTACATTTCATCTATCATTTCTCTTGGTGTTGTAGACTCTAGAGAGTAAAGAAGATAGAGGCCTCCCTTATGCGTAAACAAAAGAAAAAAATTGTTGCAGTCACCTTAACCAAGCCTGGTTGAGGCATCAATAACTATGTGTAGGTATCAATTAGTTTAACTGATAATTTTACCGGTATTTCCTGTCCTGGTCAGACTTGGGATCAAATCTTATCTAGCTTATGAGTGGAAGATTATGGTAAGTGAATGATTATGCATTTAGTATATTTCAGGTTAACTTGCAATAGCTTAAACATCTAAATTTCGCGTCACCAGCTGCATAGTTTAGTGGTGGAATAGTGGGGGTTTTAGTCCCAAGAACCCAGGTTGAAGCCATAGTGAACCAAAAAAAAAAGAAAAACTGTAGCTGGTAATCCTTCTCATGCCACCTTCTCAAGAAGAGATGGTTGCAGAAACTTTAGTACTTGTGTGCAGTAATCTATATTAAATCAGGAATTAGATGTTGAGCAATTTGATTATATGATGATGTTTTGTCATCTAATTTAAGTCACTGCAAATCAAACTCCAGTTTGACGGTAATTAGGCCTTGGTTTAAACATCATCAAGACAATCGTGCATCTGACTGAGTGATGATTTTAAAGAAACCTGACTTCAAGCTTGTTGGCTAGTCAATCCCAAATTTAGGTTCTTAAGCTAAATATGAGCAGAGATAAATACATGAATGATGGGCTTGGACACCGAGCCTGGCCCAGCCCTGCCTAGGGCAGTCTAGGGCTGAGCCAGGCAAAATCGTCTGTTTGAGTGCCAAGCTGGGCCAGTTTAAACAGGTGGGTCGACCCTGTTGAATTGATTTTTTTTCAAACTAAAAAAATAATTGCTTAAGCAATATATGTCCATTGTAGGCGAATTAACAAATCATCTGGATTGTTGGTTTATTATTATTATTATTATTTTAAAACAATATGACCATTGGTCAACGGCCCAAATCTAGTCCATTGGATTATTATTATTATTATTATTGCTGTTGTTGTAAAACTATATGACCATTGGTCAACGGCCCATCATTGATTATCTTTTTTTCAATTAAAAAAATAATTTAATTAAATTGTTCAGTTCACTTTGGAATTGGCGATTCCAAATTCAAAGTGGGGGGCCCTGGCCCGGCCTAACCAACGATTTCGGGCCGGCCTCGAACCGGGCGACTGCACTTCACGGCCCGTTTAGGTATTAATTTTGGGCGGGTCTGGACCCGTGGAGATGTCTATGCTTGATTAATATTCCCATTGTCTTATTCCTGATTCAACAGGACAAACAATCTGTTACCTGCAAGTTTTTTTTTTTAAGAAAAAGGGATTGAATGCTCCAAATGGAGCATTTTGACCAAGACCCCTTCTCCAACTCACTGCGAACTTATCAAACAAAAAAACACACAAAAAAAAAAGGTTGCAATTGGGCTCCATGTGCTCTGTTGTGGGCCTGCCAAGCAAAAATTTGGCCTTTATCCCTGAGGTGGATACCTTACCAGCTTGGCCACATGATTTCCAATCAAACGTGAAAAATGCAACTACATAAATGCAACTACCAAAAAAAAAAAAAAATGCCACTGCATAAAGAACAATTCATTTCTTGGCTATTTGGTCCATGTACTCAGCATTTCAACATTAAACAGATGTTGTTTACCTAGACCTTGTACAATTTCTTGCATTTAGTGACTGAAAACGATAACGGGGCCTTAAGGACCCCATCACTGCATCGGCTTCAAAGGGAATGTTTCTTGCAAGTTTACCCAACAAATGGTCTAAAATAGCTTGACTTCCAATAGGAAGCTAGCTGGAGAGAAAGCCAGAAAGCATGTTGACAAATCAATAATTCATATTGTTTAGTGGAAAATGAATAAAGCATTAAGTTTTTGAATTGTTTTGTATTGGGACCTTTAGCCGAGTTGTCTCCCTTAAGGTACATATTTATGGCATTATGATTTGGAATTGTCTCAAAAGCTTGAGGCAACTAAATTCTTTGATTTGATCAGTCCCCCAAAAAAAACAAAATAACTCCTCTTGTCCATTTCTCATTTCATGTCGTGTTGTTGCCTAACCAATAATTGAGATTCAATTATACTTTCATTTAATCTTACATGCAATGCATAGAAAACAACAATGTCAATCAGCAATGTCAAAGTTTAGGAAAAGTAGAATTTCTTTTTAGCATGGATGAAATTTACCAGTAAGCCAACCTTTTCTGTCTCCGAAAAAAAAAAAGAAAGTGCTCAACATAGATTACTATGAGCCCCTAAGTTGGTCTAATTGTAAAGTTAAAGGGGAACTCAGATTTAACAGGCATCTCAATCCTGAAAAGGACTTAAAGGAAGAGAAATTTTTTAAAATTTTCCCCCATAATGATAACTGAGAAGCCTTAATATTCTGTAAAATTTAGTATCAAAGGCAGAAAAACATAGAGGTAGAAGCGTCTTACCGTGTTATCACAACTTCTGAAGTTAGTCTACCTCTTCAATGCAATCAAAATTAAATATTTCACATCAGGAAAAAGAGATGTACTGAAAATATATATTGTAGAAGTTTGTCAATGAGACCAGTTTTTAAGTTCAAGCTCTTGCTTTGATTGTTGCATTATAAATTTAAGATGGTCCATACCTCTCAATCTAATTGGATTTTCTTTTCTGCAAATACTTGATTGCAAGGAGCACGGAAATTATGCTTTCCTCGAGCGCTTAACCTTTGTTGACCGAGTAATCCAATTGCCATGACGTGTCAACTTGATGTGTTGTAGATGCAATTTTGCATTATTTTATCATGTTCATTGTATGTATATTTATAGTTTTTATTATTAATTTTAATTATATATCCAAAAGTCTAAAAATATACAAATAATAATTACGATAATATAATGTATAAATTTATATCTCGAATGTCTTGAATTTACTGTATCCTACTTGACTAATCTGTTGGCAAATTATGGTGGCTCAGTTGTAAAATCATATTACGATCTGACTATGATCATTGACGTCCACAATACAAAGAAGATATTTTTTACTAATTTTTTGGATTAAAGAGCTTAATTATCATCTTAAAACAACCACCCCATATCTAAAAAATATTGTTCCTATTTGAATGGCAGCCTTTGTAAGGCAAATCCCGTCACTATTGTTATAGGATCGATTCCTTTTTCAAGTGATAAAGGTTACTTCCACTTAGCTGGAATGCAGTGAAGATGCTGCATTATCTAGTTAAGGACCATTGAAACTCGAAATGCCCCATTACAGGGAATATACAAATGCTTGATCATCGCACTTCCAAGGCTTAATGGGCTTTTCAAGAGAACTTTACCTGTTCAGTCTTTTTAAAATAAACAAAAAAAAAAAAAAAAACAAAAGAGATAAAAGCTGGACATTACAACTGAAACAATTAAGAGTAATATTAAGTAGTTTCACATAAGTAGTAACAAGTGACTATACAGTTTAATCTAACGACATCTAATAGATTTTTTGTTTTTTTTCATAAATTTAATAATGTAACAATTCATATCACTTGTAAATATTTTGAAATTATTTAAATAAAACTACTAATTTTTTTTCCATTATTGAAATTTGTAGGCCAAATTTTATTTATAGTGGCTATGTTAGTGTCACTAGACCACATCTTTGACCTTCAATAATTTTGCTGATACGTTTCATAATGCATATGAATCACAGCTATAATCGTCTGACTAGCCTAAGTGGCCATCATACCTATAGAGCTTGGGAGAGATTAAGGAATCAATCTTCTTATTTCCCAAAATCTCCATGTTAAAGTGAGATTTAAATAGGTGTAACCACCTCTCTAATGTTTTCGGTCTCATACATCTTCTTTCCAACAACTAACTACTAGTCATTTCATAGATAAATATTATACTGTAAGAGTCATGAGTGAAGAGAGACTTTTTCTTGATAATATCTAAAGACCACAATTTTTGTAACTCAAATTTGTGATCTACTAGTCACAAAGGAGCAATCTTGTCATTTTGCTAAGGCTAGTCACAAAGGACCTTACCTACATACTCTAAAGTAAAGTCCTTTAGCAGCACACTTCTACCATGTCGCCAAAAATAGAACCATTACATATCATAATCCTATGAGGGATGAGCTTTCCATTACCTCCATCATCCAACAGTAAAAACAAAAGAAATTTAGAAAGAAGAATGTTCAGGGAATTTGAAAGCAAAGGCTACCAAGCAATATCTTATTCTTGGAAAAGGGGAAGTGGAAGAATTGGATGGCGAACACAAGCTAGAAACTCTTTCTTTTTTGGGCCGCATTTTGTTGTTCTAATTTGGACAAAAAGAAAAAGAAAAGTGCAAAGCAGTTTGACTTGTACTGTTTTATGCCAACATCATCTACCTAAATATAACAGTTTCAGTTCCTGTGTACCACTTGCACTGAGGTAGTATCAGAACATGCTCCGAGTTCAGGATTTTGGTATGGTGCATGAACAGGCACAAACAATCAAAATTGAGCTGACATATGTTTAATATATCTTTCCTTGTGTTTTTATTGATTTATCATTTGAATCTTCAACAACATTCCTTAAACTATTCTTGAATGGATGGCTAAGAGCTTATGTGTTAGAGGGGAAGAATGTAGAGAAAGCAACTATAAAATTTAATAATGTCCCTGCCAAAGAGAAAACACCAGTAACCCCACTTCCATTTTGGACTCCATGTTTTTGGTAAGAAAGTTCTGCATACAAATTTTATAATATTTTGAATGATTGAAATTTGAAAGAGAAAAAAATAGATAAATTGTTACATGTCATTGGATAAATTGTGTGACTATTTTATTGCTATCTAAAGTTAAACTACATAGTAAAGCACATGATTTGAAAGACAAGGTAGGTATATACCAGACCAAAATTTGCTGCCCCCACAAGGAAACCTATGAACATTAATAGAGCATTGAAGTCCATCCACCAATCAATATAATTAGTCACCTTCCATATAAAAGTAATGGCTGCCTTACCCCATTTCCACAAGAAGTTAAAGAGCCTGCCATTTAATATTAGGGTTTGTAGTCCATAACAAGGGTCATGTTTGAACAAGAAATAGTCCATTCTCCATTTAATGTGAGCCCAACATCTCACATGGCTTACATAGACTGACGATTAAATCAGACATGTTCACACATGTGAGTCATGGAAAAAAAAATTGTTAAACATTGGGATACAGATAGTTTAACGTGAACCAGATGTAGAAGAGTCAAAGATCCTCGGGAAGATTACTGTCTCTTTCTTCGCTTAACATGGTCTTGCTCAAAACTAAATGCCAAACATTGTGCAATCTCTCAGAAGAAATATAAAACAGTCTACAAAAGATAGGTCCAGCAATTAAGAATTTAAATTTTAATACGTTCCATCTTAAGTTCGAATCTCACTGACAGTTATTAGAGTTATTTATAGATATGTGACAAATAAGTCCTACTATAAATTTTTAATAGTCTATAAGCACTCGCTAACCCTGAAATAGAGACGCCCCTCGTATTCTAGTGTGTGTATATATATATAAATATAACAACAAAAAAGAACATTATGATCAGTAATTTTGTTTTGGCTTAATGTGAAATGCAACCCGGCAATGAAACTGGAGTTGGTGATCTATTGCCGTAGGATGCCTCCAAAATTGCACACCACAAAAGCCGGCTGCTGCCTGCTTTTTTGAGCATTTCATTTCTGTTTTTTTTTTTTTTTTTTTTTTCCATTTTATAGGGTGGGTTAGGATCTAGAATTCTGCATTTTCTTTAGTTAATTGCAAATGGGTTCTAATGATTTGATCCACATCATCTTCCACAAACACCACAATAAAGAAGCCTTGGGCAAGGCTTTGCTTCCTTCTTCAATCTTGATGTTTCTAATATTTTTAATTTTTTATGAAAGCATCTTTTACCTATATTAAATCTTGATTATGTGACCCTTTTTAGTCCAATTCAATTGCGTTGGATTGTGGAGCATGGAGGAGCTTTGCCCCCAAAAAAAAAAAAAAAGTTTACACTTAATGTTTCTGTTTTAATTATTGAGCTCTAATACATGACTATACTTTAAATAATATTAAAATAACCATGAAATCAATTAAATGATACCTAACAATTTATTTTTTTTAAATTCAACTTTTCAATAATTTATGTTAATTTGATCTCGGTTTAATTCTATCTGTAAAATCTTACCCAGCATTTTTTTTTTTAATTATATAATGTGAAGACAGTGGGTGGGTACTTTTTCCATGCCAATCCACAATTAATTCTCAATGAAATAGTGCATCAATTCAAAAGACAGAATCAAATGAGTAGAGATTAATTAAACATGCAGCGGGGCACGTAAATCTTCAAATAGTTACACACGTGGAAAGATTTCTTTAAGCGTTTACACATTCAAGAGAATAACAACAGATTGTGAGCAGCCAAGAGAGTGGAAAAAGCCACAACTCACAATGTCATGTTTAAAAATATATATATTTCAAGCTCGAATCTGATCTCTATTTCTCATCCCATAATTCCTCGAAGATGAAGTTAAAATTACATATATTGTTAATAAATTAGGGTATCGTTGATTGACTCAAGTGACGTTGGTTATCTGATTTAGAGGCTTGTCTGTATCATATTCGAATTCCATCTCTCATCTTTTTAACTCCGACTTTATTATTCGCACATTTTCGGAAAAGTTACATATCTTAGATGTAGATTCAAATATTTAACTAATATCAACGAAGTATTTTTTACACGTGAGGTTCGAGATTCATACCTCATAACGTATCCCAAATCTTTAATTTGATGGTCATTAGATTACACGTAATAATTGATTATACATTTTTATTATTTTGATATATGTTCGCATCTAAAAATAATAATCATAAATATGCATCCAACGATTATAAACCCGTATCGGGAATATAGGCGATAGTGGAGATTTTGGATGGAGGTCAGGAGCCAAGGGGGCATGTCAAACGAGGATAAGGTGGTGGCCCGTTCTTGTCCATCCATAGGAATCTCCTCCTCCCACGCATGCAGACTGGCTTTAGCCTTTAGACCCTGTTTCGTTAGGTTTTTGTTTAGGCCTTTGTAATTTCCGACTCTTAAAACCCAAAACAAAATTACACCGGCCGAAGTCCAAACACTTTGACTCCGCCGAAACTGCCGACCATGTCCGGCCACCATGCCTTTCCATTCCTTAACTTCTCTCCACGTGGCACCCCACCAAAGTTCCGAGGTTCCTGCCGGTGCCAATTATTTTAGTTATATGTTGCATCTGCATATCTTGTAAACCATCACTATTTTTTAATACTTGTTCGTCAATAGGTATACTTTAATTAAGAAAACATTTAATGGACTCCATACGGACACTATTAGATAAAGTAATCCAGACATCACAGAAAGATATAAAAAAATTATATTATCTTATTAATCGTACAAACTTGTAGTTTGGTTACATTAATCAAATTCATTTTAATTCATGACTTTATGTTTTATTAAAATATTTAAATTACTTTAATCAACTTACTCATCAACTTTAATCATTTATAAACGAAGTAAAATTACATTTTGAATTTTAAAACCAACCTATCTTTTTAATTACTTTTGGTCAAAAATATCTTGTCATTATTGCCATATATTAACGTGGTCAATTTTGATTTAAAAAATGACCCAATTTTTAGTTAGTTGGGAAATGAGGGACGGCCCCTCCACCCAGCTTGAATAAGACCCTTGCTAATATAATTGTAAGGTGGTGGGAAGCCGTATTAGAAAGAGAATTTCTGCTTGCTTCACCTCCTTCCTTCCCATCTTCCTCCTCCTTATCTTTCTTTCTTGTCTTCTTGTTTTGGATCCTTCTTTCCTGGAGAGATTGAGATTGAGATTGGATACATTGATAGATAGATAGATAAGAGGAGAGAAACAGAGAGATATTGTTATGATGGGGAATTGTCAAGCAATAGATGCAGCAGCCTTGGTGATACAGCATCCAAGTGGGAAGATTGAGAGGCTATATTGGCCTATTACAGCTAGTGAAGTCATGAGAATGAATCCAGGCCATTATGTTTCTTTGATAATACCATTGCCTGCAGTGTCTTCTTCTGGGGAAGAAAATAACCAGGAGGTGGAGGAGGAGCAGAAGACTGTGCAGTTCACTCGTGTCAAGCTTCTTAGGCCGGCTGATACTCTTGCACTTGGCCACGCTTATCGTCTTGTCACCACTCAAGGTCTTTCTTGGCATCAAAAGCTATGATTTTTTTCATATGGGGTCGCTGAAAAAGCTCTTGTCTTACGAATTAATCATCTGTTTTTGTGGTTTGCAGAGGTTATGAAGGTGTTGCGGGCGAAGAAGTATGCCAAAATGAAGAAGCAGCAGCGACAGGAAACAGTGGAGAAGTTGCAGACAGCAACAGCACAAGAAAAGCATAGTTCATGTTGTGAAGCAGGGAAGAAGTTTAACTCAGAGGATTCCCAGGTATCCCCTTAAGTAAAAAGCTTTTGTTCTTAGTTACTATTAAGTTTTGTTCTTATTCTTGATGCCTGCCATTTCGCTGTTAGATTGAGTTGCTTTTTCTGAAAGTCATGATCTATTGAGCCAAACTGAACTGGATTTTCTTGCCCACCAGTTTCTGAAACAGAAGCAGCAAGTAATTCTTAGCAAGTTTTTTCCTTTCCTCTTAAAAAAAGGAAGAAAAATGGCAGCCACCTTTTAGCAGATAATATTAGTAGAAGTTGAATGACCAAAACTAGTAAAGATAATTGTTCATTTTAGAGCAGTTCTCTGTGACTCTTCAATTGGTACTAACCACTTTTGACAAAATTCAAAACATTTCAGGCAAAGAAGCATGAAAGCCGGCGGTCCAGAGCACCACAAATGAACTCTTCAGCAATTAGGCCAAAGTCATGGCGCCCCTCATTACAGAGCATCTCTGAGGCTGGGAGCTGATGGTGTTTTCAGATTTGAACATGCCCTTTTGGCCTTCAAGTATATGGACTCCTTATACACAGGAAAATAGATTCACTTAAATCAGTGGAGATGTTTTATATCACAGTTTCAGAAGCCATTGTATGGTTGATCTCCCACTTCTAAAGCATTTTCAAGAAATAAGAAATCTGTATAGCTACGAAAAGAGTAATGGAGCTGACACTGTTTTCCAAAGATATTTTTGAGATTGCCTTCATGTTCAACATGTTTGGGACTAAGATCAAGATTTAGAATACAAATACTGAGGAAAAAAATCTGAAAGCACCTTAATCATTAAAAAAAAAAAAAATGTGTTACAGTACATAAATTTTCTATACTTATAAAATTTAGGGAATGATCTATATACATAACTTTCTTTTTGGTCACGATCATAATAAAGTAATCTTTCTATTATATCAAAGCTCCCCTTTAAAGCACCTTGATTATAACAAAAATCAATTTGTCGGGTAAGAATTCCAATCTTCCCAGTCGTGATCAACACAGTTCTGGGCCCATGAAAGGAATGCCTTTGGTGCCAAAGGTTCTCCAGATAATTTCTTCTCTTTGATGGCAATCAACATGTCGGTCGGTGAACGGCTCCACCAATAGTGTCCCAAGTCCTCCATACTCCTTGTGCAAGAAATCACCAAATATCTGGTTGCACAGCACCATGACCCAGTTAGAACCAATGATTAACTTGGATTTTATTTTATTTTGTTGTGTTAAAAATGAGAATGGAGACACATTGTAATTTTGTATTTAAAGAGAATTTAAAATTATGATATATCTAGTATTGAATGATAAAATATGAATTTAGTCGCAAGTTTAATCTCACCACACAACTTTCGAAACTACTACGGCTTCACTCGTGGATTCAATGCCTTTACCAATCACCCCTTTGCCTCACGACTTCAGTTGGAGTTTCCGCTTTTTCATTACGTGATCAGAGGCACAGTAAAATATGAAAGATATTGCCAATATTGGTCCAAACACGTGCAAAAACAAAGTTACTGGCACAAACACGTGCAAAAAAGTGGAATCAAGATAGATAGAATCTGTCTGAACAACTTTCCTTATTTTTGTTCTCAAATCAGATATTTCTTATGGGGTCAATTATTAACTGTTATCAAGTCAAGCAATCAGGAGACTCCCATGAGATAAGAGATGAAGAAGATGTTCTCGCATATTCCTAATATAAACAGCACTTCAAGCGCAGATAACTGAAATTAACAGATAATGAAATTGAGTTACATTGGCCGCAAGAATGTGATTAATAAAGCCGGTGCCGACATCCATCATCGTCATCATCATGCTGGTGAGGATTCGAACCACGCTTCTCACCTAGACATAATATTCGGTGACCAACTGGACTATTATCGACTATTAAATGCATAAAGTCATGTTATTTCTTTCATTAAAAAAAAAACAAAAAACAAAAATGTGAGAGTGCCTGTCGTAATTAACACATTTCCCATCAGCACTTAAAAATATTAGAATTGATCTTTGTCCTTAATTATTTCCGAAGACATCAAACGTATCCAGAAAATAACACCAATTCGTTTTCGCAAGCAGATTGTGACCTTGTTATAGTTTTGATTCATTTCAACTCTTCAGTACCCCATAGTCGTGCCAGAACAATTCCCCATTCCTCCACCACCCACCAACGACAGTGAACTTTCTTATGCGCTAGTTTTTGTTTTGTAGGTGAGTGGCTGTTGAGCCACTATCCGCTAACTTTCCCAACGAAAGAAAACCATTGTAATCTTATGCAGCGGCACATAGAGAAATACACAGTCAGTGGGGCAGCAATATATCGGTTGCAAGCGAGGTGACCTTAGCCTAGTTTTAGTATGTTTAATTCTGGTTTTTTCAATAAATTAGGATAAAATAAGGATTCGATATTAATGTAATTTAACTGACAAATAAAATAGAGCCAATTTTAAATAAATAATTTATGTAATAAAAGAAAATTTTAACGAGTGACTTTTTATCCAATTGAACTTGTGAGTTCTACATAAATAAATCATACAATTTTATAATGTTAACATAATTCTATTGTTTTTTACGAGTCTAACTATCTAATTCTGTCATTAATTGGGTTAAGCTTGTAAATGAGTTTTGAAATTTACATTAGTCTCACTTGTATTTCTAACTAGTCAACAGAATATCATACTTTCATGAATAAAAAGCACCACAAGTACTATATTTATATACTTTTTATCTTTATCTTTTAATTAAGTAAGAGCAAAAATTCCTTTTGATGGAGGCAAAGAATCATTTTTCAATAGAGACAAAGTGGATCTTCAATGTGATAACTAAGTTTTTTATATTTTTTTTTTTGGTAAAGAAAAATAAGTAAGAAAGAGTAGTGTTCTTATTATTAAATCCGAGAGTATTGGGTCTTTCTTCTTATTGGTTTGGACAATTTGAATGATTATAGTATAACTCATACCAAGAGAACACCTAAGTCTAACCTCATTGCGCACTCTGATGCACTCAACCTTTGAATTTCTCGGTCGGTATGTTTAGCGTATTACTGTTATATTACGTAGTGGTCAGTTTTTTATTTTAAATACCGCCGCTGATCTCATGACAGGGATCGTAGTGGACTTGGGGCCGGCAACCGGACTAAGGGCCAGCACCAGTTTTTATATTTTGGCAAACCCCAAAACAAAACCCCAAAGAACTTATATTTGAAATTTAATCCCCACATCTCTAATTTGATTAACATTTATATTCCATATTGCTGTTTAGACTAATCAAATTTCCTCCCAACACCTGTATTCTAGTTATGCTCCCATTTAGGTTTTGGCAAAACACCTACTGAGCTACTTTCTCATGCCTTTAGAACATTAAAAGACTTATACAACATATGTTTGGTCTATTAACCAATTCTTTACTGCCAGGAAAAGTTCAAGAAATGGTCTAGAATAAACTTCCCCTATCATCAGACATAAACAAACAATTCAGTTTCTCTATACTAACATTTCAACCATTTTAAGCCACTTAAAGGTGACTTCATTTCAATGAGCCTTCAAAGTGTGTTCCTTACAATATGGATTTGTGAAACTAACTCAGACTAATTTCTGGTGTGAACTTTAAAAGATAATGTTGGAAGCAGGCAACACCCAACAAATGGTGGCATTCAGCTATCGTTTCCTAATACTGTCCCACAACCAGAATTTTTCCCCATTTTTTCTTAATTTTCCAGAAATTAGGTGAGAGGTACTTACAACAGACTATGTGGATCATAATCTAAATACATTTCAAGGTACAATTCTATATCCACAAATTAGTATCAAAAGAAAGAACAAATTGAAAAAAAGTTAAAGGTTCAACTTAATACTGTAGAACCACATTGATAATGGATAAATGCATGCTTCTCCATACCAATGCAAAGACTCTAGTTACAAATTTTTTTTTTTTCCATATCTTTTTAAAGTCTATGCAAGATTCATTAGACCTAAAGTTATATAATAATAATTAAAATTGTAATCCTAAATATAAATAGAATCGTCTATTTGAATCTTTTTTCACAATTTTATTCTATTATGAATTAGATTTATGGTGAGGTAAAATTGTTCTAAAAACTAGATTCTTCTCTCATTATATAGTTACGGTGGACATATCGGAACCAATACAGATGTTACTCATTTAATTTATCTCGATTGTTGCTACTAAGAATATCACACACAATCTCTCCTCTCTATAAATTTCTTGTGGATGGTGAACCTAATAGCCCAGGTGTAGGCGTCCTGCCCACAAAGTCTGTGACTTCAAAAAGATATTCAAAGCTTCAAATGGGAGAATACGGATATATTTACTTCTGGAAAGCGGCGGCAGCAGCGGCGGAATGGATGAGGAAATCGGAGGGAAGTGCGCAGGATAAGAGATGGGGTGCGCACGATGACAATGCCATCGGCGAATTTTGTTTCGGCGAGGATGGACTTACATTTGTGCAAATAATAAAAAGTTGTCGCAAAAAAAGGTCCAAAATCTAACTTAACCCAATCATTGGGGCCCAGTTTAAGCCCATGGATGAACTAGAAGGCCTGATTTTAGCCCAATGATATGGTAACCCTATAAAAGAGAAGCTTTGCACAGGCCCAAATTGAGCTGGTCTCAAAATCCCAACTATTGCAAAGTTGAAACTGTAAACCAAAAAAAAAAAAAAACCAAAAAAAAAAGAAAACAAAGTGGAAACTTCATTAGGAGGGTGAAGTCACTTTTAAACAAAGGACTATATTACGGAACAGTAATAAAAGGGACACATAAAATTAAATTTGAAAAAAATTGAAATGTTTATTACAGTTAACTTTTAATTTCAACCATTAGTTACAATTAATTAACCATTTGTCAGAAGACGTTTTTCATGCAACCAATAATTGAGATTCAAAGTCAACTCCAAAAAGCAATTTAAATTGCTGTGTCCAATCTCAAATCCAAATTTTTGCTGCTCCATAACAAAGTTGTTGAACAAATATTAAAAAAGAAAGGTGTACAAAAAGGGTGTCTCATAACTAAACATGCCTTTTGTAAAGAAATGTGAACAGTATTGCATTATTTATCGACAATCCAAGATTAACTTTTGTGCTTAATGGATAACTTTGGAAGCGATTTGCTCCCTTCTTTTAGCTTACTTTTGGGGGGATGCAAGTGATTAATAGTGTGTGTACTTTGTATAAAAGATCATATTCGCGTAATCACTGTCCGAATCTAGGCATCCATTACTTTTCTTCAATTCAAGAGATGATAAATAGATAGAGTTTGCATTTGTACCATATTAAAGGAAGTTAAATACTTTTTAAAGTTTCTATGTCCTATGCATTTTTTTTTTCTTTAAAACTAATAACTCAACTGTCGAAGGATGGAAGAATAGTAAGAGAAGAAATATCATATTTCTCAGTTAAAAGTTATTATTTCCAACAACCTTTTTAATTACTAAATCCTCTCTCTTAGTTGGTCATTTGTAATTTAATAGATGCCTACTGCAAGTTGCATAGTGCGATATCATTTAGGAAGTTCTATATGAATTTTGTGATACCTTTTCTAACTAAATAAAATTTTGATATTAAAAACGTATTTATTTAGGCATCAGTTATATCTCTTCCTAACTCTAACTAAATTATTAAAAAAAAAAAAAAACCGTAACAACATCTTTTGGTAATTTAATTCAGTAACAAGTAAATCAGAATATTTATTTATATTTTTTTTGTCATTTTTTCACATGTTAAACTTCCATCTTGTCTCATATTGATATATTTTGATGATGAAAATTTTCTTCCAAATAAATTCTAGTTTATGGTATAGTTGTGAGTATCAAGGCTCCTTTTTTGTTTTTTTTCTCAAGAATCTAACTTTTATCTTTTTAAGGGACATCTCAATAATGAAGAATTTAGAATTCTATTTTGTAAACTTTAGGTCATTTTAATCAAAAAAAAAAGTATGCGGTTTATAAAAATAAAAAACATTGTAAAAATTGCAGTGCAGTAAGCTTCGTAATTGACTAGCTTTACAGCATTCAGCCTGCTCTTTCCTTGTCACCATGTAACCTTTCGGCTAAACGGCAATTTCTTTTTTCACATCGAGCCGTTCATCTTTTTCTCTTTTTTGCTTGAATAAGAACAAGTAATGGCCTGCAATATTTTGGAGTTACGTGCTTATTCATTAGTTTTTTTTTTTTTTTTCCTTCAAGACCACTAAGCGAAATATTCAAAAAAAATTAATGGCCTTCCCTTAATTAAGGGATGATTTGATATGGCGTGCGGTATTTTTCTTCCAATCTTTATGATTGAATCGAAGACCCTTTTATCTCCACATCTTGAGAATGAAGGTCCAAAGCACTATCACAAAGACGATTGAAAAGAGCAACAACACAATATTCACGCTCCCTCGATAGTAGCCATTCCCCCCTTCTTTCCCTTTCAGCTTCTTTTCACGGCATCCAAAGATGGCAATGTGCGTTGGAAAGCCAACGCCTCTAGACGCTCCCCCCTTGGCCCTCTAGCCCCTGCAAATTGACTTTATGTGATATCCTTGCTTTTGAGAATTGAAGAGAGAGAGGAATTAATCGAAAGCTGAAGTAGTTGCAACTTCTAATTTAGAGATATGAAATTCAAATTTTAGATTTTTCTTCCATCATTTTATCTCTTAACTATTGGACTGCTAACTCCAAAAGACTTAAAAGAGAAATAAAAAAGAGAGATAAAAATATAAACAACTTTATGAATTAAAACTGCTCATAACTTTATACTACATGACTCGTATTAATTGAAATACTCAATAACTCATTATCGAACTCGACTCAAAATTTTAATAATTTTTATCTGAAATATTTAAAATTAAAATATTTGAAATCTGAATGACTCGAAAACACTTGATTCAAAACTAAGTTGATCCACTCATTTGCCATCTATTGAAAAGTTGCATAATTGATGCACAAAATTGAAGATTATGATTGCCCGTGTGTCGTTAACATCTTAACTAGTGGATGTTGGAGTTAATTATATAATTTCATCCAAATAATACAAGACAAGTTATTGATTAGAAAATGAGTAGGTTAGGCTCAGCTGGCCACGGTCCAGGAGTTCACTATTAAAGAGACAAAATGCTAATTTTTCAGGAGCACTCGAGACGTTCTTTTTCTTTTTGCCTGTCTTTTTTCTTTCCCTTACGCTAAAGTGGTGACTGTGTATTCATGACGGTGACATTTGAGTGCTCTATGGACTTGAGAGTATTGGTGCTGTCTTGCATTCATCATATAATCACAACAACTATATGTCTGAATATTGTGTGCATCATTCTAGCTTTTGAACCCTTTAGTTCCATATGTGCATATGGAGCTTTCACAGCAAACCCACGAGCTTGGATTTACAACTAAAAATCAAATCTTTAAAAGCAAAATTTAAAGGGTCCTCCATTTTTGTCATGGCCATTGCCATCCAATAAAGCTGGAAATTTCCTTAGAAAAGGAGTAGGTAAAGAGCCATATTCCCACTTTTTATTGTGAGGGATAAAGAATTTTTGGCCTTTTTTGTATATATATACTTAGGATTCCTCACTTTAAAGATCAATTTGTTTTTCAAAAGCGAAGTTTTTCAGATGATAAGATGAAAACAAAAATGAAGTGTACAGGGGCCAGATCTTCCATATTTGATATCTAGCAAATAAAGTGAGCACCATGTCCATTGGGTCCTTTATTAATTATGAATTCTCATCGTTTTCTTATCAGCAATTATAGGTGGATTATAGCTCCAATTTACTAATAAATGACCCATTTGCTAACAAAATTCCAAAGTTTAATAACCCATCGTTTTCCCCTTTATTAATTATGACAAGTAACGAAGCCCCGTCTGTCACTGGCAATCTTGTGTCCAAAACACTCAGGGCCCCTAAATGGCCACTAATCGCATAATTTTTAACTGGATAATGTAGATATTCAGACACGAATTTTCCGGGTACATTCCAATTGCCATGCTTTCTTGTACCGGATGAGTCTGTAGGCAAAGGCTCGGACTATAATCAGCGCCATAGGTTGTTAATGCTTAGGAGGTGACAAATGGGTAGGCCGACTCAAATTTAAATATTGTTGGCAGGATGCATATCATTCGGCAGATTGGTCATCATACGCTTTATTTAAGTCATGTTAACGCAATTGCGCTGGGGACACGTAGGCTTTTAATTGGACTATAATGTGGACATGATTCTGGCATTGCACTCCACGGCTTGTCATATTCATTGTCCGGTGATGTTTGGATTAATCCGTGATTTTCTTTCACTTATTGAGCACGAGGTGGGCTATTGTAATTTAGTTATCACACCTTTTGATCATCAAACTGGACCATCGGTTTAATTTAATATCAGCTTTCCATTTGGGGGAGACACGGGTGCTTTTTGATTGGTAAATATAGTCCAAAACCTCCATGGTTACCACCAAGATGGTCTACTCGCATTAATCGTACAGTGAACCCCTAGCATACTATTAGTAAGGAAATGATAGACTGATGGGATGGGATGAACGCGGTGATAATGAAGTTAATTGTTGTTTATATTATTCATAAATTTATTATATATTAATTTTAAATTTAATTTTATAAATTTTTACTTGTTTTTTTTTTACATATTTTTTTTTGATATAACTTATAACGTATAAAACTTTTCAGCTTAATGTGCAGCAATGTTATGAAAAATGTACACAAAAAGTAACTTCGTTTCTCTCCTCCGTCCATGTAATATTGCCTCTTATTAATATTGTCAAGATACCAAATGTCCAAGTTGTTCAGAAGAACAACCGGAAACCCAAAAAAAAAAAAAAAACCGAGTCTGCTAGTGGATTCGGCACGCGATGACTCATGGGATCTACATTTATTGGAGCTTGGAACAAACTACATAAATAGAACTATTCTACATACTCCAAAAAAAAAAAAAAAAAAGAACTATTCTACGAGGAGCTGAGTTGATGACTCGTGCTAGGCGCCGTTTCACACAAATAATCTTGAGAAAAATCCCTAGCTAAAAATGATTATTCATCAGGTGGTCCTAACTGTTGTCTCCAGCAAGAGACGTTCCAAGAGAGAAGATGTCGAAATTGTACTGACCCAAAATTGCAACCATGTATATGTTTGCTACTCATCTTCCTTATGGTCCATCAAAGCAGCAGTGCAATTTGATATCTGAAAGGGAGTGATGTGTTTTGCTAAATGCTATTGCTTGACAAATGATGCGTATTTGCCCAAAATGCATCGTTACCTTCTATAAGCCAAGTAAAGTGCCATTGTGGTACTACGTATGTTGCAAGTTGCAACATGCAAAAAATAAAAAAATAAAAAAAGGAGCATTGTACCAAGTACCTACTGCCGGAAACCAAGGGCTAAATGACTAAATTAGCTTGGCTTTTGCCTTTTTCCATCGCACTGGACTCACTTTAAATGTTTCATCTTGCACAAATCTTACCACAGACCACCATGTGATTGATTTCAAAATTTTCAATTACGGACCAATTATCTCAACCTCATAGCTCGAATACTAAATGGGGTTGCCCTAATAAGATTACGGGTCATAGACTTGATTAATACCTATGAAGTGACAAATTTATAAGATGCGCGTGAGGTAAAGCTGTCTGATATCAAGGGAAACAAAACAAGAGAAAAAAAAGGGGGAAGGCTCACGAGAGAGACTGCAAGAAATGAAAGAGCCTTTAAATGCTTAGCGGGACCAACCCAAAGTCCCTTCAATTAAACGAGCACTGGGCTCACTATATATTCCAGATTCTATTCTTAAAAAAGTCCTTTTGAGACAGATCAGTAATAAAACAAGTCACAAAGCTACAAAATTTCAATTGTCAATCACATGCCATGCACAGAGAGAGTAATTGAATTTACGGGTAAAAAAAATATATATATATATATATATTTGGACTTTATTTTATGTGATCAAAATCAGATACAAACACGCGTGAAAGGCCCCAAAGACCTTTTTGTATTGCCAGGTCGAGCTTATGACCTGAAAGAGGTTTCTCCTCACTATAAAAATAAAAAAAAATAAATTAAAAAAAAAACTCATACACGTGTAACCAATCACACGTGTGAACACTCCATTACAACAAAAGAGGCAAAAGTTCCCGCCAAAAATGCACGCATACACACGTGTGAGCCATGCGCCAAGCATGGGCACACAAACAACTCTTTTCAAAACCTACATATTTATATATATGAACACATTAACATGTGGTTGGAGCCATGTTGTCCTCTGTTTTTTTATAGTGTTCTGCTTGAGTTGCCCATCAAAAAGGCAGATCTGTCCTCTGTTAAGCAATTATGGCAGCCAAAGATAAGGAGTTTTGCTCATATATCCTATTGAATGAATTGCTCAAACTTCAAAGTTCAATCCCTCATTTTCGCCAATCCAGTGAATTTCTTTGCTCTCTTTTCCCCCAAACGCTATTCGAAAGGCCCCACCATGTCCTCCATTTAATTCAACAATCAATGACAGCATTGAATTTCATCAACCCCACTTCTTCCCCTGTTTCACACTCCATGACTCCACTATTAAACACAAGCTCTTTTTTTTTTTTTTTTTTTCAACCATCACATTTCTCAACTTTCTCACACTCAGAATATTTATGCATAACATTAATCCCCTTCCCTTGGGAATCTGCAATGCCATTGATAAACATGAATGGCAGAGCCCACTAGTAAAAGAATTAATAAATCTCCAAAACTCACCAAACTCTCACATATGTATATACACTAGGTAATCTACATTACTCAAAAGTCAATTTTGCTCTCCAAATCCCCACAACAAAATATCTGAGGATTCTAGATAACATGTACTAGGACCATCATTTTATTTCTCCTTGTTTCTCCCTGGATAACTCCACTTTTATTTTTTTTTTTTTAAGTTCCCTTTTCTTTCACTCGGAGTTCCTCTTATCGTCATCATCCACCCACAAGCAATTACTTAATTTTCTCCTTTTAAAAGATGACGAAGAAGATGAGGATGATGAGTCAACAGACCTCATTCTGGCCCGAATTGTTACCCGAAGCTGAGGGAAGGCTTTTGGGGGTTTCCTCCGGCTGTTGTCAAGCACAAGATCTTGCATTAATCGGTAACAGCTGATGAATTTGTCCTGCAAAAATTGGACAAATTTGGAATTTGGGACACTTATATTCGTCGTATTGAATTGCAATTCATTACATATTTATATGTATCCTTACTTTGCTTAGCCCATCACACCAAGATTCAGCGTGCTCAGGATTAACGAGAGACAAGTTTGGCCTTTCATTGGCTGCGCACAGGATAGCTGCCACGGCAATGCTCGACGGCCTATACTCAAGAAAGCTGGTCTCTGTTCACATTGACAAAAATTAATCTTTTATGCTCTTATTTCACCATAAGCCCAGCTTGCGTTCATTGATACCAGCATACATGAATTACCTTGGATATTGGATAGAATGATTTCTGTGGCCCTTGAAATCAGAAACCCAATATAAGATCCTGTTGGATCTAGCTTGCATGCAAAGAAATCAATGAAACTAAATGGTGTTACAGATCGCAGCCTCCAATCCAAGACACTGAGAACAAGAAGTTCCATCCTTAGGATTGTTCTTGGTTCAAATATAAATTTCGCCCCTTCAATCTACAAAATAAAACATTATTCTGTTCACTCTCCCTTTTCTCGTAAATTAAGTAAATTGAAAAGAATTACAAATTTACATAATGCATACCTGGAAACCTAATAGAGAAGGAACCAGAGGTTCCTCCATTTTGGCAGCTAACGACAAGCAAGCAACAGATAAGAGTTGCAACGGCCATCCCTTTTCCAGCTGAAACAGTAAAATCATCTTTAAGTTAATATATAATAATGATGACGATGATAATAAGAATAATTTGACACTGATATTATAATATACAAATTGTAATGTTAAATAATTTTCTTTCATGGTACGTGGGAATTATTCACAATCCTATGATGTTCCCACGTGCCAGGACAAGTACATTACATCTATAATTAACAATAAAAGAAAGAGAAAGACTATCCAAAGGTATCACATTCACATACAAACTTTACAAGGGGCATAATGAGTGCCCAATAAAGTTTACAGTGTAGTTAAACTCATTAGAGAAAAACAAAAGACAAAAAAAAAAAAAATTAGAGACTTTTATAAAAGTCCCAGCTCGAATTTTTTTAAAAAAAATGTATAAAATTTATAAAAATAGACAAAACTACGTGTTATGTGACTTACATTAATAAAAAAAAAAAAATTTATTGCACAAATCATTTACTCTAGCAACAAAATATATGCAAATTATATTATTGCATCCCTACTCCAAAAATCCAACCTTAGTCAAATTAGAATTGCATGGTGATCTTCCACATTAGTGCAAAGTTTAATGATGAATTATTTTTGTCCTAAAATGAATATTAATGTCCCTATACTATTACGTCGAAGTATTATAAATTTTCCAATACTCTTACGTCAAAGTATTATAAATTATGTGACTAAAATGATAATATTTTAACAATAATAATACAGTAATAAAAAATTATCGAGTTTACGTCTCAGTCAAAATAAGTTTTTTAAAAAAAAAAAGAAAAGAAAATGAAAGCTTACTGGCAATCGGCGAGAGCAGAGAAATCGATCTAAGTAGTTGACGGAGAGATACGCCGTCAAGGGCTGGAATCTATAGTACGCTTGCACCTGAAAAACGCGGTAACGATAAGCAATGAGAAATGAGTCTAAGGAGCGCCGCCGCCGCTAGGACGACCGCCGTCGATGGATCCAACGGCTGATAATCGATCTGATAAATGGCTCAGATCTCTTATTTTAAGTTAGCAAACTGCGAATCAGAAAACGATTCGGTGGCATTATCGTAATATAGCTAAAAGTTTCTGTTTGGTTTTACCTTGAGAATCCATGCAACCGAATCTTCTCGAGCCGAAGCTTCGAGAGACCGAGATTGGAACCGAGACAAGTAGTCGAATCCCGGCACGAAGTTCCTTTCGTCCTCTATGAACCCGGCAATGGACTCCTCCGTACAGGCCGAGGATTCGAGGTCCGACGAGGAGCAGTCCGGCGACTCGCCGGAGAAGATTTCGGAGGAGTTCTCGCTGCAAAGAAGGTCGGAAAAGCAGTCCGAGCACGACACCGACATGATCGCCGACACGACCAGTTTCTCATTCTCCTCTCATAGCGCCGGAATATTGGTCGGAGACGCCACTAGAGTGACCGGAATGCCGTTGCTTGGAGACTGAAGAGTTAAAGAAGGTTTTGGTATGGCGTTGAAAGTTCTCGGTTTCAATGAATGAATGAATGAATTTTAGTCTGTTTCCTTGTGTATAAATATGACGGTTGATGTGATTTTTCATTTTAAATTTGTTATTACTGTTTTCCTTTTTTGTTTTCTTGCAGCGCGTTTGAATTGAGAAAAAATATGTTAAAAAAGAAAAAAATTGTGAAAAAATAAAATTATTTAGATAAATGAAGAAAATTATGACAAAGAAAGTGATAAGAAAGAAAAATAAATAATAATTTGTGAAAGAAAAAGTGACGAAAAAAATAAATTATTTGTATTAGTAGAGAAATTTGTAAGAAAAAAGTGTGAAAAAAGATGAATAGTAATTAATGGAGAAAAAGTAAGAAAAATAATTTATTTAGATAAATAAAAACATTAACAGAAAGAAAAAAAATATAAAATAAATGTAATTTTTTTTATTTTTTGGCTTTGATTTTCGAAGGCTCGCTTTTATTTTGGACAAGAGTACGTGTATATCACTATATTTAAGTCATAATAAGTAATAATGTATTTTTATCTAACTGATATTTAATATTTTTTTTATAAACTTAATTATTTAAAATCATTCTTGTGAAGTTAAAAAAATATTCTTGATTTAGTTTTCAATTCCACTCCATCAAAAATTTATAGACAAATATATAAAATAAATAAATAAATTGTTTGAACTTAATTAGTAGTACGTATGTTCTTGGAGTTTGCAGAATTTAAAGCAATATAGCTTTCTTATGTTATGTTAATAAATCTCCTCTCTTTGGGCGTTCAAAGAAAAAAAAAAAAAAAAACTCCTCTCCTTTCTTATATGGCTGCTAGTTTTGGTTCGGTGATTGTAACTTTGCTTGTGAAGTTCTATAATTTACCTGGAATGGAAAACATGATATTCTATACAAATAATTGCACAATTAACATACCCACTGTGAGGCGCTTCTCCTGCAACTCCTACAATCGGGGATATTTAGTACGAATGTAGCATATGAATTTAAATTTTATTAATATTATAATTAGACTTGCTCGTCTTAAAATTAATAATATTTTATTAGTGAATTCTTTTTATGAGAAATTAAATAAGAAAATCAACAATTTAAAAAGGGAATAACCAATTTTTTAAATTTAAACTTTTGTAATTTTTTCTATTTAAAATATAAACCTTTTAAGTTTTCTATTTAAATGCTAAACCTTTATTTTTTGTTTTATTCAAATCTTTTTACAATGAAACTGTTAATTTTTTCATTAACTTTAATCCTGTTTCTGCCTGTTTTCGTTAAATTTAACGGAAAAGTTAACGGTAAATCATATAAAAGAACTTAAATAGAAAAAAAAAATAAAGATTTAAATTTTAAACAAAAAATTTAAAAAGTTTATACCTCAAATAAAAAAAATTATAAAAATTTAGATCTAAAAAATTAATTATCTCATTTAAAAATTAACTATAACTTATAGATTCAATAATTATTATATATGAGATAAATTATTTTTGTGTTAAAAAAACAAACAATTAACATACCTGTAGATGTATGCGTATACAGAGAAGACTTTTCTTGGCAAAGAAAATTTGCACTAACTAGTCAATTGGTCAACGAATCAAAACAACCACCGATTTGTGAAGTGGAGAATGTAAAAAAACTTGTCCTAATACGAGAGATTATAAGTTTAAGTTCCTATCAAATTAATTGGTAAGGTTAAATATATGTTAATTTTACAGAATTATAAATAGTGTGACGACATTTAGTGAATTTGTGGAATTTGTTCTTTTTAATATAAATCACTTGATCTGTCTCATGCAGTAATTTAACGTAATTTTTTTGATAAATTTATATAATACCACTCTTGATTATCATTTTTTGCATTAAAAAACTTATCAAAACAAGGACCACAAAATTAATGTATCAATCAACTACGAGCATCTGCTTTCCACCGCCCCAATCTGCCATTTCACCGTTGAAATTAGAAAACGTAAAGGGGAAATGTAGGCATTGGATTCAACTTTGCCGCTAAATTTGGTGGCTTCTATATGACATTGAAACCAGCTTCTCTGTCCTCATCTTCATAAGAATCATAACTAAAAGTTTCTAAAACTCATTAGAAATATAAGTAAAACTGGCCCAAAAAAATGTTACTCCGTGAATTGAAAAGCATATCATCACATTGTTTCGCCACACATGCGTACCAAATTATCTTACGTTTGAATTAAAGTTCATTGTCATGTTTCATTCCATAGTGAAAGTTTTTGATCGAAACCACATTTTATTTTATTTATTTATTTTGTCTAAGTTAGGGTCCAATTGTAACTCACTTATCTCAGCGTCTATCCAAACAATATCTTAGGATTCGAAACGGGGAGAGAATAAGAAATTGGGAATAGAAAATGAAAGGAATGAAAAGTAGAAGTAAAATTTTTTTTTTTATATTATCCGTATTTGGCAAAGAATGGTGTGAGAAATTAAAAATTAAATTTTTTTTTAGCAAAATGTAAAAGGTGAAAGGAAACAAAATAATATTTGTTACAATTTCAATTTTATCCTCACACTATAACTAATGAATATTATGAGTTAATATTAAATTGGTCATTTTGTTGTGAGTTAAGAAAGAGAGTCTAAATTTTTCAAATAGATTTGGTGAATTTAGGAGGAAAATTTTGAAACTTTAAGTTTTCTCATTTTGTCTTATCTATTATTTAGACATTTCTCGAACAAAAACAAAACTTTTTCTTTTATTTTTTTCTCATTTTTGTTTTTTTTTTCTCCCAAATACAATGTTAGACGTGAGCATAATACTGGATAGCCCCAATGATAATAGGCACTGCCCAACTAAACCCTAGGACCTATTAAAGCATTTGTGATGTTGGCATAAATTGCGGCTATGCCAGAGACATCCAGCACTTGCGCCTATTGGGTGCCACCATATATATTTTTTTTGTGCTCTTATTATTACGCAATCTTAATTGAAAGAAAATTTGCTGGGCAATGCCAAATATATCACTATCCATACTTTAGCTTTTTTCCTTTTTTTCCGATTTTCCAAAGAAACACATAAAAAAGTAATATAAAAAAATGAAACACTTAAAATTAATGACAAAAACATTTACAGCTCCATTATGACGTTGCTAACGATGTCACAGCCATGGCGCACAGACCAATGGACCAAAATTTTCAAAATGAAGCTCTCTTTGCGCCCTCCTCTCTGTCTCGGGTAGCCCTTGAATCCAACTTGTTTTTTTAATTTTTTCTGACAAGAAAATGAAAAAATATAAATAATATCTTACAGTTTTATTATAAAAGATTGAAATCATACGTAGAAAAAAGACTAAGGTCAAACTCAAAGAACAAACATGTATTCTAGTATCACATCAACCGTATATTTATCTCCACCACATGCTTAAAAATGTTCAAACCCACGCCTACAGTACAACACCAATCGAATGTCTTAACCGTCAGCGGTTTACCACTGAGCCATAATAGGCCGTGGTCTTGAATCCAACTACGAAAGTGTCAAAATTGATGAGGTGATAGGGAGGGCCTTGGCCGGGTTCAATTTCGGGCAAAAATGATGGAGCCTAAGTTAATTTAGTTGTTGCTTTGTTACTTCTTCAATCTCAAAATATTTGAAACATATCCATGAACTATACTTTAATTGATATTATAATTATCTCTAAAATTAAATTATATCTGATCCAGTTTATATTGTGTTCAGTGTAATTTTTCTTAACAGTTTATAGAATACTGAGTCTTTTTTTTATTTTATAGGTAAAAACATGACATATCGCATCTAATTAAGTAATTTGCTCCTGAATTTTCTTGATGTGAAAATGAAATGACCGAAATTTTGATTGCTCTCGGACACCATGTTCATCCTTTTTCGTGTGATTTATGTTTTTGTTTGTCTGATAATTTAGTGATTACTGAATCTCTTTAAAAGACAAGAATGAAGTGTTCAGGCGAGAGTTTGAGACTGAGGAACACTCCCTAAGATCAACAAGACAACCTCTTGTGTGAATTATGTTAACTACAATTATAATGTAATTCCATTGTCTCTTATATTACTTTTTAATAAAATTTGATCTGAATTATAAGGGGAAAAAATCTTGCTGACGAGATGAGCAGAATTCAAAGGCGTCAGCAGCACCATCAACTACTTCCCCTCAAGAACTGTCTGCCACCATTCCTTTGCTCTTTTTTTTCACTGTTCCAAAGTCTCAACCGCAAAATGTCTTATATTATAATTGTGTCCTCAGACTTGTACGCGTCCTATGGCATTTATGTTTGACAAAACTTGTCGGGCATCAAGAAGCGAGATGCCATTATCGTGTGGAAGATTGTATATATTAAATCAACATCGATGATCTCATTGATTTTCCAAATTTTGGTCCCATAGGTGATATGATCTTACATATATAAAAAATACTAAAATGTAGACACCTGTCGTGCAGAGGGGACTTAGGACTTTTTTTTAAAAAACAACTAGTTAGGATTGCCCCTTACTTACTCGACAATGTTACATTGAAACTTTTGGTAGATAAAGTTTAGGTGGAATCAAAATAATATAAAATATTAAACTTTTGATTTTAAAAAGATTAAAAAAATAGATAAATTATTAAATATTATTAAATAAAATATACACCCATTTATATATTTTTAATATACACTAAGGTAGTGGTACTCATGTTATATATGTCATCCTTAGCTTCACTAGTTTTCCCTTTCTTTCTTTTTTTTTTTTTTGTTCAGGTGCATTTTATTTCTGAAGGCTTGGATCATTGTATTTTTTAATAAAATTACATTTTCAATAATGTTATTTAAATATTTTTTCAGAAAAAATAAAGATTTACTCAATAATATATTGAATTTGAGTATTTTTTTTAGTGTTAAGCTTATTTTAGTATCAACCTATCAAATAAATAATTTCTTCTGGCATTCTAATTTGTGTTTATGATATAGAAATTAAATTTTGTTTCACAAATATTAGTGTTCTGATGAACTGGTTAGTTTATAGAAATTAACTCAATATTATATCAAAACGCATATAAACGTGATAGAATGTGCAAGCATGACAAATTAAATGGGTGCAATAAGTTTTTTTTTTTTTTGAACAACAAAAGCAGTGATGGTAACAGTGATGATAATAACAAAAAAGTACAAGAAGTTATTAAAAACATGTAATAACAGTCAAGATAATAGATAGACATGTTGAATTCACTTGATGTTATAGTTATTGCATTATTTTACTTTTTTTTTTTTTGCATATGCTATCTTGTTTTGTATATATTATCATTTTTATTAGCCTTTTTGACAGTTCATTACATTTTGTCAATCCTTGTTGCACATTTGATTGTATTTGTTGCACATCTTACATGATTCAATAAAAAATTTTAAAAATATACTAGATAGTAACATTTAGGTAGTTTTAAAGTAACGTGTATTATTAGATGATTAAAATTAAAAAAAATAAATATACTGTTAAATATCATTGGATAAATTGTATAATTTTTTTATTACTACTTAAGATTAAGTCGTGAAACTCAAATTTAAATTTCAAAATTTTGAATTTATTATTGTATGGAACCATGTCATACCATTCCTGACTGATTTCTCTACGGTTTTTCTATAGTAGATCTCATAAAGTTAATATTCTGTGTATGCCTCTCTCTCTCCTCTTTTGGAAACCCAATTCAACATTTTGTCCTTATTATAAATTATCTATAACTTCCTGTAACTATATATGATAAAATAATTAAAGCACCTTTTCAAAAATTTGATTAACTGCAAGTAGTCTCATTTTCAAATCTATGATCGTGACTTTATGGTTAATATTGAAATTCGAAGTATAAATGAGTTAAAATTTTGGACAGAACCTCCTCTTAGAATAGGGTCAAACTTCTAGCTGATATAATAAGAGTCACTCTCTATTTCTGTTGCAGTTTCTTGTCCATTGCCATCTTTTGGTGTCTGTTGGTACCCACTAGTTATGGTACATAATATTGCTGTTGTTTTTTCTGTTGGCTTTTTTTTTTCGGCCAAGAGTTATAACACAAGGGGGGAAGGGGGGGATCGAGGGAATGCAGATTTTTTCTCCCTTTTTTTTTTTTAATTTTTAGTTCTTCTTAAGAGCTGAAAAATTAACCTAGTAGTTCTACCACCAGTCCCACAACTGGTGACAAAAATTAGGAAATGGTCTATTTCGTTCTCTCTTTTCTACCCTCAAGTGGGAGCAAGTTGCTAATAATAATTGCCTTACATTGACAAATGTTCTTTCCTTGCTTTTTACATGTTCATAAGTCAGAAATGTAAGCACTTAATGGTGTCTACATTACGTGCTCAAAGAAAACAATTATGTATCGTCACTAAAAATCTAAAGTAGATATCTCATAATTAAGAAATCGACAAGTAAGGTTTGCTCAAAACTTGGGAACTGTCTAAAAGGATTTCAAGTTAACAAAAAGAAATTGAATCTGAATTAAATAATAAAAGTGGCAAGAAATTGTCTGTGGACACGACGCACATTTATAAGATATATGTATACAAAAAATTAAATAGAATTGAATTGATAATTAATTTCTGCGTGTACCTAACAATTTTGAATTCCGTTTAAAATTTTTTTATTCTCCGTCTCAATTATACTAAATAAAGATCTAAGAGTTGTTTTAGTCGTTCAATTAGTGTGCTCATCATTTTATCCATCAAAAGCATGATTCTGGGGTCACATCAATTAAGATTATTCATGAACTCGTGCTATCTTTACTTCTAGCTAGTCTGATGATGAAATATCAGTTTTTCCACAGGCCTCTTTAATTGGAGAAAGTGGAAGTTTGTATCTCATCTGCCTCATCTCCCTCTCCTATTAGCCTAAGTCCTCCAATCAGACTAAAATAAAATACCTGTTTTTTTTATTTTTATTTTTACTTTTTTTTGTGTTTTTTGTTCAGCCATAACGCAATTTAAAAGAAAAATCTTTAAACGTTTAATTACGGAAACGTCTGCTTGTTACAAAATAGTTTTAGGGGTGCTATCCGCAGCAGCACCAAAAAAAATTAATTTGTTTAAATATTAAACCAAAGAAGGTTTTAGTCTAGTGTGAAAAAGGTGGAGCTAATAACAAATACAAGTTTGACTGAACTGGTCAAACAAATAAAAAGAAGTGGTGATTTCTACAAGCCATGCATCTTATGGTTAGAGTAGGTAGGCAATAGAATCATTGTCTGACTAATAAAACATCTTAGGTTAGGCAGGTCCAGGCGCACCGCGGAAGACAATTTCTTTAGACTTATGTAACCCAAAAGAAAAAAGCACTTCAAATATCTCTTTCTTTTTTTTTTTAACAATCAAAAAAAAAAAACATATGTCGACAGTATATAAATTATTACAATTGTAAACTAAAACTAAAAGTTATTTATCAATGCTTTCATTTAATCTCCCTCATAAGAAAAATTTACTATATAAGTACTCTTAAATTTGAGCGAGTCTCTCTTAAAATGTTTTAAAATCTATAAATTCTTTTTTTTTTTTTTTGTTAGATGGGGAGGCATGGACAGATGATTACGGTTTGGTTACGAATGTGCATCATTTAATCAAAATTTTTGATTTTTGTACATTAAAAAATAGAATCCAGCATTCATTTACACAGTCTTCTTTTTTTTTTTTTTTTTTTCTGTTATTAGTTTCAGTCTCCATCCTTAAACTTGATTGATCAGTGTAGATTGTCAACATTCACTGACCTTTTTTCCCCTTAAGAATTGGTGATATTTCGGTCCTCTGACTTCTTAGTTAAGTAATCCAATAATTTCATTCATAACACAGCATTTTCTGGATCATTCTGCCCTTGAGGAGGAAGAAAGGGAAGAGAAAGTAGCAACGTAAGCTTTTTAAAAAAAAAAAAAAAAAATCGGTTCTATTTTCTACAGTTATCAAAAAAAGAACCAATGGGGTAATTATACTTGGAAAAAGAACATAATAGATAACATGCATAACCGATCCCACTCTGACAGGCAAACGCATTCTGCTCCATTCTAATATGAACATCTTAAGGCTAAAACAATTTTAAAACGGAAAAACTTCGTAATACGAAATTGACTGGAATCTTGACAGTGTGACCAATAAAAATTAGAGTATTACTACGTAGTTTCATTTAGATTGTAACAAAGTTACAACAATTTTATTTAATAATATCTAACAAATTTATCCTTTTTTTTAAATTTTTCTACATTAAACCATCTAAGAGCCCACATCACTAGCTCTTTGAAGCCGCCTATGAAACTTCTAAGTTTTTTAAATTATTTTTTGTGTAAAAATTATATCCCATATCAGCAAAATTAGTCATTGCCCATCCTGAGGATGAGAAATGAGGATATGATACTGGGGACATGTATGTCTAATTATTAATTTCTGTTCTTCATTTATTCTAATTTTATCCAATCTGCCCCCCTGGCCATTGTCACTTTTAAAGCAAGCTCAAATTAATTCATTCATCCCCTATCATGGTATTTATTGCTCAATAATTAAAAAGATGACCAAAAAGTGGGTACATTATTTTCAGAAGTCAGAACTCTCTTTTTTCTCTTCTCTGTTTTTTTCGTCTTCTTTGGTCCTTGTATTATTTGCCTGTTAAAGACAAAGGTTCAACAAAAGGAAGGTCGAACCTTTTTTTCCTTTTCTTCTCTCACTTTACCTTCAGTGATTCCTTTTGTTTTCTACTTTCGCCAAACAGAGTGAAGCAGAAATTTGAAATGACTGACTTCAATTGATAATGAAATAAGATTAAAAATTATGTTTTATGACCTTAGGATTCTGGTACCAGTTCCTATCTTGCATCCACTGTATTCACAAAATAGGCATACATAGGATAGGACCCATGTAGCTCCTTTCGAAACTTTGATCGGTGAGGCACATCGAGCCCCTTGAACAGCAAGCCCTGTCAAGTCTAATCCCACTGAACTGTGCCCATTTTTTTTTTAGCACCAATACATGCTTCATTTTTTATTTTACATCATACAAGTAGATATGCAGTCAATTTAATAATACTTAATAATTTTTTTTATAAATTTAATTATATAATATTTTATATAGTTGCGTGCTCATATGTGTCTTAATAAAATTGAGCTAAGATTTTTTTTTTTTTTTTTTTTTTTGGTGTATATAAGGACTTCATCAAGCCCCAGTTACGTGTCTTATGCCTGATCGCTCAAAATGCCCCATGGTTGTCCCCCTTTAGGTAGGAACTTGCCCCTAGATTATACGTACGTACGTGGCCGTTGAAGGCCTTGAAGTTGACCAAGATTCGTCGGTTAAAATGGATTAGAATTGGAAGTCTGTAAATAAGTAAGAGTTAGATGGATTGGTGTTGAATTAGGATGAGATATATTTTAGGATATAAAGATTTAAGTGTTTTGTTTATGTGATCGGTCAATAGATGTTATCAGTGTGATTTGTAAGTGTGGTTTGATATTTATATTAATTGTATTTTTTCAATTAGTATAGCAATTTAATTAATAATATCGAGACTCAAGTTGCTCTCCGTTTACTGACAGTTATATTAGAACTATTGGTAGAATTTGGGTGTAAAGCGTAAATTTCGAATCTAAAACAATTAAACTCGAAAATACAAAAATAAATTACAAATAAAAATTGTAAAGTAAAAGAAAATTTACGTGGGGTCAATCTCCGTAGATCCTCCGATTAGTGTTCCTGTTTTGACTCCGTCAAGGGCTGCATGAGCTTGATCTTGACAGAAATAATTTCCACCGCTTTTTCTTGAACTGGATAGACTGAAACTGTATCTGATTTGGACGTTTTGACTACGTTTAGGAACCGTAGAGACTTGATCTGAGCCGATCTGGTTTAATTTCACCGAGGGTCGAATGGACTTATTCTCGGATGAGCTGCCTGAATTTTGCTGAGGGCCGTATGAGATTTAATCCCAGCTGGATTTATAATATTTTGATTTTTTTTTTCTCTTTTTTTTTTTTTTTCTTTTTTTTTTCTTCTTTCTTTTTTTTTTCTTTTTCCGTCTGCTGCTGGCTGCCTTCTTTTCTTCTTTTTTTTTTTTTTTCTCTGCTTCTTTCTAATTGGGGGGAGGCCATTTATAGGCCTCCCCCATGCCTGCCACCAACCAATTGGTTGGTGGCATTAAAGGTAAAGGTTGGCGGCTGCCAACCACTATTTTTTTTTTATTTTTTTTTTTAAATTTATTTATTTGTTTACAAATGCCCCCACTTCAAGGGTCAGTAAGAAAGATTTTTACAGAGATAATTCGAACCGAGTCTTGAAGTCCAGTTTGAAATTTGGAAAGTCCTGATGAACATTGAATCTTGGAGTCTTCTATCTTTGACCATCTCCGCTGTTGTTGGATCGCAATAGGAAACCGATATGATCTTGAGGAAGTTAGCAGCCCAGCCAATATAAAAATTGAAGTCTTGGCTCCAGGTGCGTTCGAGCTTCCATGGCTGGCAAAGGCTGGCAAAGGTTCTTTGAAGTTCCAAAGCTCTGGTGAGGATGATCCAGTAGGCAAAGAACTTGAACCTCCCCAAGAGGAAGGCCCAGGACCTTGGAACTTCAAGACCGGCACACAGAGAGACTGACTGTAGTGATGATTCCTAAGTCTGCTTCGACGTAAGGAGAGTAGTTGGAACTTCCCCGTACATCACCGCATCCAAAGGAAGATTAGGATAATTGCAGCGTCTCATCCCTCTGTAGTAGATGTGAACTAAGGAGAGTAGTTGGAACTCCATGACACCGATGGCGTTAGGGATCCCTCGAGGAAGACTACTCCTTCTTTTCTTAGCTCGTGCGCCTCCAACTTCTTGATCGAAGAACTTCCTGAGACAAGTGTAGAGACTAGCCATTTTCTTTTGAGAAAGAAGAGTTGAGGGGTGAGTATTATAACTCGGGAATGCAAGATATATATATACATGCGATAAAGTTTTTTTTTTTTTTTTTTTTTGAAAAAGTCAAAAAGAAGGTACGCAGAATCGAGTAGGGCCATCTACGTCCCTTTCCAGCATAAGAGACAACAGAGGCAGCGGCTGACGCGTGACACGAAAGTCGTTACCGTGTGTTGCAGAAGTCGTTGCCGTGTGCTGCAGAAGTCGTTGCCGTGTGCTGCAGAAGTCGTTGCCGTGTGCTGCCAAAGTCGTTGCACCTTATCTTGTCGGCCGTCCTAGCGGGGCCCGAGGCGCAGCTCCAAGTCAAGCTCGACCTCGTCTGGTAGGCCGATGATGTTGACGTCGCTTTCCGGCTGGTTGATGCTGCCGGAATATTCTGGAAAGAGAGGCAAAATTTCGCCGGAATGACTCCTGTGTGCTAGAAAAATTCCTCCTACACTTAAGTATCTAGGAGGGATGAACCCTTGGCTGACTCCGTGAAACCACCAGGACCAGTATGTATGCTCCCATAGGCTACGGCTTTGATGAACGTACCGTGGAGAGACCATTGCAGTGGTAGAACTTGGGCCGGCTTCATTTGAGGGTGAAGCTGTACTGGTGAGATCTACTATAGGAACAACAGGCTGTGCTTTGGAAATACCATCTCTCAGCGCCACTGTTTCCCTATGTCTCCGATTCTGGAACCAAAAATATACATTTTTTCCTTCGACTGCCCCTAGCGGGCGAAGTCGTGAGACAAGTTGGAGAATCTGTGTAGAGTTAGGGACAATACCTCCATCGTTGTAGAAGACTTCCTCCAAAATTTGCAGTTGTGCCATGGTCGGTTGCCACCTTGTGCGAGGTGACCTTTCTTCTCCCTTGTCTTGAGGTTCTGCAACTGGTTCCATCTTTCTTGCGGCAGAGGAGCAAAGGTCTTGGTATGTGGTGAAGATCGGTTGAGACTGATGCTGACTTTTCAGAATCAAACCCTCCGTCGGTTTTATATTTTTGGGCCGTTCACAGTTTATACTCATGCGGGCCAGGAGTTGGATTGGATTTTGAACTTGGGTTCTGGACTGTGTTTGGAACTTGGAATTTTTTGGTTTTCGGACTTTTGGATTGGATTTGGGTCGAGTGTTTGGGTTTTGGATTTGAATTTGGGTTTTGGACTTGGATTTGGGTTGAGTGTTTGGGTTTTGGATCTAGATTTGGGTTGAGTGTTTGAGTTTTGGATCTGGATTTGGGTTTTGGGCTTTTGAGTTGAGTGTTTGGATTTGGATTTTCGGGTTTGGATTTTCGCTTGGATTTTCAGATCGGGAATTCCGAACTCTTTTGTTTTTTTTTTTTTTTGATTTTTTTTTGATTTTTTGATTTTTTTTGATTTTTTTTTTATTTTTTTGATTTTTTGATTTTTTTTTCTTTTCTTTTTTTCTATATTTTTTTTTGAATTTTTTTTTTCAACATATTTACATATAATACTGTTTCAGAAATTTACCATTGATTGGGCCGATTCGGACGCCTTCTTGGTCTGACAGCATGTAAGCGTTGTGAGTGTAGGCCTCCTGCACTAAGTATGGCCCGTCCCATTTGGAAGTAAGCTTGTCACTAGGCCGATGCTTCATGTTGATGGGCCGTCGCACTGCAAGAATAAGATCTCCAACTTGAAAAGATCGAGGGCGGACCCTGCGGTTGAATGTGTTGGTGAGCCGGGCTTGGTAGCACTCAAGTTGCTGTTGTGCTTCGAGCCTCCTTTCATCGAGAGCTTCTAACTCATCCAGACGTAGACGAGCATTCTCCTCTTGTGTGAGTCCTTCCAGAACAGCCATGCACAGGGATGGAATCTGTGTTTCCAACGGCAGTATTGCTTCGACACCGTAGACAAGTGAGTATGGCGTCGCCTGTGTTGGAGTCCGGTAAGTTGTACGATACGCCCATAATGCCTCCGGAATTCTGTCATGCCAATCTCTTTTGGATTTAGAGACTACCTTTCGCAACAGGTTGCATAAGGTCTTGTTGAATGCTTCGGCCAAGCCATTTGCTGGGGCATTGTACATGGATGATTTGTACTGCTTGAACTTGAATTTCTCGCAAAGTTTGTCGATTAAGCTGTTGTAGAACTGCTTACCATTATCAGTGATGATGAATCGAGGGACTCCATAGCGATAGATTAGCTGAGTCCGGATGAAATTGGCAACATGCTCCTTCTTTACCTCTCTAAGTGGAATGGCTTCAGCCCATTTTGAGAAGTAGTCGGTTGCTGCGAGGATGTAGAGGTGACCTAGGGATGACTTTGGCAAGGGCCCCACTAAGTCGAGACCCCAAGCTTCAAAGGGCCAGGATGAGACAGTTGGATGCAATGGCTCCGGTGGTTGATGTATGTAATTCGCATGAAATTGACAAGCTTGACAAGTTTTAGCAAACTCAATGGAATCACGTATCATGGTTGGCCAGTAGTATCCCATCCTTCTGAGTTGAAAGTGCAACTTAGGCCCCGATTGATGTCCGCCACAAACACCAGAATGTGCTTCAGTGAGAGCCTGTTTTGCCTCTTCATTGGCTAGGCAGTGAAGTAGAACTCCATCAAAAGACCTTCGATACAGAGCATTCTTGAGATATATGAACCGGGGAGCTCGTCGTTGAATTTCTGTTTTATGACGACGATCTTCGGGCAGCTTCCCGTGCTGTAGGTAGTCAATGATTGGTTGGCGCCAATCCTCGTCCTCCGCTAGACGTACAGATACAGCGTTGGCTGCTGTAGTTTCTTCATCATCCTTTTGTGGCACTATCCATTTCTGACATACAGCAACAACTGTAGCCTGGATTTCTGACTTTGCAAGAGAAGTAGCCAGGTTAGCTAACGCGTCTGCCTGAGTGTTTTCTCGTCGAGGCACATGCTCCAAGGTGATGCTTTCAAATTCATCCATTAGCTGTCGAGCACGTTGATGGTAAGGCGCAAGGTCCTCTTTCTTCACGTCATACAATCCTGTAAGTTGGTTGATGACGAGCTGGGAATCTCCATGGACTTCTATAGTTGGAATCTTCATATCGACAGCCATTTGAAGACCAATGATCAAAGCCTGGTATTCAGCAACATTATTTGAACATAACTCACCGAGAATGATAGCATATGGTAGTATTTGTCGTTGAGGGGTGACAAATACTATGCCGGCACCAGCACCATCACGCCTTGCTGCACCATCAAAGAACATCGTCCATGGTGGCAGTGTTTCAATGTAAAAGACCTCTTCATCTGGAAGATCATCTGTGAACTCCCAATCTGACGGAACAGGGTGATCTGCAAGGAAGTCTGCTAGAGCTTGTCCTTTGACTGCTTTTTGAGGCACGTAGACAATGTCGTAGCTTTGTAGGATTACTGCCCACTTGGCAAGTCGTCCTAACAAGATTGGTCTGGATAAGATATATTTGACAGGATCAGCTCTAGTAATGAGACGTACCGTGTGAGCTTGCATGTAGTGCCTCAGTTTGTCAATGGCAAAGAACAATGCTAGACATGTCTTTTCAATGGGTGAATAACTCAGCTCCGGACCATTTAGTGTTCTGCTCAAGTAGTACAGAGCAACTTCCTTTCCCTGCTCATTTTCCTGTGCAAGCAAGGCTCCCAAAGATCTTTCCTGCGCTACAATGTAGAGAATCAACGACTTTCCTTGAATTGGAGCTCCTAGGACTGGTGGATTTGAAAGGTACTTCTTTATGCTCTCAAAGGCTTTGCTGCAAGCTCCGTCCCACTCGAAGTTGACATCTTTCTTCATCAACCGATGGAAAGGTTGACATCTCCCAGCTAAATTGGAGATAAAACGGCGAATGTAGGCCAGCTTTCCTTGTAGACTTCGCAGCTCGTGCAGGTTTTTAGGTTCAGGCATCTTTTGAATTGCCTCAACCTTTGACTGATCAACTTCGATTCCACGATGGCGCACCACGAACCCAAGAAACTTTCCTGATGTGACACCGAATGCGCACTTGAGAGGGTTCATTTTGAGCTGATGCCTCCGAAGTCTCTCGAACACTGTCTTGAGATCCTCGAGGTGGTCTTTGCGCTTCTTAGTCTTTACAACTAAGTCATCAACATAACATTCTACAATCTTGTGCAGCATGTCATCAAAAATTTTTTGCATAGCACGTTGATAAGTGGCGCCAGCATTTTTCAATCCAAACGGCATAACTTTGTAGCAGTATATACCTTTTGGGGTGCGGAATGCTGTCAACTTCATGTCTTCTGGTGCCATTCTGATTTGGTTATAGCCTGAAGAACCATCCATGAAAGACAATGCTTCGTGACCCGTTGTTGCATCGACTGTGATCTCCGTTATGGGCAATGGAAAGTCATCTTTCGGGCAGGCCTTGTTAAGATCTCGAAAATCAACACATACCCTCAACTGTCCATTCTTCTTTCTTACTGGGACAATGTTGGCAATCCACGTTGGGTAGGTGACCTCTCGGATGAAGCCGGCATTGATCAGCTTGTTCACCTCCTCCTCGATTTGTGGAATGAGTTCCGGGCGGAACCGTCGTTGTGGCTGCTTGACAGAACGGACACCCTTCTTTACTGCTAGATGATGCACCGCAATTTTTGGGTCAAGTCCAGGCATTTTTTTGTAACTCCATGCGAACATGTCCCTGTATTGACTTAATACCTGAACATATTCTTGCTCTTCTTCTGCAGTAAGTAAAGCACTTACAAATGTAGGTCGGGGATCTTCCGGAGAGCCAAGATTGACCTCCTTGAGTTCATCAACAGTCGCTTGGCCACCATCTTCAAGTTCCGGGGGAGCCTCCTTCACTTCACCATCTAATGAGTCGGAATCAGCCTCCTCGCTGATTGTGACATGAAATGTGGAGCCTCTGACTTCACCTTCTTTGTTTGATTGGATAAGCCTGTCTTGTCTGGTTGTGGTGGTGATGACACGTGCATCAACTGCTCCGCTTCGGCTATTTAGCGTGATCCGGACAGGTGAGTTCTCCTGATAGCCCAAGCCAGGTCGGGACTGTGATGTTTGAGAAGCGGTGCCATGTGTGGATGGCAGTGTACCCATTGTGCTCGGGTTTGAAAAGTCATAGCCCGCCTTTGCCAAAAGCTTGTATGCATTAGGATCAAATCCTTCATGTGTTCTTCTTTCTGGAAGTGAGCCGCCTTCGACTGCCCCCGTGTGTGGTTTGACGAAGCCTTTTAATGGTTTTGAAGATAAAACCGGTTCAATCTTTGGTATCGGCAGAGTGTAAGTTTCTTTCAGGTTGTGCAGCTCTTTTGTTTTGGGTTGGCTATGTCCTTGCTCCTGTTTAAGATCAATACAATAAGAGAAAGGGGGTTGACCTTCTGAGCGTCGTGACTTCGGCACATAGCGTAGGACTGGAGTGGAGCTTGAAGATGCAACATCCTTCGGACGAAGTTCAGCAGGCTGTGGCAGCTTTTCATTTGCCGGAGTTTGAGGTTGAGCATTGGCAAGTTCTTCAACAGCTTTTCCCTTTTTGTGGATGCCCCCAGTCCAAGTAGCTTTTGATGGAATGATCTCCGGATTGTCTGTGTCGGTGTAGAAGACTGCATCCGCCAAATGTGATTCAGCATCATCAAACGGCTTTAAGTCAGCATTGACCTTTTGAACGCCACCATTGTAGTACTTGAAACACTGATGCAAGCTTGAGAGCACAACTCCATTTCCATGAATCCACGGTCGTCCTAGCAACATCTTATATGTGGTACGTGCATCAATCACGTGAAATAGAGTGCTAGAAGTGAGATTACCGATAGTTAACTCCAAGCGAATCATCCCAATCGCTTTCTGTCCTCCTTGATTAAAGCCATGAATCATCAAGCGGCTGTCTGATAATTCATCAATGCCGATGCCGAGCTCCTTTATGGTGGATTTTGGGATAATATTGACTGCTGAGCCATCGTCGATCAGAATACGTCGAACCTTCTGCTCTTTCACATAGCCTGATACATACAGCGGCCGATTGTGGGGTTTGGACCCCAGCAGGAGATCCTCCTCTGAAAATGAGATAGCAGAGTAACATCCGATGTGATTTTGGTCCGCCTGATGCTCCGTCGAGCTGGAATTACTTGATGGCAGAGGTTCAGCTGAGGTCTGAAGAGTATTGCCGACTTGATTTTGCCACACTTCTGTTTTTTGCAAAGCGGTAAACAGCTGAGGGTTAGCGAGAAGGGTTTGGAGAGCTTCATATACCTTCTCTGTTGTCGACTTTTTGTTGTCGAGCGGCTCCTGCTTGTGGTGTGTCACCTCCTCTGATGGTTTTGAAGTGATGGTGGTCTGGTTTGCAGAAGTTATGCCTTCCTGGTCCAGAATGATTTTATTCTGGCTTTTGAGCTTCATGATTAGCTCCTTCAGGACAAAACACTTCTCGGTTGGATGACTTACTATCCGGTGATATTTGCAGAATCTCGGATCGCTGACTCGATCCTTTTCATTCGGCCGTTTGCACTCTGGGAGTTCGATCAGTTTCGCCTCCAGGAGTTGGTCAAGGATGTCGGGAACGTCTGAGTCGGGGAACGGATACTGTTTCTGCTCCAGCTCTCGCAATGTCACCTTCCGCCTTTCCTGTTGTTTTGGCTGAGTTATTTGGGTCGGAGGATTTACCTTGGCTTTAGCTCCCACTTTTACTGGTGCGGTTTCAACAGTCATCACTTCTTTCCCTTTTCCGGAGCTGTTGGGTTTCTTAATCTCCCTTCTGCCCACTTGCTGGTCCAACTGGATGGGAACCGTGCCTCCGGAAGTCTGGATGCTTATCTCCATATCATGTGCGCGGGTCGCCAGTTCTTCGATGGTTCGGGGTTTGACACCCTGCAGGATGTATAACAGCTCCCAATGCATTCCCTGGATGCACATCTCTACGGCAGAAGTCTCTGTCAGACGATCTTTGCAATCCAAGCTGAAGGCACGCCATCTGTTGATGTATTCGACAACGGGCTCTCCTTTTCTTTGTTTGGTGCTGGTAAGCTCCATCATACTTACCGTCCTTCGAGTGCTGAAAAATCTGTTGATGAACTCTCGTTGTAGCTGTTACTAACTGTCGATCGATTCTGGTTCAAGATTTATGAACCAGGTGAAAGCGGTCTCCCTGAGTGAACGAACAAATTGTTTCACCAAGAGATCTCCGTAAGTCCCTGCGTTGTTGCAGGTTTCAACGAAATGGGCGATGTGCTGTTTGGGATCGCCTCGTCCGTCGAATTGTTGAAATTTGGGCGGCTGGTAGCTCAGAGGCATGTTGAGACTTTCGATCCGTCTGGTGTACGGTTTGACGTACATCTGTGATCCTTGGAAGGATGCAGCTTGTTGCAGTCGGATCGTATTGGCTATCATTTCCTGTAATTGTTGAACAGATAGCGAAGCTACAGAATTTGAGGGTGGCAGCTGTGTAGAACTACCTGGTCGCTTTTCTGCAGGGAAGACGTCGGCTGGTGTGGCTTCTGGAGTGAAACCGGGTGGATATGGTTGCTCCTCGCGGATTTCGGGATCAACTTGGATCGGGGCTTTTCCTTTGAGAGCTGCGATCTGTTGATCTTTTTCCTCCACGACTCTGATCAGCTGTAAAATTTTGTTCTCCAATTCTGAAATCCTTTCCTCTGTGCTGGTTGTGTTGGTCATCATGACGGCAACAGATGAGGCTCCGGGAAAGACTGGGGGAGAAAACTCTTCTGATTCTTCTGTGTGAGTCAGATTTTGTTGAGCAGGCTTCGTCGTGTTGCCCCCGATTTCGATCGGGGTGGGTGATCGACTCCTCCATGCGGCAAGAGAGTCAGGGGAGAGATCCTGTTGTGCAAGCTGTGGACTCTCCATTTCGACATTTTGTCGGGTTTGGACGGCAAGAAATTGTGTCCGTCCCCGGGTTTCTGGACCTGCGTACCCAGGTAGGGTAGTTGATGCAGGCAATGGAGCCGTTGCCTTCTTTTTTGTGGCAGCAGTTGTACTCCTTTTCGGTGCCATTTGATGTGTTGAACACCTGTAAAATGTTTTTTTTTTTTTTTTTTACTTTTTACTTTTTACTTTTTACTTTTTACTTTTACTTTTTTTTTACTTTTTTTTTACTTTTTTTTTTTCTCTCGGCTCCCATTTTACCTTTTTTTATTATTATTATTTTTTTTTTTTTAAGGAATAAGAGATGGGAGGTGAAGTTGTCCCACCGAGCGTGCCAAAAATTTGTAAAGCGTAAATTTCGAATCTAAAACAATTAAACTCGAAAATACAAAAATAAATTACAAATAAAAATTGTAAAGTAAAAGAAAATTTACGTGGGGTCAATCTCCGTAGATCCTCCGATTAGTGTTCCTGTTTTGACTTCGTCAAGGGCTGCACGAGCTTAATCTTGACAGAAATAATTTCCACCGCTTTTTCTTGAACTGGATAGACTGAAACTGTATCTGATTTGGACGTTTTGACTACGTTTAGGAACCGTAGAGACTTGATCTGAGCCGATCTGATTTAATTTCACCGAGGGTCGAATGAACTTGTTCTCGGATGAGTTGCCTGAATTTTGCTGAGGGTCGTATGAGACTTAATCCCAGCCGGATTTATAATATTTTGATTTTTTTTTCTCTCTTTTTTTTTTCTTTTTCTTTTTTTTTTCTTCTTTCTTTTTTTTTTCTTTTTCCGCCTGCTGCTGGCTGCCTTCTTTTCTTCTTTTTTTTTTCTCTGCTTCTTTCTAATTGGGGGGAGGCCATTTATAGGCCTCCCCATGCCTGCCACCAACCAATTGGTTGGTGGCATTAAAGGTAAAGGTTGGCGGCTGCCAACCACTATTTTTTTTTTTTTTTTTAAATTTATTTATTTGTTTACATTGGGGTTAAAGTGTCATGTAATTTGACAAATCCTAACCATAAATAATCACCACTTCAACGGAAATATACATCAGTTTGGCGCACAATGCTGACTTCTGTTATGCTCTTCAAATTCGCCTTTTCACATGACAAACCGGTTCTAGCGTGTTATGTTCGAGTATGGATTGGAATTTTGTAAATTGTAAGTGTTGAAGTAGATTTTTCTATCCAAATTGTCACAACTTATACTTATACAATTTTTTTTTTAATTGATTCTAAGTAAGATTTTAACTCAAAATCTTCCATTGAGGACTATACTCTAATAACGGCTACTATAGCGTTGGTATGCATTATGGCTATAAACTAGATTCTACCTAAAGTCAATATATTATTCCATGGATGCTCTAATAGTGCGTCCTGTCGTGATCCAATTATTTCATTATTTAATTACATGTTAGTTAATTCAACACACACCCATTAGAATAGAGGAAGAAAGGAAGCGGAAACAAAGGAACAAAAATGACTTTTTGATAAACAAATGTTGTTTTTTTTTTATAAACAAATGTTGTTGTATGTATATTTCAATGGATTAGAAATGGACAAATGACTAATTCAGCATGATTGATCCCAATTGGCAATGTTTAATGACTATTGCTGCTGACTCCAGTCTCGTATAGCAGTTGTAGTATGATTGGAAATGGCGACATTAATAATTTAGCGTTATAGTGCGTGCCCTGTTAGCATGTTATGTTCCACCATCACTGCATTTCTAGTTCCAAGAGTTCTGTCCAAACACATCCACAAACATACATATAGGAAACTGTTTGGTCACATTGTTTGACAAAATCATTTGTTTTTAGAAAAATATAGAGTGATGTTAAAGTGATAAGTGATGTTAAAGTGATATGGTTGTTCCATAACTAAATTTGAAAAAAAAAAATTGTTAGATATTATTGTATAAATTATGTAGTCATTTAAATGCTATTTACAATACAAGCAGTTGGACCTCTTGTTTTAAACTCTTATGCAGTGCGTCCTTTTTGGCCTTAGTTCCTCTCAATCAACTTCATTGACATATTGGACTTGATGAAAATGATGGGCTAACCCCATAACAAAAGTTCAAAACGAGAAATTTCTGCGAAGCCTGATGATCTGAATGGAAGCTTAATTCCCCAATTAAAATATTTAGCTAGAATTAAAGCGTTCAGTCAATGTTATTACAATGGCAGATATGGGAGAGTAACATTGATTTGTATGAATGTCAAAAAGAATAATGTTATTACATGAACACATAAATAAATACAACTATGTTAAATTATTTGTTTTTACAAATGCACATGTTGCTTGCAATATATCAACATGTCAAATTGTGTCACGTATAGAGAGTATTGCGAAATGATTTCTTACAAATAAATACGAAAATTAGCTGGACTTATATTGATGCCAAAATAATTTTGCCAACTACCGTCTGATATAATTACTAATTAGCCTAAAAAATAATTGTAATCTCAACAAAATTTAGGCCACATATATATATTGGAAGTGTCAATCGACTAGAAAGATCATAGGGACTACCTACCTAGGCTATTGTTGAAAGCTCTACTTACCTAATGTCAAAATGCCAAACATTCAGGGAACTATGTCTCCAAGTTCTAATTTGAAATATTCAGGGTGTGGGCACATGGAACTGGACACTCCAGTGGGTCACATACATGAATAAAGTTTGGGGTACCTAGCTTCGCAGCTCTGAGGATTTAAATTTTTTTTTTTCAATTTTTTTTTTGTTTAGCCTAAAAAATTTAGAGTTGAGATTTTTAGACCCTAAGATAGCACTTATTTATATTTAAATTTTAATTTAAAATATTAAAAAAAAAGCTCGAAACTTGTATCGAGCGCTTTTCTCGGCACAAAAAATTGAGCCCCATGTACATACACTGCCTTGTAGGACCCCAATCTAGTTTTGTTTCCTTTTGTCTTTTACTTCACTTATATTCTTTTTTTTTTTTTTTTTTGTGGATAAGTTCACTTATATTGCCCATTAAAATCAAACAATACCAGCAATTTGCAGATATATGCAGTGTCAGAGAGGGATTAGACTGGAAGTCGATGGAAGCAAAATGGATTTTGGGCCCTCAATAGGTGGCCAATTATGTAGCTAAGCCTATCTATAATCTACTGCCCAGGAAATTGAAAAACAAGAATCAATTATACTGGAATTTCTTTTGGATAAGTATTTTCTTTTCTGATGAAGATGATAAGATCTAAGTTATGAATTCTTTTGACCCTTTCTTAGGCCCACAATGTGATAATTTCGTGCACTTAAAAACAGATTTAGCAGCAAAATCTATTAATGGCATCTTGTACTGTACTTGGGAAATTGTCTTTGGAAAGGGACCTGGCAAGGGCGATCACCTTTTGCGTTTTGCAAGGAAGGTTACATTGTGGGCACACACTCTATATTTGTTAAATCATAATGTTTACACCCTTCTACATTTTTAGAAGGGGTAACTATTAGACTTCTACATTTATACGGTCTAAAAATAAGTTGATTACGCAATTTTCTTTTTATTTTTAGTAAAAAAGTTGTTTAGTTCACATTTCACACGAATTTTATCCGTCTCTTTCATGCTAATATAAGTTTTTTTTTTTTTTTATTGGTCAATTAGCTTACTGATGCATCTAATATATAAGTTTTAATTAAAAGTGCAAGTCGTGTAGTCAATTGAAAATTTGATCAGCCCCAAAATTTTCAAGTGGTGATAATGGAATCCGTATTGGTGGGTCTTAACGTGCCATATGACAATAATCTTTTTCTTGATATATTTGCTGTCGTGGGTTCTTGGTTCTTCCTGTGATGATTTCAGTAGCCTTTAGGTTCGGTCCAAGCAAACAAATTTTTGTGGTGACTATTGTCATCTGAGCCAATTTTCGTGGTATCGTAAATAATAATTTGAGACAATTATGAATTTACAAATGGGACGTAAGAAAACTTAAAGGAAAAAGTATACTGTTACTTATATCTCTAAAACGACATAATTTTTTTTTGCTGAAGCATGACTGACATTCGAATTCGAGATCTTAAGCTTTGCAGGCAATCGCCCCATTTAGTCCTCCATTGGCAATGGAAAGATGGTTGAATGAACGAATTTCTGCAAATCCAAACTGGGTAGATTTGCACTAGATACTAGAGGGACTTGCAGCACATATTCCGGAGCTATTATTAAAGAAAAAAAGGTGAAAAAAGATTCTGCCTCTCGAGTAGGACAACAAGAATACCAACGACCAAAGGCTGCATTTCTTGGATGGGTCTTCGTGTATATGTATGTGAATATTTCAAAGTAGACAATTTATGCATGCATGGGCGGTGGGAAACGGAGAACAGTTATTTGTTGGGCTGTTAAGAACCTTGCCAGCAAGGCTGCAACCAATAGTTTTTCTTTTTTCGTTAATTGACTCGGAGTGATACTCAAACTCGAAACTTTCTACTATTAAAACTTACAATCAATAATTAGTCGTTGTTTTTTAATCTTTTTGTCATTTTGGGCCAAGATGGCTGGCATAGCCTTCTCCTTCCAGATCAATTAGTCCAGTAAGCAAACTGTAGACGGCCCAATCTCCTTTGCAAACCCACATAAATTGTCGACGGCCCATTTCATTTGTTTTGTGCCTATCCAATCGTCAGATGAGTAAGATCTTTTGGTTATGAGTTAGAGCTGTCTTTAGAATTGTTTTCAAGATGGGAAGTATCGAGTTCGAATCAACGTAAGTTATTATGGATACTCTGCTTCCACAATAACTTTGATGCTCAAGGGAAGCTGTTGCATTTATCAGATTTTTCTCCTATTCACCACCAAAAATAAATTTTTTTTTGGGTTATATATATATATATTATGGGAGAACAACTAGCCATGGCGATAATGTTTGATAAAATGAAAACCATTTGAGCTCAAAGCCTAGAGCCCAAAGTAACCATTATCCACCTTCTACCATAACGGCTGGGCTTTCCCATTTCGGCACAGCCCATGTTGAGCACAAAAAGGTATAAAGTATTAATGGCGTCGCCCGGACTCGAACCGGAGACCTTCAGTGTGTTAGACTGACGTGATAACCAACTACACCACGACACCTCTTAATGTTGAGGCTTCGTCCAAACTTTAAAATATATTTTATAAAATTGAGAACAAATCTGGAACAAATTGTTGGAGCACTCCAGTAGGAGGATACGAAGAGCACAAAGCCAAAATGCAGGGCAATTCAACGTCTCTTCTCACGTCTTCAGGGACCAATTCCTTCGTTTCCTTCTCCCATCTAACAGGCCAAATTGTCGCCAAAACCCCATCTTCACTCACTTCACGTCTCGCTCTCCGCTTCAAAAACCATTCTTTTCTCACTTGGCCGCCGCAACCAGGACACACCCATTTCAGTTTCCACTCTCTTTCAGCGAAAAGATGCAATCTTTTCCCTGTTCATGCTCAAAAAAGGCGAGAAAAAGGTGGGGTTGGTGCTGCTGTTGTGGAAGTGAATGATTTCGAGGAGGAGGAAGCGGTCGATGAATTGGACGGTGAGGATGAAGATGATTTTGAAGAGGAAGACTATGATGATGATGAGGAGGAGGAGGAGGAGGAGGTGGAGGATGAAGAGGAGTTTATTCCATTTGGGAGAATGAAAAAATGGTTTGAGAATAAGCCTTCTGGTTTTGGTGAAGGGAAGGTTTATGACACTCTTGTTGAAGACAAGCTGCTTGATGAAATAGAGCAGAGTAGAAAGGCACAAGCTGCTAATCTCAATAACCTCAAAAACAATCCTTTAAAGTCCGCAACCAAGAAAGGCTTCGAACAAAAGAAGAAAGGTCAAGCCTTTTGTTTCTCTATATATATATTTTTGTAATTTATATTTATTTAGGAATTTGCTAATATGGATTGCACAACTTTTTCTGGGTTGAATCATGTGATATGTTTTTGTTGTTACTTGCTTCTATTCAAATTACAACCCTTTATCGTAGCAGAAGAATTTACTGATTCCTTTGGGGAAATGTGTCGGTCTAGAAGAAACAATTAGAGGATTTATAGATGGAGCATTGACAACAGCTATGTCCAGAGGAAAGTTATGAGCATTATGTTCATGCATAACTTCCATGCCATGGCTAATGACTGTTTTTGCCCTATTGCAGTAGGTTGTTAAGTTGTTATTTTGTAATTTGTGAGGGAATGTAAGTTTCTTAGTATAGACATAGAAGGAAGTCAGTTGCTGGCATCTGGTGTAATCGTGAAATATTTGTTTCTGCTTATTTTCCCTGGAAATATATCTCGTATGCCTTCTTAAAGTTATCATGTGGTGGAATTTTCTACTGTAGATTTGATGTGGATTTAAATGCTTTACTATGTCCAGAAAGAGGAAGTCGGTTCTTGTAAAATTGCTGGAACATGGAAATTGAATTGACAGTTCAATTTTGAATGTTTTATCATAAACAATTCTATTTTATTTTTCCCAGAAGTTTGGGTTGGTTGGAGTTTTAAAATTAAATGCTAGCAACGAAGGATATTGCTATATGGCAGACATGGCCAAATTGTTGTATTATGAAAAATATGTGCCAACTGCCATGGAAAGTGACACATCTTCTTGGCCATATGGTCATGTCTTTGAATGATCTGGTTGTAGAAGTAGAGCCGTATCTGGTTTGTGTTCTGAAGGTGTGGTGATAGAGCTTTTGGGCTTTTAGTCCCCAGCCATCATTCTTCAAATCCTAACACCAACATCACGTTCACTCTCATATGATTAGTGTCTCTCTGTCTTGATGTCCTATAATTTGTGTGGATTATGATGGTCTGTATGCTGCAAAGAGCTACTTTGAGCTAATTTCGTGCTCCCCTCTACCAAGTCAATGATAAGGGAAATTTTATGTTATCCGGTGTAAAATTTTAACCATGAGCATGATGGAAAAAAAAAAAAAAGAAATTAAAAAGAACTAAACGCAATGGCTACTTTAAGGTTTTGTTCACCATACAAGAACGTAATTAATTGCCTTTATATTAGCTAGGTTGTTTATAATTGTATTCATAACTTTTTAACCACACTAACTGAAAGAAAATAGTATGTCCACAACCCATTAAATATTTACTTGTTCTGCATTAATATGGAAGAAGTGTATGCATGATGTATACTTAGCCCTGCTAGCATATTCTGAATTTGAACTATTAAACTGGATTTATGCAGAGCCTGAAGTTACACCAGGTGGAATTCGTGTTCGTGTATTCAACCTTCCAAAGAAAAAGAACATTCACAGAGATCTGAAATTGGCTTTCAAAGAAATTACTGGTATTGTGGACATTTTTCCTGCTGTTTCTGGAAACAAGAAGACAAGGGACCCGATTTGCAAGGGCTTTGCTTTTGTAGATTTCAAATCCGAAATGGATGCTGCTAGGTATATTGGCTTTTGTTAAATATGAGCAAAATATCAGAAACACTAAAAGATACGTTTGGTAGACAGTAAAGGAAGACAATGGACAGAACTTCGTTATTAATTTATTAAGAAAATCAATTCCATTACATCGCATTATCTACCCTTAAGGTCTACCAAACATGTCATAAACTGCTGTATGCTTTGGCAGAAATTATACAGATATTGCAAACAAAACAGTAATCATTGTCTTTAAAATAGCTAAATACTAGTTTTATGTTAAAATATCTGATGAATTTTGTTTGTGAAGTCTACAGATAGCTTTGTTGTGCCTGATAAACAATTAAAAACCTGACAAAGAAAACATGTCAAATTTGTGGCATGATGTGTGGGTAGACTGCATGCAAAACTTGCGTGGACCTTCCACAATTACGGTGATCCTCGGAGGCAAAGCTATTTGCTTGTAGTTGAACATGTAGGACATGTCATCTCGTTGAGCTTATAAAACCCAGGAATTGTTTTATTATCATGGATAATCCTTTCTCTATTGGCAGGTTTGTGCAAGTATTTTCTGGACAAAGGGTAACTTTCGGTAAGATTCAGAAGGAGATAAAATGCAAAATGATCAATTCAAGCTCTTCCAACATTTCTGCTAATGGATTAGTTGGTTGCTCTGAGTCTGCTCCTCGTGTAATGGATCCTGTCTTGGAAGAAGGCAGCATTGATGATGCTTCTTTTGAAGAAACTGCCTTCCACCCATACAATGACCTAGACGATGATGATGATGATGAGGATGATGATGACGACGATGATGAGGAGGAGGAGGAGGACGATCATGATTTCATTTCATCAAAGCTGGAGCAATTAACAATAGACGTTGAATCGTTCAACATGCCACAGCTTAAAAATGGTGATGGCGTTGACTCAATGGTTAATACTATGTCTCGTTCTCTATCCTTGAAGAAGAAACATAAATTCCAGGCTAACAAGAAAAAGAGAAATGGTAAAGGAAGAGAAGAGAAGGGTCCAAAGCTGGAGGTTTCAGGATCATCAAAAAGGTTTTTGCAAATTTCTTGGTGACCCTATTATCTACCTTTTTTGTTTTTGTATTTGTTATATTTACTTCACTTACTATGTTGGTTCTAATGCAGGTTAAAGATCAAAGAGAAGGCCGTGCTGACGGAGGTTTTCAATAAGTATGCAACGCGGCTTCAAGGGAAGAGAGATAACACATAACAGTTGGTTCAGTGGAAGCGTTGAGGGCATGATGGATCTCATTAGAATTACTTCTGCAATATGGCTGTTGTAAGCTTATAAATGAATATTTTTTGTGATCGTTAGTCTAAAATTGTCAACTTACACTTCGGCCAACCTGTGAAAAATTTAGTTTTAGGGTTTTGTATTTTCAATGCGAACTCAAAATAACCTAAAACTGAACAATAAAAAATTTAGCATTTCTGGTTGAATATAGGTTAACTTATCTCGAAAACAAATTTACATTCTATTATTACGATTGTTAGATAAATACTTATAGTCTCATATGTATACAATTACTAATTCAGAATATTTGGTCGCACTGCAGTCAAAATAATACGGTGTGTGCACTAATATGGTTTAATATGATGAAAGATTTATTGAAAAAAAAAGAGTGTACGGTCGTTGAATGTATTAGTTACTTTTTACGTATTTTTCATTCCGTTGTTATCTAGTCAAGTCTTTAATGAATTTGATGTTGCAATGCTGAGCTTCTGCGTTATAGAGCAAATGTGAGTGAAAAGATTGCTGACATAAATAAGTACCGAAGATTAAGGGTGTGATTGGATATAATTGGATATTAAGAAATTGAATAGAAAGTGAATAAAAAAATAAATAAAAAATAATATAGTAATGATAATGTTATAATTGATAAAATAATAATTAAGAAGTTGTGAAAAAGAAAATAAATAATAATTTATGAAAAAAAATTTAAAAAGTAATTTTTGAATTGAAAAAAAATAAATAAATAATTAAAAAATTAAAAAAAAATTTCTCATAAAAAATAGTCAAATTTAAATAACTTAAAATTTAAAATTTTACATAAAAATAGCGTCAAAAATTCGCAAAAATGTTACTTGCTCGAGTGGAGTCCGCATGTTACGCCTCCCCAAATTTCCAAGAGTACCTCAAAATCAAATCAAGCCAGGAACATTTTTAAGGTGAAAACCGTATCCATCTTCTCCAACTCCAAATCGCAGGCCTGGACAGAATCGAAAAACGATCGCTCTCTGTCTCACCCGCCAATACCAAATGTAAGAAAAACCAAACAATCCAAAAAAAAAACATGGGGATAACAACGTTAATGAAAGGGTTTCGAATTCATAACTTAAGTACGACACCGTTGCGGAAAATACCTCCAATTTCCTATTCTCATTTTTTCTCTTCTCCCAACTCTCGCTCGTTTTCCTCTTCCACGACGCCGTTTTTATCTTCATCTCCGAGTCCAGCCGACGTTGTACCAGGCACTGCAGAGGATGTCCCAGACGTTGCCGGCGGAGAGGAGGAGAATCTGGTGTACCCGGTTGCACCCGCCGCCGTGAAACCGGCAACTGTACCCACTCTCCTTCAGCCACGTGTCGTAGTCTACGACGGCGTCTGCCACCTCTGCCACCGAGGTTTCTAACGTTCCTCTGTTCCGGCTAATCTTTTTCAGTCAATGATCAAAAAGATTTGAACTTTATGCCAATAATCGGCAACCCCACTTGTTATTTCCACTTACTTTAATCTTTTAACCCTCTTACATGGATAGTTTGTTTCAATTTGTTTTAAAATTTGAGCTTAATTCTGTGGTGTATGATTGAGTGGAAGAGATTGGTTCTTGCATTTGTGATGTTTTACAAAGTTTAATGCGCGATTCTCGTCTAACAGTTTAAACTTTTGGGTTAGGAGAGCATTTATGACGTATTAAGTTCAAGTCACATGGTTTAGTACGTGATCCATTGTTGGACTGAATGGTTTAATTTCAAGGACTTTGAACATATAGGATACATGTTGAGGTCTTTGCTCTAGGAAATTCTCGTATATTCATATAGACTAGGCTCGACCTTAATGAAAATGAGAAGCGTAATCCTAGGGGTACGGAAATTTTTGCTTACTGCATATGTCCGGGCTACTAGTTTTGATTTTCTACGCGGTTTCCGCCGGTTTTCTGGTTTGTGTATTGATATGGCAAGCAGCTATTGTGAAATGTACCTCGTTAGTTGGTAAAATCATTAGTAAAAGTTTTTGGTGATCTTAGCATTATTGGGAGGGAGTGAAACCTGCTTCTTAATATGGCAACTATGGTTTGATTTCTAGAAACCCACTTTCATTTTATATCTGTTTATCGATTATCACTCCCGTGTGGTGATTGGCCTTTTGGTTGTCGTGTCTCTGCTGGCTTATTAATGTGTTATAGTAAACCTTTGCACACTGACAAGTGACATAGACTAGTTTGTTTCATGCTTGCGGATCTTTACAGGGGTCAGGTGGGTGATCGAGGCAGACAAACACAGGAAGATTAAATTTTGTTGCCTCCAATCCAAGGCTGCGGAGCCATATCTGAAACTCTGTGGTCTTGATCGGGAAGATGTATTGCGTCGCTTTCTGTTTGTTGAAGGCCCAGGTTTATACCACCAAGGATCCACTGGTTAGTTCTCTCTAAATGCACCTTATTACTGCAGTGCATGTCCTCCAGAAAATGATTTTGTACTTCTTGCCTTAATGGAATTGTATCTTTGTGCCGACGTGTATGGCTTAAGAGACTTTACGACAGTTTTGGTCATGAGTTAGTCTTGACCTGATTGTTGCCAACGAGAAGAGAAAGAGAGAAGGAAGCGGGGCAGGGGTTGGGTTGAATGGGCAGGAAGCAATTGCATGGAATTTTGATGTCCAGCAATAACCTCAAAAAATGGATTAAAATTAAGGTAGCTCTTGGAGAAATTTCAGTGTTTGCATTCAGATCTTATTTGTCAGCTATCGACAATCAGTGACACAAACTCATCATGGACATTCAGGGACCCCTTAATCTGGATTGTTGATAATCCTATGTCATTTGCCACTGGAAGTTAAAACAAGCATTTCCATGTTGTAATCTATGTACTAGTTCAGTTTTACTGTTGGAAATTTTATGTTCAAAACTTTGCCGCAATTGCTTGCTTCTTCATTAACTACGGGAATCCGGGCATTTGTTGTAATTGTAAACCCAATACCTCAACTCCATGTGCTTATTAGCTTATCAAACTAATATATTCTTTCTTTTCCCTTTGTTCTGGTCTTGTGTGCAAAATTCAGCTCCTCTTTTTTGTTTTTGTGTGTAACAAGTGTGTGATGCTCATTCGTTAATTGTATTGAGAAAATCCATTTGTATGAAGGTTTTTAAAAAAAATCAGATTGTTTCATGGTGGGGTTATGTTATACAAATCTGCAGAAAACACTGTGGATTCAATCAATCTATACCCTTGCATATGCGGAGAGTTATTTTGCATATGTTTAAGCCTTTTCCATCAGAAATTATGTTCCTACCATAACTACTGGGAAGTTGAAGATGAAGTTCCTATGCTAATGTCTCAACGTAGAAAAAAAAAACAAAGGGAAAAAAAAAAAAAAGAAGATGTCGAATTTTTTTTTTTTATAATTTATTGCTTATCCTTTAAATGCATGGTGATTCATGGACTCTAGAGTGGCTGGTACCGTGTCATATCTTCTTTTGTTAATATATAGTTACCTTCCAATCATTTAAATGCCATAACTTCATTCTTAGCTTTTCTGCTGTATGTCTCTGCAGCTGCACTCAGAGTTCTTTCGTACTTGCCTCTACCATATTCAGCATTAAGCACACTCTCAGTAGTCCCAGTTCCTTTGAGGGATGCTATCTATGACTTCGTTGCCAAGCACCGATATGAATGGTTTGGAAAGGCTGACCATTGCTTAGTTTTGAAAGATGGAGAGCTGCTTGATCGTTTCATAGACAGGGATGAGATAACCGGATCAGATTTGTAATTGAGCCTCTTAAATTCCAGCCAGCTACAATTTTAATTTGGTGTTTTGCTGGTGCTTTCAAAACTACGGGAGTAAAAGTTGCGACTGAAATATTTTAGTTAGTAAAAATTTAGTCATATTCCACGGTGGAAATGAGTTGACAGGCTTGCACCGTTACGATCATTTACTTTGCTTATAATAGAGTTAATTTCTTCGTTCCTCCTGGATAAGTGGGCACCAGAGATTGCTGGGAATGCTTCTGGGTAAGAAACCGTGAAGTTTCAAGGACAATCTTTAACTGATTTTAAGTATAAATAGGGATCTAAATAATTTAATCAAAAAAATAAAATAAAAGGCCAATGTGAGTTACTTTATTATGATTTTCAAGTTACAAATTCAAGTCCTAAAAAACAATTTGTTTGACCTGCCATTCTGAAAAAAAGGTAAAATGTCTGCAATCGTACTTCTATTTTTGTACAGAAATTGTTGTAGTTGCAATTCGAACTTGTGACTACCCATAGCGATAGACTGAATAGAGTAATAATTTCCATACACTGAGACTCTGCCCTTACGGCACCAACACTAATATATAATTTAGATTCTGGCTTACGAATCATCCACTTTTCAGTGACAGGTACTAAAAGAAAATGTAATCATTTCTGAATGAACTCACGTCATGGAGTTATTTTTTGGACAGCATTGGCCTAAATGCACAATCCAAGAAATGGCATAAAATGAGGAAAATAGAATAGACAGTAATGAATTTGCCTGGGGCCGAACCTGAGCTGAAATTGTTGAAATAATCTATGTTCTCTTTTTTCACGGGGCATTCAACAACACTACGTAATACATATGTTATAGGTTATCAACCCCCGAGTCATGTTTCGATGCAGTTTGATAGCTTCATTCCCTACAATCGACATTCACAGAAACAATGCTAGAATCTAATATCTTTAGCATCACAGCACATTACCAATAACTTCTCAGCTCTTCAAAGATGAACTACTCACATCAGAAGCTCCAACTGAGCCCCTTTCAATTACAGCCGAAATGTGGATAGTTCTTCTATTACTTATTTTCACCACCAGTCCATTCTTTCCAGTCCTTATCCACATGATCCTGTGCCCATTTGACTGCTGCACGAGCAGCTTGCGGTCCTCCGGGCATTCCTCGCTCGTTTAGGGTATCCGCCATGTCAATGAAGGGTGTGACCAGAAGTGTGCCAGGACCACCATATTCAGTGTGTAAAAAGGTACTCAATATCTGGAGAATAATAAGAAGCAACAAAATAAACTTCTAGTATGCTTTTTACAAGTATGCAATACACGTCATTGTAGTTACTGGAAACCATAAAGGTCCTGAAAATTTAATCAACTTAGTAGATATTTTGACAAGAATCTAACCAGAAGGGGAGAACCATGAAAGTAATCCTATGCATCAAAATTTCATACCATCAATGGGGTACTTCAAGTTTCACACAATAGGCAGATTACATCTAGTATCATAAAATAATTTCAAGATACAAAACATTACTCTCAAATTTCAAGAAAAAATCAATCATTCAAGGAAGTCTCGTTGTATTGTAGAAAGTAGCTCAGTGATTGCACACATCCCTTAACTTCCATGCTTACACTTCACTTTCCTACAATTGTCATACGTGGATGCAAAATAAGACATTTACTAACCATCAACTTCATAGCGTGGCCATTGTCCTTGTGCAACAGAGTTTTCCTAATTTCTAATCATTTATCCTCCTAATGTTCCTATATTTCCTCCTAGCAGAGCCCAAAGTGCTAAGGTAGCAGAGGCAATTTGAAGCTATATACAAACACTTTCTTTGTAGCATAAATGATAGCTACATACGAGCAATTTCTTTTCTCCTCCATGCTATCTGCTTTGCCCAAAGCGATGAAAAGTGTCACAGATGAGACGTGCCCACAACTGCACAAGTTGTTGGCCAAGCAGAAACGTAACACCAACTGAATATCTTCCCATTCCCTAACAAGTTTAGAAATTCTCACTTCATTCTGGCACTCGATAAAAAACAAATTAACAAAATCAAGCCAGCAAACCAACACGGATGTTGGGACTATTCTTATATATGCAAATGTGCTTGCGACAATAGTCCTGCATCACAGCCATATTTTTGCCAAAAGCAGATGCCATGTTTAGTCTGTCAACTGCACCTGGGCCCTTTTAATGCTGTTGAAATCATCATCTTATGTGTAATATAAAAAAAACTTATATTTTCCAGCTAAGGACTATTACCAAAAGGATCATGTTGACTGAAATTTCTCCTAATATATAGTTTGTCCCAAAACAAAAAAGAAAAGAAAAGGGCAACCAAAGACTTGGTTACACACCCCTTATCTTTTGATACAAAGATGACTTAAAACATCAAAAAAAAAAAAACCACTGCGATGCACCAAACAGTAACCAAATTGCATTACCTCGGTGCAGAGTCCCACTACTTCTTCCACACAATCTCCGTATATATCCACCTTCTTGGCCAGCTTATTCAGGAGATGGGTCCTGAATTTCTCTGTCTCCTGAGCTAAAAAAAGAGAACTTTAGACTCAAATCAACCAACAAAGACAGCCACAAGAAGAGAGTATTAACAGTAACAAGCATGAAACCAATAATAAACATACGGCATCCGCAAATTCGGGAATGGGGTCGGGAAATTTGTATTCTCCTGCTGCTCTGCAAATGAAAGTCTTCTTGTCCATTGTAGAAATGCACAGTGACAGGTTTCTCCTAGTGGAGAAAACAGAATCATTTGCAGGAAAAAAAGGGAATGAAGAAGAAAAGGATGTGGGGAAGGAGATGGGCGGAGGACAAGCAACAGAACTAAAGATGGGCTTGTGGGGGTCAATGGTTGAAGAAACCAAAAGAGCCTTACTGCATGCGGCCATTTCTCTCTCTGTTTCCAATTTCCTTATCCTTGGTGGGTTGGAGATGAAACGGCTTAGGTTTTAACTTTTTGGACATGGAAAACGAAATAAATAAAATGGTGTAAATTTTTATTTTGATTTTTTTTTATTGGTGTGTATAGTTTTTATATGATTTTAAATTATATAATAAATAAAATTTATTTAAATAAAAAAAATTAAAAATAATATTTAAATAATATTAAATTATGAATTAGTTTTATTTAAAAAAAATAAAATTAATAAATAAAATAAAAAAAATTAAGTAGTAACAATTATTATATTCAAAATTATTATGTAATTACGTAATCAGTAATATATAAAAAATATTTAATTAATTCAATATTTATCTTTTTTAATATATTTTTTTATAATTTAATAAACTAAAGTTTTATATATTTATTTTATATCTATTATTATTTATTTATGTACTTATATAACTTTTTCCTACTAAAATCGAGATAACATTCAAAATATTAGAATGAGGCCCCTTCACATTGAGCGGATGCTCCGTTAGGGTGTTTGGATTTTTATTTTTTTAACAAAAGGTTGATGGATAACGTCACTTGACCTCCGCTATGTTGTACTAAATTTTAAAATGATGCAAATATATGTATCTAACACGTTATTTATCTAATACGTTTTAAATAATATTTAATTTTTTAAAATATGTCTAATAAAAAAAGTTAAAATTAAAAAATTAAAAATTTATCTTAAATATTTTTAATATACGTATTTAATATTTTTAATTAATACATTATATATATATATATATATATATATATATATATATGACACATAAAATTAATTTCAAATTTATTAAAAAATCATAGAAAATTAAAAACGAAAAAAGTTTATGATTAATAAGTATTTGTTATTTTCTGTTAACTGTTTTAATGTGTTTAACCAATTAACTATTTTAAATTTATAATATTTAATATTATGTTATATACATCTATATGTTAAAAAAAAAACTGAACTTATTAAAATATTTAAATTACATATCTTAATTTTTAAAAAAAATGTCTTTAGTCTATGTGTCAGGGTATCTACAAATGAGACGCACTTTTTATCCCCAAAATGAAATAAGAAATATTAGACAACTCCGTCACTCGAGAAATTACCCTTCTATTTAAACATATTTTTGCGACACCCTTTATGTTTAAAACTTCTCATTTAAACTTGAATCGCGCACATCCACAATGAAATCTTGAACTAGAACTTAATTTGAACTAGAATTGTAATGAGAGAAATCTTGAACTAGAATTGAGTGGGTTCCCTTAAAGAGAGTCCCCTACAAAAATTGGCGTATGCCGCTATCTGCTGAGAGCACACGGTATTCTTTAGTAAAAGGCGAAAGAATAGTTCGCTCTGTGCTCACAGCGCGGCTGCGTGGGTTCAGAAAGAAGTTCTGTTCTCATGTATAGCTTGCTTTGTCAGCACTCGGCTCTTCTCGTAGGCGATATGGGATATTCTTGGCTCTCAACGACAGTAGTATTGCCATGCTCAGTGCAGATCTTGTACGGCTTTGTGCGATAAACGCAATGCAAACTACCGTGCAGTCATGTATGTAAACATTTTTTTTTTGAGCATTACCAGTCAATTATCATCATGATTGAAGATCAAAATCTTTTTCAAAAAATAAATAAATAAAGATTGTCACTGAAGATAAGATCCTTCCGGATGATAGTTTAGTTAATAATTTAATGTATTTTTTTGAATTAGTTTGAATTAAAATTTTTTTATTAATTATTATCATCCCCTTAAATGAAAGGAGAATTATGTCAAGAATGCGTTGTCGAATTTCTAACTTATTAATATTATGATTAAACGTGAAGAAAGTATACTTAAATTTAACAATATTTGAATTATGAGTCTTTTTTTTTAATAAAAGTTAAATGAAAATATTAACATATAATTTTTAATTTTAATTTATAAATACGATAATTAATGTATTTTATAATACATTTTTTTTATTTTATATATATATATATAAAATAGCTAAGAAGCTTAGCAACGAACATATTCCCATCAAGAATAGAAGGTACAACTAGATTCTTCCTAGCCATACACGCATAGATGGGTGAGGGTGAATGCTCTCAATTGTATTCCAAAATTTACTTGTTTTTCTCAATGTCATAACTTTAAATTTAAGAGTTAATATATAAAAATACCACAAATTTTATTTAAAATAATAAATTTAATATCAATTTTTAAAGTAATAAATTTAATATTAAATTTATTTAAAATAACAAATTTAACTCGTAATGGTTTATATAAATAGAATCTATCAGTTCGATAATAATTTATAAAAATATGTTTGTCTCGATAATATGATAATCATATAAATTAATATCACATCATTAAAGCAGATAAATTTTATTCAAAAAATTTCACAGCATGCTCGATTTGTTACTTTAGATAAAGTTAGTACTAAATTTGTTATTTTTTAAAATTGATATTAGATTTGTTACTTTTAAAGTTTGTGCTAAATTTGTTATTTTAAACAAAATTAGTGATATTTTTGCATGTTAACCCTAAATTTAAACTCGCTATCCATAAAAATCTTGTAAATTTGGTTCGATATCGAATCATTAAAATTTGTTTAATCTTAATTTAAAGAAATTATGCTTGATTCAGATTCATCTATTGTTCAACAATAAGCTTGTCGAACTCAATCTTAATCTAATTTATAAACATCTCAAAATTAAACAAGTTAAAACGATATATATTGTCTTGTTTGTAGCTATATATATTGTTGCTCCCGCTCAATGAAATTCCTGAATCTGTCACTAACCACAACCAAAAAAAAAAACAAATAAAGGCCTCCCAGTTGCTTCATAAACGTGTGGGACCACTACGTACCAAGGGAAAGAAAATGGTAATGGCACGAGAGCTGGCAGCAATGTATCTTCAAAACGTTACAACAGAAAGTGAATACTGACAATTCAGAATAATACATTAGTAACTATTCACATTATTGATGGATTACCTATGGAAGCATTAGGTGGTGCATTAGTCTTTAATTGTTGCATTGGATCATCGATTTTGGTATTGTACAGTTTTATTCACCACACAAGAAGGCAAGAATCAAAGCTCAAAAGAAACCATTCTGTCCTTTCATTGCTAAAATGATCTCTAGCTTACATTGTTAATTGACATGCCAAACCAGTTTCCCAACCAAAACAGCACTTGTAAATGCCACTTTTGCTTGGTTAAGATGTTTAAGTTAAATTCAAGATCCGACCACTTTTCCTTGATTAATGGGAAGTTAAATTCAAGATTATGTAGACCACCACATCACATTTTCCTACCAAAGACAATCAGAGGTGAGAGAAGGAGCCAAAGACAAAATCAATAAACAATATTAAGACCATTGTATTTCAAATATGATTTTGATATTTGCAGTAAAACACTCAATAGTAACATTATCATATACAGAAACCTGAAAGCCAGTTTTGGGGACGCTCAGAACTATATACACATCAGATTATAATCTACACTGGGAATGCCCGTTTGGAGCTAAAATGTAAGGCTATAGATGGCTCAAAAGCCAATTTTGGGAATGTGCTCAGAGAAAAGCACAAACAAAACTGACCCTGGTAGTAAGCATTAGAACGATGTGGGATATTGCAGCTTGTCACCTTGGAGTTCTGTTTTCGAACATGGGGCCTATAATCCTCTAACCATTCCACTCTGGTTTGGGAAAAAAATTTCAACTAGATTTGGCAGGGTGCGCCGGACCCTTGCAGCAGTGCAACGCATGGGTGACGCGTGAGGACCACAGTAGCAAGCTACTGGAGACGGGCCTCCCCTTCAAAAAATTAATTTAATATCATGTGAACCATTGGTCCACGTATCAGATATTAAACTGATAAGAACAGATACTACACTTGATCTTAGCCAAAAGGCCGAGAAAGGTATGCACAGTGTAGAGGTCGCAGCCGCCTTTTATAGTATTTGCTTGGGTGCTGGTTTTTTTCTTGGCCGATATGGGAAATCTCTGCCATCATTCATCATCAAGTGGCATGTAGCAAAGAATCAAAAGCTAAGAAGGCAGCTAGCGAAGGCTAACCCCAGACAAATAAGGTCGAAGTGTCTTGATCAATCATCAACCTATGAGCGAGAAAACTGAAAAAAAAAAACAAAATGCTCAACCTATGAATGAGAAAACAAGATTTCAAGGCTTCTCTTGAAAGGCTGAGCAATTTTGATTAATAACCTCTGCCGTCTTTGTTTTGTTGGATCTTTTGTTTAGTCGAGTTGAAATAATAAATAGTTACACTGAATTCTCGATTATGAACTTAATAAAAACAAATTTAATTAGTTTAGACTCATAAATAATTCATAGTCCATTATAAATTATTAAAAAACTCATTTAGTGTATCTCAAAGGTTTGGTTATCTCATCTTCAAATTATAATTATATATGTATAACTATATAGTAAAATTAAACACTTTCATTTTTAATTTCAAATTTATTTTTGAATATATATTTCAAAATTTACTTATTTTTGTTAATATTATAAATTTAAACGAGATATTTTCATTAAAAAAATTCATAAATTCATTTAATAAAGTATCGAATCTTTAAAATTTGTTTAATCTTGATTTCAAAAAATTATGGTTGGTTCTGCTTCATTTGTTATTCAATGATGCGAATATCAAATTTGATTCCAACATAAATAATAAACATTTTCAAATTAATCATGTCGAAACTATAATATTGGCCAGTTATACATATTGTCGTCCACACTGAGTAAAACTTTTAGATTCGTCACTGGCCAGAACAAAAAAAACAAGGGAGGAAAAAAGAAAGGTGTCCTAGATGCTTCATGAACTTGTGGAACCACTATGGATCTTAAAGTGAAAAAAAAGGGGTGTGGCAGGAGAGCTGGTAGCAATGAGTCTTCAAAACGTTATAACCGAAAATGAATACTGGGAGGATTGGGCTTTTTTTCAAGGCTGCCAGCCACAAGGTGACCTTATCCTTATCAATCTTCTTTTCTTATCGCTGCTTTACAGTTTTGTTGGACCCCAAAAAAAAAAAAAAAATGAATACTGATTTTTCAGAAGATTACAGTAGTTGCCAATCACATTGTTGATGGATTACCCATGGAAGCAGCAGGTGGTGCATTAATCTTTAATTGTTGCATGGATCATCATTTTTGGCATTGTACATTTTTGTTCACCACTCAAGAAGGCAAGAATCCGAGCTCAAAAGAAACCACGCCCTCCTTTCATTTGCTAAAAAGGTCTCTAATTTACATTGTTAATTGACATGCCAAACCTGGTTCACAATCAAAACTGCACTTTTAAATACCACTTTTGCTTGTTTAAGATGTTAAGTTAAATTCAAGATCTGACCACTTTTCCTTGATTAATGGGAAGTTAAATTCAAGATATGTAGGCCACCCCTTCCATTTTCCTACCAAACACAATCAGAGGAGAGAGAGGGAGCCAAAGACCAAATCAATCAATGATGTTTAGGCCATTGTATTTCAAATATGATTTTGATATTTGCAGTAAAAAACTGAACAGTAGGATTATCATACAGAAACCTCGAAGCCAGTTTGGGGATGCTCAGAAGCTAGATTACATCAGATTACAATCTACACTGGGAATGTTGTTTGGAGCTAAAATATAAGGCTTGATGGCTCTAAGCCAATCTTGAGAACGCTCAGATAAAAACACAAACAAAATTCAGCCAGGTTTTGTTTGAACACCAGCAAAAAGAGCCTGGTTTCGCTCGTCGTAAGTTGCAGTAGAGCTCGTCAGCTCCTTCTATATACTTCGCCCTTGGATGGATCCGTATGTACAAAATACTATTTCTCACCATTTTTATGTGCATTTTACAAATTCCGTTCACGAGGTTCAAGCCATGGAAACACTAGGAAAACAAGTACTTCCTTTTCAGTGCCAAACTTCAGATGCAACAAGATCAACACTTTTGCCTAAAAAGAGCATGAAGGAGACATTAGGCGCAGAAAAGAACCACACAGCTCATTACCCATTTGCAGCCTGAAGGTTAAGTAGCTGGAAATAAGCCAGCATCATCAAGCCGAACTCCTTTTGTTTCTGCCAGCAATCCCAACCTGCACTCACATTTTAAGTTCAATGCATAGCCATAAACAGAGGAGTTCAAAACTCCCAACAAAACATGTCATGCAAAGAAACTTCATAGATGGTCAAGTTCCTATTCTAGAACGTTAAAGTACAATATTTTATAAATACTTAAATAGTAATTCCCTTTTGAACATTGAAAATTAAAAAAAGCCATTCGCTTTTGGATCAATTTAGAAGGATTAATTGATCAAAGGAAACATCTAAATGGACAGGAAAATGGAATAACCAGGAGGTGCCATGACGATCCATGTCCAGTTTTTGACGATGGTATCTTTTAAAAGCCAAAAATTTGCATTTTCTAATTAACCTTCAAAGTTTTAAGTACTTGATCAAAACATTAAGATACCTTATGTTTAACACAATTCCCCGTCCATGCCATTGGACCAAAGGCATATATGTCTGTGGACCTTACTTATAAAAGTGACTATAGAAGTTGCTTTATTTCTTACACTTACATGTTCAGAAATAGCAATGAATGTTTTTGCAGCAAAGGATGCACAAATCCTTTTCTAGATGAAGTGAGAAGTCTTAAGAACAAGAACAACAATTGTAGCTTACTATGAGGAATCCTTGTCTTAATACCATTGAAATATTTCAATCCTAAATTTTGAGCAAGTCTTAAGGAATCCTCATTTTTTCAGATCATCTGGTGTACGGTGTCCTTTCTCATACAATTTTAGAGCAGTGGTTGGACGAATACTCCAGACTTCCCCAAATGATAACTGCAGTGATCCACAACACAGTTGAAAAAGATAATGAAACGTTAGCTGATGACTAACTAACCGATTGTCATTGTCATCCTCTGATAATTCTTATCATTTGTATAAAAACAATGAACATTGTACTATCTGCAGTGTGTACACAAACTTCCATTTAGACCAAAGAACTATGCTATTATCGAGCAACACATAATAGCCAATCAACAAGAATGAAAGAAGACATACAAAATAAGCCTCTGAAGTAAATGGAAACGAGCCTAGGACACCTCTAAGGAGCTCAAGAGAAGGCGTATAAGCCTCCGCAGTTATCTTCTTAATTAGAGATGTTGAATCAATAGAATATCGAAAGAAATTTTAATGTTATGGAATTTGAACTTGGACTATAAGAATGCGGAACTTGCATTTCACTGTGAAAACCAGAATAACCATATTCGGGTAATAATATGATGCTGCCCCCAACAAATGAATCACGAGTTAAAATCCATTTTAGTGTGTGCATTACCAAACACTTTTGAGTTGGGATAAGTCTTAAATTCTTTAACCTGGTTCAATCTAAAGTGATATATGGATGTGAAGATAGACGAGAAGTTACAGGCATTCTGTGGCGTAAGTGATCCACAACATCTTTCGCAGTATCCCCAAATACCTTTTCATCTGTTTTCCCAACCGCAATGCCAAACAAGTTTTTTAAGCTATTATTGTACCAGTGCCAACAAAACACACTGTAATAACAAAACCAAACCAATGAACCGATAGGTTAAGAAAAGGTCCCGGTTATAGATAAGAACAGGAATAAAACCTCCTAAACAGAGAAAAGAGCTATAGGTCGATTTTTCGATAAAAGGAACACAATCTGACCACCAAAACCAGAACCTAGAAAAGTTTGAACTGAACCCTAGAGAAAAGTTTGAACTGAGAGTTGTAGGGCTTTACCCCGAAGGGAGCCCTTCCAGAAATTCTCGATGGCCTGGGCCAAACCCAGGCCAAAGAGGGGGTTTGGAAATAGTTTTCAACCAGCAATAGACGCGCCTCGGTTAGAACCTCATGAGCTGCGTCATTGCCCCAAGCGCAAAGATGCAAAACAGCGTTGTCAAGATGTCCGAATATAAGCAGCTAATCTCCTTGGAGTATTGTTTGTCAGCGATGTGGGATTAGGGCTTGACGTTTTTATATCCAACGACGACGCCGTATTCTTTCAGTCTTCCAGGTTTTTTGGCCCCTGGCCTCTTTTTGTTCCGAAAAGTGAAACTGCAAATAAAAAGAACTCATATATGATAACGTTATAAAACAACAAACTTTTTAATGATTTTGCAGCTGACGATGCGAACGGCTCCATCAGGCAAACGAATTAACCACATGCCCTTCAGCGTTAAGGCAAATGTAAAAGCAGAATCGAGTGGGAAATAAAATTTTCAAAGAAAATTATTGAGGGGGTTAAAGAACTTTCACCTTTTGGGGTAAAACAATTGGCAGAAAAAAAAAAAAAAAACTTCTCACAATAATATTTTTTGACTAGTTAGAATCTTTATTTTTTTTAAGAGTTAAGAATTGAAAATTATACGTGAAACTAAAAATTCAAGTATTCTAACACTAAATAACTAAAATCTCTTAATTTTTTTTTTAATTTAAGAGGACTAAAAGATCAAATCTTAGACTTCAAAATAAAAGTTCAAGTAAAATATTAACCGGCCAAGGAACCTTTCAAAAAGGGATAAGTCATAGTTTGTTCCTAAACCAAAATAGCATTTTTTCAATATAAATCCTATACTATTTTCTGTTTTTACTTTAGTTATATAACTATAATTTTAGTCTTAATTAAGTCTTAATTTGGACAAAATTAAGTCAAAATATTAAAAAAAATAATATATATGACAAAATAGAATACACAAATACAGTTAATAAATTGAATTTCAATAATAAAAAAAAGAAAAATATCATATTAGATACATTCTTAAAACAAGAAATACACCGTTAAGAGGGTGTGTTTCCTTTTTTTTTTATCAGTGTATTACATTATTTTAGGTGTATCAAACTTGTTTTTTCACATTTTAAGCTGATTCTCTCCGGGTTAAAGACTTAATTAGAGAACCAAGTGAAAATAAAAAAAAAAATATACACACAGATATATATATATATATATATATATATATATATCATTAAAAAATCCTAAAAGGTTCAAAGATTGAAAAGAGACTTATTTCCTTCCAAAAATTTTACTTTAGTGTTTGAAAATAGAGCATCATTACGCCATTAGAAGAATTGGTGTCTAAAAATTTGTTTGAATATAATTATACATCAACATTTTACAATTGTTGTGATATTTTTTTAATAAAAAATAATGTATTTTTTTATTATAAAAAATATCACAAAAGTTAAAAAATTTAAGATAGATATTATAGTATTTGAATAAAAATTCAAATATAAATTTTTCCCTCGAAATAAATTTTTTCAACCGGGAAATAGACGCACCTCGATTACGACGTCATGAGCCCCGTCATTGCCCCCGAGGGCTAAAACGAGAATGACGTCGTATTAACGTCATGTCTTTCTCACCGACTCAATCCCTTAACCCCCAGACATTTTAGGTCAGTGCAAAGAAAGTAGGTCAGTGCAAAATTCCATATTAATCTGATCTAGCTGCACCTCCCAAAGAGCTTGTACTCTTAACTTATTACGGAGGACCAGGCCCTAGCATAAGCAGGCCACCTGGGAAAAACTTTAAATTAGGCTTGGTAGGGTACGCCTGGGCACCAGACCCTTGCAGCAGCAGGCCACCTGCCAAAAATTTTGAACTAGGATTGGTAGGGTGCGCCAGGCCCTTGCTGTAGTGTAACGCATGGGCGACGCGCGAGGACCACAGTAGCAAGCTACTGAAGTAGGCCCTCCCCTTACAAAAATTAATTTAATATCGTGTGGGCCATTGACCCACGTATCAGATATTAAACTGATAAGAACAGATACTACACTTGATCTTAGCCAAAAGGCCGAGAAAGGTATGAGTTACTCTCAGGCCGCAGCCGCACTTTATAGTATTTGCTCGGCTGCTTGTTTCTTTCTTGGGCGATATGGGAGGTCCCTGCCATCAAGCATCCCATGGATGTGCCAAAGAATGAGAAGCTAAGTAGGCAGCCAGCGAAGACTAGCCCCGGATAAATAAGGTAAGTGTCTTATTCAATCATCAACCTATGAACGAGAAAACCGAAAAAGAAAAACACAAAAAAAAGAATGATCAACCTATGAACGAGAAAACAAGATTTTAAGGTTTCTCTTGAAAGGCTGAAGAACTATTGTGGTGAGCAATTTTGATTAATAACCTTTGCTATTATTGTTTTGTCGGACCATATTTTGTGAGATGCAAAAATAAATATTTACAAGGGAATGCGCAGCTTCAATGGAGCCACGACCTCCACACAAAACCAAAAGCACTTTTTGTTTGTTTTTTTCCTCCTCATTTTTTGGCTCTATCCATAATAAACTCGGTATAAATATAGATGTTAAAAAATGGATTGTGCTCTGAGAAGGGGTCCTTTCTGTCAATCTAAAGTTAACATTGGCAAACTGAACATCGACATTAGAATTTGAAGATTCACTAAGAATTGTTTTTTTCACTATATGTTTGTAAGAATTGAATCTTAATATAGTACTTCCCATATCAAATTTAATTAGTCCTTATATTAGTTCCAATAACTAGTATAGTTCGACATTTGAACACACATAACATAGAGTTCGGGCTCGATTGATGTTGTAGGCGTTGAACATAGTTTTGCTCAGATTTGTTTGAATGCTTTGTATTTTTCTAGAAAACAGACGTGTAGAATCAAAACTAAAAGCAAATTCTTGTAAGAGTTCATCAGCGGAAATGTTATTAAAAGGCCTGCCGAAGCTCATGTAAGCATACATGTGTCATGAACCTATTTCCGAAAGGAACTCGCAAGCAATGATATTTGCAGGGCGACCGACATTTCAATGTCTTTGACGATGAGACTTAATGCCAAACGACAAACCACCCTAGAAATCGCTGCCAATATTTTGTCATCTCATTAAATGGTGAAAATCTTTGGCTAATGCTATAAACTTTGTAGCCTCAATTTATAACAGATCAACCAATTAATCATAAGCACAGGCAGAACAACGCCAGTAAGCTGACCTCAGACTATAAACTATGAAGCAAACTTTGTTCTCTCAATCTCAAAATTTCTAAATGCTCCAGCTTGATGGATGCAGACTGTTGATAAAGACTCCGAACTTGAAGTTTGTCCCTATATTTGCCGAAAGAAGGATAAGCCAAAAAGAAAATTTTGTCTCCTGCTCTAATGTATGGTCAAAAACAATGTCCCTGTTCACTAATTTTATTCTCTAAAAAACAATGTTCACTTCCTTTTCATTCATCTCATATACATGATCTCTGGCATCACTGAGGGCACTCTGCACAGGATAACAAACTTATTCAACTAGTGCACAACATAAACAGAAATGAAATGACAACTTGCAAAGTGTGACGGATAAAAAACCAGAGCCCAGTTTTTACCTGCCCAAACTTTGTGAGGAAGTTATTCGCAAGGTTTAGAGAGGTGATCTTTACATCTTCATTTGACTTTAGTGCTTGCGCGATAGCAAATGCCCCATCATCCTGTACATAGCACTAACATGAGACAGTGCACCAAACTGCTTGTTTTCAAATAAAATCGCAACGAATGAACATTATTTACTCTTATTTCGTTGAATCCTAGATCAAGCTCAGTAAGGACTTCATTAACAACTTTCAAGCTGCGAGCTAAGCAAACTGCACCCTGCAAATAAGTAAATGTAAAAGGGAAAAATTAGGTTCAAGTGCCAATGGAAAAAGGAGCCATAAGATGTCACAATCTACGGGAACAAACTTCATCTCTAAGTCCATTTCCCCGCAAGTCCAATGTTGATATGGTATTGTTGTATTTCAATGTTTCTGCAATATACTCTGCACCCTTTGCACCTATCTGCAAGTTATTTGTGTGTCAAAAAGTTACAAAATGATTTAGTATTATGGACTTACAGATCAGATGTGAAGTTACCTGGCACCAACCTAGCTTTAACGTGCTTATGTTTCCATGAAATTTAAGCACTTCAGATAATGCCTTTGCCCCATCGGGTCCAATGGGATTGTAACCAACTTCCAACTGAGACATAGAAAGAGAGAGAGAGAGAGAGAGAGAGAGAGAGATCTAATTACATCACAAACGAAAGTTGAAACCAAGCAAAAAGGGGTAACAATCACAGTACGGTACCCACCGTCGTGAGAATGGAATTATCTTTTAAAACTTGTGCGATTTCACTGATCCCTTTGGCATGTATATTATTGCCACCCTGTACATTACTCACAAAAAATTAGTTGAAAAGTTCTTCAAAAGTGATAATGTTACATGGAAGAGATGATTCCAGCCAAGAGATTTCTTCTCACCAGGTCAATGATTCCTACACTCCGGTTTTCCTTCAAAGCATTTGCAATTTTTTCAGCACCCTGTTAGAACCCAGGAAATGTTAAAAAAAAAAGTGCAACTCCAAGTTCAGGATCATTTTTTTGGCAAAGAGGTGATTTGGTTGAAGCAAGATTCTCTTAAAAGAGGAACCCAAATGTCATTGGAAAACTAATCACCTCATCACCTATGTCATTCATGTACATGTTCAACCAAAACAAACTCTTGCTCCTCTTGACATATTCAGCAACGTGAAAGGCACCCTTTGCGCTGATTGAGTTGTTCCCAATGTCAAGATGGGTCAACTTTGCTGAAGAAATAATAGGCACCTCAGATTTAATAATGAACTCTGTTGTTCTTTACATTGAGCTTGGGAACTCAATTGGTATCTATATGGCAGTGCACAAACCTTTACTTGTAGATAAGCCAGACATCAGTGTACGAATTCCTTCATCTCCAATAGAATTTCCTTGCAAGTGAAGTTCCTGAACAAAAATGACTTGGTGAGTTCCTCAGCTCTGGTAACATCAGTCTCGCAAGGAAAGGCAGGACTAGAAAAATTAAGGTGGAAGTGGGGGGACCAGAAAAAGGGAGGTGGGGATAGGAGGGAGATCACAACTACTTCGGAAATTTAAAGTAAAAAATATTCAAATGTTAGGCAGTTCCCCTGCATGTGCATTTTCCAAGATTGGATACGTTGCTTTACACTACAAAGTTTCCAATACGATCAACCTTAAATATTCCTTCAGAATTATTATAGGACTTTCTTTCAATGTAGCATAATGGTCCAAGCCCAAATCTTAAAAAAAAAATAAAAAAGAAAAAAAGAAAAGAAAAAAAATGGAAGACTCCTCATTTTTACTGGCTTAGAAGTTAGATTTATCAGCTGTTAGTGACTGGTAGACAGATATTCATTAAAATGACATAATGCGTTGCACAAGTCACAACCTGTTTAATCACACTGAATATCAAATGGCCAGAAAATAGAACATGTAAAAGCCCTTTGTTCATAACCATTAGCACCAAAAATATAAATCACCTAATAAAGAACATCACAGAAAACTCATGACAAGAAAAAAGAAAATAATATGTTATGTGTACCCGTAAAGACTTGTTTCCCTCTAGTCCTTTAGCCAAAGCATTAGCCCCCAATGCGCCACCATAATTGCCACTAAAAATTAATGGAATATAAGCAAGTCTCTACAATCAAGATATATAAAATACTCTTCAGAAGACATTTATCAAAAGCTGTTGAAAAATCCAGCCCATAAAAGCATGTGGTTTCTATAAATTGGAAATGGTCTCATTTAAAACACGTAAAAATAAATACAAAACAAAAACACAAATCCAAGAAGTTCCACTCACTTGAGATATATGCTTCGTAAAGAGTTATTCTCGAGAAATGCCTCAGCAAGACTTGTGAAACCCTAACTCCGTTCACAAACCAAAAACCATAAGCAGTATATATTTAGCAAATGTGGCTAATCAAGCAATCATCTTTGGAAACATTAAGAAAAGTCCATACAGAATAGTCTATCATGTTGTTGTTAAGCTCAATCACACGCAAATTCGAATTTTTCTTCAACAAGACTGCCAGCGCCCTTGCACCCTAAAGAATAGCAAGTCATACTTCAGGCACACAACAGTGGGATATCAATTTACCAGGCCACTTGAAGACTCAAGAATGTGCCCATAATGTGCTAATTTGAAGCTAAAATATTTTAACCTCATCGCCCAAGTCAGTACTGTTCAGCTGGAGCTTCTGAATGCCAACATTGTCGGCCAATATATCACATAGGCTCTGTTGAAAAAGGCACAAGTTGACACATAGGCCAGAAAGCAAACTTTGCAGAATTAATCTAAAAGCTCATTGAAGAAATGACAAAAAATCTAAAAACATGGGCAAATCCAACATGAGCACAACCAGTACTCCCTAATCCAGGAAGACAATTTGCAACCATCTTTTGAATGCTTATAACTTACAGACATATAAAAGTAGAGGGCTTACCTTAGCTCCATCATCTCCGATAGGGTTGCCAGAAATATTTAGAGTTTTTAAACAAATGTTTGACTGAAGAACACGGTCAAAGGCTTTTATTCCTTCTGCAGTTATTCCATTAGCAGCAAAACTTACTTCCTCTAAAGTCTGGAAAAAAGCATAGCATACGTTCAGTAAACTCATAAGAAAAACAGTGACGAAAACTTAGTCTTCTGATTTTAACAAAGAAAGAAAAGCTTGTAGAAATATAACTGCTATCATAATACTGACTACATTGCTTGAAATATGAAAATGACTGATCATGGCAATGACAAAAAAAACTAAGGCAAGGAATTGTAGAACCAAACCTGATTGTAAGCTAAGCTCTCAGCAAGGAAAAATAATCCTTCATCTCCAAAGTTACATCCTGCCAAAAGACATAGGAGGTGAAGATCACATTCATGCCTCAAGACAGGGAACATGAGCTGCAAATAACAAAGCATAAACCTATATTGCCAGCCAAAATACAAGAAGAAGAGTGAATTTACACGAAAAATGACAAGGAAAACAAAAGTCTTGAAAATACCAAGATCAACGATCATATAAAGATATATGTTCAGACATTAATGTAACTTTAGTTGGACACTTTCCACATCTCATCAAACTTTTGCAGGGATAATCTATCTTCAGATAATTTTTTGAGTCTCATTTCTATCTTTATTAGCGTAAGAATGAAGTTGGTTTATAGCATTTGGGCCTTTTCTTAACTCCACAAGCCAGGGGCACCTTGGAACCTTTCAGCTAAATACAAAACACTGGAATTGAACCTGTTAGCAGTTTCTGACGTATAGCCTTAATCAGCCTAAGGAATCAGAATCATATTTCCTATTTAGGAGTCCGAGCCCATGTGACTTTAAGATAACTGCAGAGCTATATACATGCATATAAGCATTCATAAGTTTAACACGAAAGAATTACATGGACAAGATTCAATTTAAGAAAGCCTTAAGAGCAGAGTAACATCATCTTTAGCATAAATAAGCCAGAGCATTATGGTAGCGGAGAAACATAAAAAGTATCGAAGATATACATTTCTCTCACTTTCTCTGTTACTCGTGCAACATGGAAGAGAACAATACTAAGTGATCTCTTCTTTGCTTGGTTTATTCTAGCCAGCATACCTGACATGTCCGTGCTTCTGAAAGACCTGAGTTCTTTAGCAAATTCATTGAGCTTCTGCTTGGATTCTCTGTCAATCTTTCCAGTGAGTCCTGATAACAAATTTGTGCCTGCGGCAAATGAAAAATTCATTCCTGCTGCCGGAGATTTATTTTCTACCACTGCAGTCCTCTTTGGCTTAGGCATAAGCAGCTCCTCCACCAGTTTCCACAAAACTGTCAGCTGAAAGCACCAAATTAGTACACTAAGTAAAAATTGGCAGGCAAGGCCTGTATAAGTTGTGCCACAGAGAAAAAAAGGGCAAATATTGAAACTGAGACAGAAGCCACCAACACAATAAAAGTTTATTGGAGTTCATTTTCAGACCAGAATGCCCCTTCTACATTTGTGTTGACCAAATGATGTGCAACAGAAAGAGCCCTTCACAACATGCCAATGTAACTAGATAAAAAATTTGACTTAAACGGACAACCAAAAAATGAGATCACACAAAAGTGCCGAGCTAAAGCAGTAGATTAGGAACACCATGATCCTACAATTCTTCTGACCATACAAGACATTAGAAGTCAAAGCTTTTCTCCTATCTCCTCGTCACACAACGGACTGCACACCATTATGATTTTACGGTATAGCTATAGATGACATTTAAATGTAGCAGTCCTAAGAATGATAAAAAGTAAATGTACCATAAAGAGCATTTACCAAATATAGGGATTCCTTCTCACCTCCCCAGCCCGTCTCCGAAAGGGGAGGCCCAAACCTAACCTGTTCCCAGCCGCCGAATTCACCGCAGAACTAATCTAACATCCATTTATAGAATGCAAATAAATACAGTTCTCCCCAAAAAGAGTATAACAGCGCGTGGCACACACGATCCCTTTTAAGTTCATTTTATCAGTTCACAAATGAAACAAATTTTAGTGAAAACAATATCCAACATTTGTTTCAGTGAAAACAATATCCAACACATTAACTCCAATTCCATTTCCTTCATAGCAGATTGCTGCTTCAAGCGACGACAACCATGCTCAGTCTCTACCTCTTCTCTTCCTTTCAGACCAATTTATGCAACTTATTCGGCAAAAACGATTCGTTAATTTTGACTAGGTGTAAAATTTGAACTCCTAATTTAACCATAAGTAATTGAATAAAACTGTATTGCACTCATTTCCTAAGTTCCCAAACAAGTTGCAATTGTCCACAAAATCAAAATTTCACGTACATCAACAACAAAAGCAATCAATGACCAGCAGAATATCCATACCAAACGTAACAGCCACAAACACGCCGGCAGGCACGACAAACGACGCAATTTGCTCAACCGGAGCGTTCCGGAAGGCACTCTCACCCTGAGACTGCCTGTAAACCCTCCGGCTACGCCCCTCGCCACCGGAAGCGGCGGCCTTAACGACGAGGCTCCTCAACTTTAAACACCTCCTCCTCCAGCCACTAGCACCTGCCGCCACAGTGCCAGGAAGTGACAGCAAGCCGGCGCGGGCACCATAGCAGGAGCCGGACACGTCGGACGCTTGCGAATGTAGCCTTCGCGCCGGGAGCCGCGGAGAAATCTGAAAAAAAAAGGACAAAATAGTCATTTTAAGATTACAGTGGAGAGTTACGAGAAAGAAGAAGTTCACGAACGCGTGATATGCAGACCTTAGGATGCGAGTAGAGCGAGAGAGTGGGAGTGAAGGCCATATGGTGAGTGGGACTCAGATGCGCATATGGTGCGCACGGCGTTATCCTGCGCTCACTAAGTACGGAAACACAGAGAGAGAGAGAGAGAGAGAGAGAGAGAGAGAGATGGAGGCGGTGATAAAGCGGCGGGCTTCCGGGGGGATGTTCTAAAGAGAGGAACCTCTGGCACTATTTTTTCGGTTTAATATCGGCCGAAAAACATAGCAGGTGCCGGCGGGAACGTCTCGGCCGAAATTTCGCGGTCCGGCCTTGTCATGACTTAAAAAGGCTTCTGATTGGCCTGTAATTTAATGGGCAAAGTGATATGAGAGTAGGCCGAGCATAAGATAATTATAACCCATATATTTAGCAGTGGGCCAAATTTTGGAAGATGGTGCTTGGGTTATTTTTTAAATGTTTGGGTCGTTTTTTTATTTACCAAACAAAAAACGGCTTGGGTCGTTGCCTTATCATGACGTATTGTAAAGAATAAAAGTAAACGTCACAAAAATAAATATTAATATAGATAATAAGAGTCTGTTATTATTTAATTAGAAATTTTAGATTCAATTTTTTAAAAAGCAATCGTGATAAATATTTGTTGAGAGACTTTTACTTTTCACGTGGTCATATCTGGATTGGTCTGGATTGGTCAGCTTTCGAGTTGGATACTGAAAATTATAGACTAAAAATAAATGCCACGAAATATTTTTCATGAAATTTTACAAAAAAATTCTTAAATTTTACAAAAAAATTCTTAAATTTTATGTCAACACTAATTCTAATTAGATTTTACTTTTAAGAAATGACCAAAAACTTATCATCGTATCAATAAAAAATTTAAATCGTAAAAAACCATAAAATAACTTTATTATTATATAACACAACTCTTTTATAAATATATTATTTTATTATGGTCAATAGTTTTCCTTTCTTTGTAATCTCTTTTTTTTTGTTTTGTTTTTTTTGACTGATCCTATCTTTTTTTCTTTTTTTTTTTTGACAAAGAGAAAAGTTGCATTAATGACAATCAATTTCGTACACGGTTTCAACCGACAGTGCAACATATACCTGCACTCGGCAGGAATAGAGGACGGCCAATCTGAGGCCAACAGCAACATGGTCAAACTGACCATAACCTAACGAGATAAGAGATTCGTTTTGACAAATTCTCAGAATAAAGAAAAAAATCGACCAAAAGTTAAACCTATTTGACTGATCCTATCTTGGTAATCTCAAATTCAGAATCTTAGTGACGAGTGAAGGGTAAAAAGTTGTGAGGTTATTTTTAAAATCTATGACATTAGTTTTTTTTTAAAAGAAATTTGTTTCTTTCAAATATATATAACTTTGAAATTAATTATGCTATTCTAAGAAAACATATTAGATATAATTACTAAAGAATCTATTAAAAATTATAAATTAAATAATTCAAGGTAAATAATAAAACAATATAGGCAATAATTTATATTAGATAATTGTTTATTATGTTAACAAGATAAACTTACTATATGTCTTATCACATCCAAAAATTTTAAATTAATTTTTAAATTTGGATTATTCATGTTTGGATTAAATAATTATGTAGAAAACTATTCATTTTCCATTAAATTATTTCAGATTTTGTTTGATTACTTGTAGGGATAGCACTCGGAAACCTTCATTCATTTTTCACTGGACTCAAATTCTGGACGGTGCATTTACTCGGGAGTACCATTTGACATTTCAAAGCCTACCTTGTTCCGTGATTGAAGCCCTCATTTCTTTTCTTTTTTTTTTTTTTTTCTTAAACTGGGGAGAAATACAAGACAAACAAATCTCAAATAGAATATTTTAATTAATTGTAATAGGAACAGAAGATTTTCTTTTTGGTTCCTTTTGACAAATCTCTAAAGAGTCAGGTAACTTAACCAAGACTTAGAGGCGCAATAATTATATGAGAGTAAGTTTAACGAAAGTCTTTTTTTTTTATAAAAAAAATTTTAATTACGAATATATCGGTAATTGAATCTTTAGATGAGTTCAGCATATTTAACAATGCCTTAGGAATCAAATCTATCACTTAACTACCAGCAGAACAAAATGTGTCTCTCTCACTGATGTTTTGACAGATAAGTCTAATTCTAAACACAAATCACAAACTTTCGCCAACCAAAAAATCACGAAATTATTTTGTTAAGAAAAAACACATGTACTAAAATTGAAACACTAAACATCAAACATAAATATACGTTAATTTATTATTAAACTATCATTTCAAAATAATTTTTTTCAAAAGCCTTTCGTTGCCTATCAATTGTCCATAAAATTGCATTTAATATTCCATTGAGGCTGACGTGAGAAAGGATTCGAGAAATTAATGACACAAAATTGCCCATGTTATGCAAATGAACAGTAATTCAGTCAAAAAATTGTAAATGAACAGTAAAGGATTACTGACAGAAAAGATGACCTGTCATCGAGGAAAATGGAAATGGAATTGAAAATTCATCTTCCGAATTTCCAATTTTAGCTTATTCGAATTCAGAAAATTTAGGTAAGCACGAAAAAATGTAGATACGGGAATAGACATATAAAATTTTTTTTGAATAATATTGTGCAATCAATTAATTAATATTTATAATAAAAATGAATGTATTTTTATTAATTTTATTACAAAAATTAATTTTATAATTACACAAATTAATTAATTGATTGTTATGTACTTATTTTGTGTGTAATTTTTTACGTTTATAGAACGAGACTCATTCAAATTAAAGTATTGCTAAAACATGTAGATTCAATAATAAAGAGGATACTTTATGGGGGTATTAGAAAATCTAGAGGGTCATAATGCACATAATATGGTGTGCAGTCTTCCCTCATATGGTTAAGTGCACTTACCAACTTGCGATTTACCTACATCGACATTCCAAAATCTCGCGGAATCTGATTTTTGTGGTAATTGAGATACACATTAGGATTTCGTAAAATTTTAACTTTAATAACGGAGAATGGCCGAAAATAGATATATTGTTGAATTAATCTTTATATCTAATGCAGTCATGGGAATAAGCCGGCCGTTATGCCCGCATGACCCTAATGGCTAAAAATATATGTGGCAATGAATATTGCATGCGCACACAATTGAACAGGACATTAAAAAAATTTAATAACACGGTGAGAGTAACGTAATAGACATATATTGATGTGATAAAATTTAATAAAAAATTTATTAAATATAAAAAGATAATAATAATACAGGAATTATTATAATATTTCAAACCTTTACATATCTCTTATTATATCGCTAGAGAGTCAGGTAATGACTCTTAACTCATACTTTACCAACCAAATTCGTGTTTTTGTGTCTATTCTCTCCTTCACATCCACAACATAGTTCTACACGTCAAAGGCCGGCAAGACCACGTGCGACACAATCGAATCAGTACAAAACCCCCTAACTCCTTGCACATTAGACGGGTCATAGCATCTCCTAGATGCCAACGAAATTTAGAGGAACTTGCCAACGAAATTTAGAGGAACTTGCAAATAGTTGCTGCTTTTTGGGTCGTTGTTACTCGCCTTTGACAACAACGAAATTTACGAGGAAATGTCTGTCTCTTGTTGATGTTTTTGCTGTCTTAATTAGTATTTTAAATAAAATAAAATAGATAATTTTTATAATAAAATTAATAATATTTATAATAAAAAAATAATAACGTTTAATTTCTGTTAAAAAATTAAATTATCATTTTAATTATAAAAAAATTATCAATTTTATTATATTTAGTGCAAAATTAAAACTAAATGGAGATATGTATTAATGTACAGATTTTATGCATGATAGATATCCAACTGGCAAGGCAGGCAGGCAGACAGCCAATCCCTTTCTATATATTCACACATATCGATAGCTAAACCATTGTGTCTCAAACCATCATTGGCATCGGTCCCAATTCCCACATTTCTTCAATCTGTAAAGGTTTATAGAAAAAGAAAGGGAAAAGAAATGGCTTCTGGGTTGTCTCCAATAGTGATTTTTGGTGCCTGTTTTGCCTTGTTGGCTTTGGTTGCTGCTGCACATGAGCACACCCCTGGCATGGACATGGGTCCGGCCCCGGCCCCGAACTCAAGCGCACTCGTTTCACCATCTGGGGTGATTGGATTTCTGGCTTTCATCGTCTCTTTTCTTGTTGTAAGAGATGGGATGTGATCAGTGTGTCTTATATATATTTTATGAGTCATGGACGCCTTCGCTTTCCATGTAGGTTTGGCCTGGCGATTATCTCAGTGTGTGTCTCTTCTCTGTTGGGGCTTCTTTTCTATATATGAAATGGCTTAATATATAATTTATCTAGTGCACTTGATTTCTACCGATGAAATTCCAATCACGATGTGAAAAGATTGCGATTGTTGATCTATCTTATAAGAATATTTCATGTCACTACTGGTTTTGAGTGTCAACCTTTCTATTTAAGCTAACTAGTTGTGTAAAACGATCTCTTTTTTCAAGTATATATCACAAGGTATCCACTTGTGATTTTTTAAGTAGTTCATGCCATCAAATCAAGATGTGGGAAAGAATTTACAAAACAAATATGTTGCAGTCAATAATTATACGAATATATATGCATAAACGAGCACCCCTGTAATAGAACAGGAATAAGATTGTGTTGGTGACGAAAGGATCGAATATCTTTACCTTGAAGATGTATAGGATTGCTAGTTGATTTATTCAAGATAATTAGGTACTCTAAATTTCATCCAATTCCATCAAATCCAGGATGCGATATGATTTTGAAGGATGAACTGGGTATGGACAGTTCTAATGAGAATTCTTTCTCGAACAAAATTCCTTTTTTTTTTTTTTTTATTTCCATTTATTCCATGATCGAAACGTGGGATCAGAGTTGTACTGTAAATTTGAATCAAAAGGTTTTGAGATTTCAAGAAATAACAGATTTATTCACTGTATCAATCCCACCGATCTTTCATCCATATAAACTTTGCCATTGATTTGCACAGGGCACCATAGCCATTAAAAAGTATGGGAGCGTGCGGAAATTTTGGCACTTGTAATGCCTACATAAGTTAAAACTATCCAAAATAATTCTCAACGCTGAGATGCAGAATAAACGCCAGATGCTGGCAATGTTTGGATATTTTATACCATGTATACTGCTCAAATGGATTCTGTAACAGTAAAGAATTTGTGCACTTTATTATGTGCACATCTAATTTAAGGTCTCACGCAACAATTGAATCTGCATGTGGGGCTTCATGACCCAATAAATCCAATTCAAGAGTTAAAAAAAAGGGCATACCGTGGCGCTATATTAATTTGATTTGGAGGAAATCAAGATGTGAAGAATGACAGAAAAATCTCTATAGGAACCCCAAGAATTTTACCTGCTAATGTTATGGAAAGAATGAAAAAAAGAAGTAGAGTATTTTAAAGAGACATTCCAATAATTAAAATTTAAAATTTTCATTTTAAAAGTCTCAAGTTTTAATCTGAAAAAATAAATGTAAAATTTACAAGAATGAAGAAAACTATTCTCATTGTATAGCTTACGGATCAACAGAGTTCTTGTTCAACCAAAAAAGTAGAAGCAGATGGTGGCATTTTACATAATTGAGAATGAGATCACTTCTATTATTTGTCTTAGTTTTCCACTGTTCTCTCTTGGTTCCATTTGATCCTCGTTTCATTGCATTCTAAAGTGCTAGCTCTATATCTTAGCCTACAAATTTTTGTATCAATGATTACAATTAAGGGCATCTTTAACTGATATTGCAATGTATGGAAACTTATTACTCAGTTGGTCCTCTTGTTATATATATTGTTCTTATTGTTTCTGTAACATCATTATTGGAATTGGAAGATTAAATTAGAATACTGGTCAGACGAAATGGGTGTTGAAAATAATAACAACTCAAATGCTTGTTAGATTTGAAAGGTAGGAATGAGCAAATGCTGCATGTATGGCTGCCCCTACAGGAAGTACATCCTCGTCTATTTTAAAATAAGGGCTATGTGTTCCGTGTATGGATCCACTCTTTTCATTTCTGACGCCCAAAAAGAATAAGGCTCCAGGTACAATTTCCTGGTAGGAAGCAAAGTCTTCACTGCCCATGAATGTAGGTGCTAGTTTAGTATTCTCTTCTCCTAAAATTTCAGCCGAAACTCGCTTTGCATGTTCATAAATCTCAGGATCATTTACGGTTGGAGGAATTGTTGGAAGATCCTTTCCGGTGAAATCAATCTCACATGAGCACCTATGTACAGCTGCCTGACCTTTGACAACCTGGCAAAAGAACATGGAACATGTAAACAAGCATTGAACCAAGGCCCTACTTTGTCTATAGTCTCTTAGAATAGACATTCCCACGAGTCTTCAACATTGTAATGTCTGGAGAAATGTCAGATATATGCAGTTTACCCTTTTTTTTTTTTCTGTTCTCCACGATGAGACTATTTCCGCAATTCGAACCTATGACCTCTCTAGACCACAATTAAATAACTTGTTACTGTTACACCAAGGTTCTCCGTTCTAGTGGCACTTCTCATTTCAGATGTCAGCAGATTAATTACCTCTGCTATTCTTTCCCTTAGAGCATGAAAGCTTTCCCTGCTGAAAGCCCTGAAAGTTCCGCCTATTGTAACGGAGTCTGGTATGATGTTAAATGCTGTCCCTCCCTGGACTGTCGCTACAGAAACCACCTGAGGCATCCAAGTTCCAGAAGAGGTTACAATTTCAATCAATAGAGGGTCCAGATTCTGCAATAAAATGAAATCATAGACTTATCATGATAACTAGTGAATCAAGACCTTAAGCTTGTGTGTCAACAACTTGTAGCACCTGAGCATCTAAAGGATCTGCCTCCCTTGAAACTATATTTTGCAAACTAATTATTGATGTTGAAGCTGCCAGAATTGGATCAATGGAGTATTGAGGGGCTGCTGCATGACTCCCTCTTCCACTTATCTTTGCTTTGAAGCTCCCACATCCAGCAAGGAATTCTCCAGGTCTCGAGCTGACAACCCCAGCAGGATACTCATTGACAACGTGAATCCCAAAAATGGCCTCCACGTTATCAAGCACCCTTTCTTGGATCATGTCTTTTGCACCCGAACCTTTTTCCTCAGCCGGTTGAAATATGAGGACAACAGTTCCCTGCAATTAAACTTCTTGTTTATTTTCTAGTACCATGACAAAATCATACACACAGAATCAGTATTTCCATTACCTGCAACGTATTTCGCAATTCTTGCAGGACTTTTGCGGCACCAAGGAGCATGGCAACATGGGCATCATGACCACAAGCATGCATTTTGCCATCTACTTTACTCTTATGCTCTGATTCAGTCAATTCCTGATAAACACATGCAGTACAGTGCAAAAACACATGCAGTACAGTGCAAATTAAAATCCATTTTTCTTTTCAAACGAATTATTGGGTGGCCTCTGTTGATACTAATGTGGCGTACTTTCTACACTTATTTATAAGTCAACTGCTGGACAAGTTGGTTGCAAATAGTAACACCTCCCCCTAGAAAATTGCTTCAGGTTTGTCAATTAAGTGCTCTCTTAAAACGTACTAAACCTAATTAACATGCGGTATAAAGAAACTAGTAGATTAAAACAAGCTAAACTCATATGTAAAAGGTCAAATTATCGTACGAAAAAACTAAACTAAATTATAGTATTCTATCAAATAAAGTATTTCGCCTCAAATCCTCATACAAATTTAAACCAATAAGAAAAGTAACCTCATATATACTATAAATTATGTAAGAACATTTTATTTTGTCAATATATAAGATAGTACACTCTTTAACAAGGATAAATGCTGAAAATATACAAATTCACCGCTAATATTGCGTGTCTGAGATTTCTTACACCTAATATTAACACTAGAAATGAACCCATTCTGATAACTGGTAACATAAACCACACACACACCAAACTCACATAAAAAATTGCACTTTGAAATCCTCGTGTAAATCCCAGTAGGCTAATTCAGGCTTAATGAAATGGTACAGAAGAACCAAACCTGAATAGGCAAGGCGTCCATATCAGCTCTTAGAGCAACAAAGGGAGCCGACCCTGTCCCAATAAAAGCCACCACGCCAGTTTTTGCCACAGGCCAACGAGAAGCAACACCAAGTTTGTCAAGCTCTTCCCTGACAATCTTACTCGTCTCGAATTCCTCGTAAGCAAGTTCAGGGTTCTCGTGGATTCTTCTCCTAATATTTTTCATCCAATCCACCGTTTCTTCATCATTGGCCAGCTCCATTATCCGGTCTTTCATTAACAAATTCTGGCCTTTTGCATGCAAATCCGAGCGGTTTTCATGAATAGGAGATTGTGATACTGAAGAGAAGCAAAATTGTACTGCTAAACAAACGATGAAAAGGCGACTAAAAGAAGCCATTGTTGATTGACAGCGAAATGTGGTGTGACGGTAAGACGCCCCGGCTACGAGGCCAAATATCGTTAGGGTCACTGCATCAAGGCCACGATCACATTTAAAAAACGTAAAAAAAAAAGTATGTAATTAATTTAATATTATTTATTTATTTATTTATTTTAAAAAAATTTAATATATTTTTTAAAATTTAATAATTTAATTTTTTATTTATCCAGCGCATTTCTATTCATGTACACGTGTTTATCTTTTTCCTTATCTTTATAAGCCGCCACTTATGCACCGCCGTGCGGATGCAAATTTCGTACACGCTTTGTTTTGTTCTTACGTCATGGAACATTCTTGTTTGCAATTTAACACGTTTTTTTTGTTGTTAAATGTACACTGACGAAAGAAAAACAGACTGAAAAAAGATATATAATACAGTCAATTAATGATTATCTTTCTCTACTTTTTCTTGTCCGTATAATTGATTTTTTTTTTTTGCGAAGTACTTTATGAGAAAATCTCTATCTCTCGAACTAGTAATTATTAATAAAACAAAATTCTTGTACAAATTATTATGGTGCGGAAATTATACCTGAAGAATGCATGCATTTAATATAAATTTTTTGCCTTTAGATGGGTCAAATTTATTTTTTTTAAATAAAATAAAATATTTTACAGTATGTCAGTCATCATATTTTTATATTAAAATTAAAATATTATTTATTTAAATATCTTATTTAATTATTTTATAAAAATATATTCATAATTTTTTTTCAATCACAATTTAAGTATTAATGTATTTTTATAAATTTTTTAATAACTGACTATTATATTAATAAGTCATGTCATTTATTGAGACTGTACTGATAAATGAACTCTAATTCGCGGTAATAAGAGAACTCAAACTCAATAAACACACCTGATTTAACACGTTTAGTAATAAGTCAAATTTGGCATCGGATGTTTTGACATATGTGGTAGATAAATCTCCCTTTTTTTTTTTATATTTATGGTAGATAAATTTTTACTAATAATATCATTTGAGATAATAATTTAATATATTTTTTTATATTTAATTTAGATTGAAGTCTCGCCTCATGCCTCATGCAATGGAGACAATATTTCTTCTTTAATTATCAGTTTACCTATATACATATAGTCTAAGTTTTAAATTGTTAATATTATTGTCTGCTAAGAGAGATTTACTTAATTTCAATAGTACTTAGATGTTTGAATTCTTCATATAAGAGATTAAATAAAGATATTAATAAATAACTCTAGATTTTAACTCATAAATATGATAACCTATAATATTGATAATACTTTTTTTGTAATTAAAAAAAATCTCTGCCAATAACAATACTGGTTAATGACATTTATAACCCTAAGGTGTCGCACCGGCTGAGAAGCCAAACGTAACACATTCAGGCTATTTGATGTTTGGTTTAAAATTTTTCGAAGTATATATAATTTTTCTAACTGGTCAAAAAATATATAATGTTTCTACATAATATCTATTAATTGTTATAATTATTTCTTTTAAATCTAACTAACGACATTTTACAAGTCAAATTTGGGAACAGAAGTTCAAATACCTCTTCATTCGGTGCCACTAATTATTACAGAATATATTAAACCAACAATTTTAACTAATAAAGATGATCATTTTCAACAAGTCATTCATTTTGATACCCATGTATTAATGATTTTGAAACACATTACTTCAAAAGGCTAAAAAATTAAATATTAAAAAAAATAAATTAAAATTATAAAATAAATAAATATCAATTCTGCATGAACTGCAGGTATAGCCTTAGAGTGTGTCTACACAAACAATTGTTTTTAATCTCCATTTAATACAGTGTGGATAAGCCTGACAATTATACTGCATGAGTGTAATTGTGTGTTTAGATCTGAAAGAGGGGTGAGAAAGAATGTAATAAGAAAGAAAATAATGAAAAAGAAAGTGATAAGAAAGAATTTGTTGAGGAAAATTTTTTTTTTGAATAGGCTATAAATGACAGAGAAAGAAAATAATGATAAAAGGACAAAAAAAAATATAATGTATATAAAGTGATAAAATTTTCCTTAAATCAAAAGTTGTGGTGAATGGATGAATAGGATTAAAGGGCATTTTAGTAATTTTAATTTTTTTGTCGAATGTGAAATGTTGTCGGCCTTTCCTTTCTCACTATTTTGGTGAGAAAAGGAATATATAGGCCAATGAGAATAATCTAAAAAAGACTATAGGCCTATGCTTAGGAATTTATAGGCCTATGCTTTTACCCAACAAGCAATCTAAACACAGAAAATTCTATTACTGAAAATCAATTCTTTCTCAATAAATTCTTTCTCATGCAAATGAGACAATTCAAACAACTTGTAAAAGCATAGGACATTGGTAAAATTGAAGTGACAATCGGGTGCACAAGATAAAAAAAATAAATTTTCTTTTTGATCTTCTGTTACTCCCAAAACCTCTTTCCAAAGTGGCTCGTTTATTTCAAAAGGATATTAGCGATGTTGTCTTATTATATACTATTTTAATATGAATTGAGTCTTCACCCTCCATAAGATTTAAAAAAAAAAAAAAAGACTATATGAGTCAAATTTACCCTCCATAAGATAAAAAGAAAAAAAAAACTTTTTCAAAATTTAAATTTTATGGCAAGAAAGTGTAAATAATTTTTGTAGTGAATAAATAGCAGCTCATATCTGGCTCCCTTGTAATTACTTTTCTCTTTCACTAAATTTCTCTAAAAATTATATATGGTAATAACTCTTAAATTCCTGTTTTGCGTCCATTTGCTCCTTCACATATTGTTTCTACACATCAAGGCCGACAAGATCGCGTACGAACAACACAATCCAATCAGCACTCAGCGCACATGTTTTGCTCCTCTGGGTTTGCGGCTTTGAGCAGCTTGTTGAATGCTGTTGGTTTGCGCTTGGTCTGCATCTCCTCTCGCTGTCACGGATCCACGAGTTGAGGTTGGGATAAATAAGTATTAAAAAATTAGTTATTTTCAATTTTTTTTTATTATAAATAGTAACATAAATAATAAAATAATACTATTTTATAAATAATGAGTTGTACACTAAATAATATTATTTTAATATGTGTAGTAATCTTCTATTTTTTTTTGCTTTAGAGTAAATATAAAATTTAGTAGAAACAAAATATAAATAAAGTTCTGTTATATGATTGTAAAAAAAGTTGTCAATACAGTATCTAAATTATAATAATAAGTTTATTTTGTACAACTAAAATACAAAAATATAAATAAAAAAATAATGATATTTTTTCATTTCACATTTTATCATTGTAATTACACAAAATATACTGATTGTTATATTTTAAATATTATATGAACAACTTTTTGTATGGTCATATACATTTTTTCATATAAATTTTGGTAAAGATAATAATATAAATTTAAGTTTTTTCACATCTTTTTTTTTATTGTAACCATCTAGACCAGTCGAATTATTAGGAGAACACCTAATGCTCCCTAACGAGACCATCGAGATACCACCCTTACTCTCTCATTTTTTTAATCAAAAAAATATGCTAAAACAAATATAATCTATACTTATAATTAATATAAACTTTATTATTATTTTTTTTGTCCTAACTTTAAGTTTTTTTTCTTAGACAATATAAACTTTAAATTTGAAGGTAAGTAATTGTCCACCTCAAACACACGTGGATTCGCTGATGCCTCTCGGGCTGGGTTGCTGTCATTTGGGTTTGTAATGCTCGGAAATTTTGTATGCATTTTTCTGGGTTTGTGGGCTAGATTTAGTGGAGTAGGCTTTGTAGTGGGCTCTGTAATGGGCGTAATTATAATAGAGGAAACTTAGCCTACAATACTTACCAAAAAAAAGAAAAAAAAAGAAAAAACTTAGCCTACAATTTCTTACATCATTGATTACGATTAAGTGTAATTACATCATCTTTGACCAATTTTGTAATGGGCAGACACAATTATCCCGTGGAAAGTTTTTGACAGACGCAAATTTGAAGGAGATAAATGAACCTAAAACAATTTCATATTACAAATAAAATATTTTATACTACATGAATAATATAAGAGATTTATTGTAAAGTAGTATATATTAATGTAAATTTCTTTTATATGTATAAAATATTATTGATGTAATATAAAATACTTTAATTGTAGTATAAAATCGTTTTGGATCCATTTGCGTCCTTACATTTGCTCTCTTTTGTAGTCTTTATTGTTGCTTATTGTTACTATTATATCATATTGGAATTGGAAGATTAAAAAAAAAGGAATTGGAAGATTAAATTAGAATAATGGTCAGAAGAAATGGATGTTGACAATAATAACAACTCAAATGCTTGCCAGATTTGAAAGGTAGGAATGAGCAAATGCTGCATGTATGGCTGCCCCTACAGGAAGTACATCCTCGTCTATCTTAAAATAAGGACCATGTGGTTGGTGTATGGATCCAATCTTTTCATTTCTGATGCCCAAAAGGAAGAAGGCTCCAGGGACTTTTTCCTGGTAAAATGCAAAGTCTTCACTGGCCATGAAGTTAGGAGCTAGTTTAGTGTTCTCTTCTCCTACAATTTCAGATGAAACTTGCCGCGCGAGTTCATAAATCCCAGGATCATTTATGGTTGGAGGAATTGTTGGATGATCCTCTCCATTGAAATCAATCTCACACGAGCACCTATGTACAGCTGCCTGACCTTTGACAACCTGGCAAAAGAACATGGAACATGTAAATAGACATTCAACCAAGGCCCTCCTTCATTTTCCCTTATTGACAACTATTTTTGTTTCTTAGTTGTTTCTTTCCCTCTTATGGATACGTTATATGGGATAAGTGATTGAAGGGCAAGCCTCAGCATGGAGATTACATGCTCGAGAAGCGAAATAGCCTCCTTGTGAAAACTAAGGATAAGATTCCGTACATTTGATAATTTTTCCAAACCCCACGATATGAGACACTTCCACACTGAGAATGTTCTTTATATAGGATTAAGTGATTGATGGATTCATAAAGGCTATTTTCTCACAGAATTAACGGAAATCACATGATCCTCATATTTTTCTATCCATAATATCACTTGAACCATGAATTAGGCAACTCATGCTAGTGGCACTTGTAATTTCAGATGTCTGCAGATTAGTTACCTCTTCTATTCTTTCCCTTAATGCATTGAAGCTCTCCTTGCTGAAAGCTCTAAAAGTTCCAGCTATTGTAGCTGAGTCTGGTATGACATTAAATGTTGTCCCTCCACGGATTGTCGCTACGGAAACAACCTGCAGCATCCAAGTTCCAGAAAAATTACAATTTGAATCAATAGGCTCCATATTCTGTAACAAAATGAAATCCTGAACTTGTAATGAACGAGCAACTCGAGATCTTAAGCTTGTGTTAAAAACTATTAGTACCTGAGCATCTAAAGGATCTGTCTCCCTTGAAACTATATTTTGTAAACTAATTACTGATGTTGAAGCTGCCAAAATTGGATCAATGGAGTATTGAGGAACCGCTGCATGACCCCCTTTTCCGCTTATCTTTGCTTTGAAGCCCCCACAACCTGCAAGGAATTCTCCAGGTCTCGAACTGACAACTCCAGCAGGATACTTACTGACAACATGCAGCCCGAAAATGGCCTCTACGTTATCAAGCACCCTTTCTTGGATCATGTCTTTTGCACCCGAACCTTGTTCCTCAGCCGGTTGAAATATGAGGACAACAGTTCCCTGCAATTAAACTTCTTGTTTATTTTCTAGTACCATGACAAAATCATACACACAGAATCAGTATTTCCATTACCTGCAACGTATTTCGCAATTCTTGCAGGACTTTTGCAGCACCAAGGAGCATGGCAACATGGGCATCATGGCCACAAGCATGCATTTTGCCATCTACTTTACTCTTATGCTCCCATTCAGTCAATTCCTGATAGAAATGCAGTACAGTGAAAATCAATATCTATTTTTCTCCAAAGATAATCAGCTCGATGGAATTCCAACGAGCATAGAACTCGGCTAACTTGAGGAAATATCATTCCTAACCTGTCAGTCTACGGTAACACTGTTCTTAATTAGCATTCCTTAGTTGCATAGGACCGTTAATTACATGAATAAAGTGATTAAATCACTTTAATTCTCCTCAATAATAGAAAATTGCTCGAGGACAAATGTTGGAAATATACAATGGCATCATGGAAGACAAATTCTTATGACAGATATTCATTATACCCAATCTTAGCACTAGAAAATGAACCCATTTCTGGAAACATAAACAAGTGCAATCTCTATGAAATTCAATGATTTCCTTTTCTTTTCAATTCAACCACACACCAAATTCACATAAAAGAAATCACACTTTGAAATCCTTGTGTAAATCCCAACAGGCTAATTCAGGCTTAATGGAATGGTACAGAAGAACCAAACCTGAATAGGCAAGGCGTCCATATCAGCTCTTAGAGCAACAAAGGGAGCCGACCCTGTCCCAATAAAAGCCACCACGCCAGTTTTTGCCACAGGCCAACGGTAAGCAACACCAAGTTTGTCAAGCTCTTCCCTGACAATCTTACTCGTCTCGAATTCCTCGTAAGCAAGTTCCGGATTCTCGTGGATTCTTCTCCAAATATTCTTCATCCAATTCACCGTTTCTTCATCATTGGCCAGCTCCATTATCCGGTCTTTCACTAACCAATTCCGGCTACTTGTCCGCAAATTCGAGCGGTTTTCGTGAACCGGAGACTGGAATATTAGAGAGAAGCAAAAGGGTATCATCATCGGCAAAGAAATGAGGAGAAGGCGAAGACAAGAAGCCATTGGTAATTGGCATACAAAGGACCTGACAGCGAGACGTGGGTAGGAGGCGGGTCTTTATAAGAAGCCGCCATTGATGCACATGCTCTGGCTCTGCTTCCTTCCACCTTGTCCTCTCATTTTCGGGGATTTTTTTTTGCAAAAACGCACGTTTATTTTTGTCTAGTAAGTACTTGGGTTGGACTTTGGGAGAAGATTGCCTTTGAAACCGTGGGGCGGATATTTCTCGTGTGTCACATGGAATATTTGTGGAGCATTGAAGGTGGAAACGCTGCATTTATTGAACGAAATAAAGAATCCTGACCAACCTTGGTCCACTGATTCTACCTTTTTGAAATGTCTACTCCTACCTCCAACGAGCAAAGATGGCATGTAATTAATGTACAAATTTTACACCATTTTTTATTTTTTAACACAAAAAAAATATATATTTTTTTAGTATGTAAATTATTAAATGTGTATATTAAAATTGAGCGTCATTTATTTTTTCCTTATTCAATCTTTCTTAAAGAAAAAATTATCTACCTAAGAAATGATGAAATTGAATGAGTCTTTCTTACTCTCGATCATAATATTAATGAATTTTAAATTTAATACTATAGTTCATTAAAATTTATTTTATTTTATAGAATGAACAACAGTAAAAAAATTTAAACTTAAATTAATAAAAAAATATATACTAATTTATCATTAAATTACCACTTTAAATAACTACTATCTTTGATTTTATTTGATTTAAATTTGTTATATTTAACATTTTTTTAATCACAAAAGAGGGATAAATCTCATAAAATACAAGAGAAAGCACAAGGGTATCTAAGTATAACTGATGTCAAGACACTTGGAGAGGGGACTCCCATAAAGTAAGGCGGCAATCATTGGTTGAAAGTGGTCGGCCCGAGGCATCCACTAGGCCGACTACCTTTTCTATAACCAACAAAAAAAAAAAAAAAAAAAAAATAATTTAAAATAAGATTACCATAATCAAATCGATTATCGAATTAGATACATTAATAAGTTAAGTTTTAATCGATTTAATCGGTCGAATTGATATTTGAATCGATATTTAATTATATATATATATATATATATAAGTAATTAAAAAAATAATAATTATATATTGTGATTAAATATTAATTTTTTTAATTTTAAAGATTAAATTAAAAGTTTTAATCATATTTATAACTGAATTGAATTTTTTAATTAAATTAGGTGCTTAAATTATAATTTAAATAATATTTGGAGTCAAATTATAATTTAAAAATTTTTTAATTTTATTAAACTGGTCCAACCGATCCGATTTTTGATTGATTTTTATTGATTTTGACCAGTTCTTGACCAATTTTGACTGATTTTAATTGATTCGAGTTAATGCTCAAAATTTACTTAAATCGAACCGGACTACCGACCAGTCACTAATTGAACTAATCCAATTGATCGGTCCGGTCTAATTTTTTAAATACTGTTTTGAATCCTCGTCTCCAACTGGCCATAATGGCCAATAACTCGCTAGCCAATCAGGAGGTGCCCTTGAAAAAAAAAAAAAACCCCCCATAAGAGTTTACATCGACGCCATCAAGAAAAACCCCACCAGGAGGTGTGGATGAAGCACAATCCTTACGGAGGGATCAGCATTCGACACTCTTTTTTGTTTTAAATTTTTATCAATTTTGATAATTGAGTCTTGAGATGGTTTGTCGATTTTATTTTAATTTTAAATCTTTAAAATCCTTTTCAAATACTTTCTTCGGCCGACAGAAATTGGTTACAAACGTATTTTTACCAAACAAGATTTTTTTTGCTTTTTTTTGCTCAGGAAAATTATTTTTTAATCTTAAAGAGAGAAATACATCCCACATGCACATTAGTATATATTTTTTAATATTTTCTATTTCGTCAATGTACGACTTGACCAATTTCGATGGGTGAGAGGATAGATTTATGGAGGATCTTTAAAATTTTGAACTCAAATAAAAATTTTAAAAAATTTAATATCTGACTATAAAAATTTATTAAATTTTAAGACAAAAAGTGCATATTTCCTGGCAGGGAGGCTTGTAAGCACAAAAGCCACATTTGTTTGAGGGCGAGCAATCACCACCTTCAAATTTATGTTTTATATTAATTATAAATATAATTTATACTAATTTTAGTTTATCATCTCCCCACAAATTTATATTTTGTCTCCCCTCATTTGCTTCTAGTGAAAAAAGTAATGTGAAAAAGCTTAAAGTTAAAATATTATTTTTACTAAAATTTATATTTTACTTTCACTTAATTTTATATTTTATATTATATTCCTACTCTCTTGTTTTTTTCAACAAGAATGATACTATATATATTAATATAATATTATTTTACAGTGTAAATTACTATTTATTAATAAAATAATATTATTTTATTATTTATGTTACTGTTTATAATAAAAAATAAAAAATAAAATTTTAAAATACCCGTTTACTTTAATTCTTGGATCCGCTACTCCCAATAACCCCCTATAGTCATGATTATCTCAACTAAATAAACTTCTGTTACAAATTCAAACCAATAAAAATGCATAAAACTTCCGCAGACAATCGAATCCAGACTTCATCATATCCTGTTTCCATCTCAGTTTATGGATACAATCAAGAGCTCAACACCGGAGATTTCATTACAAAAAAAAGTGAGGTTCCTCTAATTACAATAGACAAGCCACTCCATGCAAAATGTGGACCAGAAAGAAAAGCGTTACTCCACGGAAAAGTGTGGTGATTTTTGATCCTGAGAAACAAAAGGCATGTTAATTTCTATTTAAACGAATAAAACATTCAAAACCTAAATCTACTCGACATTACGGTAAACATCTATGGCCAAACAAAAAATTAGCTAAATAGTGTTCACAATGGAATAATAGATGGTAATTATACAATTATAATGATAAAATATAAAAAAATTATTTTTATTCTATAATTTTTTATTATTGTTACACAAATTACAACAATTATTACAATATAAACATAATCAAACTAATTTCTTATCCGGCCATATAACGAGGGTCAAAACAAAAATAATAACTCTACGCACTTTACAACGACACATAAATCACATCAATCAAGAGAAGATATTGCTCACAACTTCTACACCCCTTTAGAAATGTCATAAATTGAGTGGCCGACCAGTATCTCGCCCAAGCAGGGATTCACAGAAAATTGATTTTCCATGTGAGTAATGCACCTCTCACGTGTTTTATATTGCGTGGAAAATTGGGTACATGACACGCATTTAACACGTAATTCTCATAAATATCTGCCCATTAAACTAGATTGTTGGGCTGATATGAATCATATGATAGTATGGTTGAGTTTCCCCTTTTTTTTTCGGATTCAAGTACTTACACCAACAATTTCATTTTGAAGGGTATACCAAGTGACTTAGGGGTCCAACTATCAATGACAAATCGAATTGAGAAATTTGTTTCATCTACTCACGTTTAAAAATGTTGTGTGTCCCACAATTGTATCCCATTATATGGACCAAATAATAAGAGTTGCAAGAGCGACATAATCTAATATGTGTCTTTATTTTTATAATAATTTTTTTAATTTTTACTAAAAAAAATAAATAAAAAATATTTTTATATTTTATTACAAAAATTAAACTATCTATTAGAACGTATCTCTTTCGTATTCTTTATTGCCCTTGTCCACCAACTTTTTTTTTTCCCTGTGAGTTGATGGTGCAGTTGAACATAAACAGGAAAAAGTGCATTTGAAAGTGGAACTAGGTTTCTCCTTAAGAAGTCGAGAATAAGTTTTTGAAATAGAGAGCTACAAAATGCAATGAAAACTCAAACATATACACATCCGAGTGTTGAAGCTAATTGGCAGAAATCGATCTTCACTTTGGGGGTCAGCATTTATGCATGTAAGAGGGTTATTAATTGGCAATTTTCACTTTCTGTGCGTTCCGTTCACTTCGTTCGAGATTTTTGCCTGTCGGGGTAATTAATTTTTCATCCTCTGCATTGCTTTTTAGTTCTGGCTACAGATCAGATCATCAACATTACGCCAACCGATTTACTAACGACTGAACTGACTTTTTCTCTCACCCTCTTCTACTCTGCCATATCAACTTCCTTCCTTCACCCTCAAATTGTCAAGATCTTTGTCATGGGAACAACGCCCGACCATCAACAATATTGTCTTTCTGCAAAAATTAACTTCTTCTACACTTCTTTTCTCTACAATGTCTAGATTGGTGGCGGAGCGACATTTTTTTCCCCGCAGTTTTTGGCTATATAACGATTGGAGGAGACGGAGACTTCCTCCACCACGTCTTCCCCTTTTTCAATTCCTCTATGCCACATAGATAACATTTTAAATGAATACACGTCAAATGCGTTGATCTCTCAATGCATCATCGCCGTATGCAAAACTTTTCTGTTTTTTTAACCCCAACTTATAATATGCTTGGTATAACACAAAAAGTAACAGAGTCAACTACGAAGGCTAGAGCCTATGGCCATAGTTGCGGGCCCCACAGGTTAAAAATGATAAAAGAAATGAAATGGTTCTTTATTTTTTAATGAGAAAAGTTGTATTGCTCGAAAAAAAAAAAGAAGGTCAGAAAAAATTTTGAAATATAAACAGTTAGAAATAGTTTATATTTTATAAATTTATTATGTAATAAAAAAATATTAATTTTTCTTAATTACACATATAATGAATACAGTTATACAATAAACCCAGTGAGTTGTATTATAAAAACTTTTCATACAAATATCTTTCGATAATGTAATGACATTTTTTTAATTAAATTTTAAAATTTTAATATTATTTTAGGTTCTTATTTTTTTTTAATATCACAGGTGAGCCTATGTACTATGGCGATTCAATTATAACAATTAATTATTATACATAAAAGCATGTATATGTATGATTCTATATATGTTGATTATTTTCCACAATCTTGCCTATTTTCCATATTTCTTCCGAAATTTTTGTTTTTATTTTGCATTATGTGACAATATGAATTCCCTGCCAATAATTTTATCATCAGCAATAAGGCCTCAACAAAACATGGAGCTCCATTCCTCCCTAAAAAAAAAAAAAATTCTTACAAGTCATAGAACAAAGTCAAAGGTAGTCTCTCTCTCCTCACTTTCTTCCCCCTCCAAAACCTCCCCTCCACAACACTTTGCTCACTCTCCACCAATGTTTTCCATATACCAAATATTGTCGACAAGCCCAACCGCAGGATTCCATTTTCCAGTATGTCCTCCAAACTTTTCGTTTCAACATTGTCTATTTGTCTCCATAACACAAACCCATGAGGCTTCCAATTAGTTTTCCCACCAAACCTTTCTTTTTCCTCTCTCCCACATTCTCTCACAAAACCACACTAATATGACATCCCTTCTTCTCATTGTTCTTTTCTTTCTTACATTTCTTCCCTTTTCACAATCCCAACTCTCCCTCTACTACTACAACAAAACATGCCCGCAGTTTTCCGACATCATGCGAGAAGTGGTCACGCAGAAGCAAATCGCCTTCCCGACAACGGCAGCCGGCACTCTTCGCCTTTTCTTCCACGACTGCGCCGTTGAAGGCTGCGATGCGTCTATCCTCATCTCCTCCACCGCCTTCAACACCGCCGAACGCGATCATGATCTCAACGGCGGCCTCCCCGGGGACGCCTTCGACGTTATAACTCAAGCCAAGACCGCCCTCGAGCTCCAGTGCCCCGGCATTGTCTCGTGTTCCGACATCATTGCCACCGCTACTCGGAACCTCGTTTCCATGGTGGGTGGCCCGTATTACAACGTTCGACTAGGACGAAAAGATGGCCTGGTATCAAACGCTTCGAGGGTCGAAGGCAATCTTCCAAAACCGACAATGCCCTTGTCTGAAATCATAGCCATGTTTGGCTCCAAAGGGTTTTCAGTGCAAGAAATGGTGGCCATGGTTGGTGCACATACAATAGGTTTTTCTCACTGCAAGGAGTTTAGCCACAGGATTTTCAACTTCAGCAAAACGTCCGAGTCTGACCCTGCATATTACCCCAAGTACGCGGAACGGCTGAGGAAATTGTGTGAAAATTACACCAAAGATCAAGCCATGTCTGCTTACAACGACGTGATGACACCAGGAAAGTTTGATAACATGTATTATCAGAATCTGAAGAGAGGGTTGGGATTGCTGGCGTCCGACGAGGCGTTGGTCGAGGATGAGAGAACTAGGCCCTTCGTGGACTTGTATGCTGCTAATGAGACGGCATTCTTCCAAGATTTTGCACGGGTAATGGAGAAGCTCGGCGAGTATCAGGTCAAGATGGGGAAAGGTGGGGAGGTCAGACGCACCTGTGATGACTTTAACACTATTAAGACATAGCAGCTACGATGATAAATTGACAATGGTTAAGAGATAGAGATGGAGGCATGAAAATGATGCCCTTTGCAGCTAGCTTGTGACTTTGGCTGCTTAGGATTTTTCTCCTCCATTTTACTATGAATAGAACTGTGCACAAATTAATATTACATTGTGGGGTTTTTTCTTTTTTCTTTTTTAATCTTTAAAGAAGAGCAAGCCCTGTACAATTAAAAGGAGGCAAGAGGCGAGTAAAGGGTCGCACCCTCAACCTCAAACTGGATAGACAGCTCGAGGTTTTTTTTTCTTTTTTGTTTTTTGAAGGGTCTACCACAGTGTGGGTTTCTTATGGAGGTAGTCATGCAAATTTCCCTCCACTCAATCCCCCATCTCGTGCCAAATTTAATGCCGAAATTTGCAAATGTGAATAGCTGAGGTAGGATTACACCGACTTTTCAGCTCGGCAATCAACTGAAGATGCAACGTAAACATACAAACACGGGGTGATAATGACTAGAATAAGATATCAAATAACAATCACCTCAGAGACCTTTGCCTCATCGAGGAACCAATATCTTGCAATGTTAATCTTCCACCAAGAACAGATGACACAATTCCAGCCACATCGAATTTTGACATAATCACCCACTATAACATCAGTAAGGTCATGATGAGTTACATTAACTACCAAATCAATATAAGATGTCAAGCAATTTCAGGTCTGCCACCTTGATTCGCAATTAGCTCAATCATGTCAGCAAACACCAGTAATCTCAGTTTTTCTGTTTGCCCGGTCTTTAACCATGGCATGACACAATTAGGCAGGAGGGGGTGAGAGACAAAAATCTTGTGGTATAAGAAACAAAAACCAGAACGAGGAAAAGAGAGAATAGTTTCTCACCTCTCATGAACTCAGAATGATCAACTACAGAATGAGGAAAAGAGGATAGTTCCTCACTCATCGTTACCTCAGTATGATCAACTACAAGATTTTCATAAAGGCGCGAGAAAGTGAAAGATCGGTTTTGCCAAGCATTCAATCAGAACAGATAAATCGAGCAGAAAGTGGCCACAAGCTGAAGAAAAGACGTTCAAGAATAATTTTACAACTTACATTTATGCTTGCATACGAATTGGTGGCAAAAAAGGAACAACTTGAATCACCAGGGCAATGAAAATGGAGGAAATTCTACAATAACAATGAGTAGTTGTCATCCTTCGACATGCTGAAGCAATGGAGCTTAACAGCTGCAGTGTCATCTGCATTTATCTTTAATCAGCACGTGGTCAATGTATTATTCAGCCTAGTTTACTGCACAATAGCCCAAGCAGCAGCACGATTTCATGGCTGAAGAGATACTTCACACTGACCCAACTCCCAAGTCTGCCCAGCTTTAGATATCATCTACAGCAGAGAAAGATTACAATTAAGTTGCTGTTAGTATTCAAATAAGAAGGCACAAAGTGCATAAAAAGGTCGCATAAACTCTCAAGATCTTACCCTTTCTAACAAGGTTTTCTCTTATCAACTTTCAAATGGATATTAAACCACTTCTTTTTCTTAGTTCTATCCCTCGTTGAAGGTTTCTTATCTCTCATTTGCCCATCTTCCTGGTAGGAAGCCTTATTCCTACTTTTACTCAAACTCCGCTTTATAGGTGGAGCAGTGGTGTACAAAGCATGAATTTCATTCCATTTTTTAAGAAGCTCATCAATCTGCAAATACAGCATCAAGATTGATGATTTATATAAATTCACTTCTTTATATAGAATATGCACACAAATGTTCACAAGTAAAACTAACTGCTTGCATTTCTTGTGCATATCTACTAGTCATTTCTGTAAATTGTGCCAACACCTGTCAACATTATACATGAAAATTAGCAAAAGGAGATGTTATTATACAGGTATGCAAAGCTTTTGTCAAGTACAAACCTCTCTGTATTCACTTTCGAACTTGGATATTTCTGCCCTTTTTTCGAGAATTTGAGCTTCAACAGCTCTGAGATTCTCCTTTTCTTCCGTAAAAGGTGCAGCACAAAGAGCTTCTATTGAGTAGCTTGCACTTTTGAAAAAATTGTCACCTGACAGAAATGACCAGAATCTTAAGACTTTTACTAGATTGCTTCCTACACAATAAGGAAACATGACAATCTCATCGAGAACCAAAAAATAAGAACTGACCATAGACAGCAAAAACATGGGTGCCAGCCTTCAGTTCGATTATTTCACATGGCAGAAATCCATCTAGTTTTTTGAAGAAGGCTGCATCAGCATCCTTTGCGGCTGCAATCTGAAACCACAAAAATATAAACAATAAAAAGGGAAAACAAAAAAATAACTTATTTTATCTCCTTATACTCACTGAGTTGACTGTTTGATCCAACCGATAGACCGGAAAACCAAGAAAATACATTCCAGCAGATGTAACCTTCCCTGTTTTAACACTATCCTCCTGCACACAAAATTAAGTGATGAAGGTTAATTCAAGGCTTGTAATGAGAAGATAATTTCAAAATCCCCTTAAGTATATACAGTTTTGCCAAGCTTGGAGGGACGCTGCATGAAGGATATATTTCCACATTACAATGATGATATTTTGACAGTTTCTTGTTAAATACATGTGGGGCACAACATAATGTACCTTATGTTTTAGTGAATTCCTCACACGAACAACTTCTCACTCTATCTGCAATCTCGGCTAATTGAGTATCTTGCACTTGTGCCTCACGCACTTTATCCAAAACATATACAATGTGAAGGTAGCTAATAATGCTATTTGGGTTATTGTGGATAGGTTCACAAAATCTGCAAATTTTCTTCCTATCAGATTGGCTTGTTCTCTGGATGGATTGGCACAACTCAACATCGATGAATTCATGTGTTCCAGTGTCTATAGAATCGGACAGAGATCACAAGTCCACTTCTAGATTCTGGTCTGCTCTAGTCAAGGCAAGGGCTACAAAGTTAAGCTTTAGTACTGCATATCATCCACAAACTGATAGTTAGTCAGAGCTAACTATTCAGATATTGGAAGACATGATTACAACTTATGTTTTGGAGTTTGGCAGTGACTGGAAGGAGCAACCACCTCCGGTAGAATTGCACATGATAATATTTACCATTAAAACGTTGGTATGGCCCCACATGATGCGCTTTATGGAAAAAAACACAAAACTCTGTTATGCTGGGACATGGAAGGTGACAGACAATCTAACGGTATGTGATAGATCTATTCTTCTTAACTTTGAACCAACCAGAGGATAGCTTCCAACAATGAATGGAAGACAACATAAAGTTATTTACTATCTGTCCAATACCAAAATAAAAGATAAATTGTTGAGTTGTTCATTGGTTATGATAACTAATACCAGCACGGAATGTCATTGATACCTGTAGTGCAAGGCTTAATCCACCACTTTCTTCCTGATCAAAATATAGCAACTGCACGAGAGTGATGAATCAGTGAGACTAACAAACCATTTCAATACACAAATGTCACTAGATCTTCTTTCTTTCTTTTTTTCTGCTTTTTGCCCCTTTTACTACGAGATATTCATATGAGACAATCCCATTATGTGTTGTTCATGGTAATTTAATTGTTCAGTCTACCAATGCCAAAATGCCAACTTTTGTTCATATGTACATTTGTGCCAAGGGGGAATTCTAATGTAATGCTTTCACCACAAGTTTACAATTTTGCAAACCTTGAACTTGCTTCTCTCAGATGATTGGACTCGGCATACAAATCCAGCTCTTGCTTCCTCTTCTGTTATTGTGACAGAATAGAAGTGAGCACATTGCTTTTCAACCTGCTTAAAAGTGTAAAAGTTTTCAATGAGCCCTAGCACAATTGCTAAAATAGATGCCAGAACAAGGATATTAATACCTCACCTTCTTAGAAACAAGATGACCAAGTAGAAGGGGACAAATGGAGACAGTGCCATTCAGTGCCTCCTCCAAGACAGTTGCTGATACTGTGGTCTTGATTGGCACCCCAAGTTTACTAAAAGTCAAAGCCAAAAGCAGTTTGCAAACTCATAAGCATTTTGAGAACTTTTCCAAGAATTAAGATGAGAAAGAAAAAGTTAAAATAGGTTACTTGATAACACGTAAAGAACAAATTTACGATACATTTACCTAAAAAGCGCTGCAAACATGGTGTTCAATGCCCCCAAACTTGACAGATCTAGCTCTAGATCTTGTCTTTCTGATTCAACAGCCTGATCAAATGACCATAAGATTATGCTTAGCAATAAATGTCAATGACATACAACAGGGATAAAAATAAACAAAATGACTTCTGAAAAATTGCACAAAACTACTAGCTAGCACTAATGGGGAAGATCAAAACATAGGCAGCCATGAAGCAGCAGAGTAAACACTTGTTCTGGAAAGATTAGAATCATCTTAAGAGATGTCTGAATTTTAGGTATCGGTCACTCACCTCAAAACCAGCTGAATCATACTGGTGTCTCTTATCTGGATCAGACAAGATATTATATGAAAATGTAACTTCCTTGAACATATCGGCTGCTTCAGGGTCATTTGCATTCTTATCAGGATGGTACCTGAAACAATGAGCTTTAATTAAAAGGGAAGAATGTAGTTGACAGGATGGGTAGCCTCGTAGGGCTTTTCTTTCTTTCTTTTTCTTTTCCCCTTTTTCCTTAGTTCCCAGCTGTGGAAAACATGGAGTAATTTCATCTACATAGGTTAAAGCAAATCAAAGTCTATCAACTATTGACTACAGCTGTAGTTAGTCTAAGACAGTATGGCATGTGCTTTCTGACTTAGCTATCCCGCATCAGAGCCCACTTTTGTCCACAGCATTGTGCTTCTGCAGAGGTTTTACTGGCTCTATTCACATTTGGTTACGTCATTTAGTAATATCTTACAATAGGACTCAGAACACCCAGTCTCATTTTGATCCTTGATCGAACTTTCTTATGCTACCTTGACCATAAAAATTTGGACCTTAGATTTAATAACAAGAAAGCACATTCTTCAAAAAACAGGCACCTATTTAGGCAACTCCTCTAAGGATCAGCCTCTCATGTTCACAGCTTCTAATGAGAAATTACCATCACCAAGAAGACAGTCAATCGTGAACATAGGTACACTCATTTTAACCACCGTTAAGTTACTTAATGCCCAATAATTGGCAAAATTTGTCTGTCTTCTTCACATATACCTGCATCTTATATAGACTAATCGGCGTGTCTAATTTTTTGCCACTGACATTTATCTAATTCACAAGGAAAATCCGCGTAAGACCACCCCAAAATAACAGATCGGTTCAGTGGCGAGTTTCGATTTCCACATCCAATGTGCATCCAAAGCAAAACTCAGAAGGTATCACCATCAATCCAACGTCTTCTATATAAACTATATTCGAAACACGCCGCAAGATAGCTATAAAAGTCAGCTAAACTGCCATTTACATAATTTAATTCCTCCTCTAATAGACCAAAGATCCAAAATTCCGCACCAATTCCGAGACTAACCTACTCAGAGACTCCGAAATATTTCACCAAAAAATAAAAAAAGAAAAAAAAAACGAACTTCTTAAAAACAGGCAATAGGCAGCTCAAAACGCCGAGAAAGAGGAACAAAATGGAGCAGGGCAGCACCTGAGAGCCAATCTCCGATAGGCGGACTTGATTTCCTGGTCGGTGGAGTTCCTGGAGACGCCGAGGACCTCGTAAGGGTCCCGCCGGAGCTGCTTACCGGCGTCATCATGCTTCTCTGACTTCGATCGGTTTCCCGGCATTTCCAAATCCAACTCACTAAAAAAAAAAAACCCTAAAAATCTCTCCGAAACAGCCAAACAAACAACTAAAATCTCAACAGCATTTCTCCTCCAGTTTTTCCGTCGGAACTTTCCCCGGAAAACTCAAATCCTTGGCGCTTGGGAGAAACAGGAGAGAAAGCTAAAAGTGGAGAAAAACCTTCAGGAGAGAGAAAAACGTAGAGAGAGAAAGACACTCAAATCTCCATTGAGACCTCTCTTCGCTTGAGCTGTGCGAGAATGTTAGAGAGAGAGAGAGAGAGAAAGAGACAGACATACAGAGACAAATGAGAGCGATAAAATGGAGGGGAAATTAGGTGTCAATTTTTGTTTTGTTTCCTAATGGCTGGTTATCTACTCCAGTTCAATTTTCTTGCTGACGCGCGTGTCCTTCAATTTTTTACTTTTTTATACATTCGAGTAGATCAGTACTCTGTTTTACAGGTATTTTTTTTAAGAGAAAATTGAATAAAATATTCTAACTTTTATTTATAATTTTGATGACACACTTATGTTTAGTATTATAAAATAAGAAGATTTATGTGAAAAAAATTCGTTTAAACTCATTAATAATCGAATGATGAATCGGTCCATTTAAAAGAAGCCAAGCAAGGTATAATAAGCAATACATGCGCGGACCTCAACCTACAAAAGCATGCAAACTTTTTTTTCTGGTCAAAAAAAAATTGTTTTGTTTGTTTTTTTTTTTTTTAATTTTCCGCTTGCTTTGATACAAATTTTAAAAAAATTTGAATTTTACTAATATGCGCTCAGGGTGCGTACTGCGCACGGGCTGACTGGATGTCTCCTTTTGCACGATCGCACTTGCGATGGTGGCGCGTGCGGTGCATTTTCGCCGCTCACCGGCGATTCGGAGTGGCGGTGGAGCATTTTAAAAATTAGGAATTTGATGAAAGAAAAGGAAAATTTGAATTGATAGGGAAAGAGGGGGAAAAGGAGATTGTCGTAATCAAAGTGTAAAAGCTATTAATAAATTCTGATGGGGTTTGAAATGGAAGGAAAGTTCTGATCCAGTTTTTGTTGAGATTATGGTCAATTAATCATTAATATGGAAACTTTTTGATTCCTGTTTTCGTTGTTACCTTTAACATCATTTTGTCATCACTAATGCCCATTGTTAGAGATGTTTACAAAGGTTTTTTATTGTATTCTTCCGTTGATTATTTTTATGATTTAGAGGGTGTTTGGATTAATTTTTAAGAATCTGTATTTACATTTTATCTTTAAAAAATAGAGAGTAAGTATTTAGTTATTTTTTTTAAATTATTGTTTGATTCTACTTATTTTCTTGTATGATATTTTAAAAACTGTTGATTGAAAAATAACTCAATGTTACTTTTTTGTTACTTTTTAAACTGCTTTTCAGTTTTTAATGTTAATAATATTTTATATAGATTAAAATATTCTCAAAAACTATTTAGACAAATTTATTATTTTTTTACTTACTGCTTAAATATGATTTATTAGTTGTTATTCAACTTCATTAATATTTATATAAACGCAACCACTTTCATTTTTCAACCATTTCTAATTTTTTTTCACTTCAAATTTTTATTAATATTGATACTTCAAAAAAGATTTCAAATATTATATTTTTTATTATCTAATAAATATTAATATTTTTTAAATAAAAATTAAGTGAAAAAATTCTCAATATTATTTAAAAAATATTTATTCTAAAAATAAAAAAATATAAAGATAATTTTGTTAATATAATATATTAATATAAATTAAATGTTTAAATCAATCATTTAATTATTCAACAGTAACAGTAATTACAAAATTAATCAAACACTTCATTACTTTTTTTAACAATCAACAACAGTAATAACAATTAACAATCAGTAACAGCAACCAGCAACAGCAATATTAAACAGGTAAGTTCAACAGGCTCTTAAGGTCTCAAATCTAAGTGTTAGTCAAAATTAATTAACTAAAAAAATACATTAAAATTAATATCTAGCTATTTTAGGGCAAGTTTAGTTTTTTTTTTTTTTTGTTGACTGAAGGGCAAGTTTAGTTCATTAGTTGCCATTGGGTTTCTATTATCATTTTTGTTGTTCTATTTTGCGTTATTTGTCGTTTTTTGCTGTATAAAGACACTAAGAGAAAGTAGAGAGCATACTCATAGTTATCAACTAAATGAATACTTATATTCTAATAAGATACCTTTGAGATTTCATGATCACCATATCAAATACTTAAATTCCAATAAAATGCCTTAGAGATTTCATTGTCATTGTCCAGTAGAAATGGAATTACCATTTTCTGTCGCCTTCAACTCTTACATTCTTCTTGTTAGTTTGCTAGATTCTCAAATTTGTCTTCTTTAGTCCCAATTTATTGACTTTTTATTTTTTCGAGGAACCTAATTTATTGACGTTAATGTCAAATTGATTTGTTTTCTGGTGAATTGAGAAAAATCAAGTTGATTGCAACATCTTTTTTGGTGCACTTGATGGGATTGGAAAAATTGCACTCTAGGCAAAGCTAATAGGCTATAATTGAACGGCTCTCTCAAGTGAGTCATTTCCCATCTTTCTTCTAAAGGCCTTACCCTTAGCCGTTTTTGGTTCATACTTCTTTTGTCCAATGTTAAAAGAATCAGATCGGATCGGTCGGTTCAACTAGAAAAATTGGAAATCGGTCCTAAATCCAGTCCGGTTCAAGCCTAAAAATGGAATTCGGATCGAACTGAAAAAAACCGGTCAAAAACCGGAAAACCGGTCAAAAACTGGGAGAACCGGCAAAAAATCGGACCGGTTGAACCTGTTCAATTTAAACCAAAAAATTTTTAATTATAATTTAACCCAAAACTTTATCTAAATTATAATTTAAACTCTAATTTTAACTAAAAATTTCAATTTAGTCCTCAATTGATTAAAATTTTCAATTTAATCATTAAAATTTAAAAATTAATATTAAATCACTATTTATAAATATTATTTTTTCAATTAATTTTTATAAATTATATTTAGTTAAATATATTAATTGTAATATCTTTAATGTATGTAAATATTAATATAATTCTTAAAATACACTTTATTTTAAATATTTATTATCATTCTTATATAATATAATATTTTATATAATTATATAAACTATATAAAAATTTAATTTTTATGTATTTAATATTAAATACCGGTTTTACCAATTTAACGACGGTTTTACTGGTCGAACCGATTGAACCTTAAATCTCTCAACTTTCTGATTTAATAACCGATTCGGTTCTAACAACCTTACTTTTTTCACGTCGCCATTAGCAACTTGGAACATTGAATATTGCCATCTCAGACTAGGCCTGCAATCGTTGTCAAAAAGGCTAAGAAAATGAAACGGGGAATAAATTTCATCAAGCTACCACAGACAGGCTTGTCTGCCAACCTTTGCAAACTAATTACACCCAAGGTCCATTGTTTTCAACTTCGTAAGTGTTACATCAACATAATTGAGTTGACGTAGCTACAGTTTTATACGTTATACTATTATAATCGTTAATTTTTTTATAAAGGTGTATTTAACTGTCATAAAAATATAATATAGATTCATATTTGATACATATCAAATTTACAATGTCTATATAAAGTAATATAACTTTTGATCTAAAGGGAACATAACAATCTACAATTATACTAATGATATTTGATTAGCGCTATTGAAATTGTCTTCAGTTCCAAATTCGAATTTTTATCGGAATAAATTGATAGAAAGAGAAAAAAAAATAAAAACTTTGTTCATATAATCATATCATACTTTGGCTATAAGGTTAGAGTTAGAATTCTTTCTTGGGCCTTGCTCCAAGTTTATGTTATTTAGCAGAGCTTGTGCCTTAAAACTGGGGAAGGAATGTGACCCAACGCCTAAACAGGCACCATATGGAAGCAATGTTTTGTCTGTGGACAAGTGACAAAGATATAACATCATTCCAATTATTGTCCTTAGCTTAATACGAAGATTCATTATTTGATATTTTGGATTTAAGAGCTGGAACTGGGTGAGAAAAATACTAGGAAAACAAAGAGGAATCATACTGTGGGTTTTCCCTTTTCCTTTGTTTTGTTTGTTAGTTAGTTAGTTTTTTTTTTTTTTTTTTTTGGTTTTTTGGGGCCATGAAGAGACTAATTGTATATCAGGGGCCTTGAATTACACGGATGACTCTTTTACACATTACTCACAAATTAAATTACAATGTTTTAACCCTTCCGACCTATGGAAAAAGAGCTGAATGTTTTAGCGTAACAAAAAACAAAAGATGGGTTTTTTTTTTTAAGCAACAAAAGATGATGTTTTAACTTTTAAATGCACGAAAATTCCAACTGCGATGCCTTCAAAAAAAAAAAAAACAATGCTTACCGACATGGAGGATGGGCCATCGTTATCTTATGTATAAATATAGGGCCGCTCTCTGACACGTGCATTTTATTTTTGCAAAGCTCGGACATTTTCGTTGGGCTAAACCCATCTTATAGCACTGGACTCTTTCAGCATGTTGTCACCATGAGGGCACTCAATAATTATTTGATACTTGTTAGCAGTTTTTTTTCGTGTTTTAGGATCTTATTTGAATTAGTCTAGATTAATTAATTTAATAGACTAAATATTGGATGATCTAAGACTAAAAAAAATAATAATTGCTTGATCATAAGATAAAAAAAAATTGATCATTTAACCCAAAAAAATAATTATTTGATTAGGATAGATTTGTTGAATGATCATTTAACCCAAAAACAGGAAAAGTCTCAAGTTTCTAATAAAATTGATTAGGATAGATTTGTTGAAATATTTTAGTTTTATATTTTAGTTTTAGTGACTTTATTATATCTTTGTGACCTTTTGACTTAAAATAAAAAAACAAGGGGACTAAACAACCCTTGTACCCAATATATTCATAGAAAAAAAGAGAAAAAAAAAAGAAAAGAAAAGAGAGATCCTCCCTTTCTCTCTCTCTCTCCTTTTTAACTAGAGGAGGATTATACTAAAAGGATGAGCTCCTTGTCCAGCGGCTTTAAGACAAGAAAATCACTTAACTAAAGATAGCGTCTTGTCTGTAATGCATGAAGTTTGGTTCATTGGGCATATAGATGAACATAAAATGTGCAGTTGAGATGCTAAACCAAGAGTCTAAAACTTATTAATGCGCACAATCACATTTTTAATTTGGACCATCGACCTAAAATTTGGCTTGTAATTCAAGCAGTGCTTACGTTATAGGTTAATTGACAAAGTTCTCATACGACCAAGTCCATTTAACCATCCTGTTTATGTGAAATTGTAACCGAAGAGTTAAGCCAAAATTTGTCCAGTGCCAATGACCTTCTAGAGTTAGTCTAGTTTTAAGTAACATGGTAAAGCTTTGGATTCTTCTTTAGAAACCTAGACCCCGAAACAAAGACTACAGATGAACTCTTCTGCTACCTTGTCGCTAGTGGCAACTTTGGATATCTTTTAGTTCAAACTTTCGGCAAGTTACTCCTCCACGATGATGGCTCCTTTCGGTCTTAATGAAGATAATCTACCATGAAAGAGAAGGGGACTTGAGAAAAAAGGAAGTGATGATTGAATAAATTCTGAATCTCGTAATTGTAAGTCTCAGTTGTTTATCATTTTATCTAAAGTAAATTTTGATAATAGTGACTCCTTATCAGCTATTATTGAGACCAAGTTTTTCTTTTTTTTTTTTCTCTGAAGCCCTCCTTTCATGAACCACAATTATTAACTAACCATAACATCAAACGCTTAGACTGTCCATTCTTTTTTTTTTAAAAAAAAAAACACATCACATTCAACATTTCCATACCATGTACAACCACCACACCTCTATTGATGAGTCTCGGACTGGGCGCCCAAAGTTAGCGACCTGTAAGAAGAACAAACTGCCAAGGATCTATCACACCCATGTGACCAATTCCCTTGGATCTCTGCACACTATATAGAAGACAAAAACCTATTTTTAAACACCATAGTCGGAGTTTATATCATATTTTACTTGATTAACTGAGCAGGATCCAAAAACTTAAAGGATCTGGGCTCTGCCTGACCTATTCAACGGTGCAAGTCATTCCATAAACAAAAACAATAAGTGGATGGGCCACCGACGAGCACATTGTTCCGTCAATAAACAAATATATTTTTTACACAGGTCCCCCTACATTTCACGGGTCAAGAAAAAAAACAAAAATAAAATATGCAAATCCGTCGGGAGCCCGTCTGCATGAACCGTCCAATGTAGCGGGATCCTTCCATAAAATGGGTAAATCCAACGTAAAATTGTTGGAGAATATTTGGATTCAAAGGTTCAACCAACAACAAAAAAAAAAAAAAAATCTTCCAAATCCAAGCAAAATTATACATCGTACGTACAACGAGTTATTCACTAGTTGAGGGATTTGTGTCATTGCTTGATGGACACATTACGCAAGGATTTATTTAACCACTTAATTAATGGAAGCAATATTAGATTTTATTTGGTATCAGTTCTGTACTTCATATATATTTGATAAATTTTTTGGAACATTTATTAGATTAATTTAATTATCGATAAACAGTAAGCTAGATTCTCGTGGGATTAGTGTCACGTTAAATATTAGGTTAATAATAGTTAATAAGTGTTAGAGGACGCGGTTTTCTATTCAAATCTAATCAGACGTGGACGTGCCTAATTACATATAATTTCCAAGTTTAGTTGCATATCTATAACCATAAAAATATTAGTTGCTTTCAATTATATGGTTAACTTTTAAGTAATTAGTTCACATGTCCGATTACCTTGAAGGATGAGCTACTAAGAAAAATATAAAAGAACTTGAGAGTTTCATTTAAAAAGTTTTAAAGTAATACAAGCCGTTTAATGGTCAAATTTTAAAAAGTAAAAATATAAATAAATTATTAAATATTATTAGATGAAGCTGTATTTTTATTTTAATATTATTCAAATAAAATTACGTATTAGTCCTAAAAAAAAAAAACGATTGACATAGCAAAGGGCAAAACAATGCACCGGGTCATAATATATCAACTCTGTGTATATATACTCTTACAAGAGTTGTACCCAAGTTTCCGACTTCCATTCTCAGTCGTCATCAAGTTCTTGAGTTTATGTGCAGGTACGTATCTATTCATACGTGTGTATAATATACATGCATGATACATGCACATACTCGTCTTGATCCATGCAATTGGCAATTATGTTATTTTTTTCTACAACAAATTTTTTGATATTTATGTGGGGATATGTTTTCAATGCGGCGTAACTCACAAGAAATTAGTAGCTTAGATTTTATAATCGTGGATTTGCATATGCTTGCTTAATTTAAAAAGATTTAGACTTGGGATATAGATTATTGATAAAATTGACCGCCCATATTTAAATCAACTATATATGTATTAATTAGCAAAGAATAATCGAATCCCTTTCACTAGCCATCAACCAAAGTTTGAAACGGAAGGAGAACCATTCAATTTTTTTTTTTTCTAAAAAAAAAAACCCAGTAAGCCCTTTAGGATATCACAAGAAATTTTTTTTTTTTGGAAAAAGCTTATTTAATTAGACAGGTATATGTATAGGTTCTCTAAATGCTATCTCTCTAGCTAATGGTAAATTAAATTCTCTAGATTCTTTATCAGTCGAAATGGAAATTTATACAAAAATAATTGTAGATATATGCCTGAGGATTATAAAGCCACCCTTTGGGTTTTAGATCATTATTAGTCCAATACATGATGTAGGTAATTTTTCACGTCTCATAAATAATTAAATTATTAATAATCAGGTTAAAAAAAAAAAAGAATGGAAAGTGTATGGAAAAACAAAAGATTCGTTCCTTCCATTGGCGGATGTCAGGAAGGAGCTCAACCCAAAATTCCCAAATAATTGATTAGGTTATTAATTAGTAATTAAAACACGTATTTTTATGTGGGAAGTGTACGCTTTGTGACATCGTTGAAACTTGAAAGGAGAATATAAAGATAATTATTGCCTTATTTTACTTTGCGCAATCATATATTCCATCTTTTTATATGGTCAAATAAATTTATCAAATCCATCGTGGAATCCAGAATGGGGAATAATATTATTACCCAATTCCAATTTTGTTTAAAATTAACGATCAGCAAAACAACATTATTGCTGGCACATCTGCTCTAAATCAAAAGTAAGGAGAAAAAAAAACCCTGTCCGCAATATCAATTAAACAAAAAAATATACCAATCTGCTTTTAGTTGAATGATACTAAAGGTTTTTCCTCAAAACATATGAGAACGGAAATATGGGTAAGTTCTATTCTTGTCATAACCTCAATAACCGAAAAAAAAAAGTCTGTTGTTTTTGTACCTAAACTTAATTGGAAGTATATATGTTTTCTTATTGCAACTAATATATGAATTTAAGGTCCATGCTCGTTAAGAAGATTGACCAATGCCCTTGTTAGATTTCATTTATTGTCCTGCTGGCTTAGAAAATAACATAATTATATTACCAATGACTTTACTTAGTAGTGATATCATCTTGAAGACTGACTGTTTAAAATTGTAATCTCCAATAAAAGCAATTAATCAAAAAGAAACAAGAGAAAGTAACAAAATTGAAATGAACACCTATTATGCTAACAAAATTATGATCAGAATTACAGTGATCTATCCTCAAGCTGTTTGACATGTATTCTTCTTCTTTAGAACTTGACACAAGAGGGATGTAGATTCGAATTTCAGTTCCTTTCTCGTTGTCCATCATCTAACTGCTTAATTGTCCGCTCCAAATGACCAAAAAAAGGAAAAAACACATAATATCTGTTTTGCAAAGGATATTCCATGTAGAGAAACTAAATTAATAGAACAAAAGAGAGAGGCATCAGAGGGCTATCGGCTGCCAGAAATTTTCAAGTGAATCTGATTTACCAAACATAATGGTTGGCTTTACAGTAAAATTGTGTCATGTCTGCTAAAAAGCTGATGTATATGATTGAAATCCTGAACCAATTTTTTCATTTAGAACACAACTGATAACTTGAATTTTCCTGTATAATTTTCTTTTCTGTTCACGAAAATTACAAGCTATTCAAATCTAGGAGAGAAGGTATATAAGAGGCTAGTTTACCTTTTCCCTGAATAAGTTACATATCCAAGTTCTTCATTCGTTTGGAAGCTACGGCCTAGCTGCAGATCCAGCGATTTACAGGTCTGCTGCTTGGAACCTGGCAAAGAATTACTAGAAGGCAGCTGCTTCATGAAAACAGGCCTACTACTTTCCCTGGATCTTTTAGCATGTGTTGTTAGAGTGAACATGCAATTAGATTCTTGTTGGAAATTAGGCACCTGATGATGAACAACAGGTACAGCAGCATACCACTTTGATGATGATTCCTGATGAGAACCACTAACAAAGTTTGGAACTTGATCATAAGGATTGAAATTGATATGCGATGACTCCTCATAAATTGCGTAATCAGGTGTACAGCAGGATGGATCGTATAACCATGAACTAGTTCTGTTGGAGAAAAAATGGGTGTTTTGGAAAGGTTGAAGATAGTAGCTGAGGCTGGCTTTCCTGGCTTGAAGCTGCAATCTTTTCTTCTTCATTCTCTCTTTTTTGTGGGCATTTTGGTGACCCCCCAAAGCCTGTGAGTTTGCAAACTCCTTGAAACAGTACTGGCATTCAAACTTCTTGTTATGATGATGATGATGATGATGATCAGGTAATTCACCTGATGAAGAGCTTTTCTCCTTGATGGGGTTGTTTTCCTTGTGATCAAATGAACCTGTATTTGATGAATTCACACTTTCATCTCCTTCCACATACACTTTTTGGCAGCTCATCTCCTTGTTGATCTCAAATGTTGTCAGCTCAATACCAAATAGTTTGATCTTCTTCTCCCCACAGGAATCAGCAGAACAGCCATAGTCTCCTTCCAATGTTGAAGAATAATTGACATTAGGGGCCTGCAGCTTCTCCATCTCTCTCTTTCTCTCTCTCTCTCTTTTTTTCTTTGGAGTGAGAAAATATATATAAAAAAAAATTTGTATTTTTGAAGCTCTATTGCAGTTTGGGTGTTTAATGGCGTCCTCTACCTTTATAGTAAGCTCTATGGATTCCAACGATGCATTGCATCCAAAACAGGATTAGTATTATAATCATGAACAGCATAAACGTACCCCAAATGTCAATAAAAAAGAAAGAAAAGAAAAGTCAGAACAGAGAAGCTGTCTCATGCAATATTGGTTTTCACATTATTTTTTTGCATTTTTGTAATAGATATACCTTATAACTTTATCCATCAAAGAGGATTCAGTACTGTGCTTTATTAATAATTAAGGATTTTCATGGTTTGCAAGCAAATTATGTATTAATTACATAAAGTAATAGTTCAATTAATTATTATGCCAACTTGGATATTTTAAACATACATTCCATGATTAAACAGATCGAGGATGATAACCATTAGATTAACTGTACTAACAAAAGTCAAAGAAAGATGGGAACGTAATCACCTGGGAGGAAAGTGGCTCAAACTTGGTAACAAATCTAGCTTCCACTGTACTTAAAATGCATATCTGTTATTATATTATTGAACCGAGTAATGACTCGGTGGATTCATTTATTATTTTTAAAAAGAGTGTTTCAATTCATAAGACTCTAATGTCTTGAAATTTGAGAAAAATTTAAAATTGATAATACATAATTGTATCTTTATTTTTATGGTAAAACTATTTGTTTATATTTAAGTCATAAGAAAATAATCTTAACTGTTATATCGTAACTAAACAAATTTATTATTAATAAGCAAAAAAAAGTCATATGCATATTATGGCTGCTCGTGCCCAATCCTATCCACCAACTAGTCTCAAAATAATTGTTATATTATACAAATGTTGAGACCTGTTGAAGTGTGATTATTCTGCTCTACATGAAGCTTCTTTGTAATTATCCTTCCACCCACACCAACTTTAAAAAAATGCTTTTAATTGTGTACCTTGACCATGTTAAGGGAATGGTATTAGAATATTGAGGACAGTAGTTGCTAAACAAAGGAATATAAGAAGTGGGCAGTGATGTAAGCATATATACTAGTAAGGGTCAATAGAAGATCTGGGCATATCTTCTTTGAGTAGGCAAATGCAATATTATATACCCAAAAGCATATGTATTCAGGTGAATCAAGTCATTAATTAATGTTTCACCATACATTGGAAGAGCATATGTGTTGGACAGTTGTTCTGTCTGGACCCCACTTCTTGTACCTTTGGGGACATGTTGAAAATTGTTTTAGATTGTGTTGTTATTCCATTGTCTCCGCCTAGATCTTCCATTGGTGACTTTCTTCCACCAATGGATCTCTCCCATGCAGTCATGCTCATCAATTTCCCACTCCATCTTTTATTACTATTATTTTTATTTTTATTATTATTATTATTATTATTTGTTCCAAGCAGGCATGCTGTCATGAATCATTTCACCATCCTAACATATGGAATAAATTGGAAGAGCAAGGAGGGAGACTAGACGAGGGTGGCTAGCTGGGTGGGTTGGTTGGTTTTAATTGATTGATTGATTCCATCCCATTTCATTTCATTATTCCATGTATTGTTTGATAAATCAAAAGCTAGCCCTGCCATCATCCAATCAAAATACGGGTCCCAGTCCAATTATACATGTATATTTTATTTCTCTTCTAGACACATCCAAATAAGTTAAATACACCAAAATCCCATTTTAAGAATGCCAAGATTGACTCTAGGCAAAAATAATTAAACAAGTGGCATAAAAAAAAAATTAAACAAGAGAATTCATTGTTGATCACAAAATATGAAAGAAACGACAATGCAGCAGGAAAAGGCATCGTTTGTTACTCAACTTTCAACGTTTATAGTCACGCACAACTTTGTGGCATATCCAAACGAGATCTTGCTGTTAGCGAAGAGTTAGCCCTTTTCTGCTTCAAAACCATTCATACTTAATTCAAAAAGAAAACAGTTCTAAGCTTTTCAAATGTGTTACGTGTATAAAATTCAAAAAGTATAAGGATCTGACCTTATTTATAATGTCTGTATGTTTCATCAAATACAAGTTTGAGGTTTTAAGTATATATGAAGTTTTAAGGAATTTTTTTTGGCATATTATTATAACTCGATTTACTATTTTATCTACATTCGTCGTTTAGTATTCTAATCATGTTATTATGTTCAGTTTAATCAATTCAACTCATTGCTAGCGGAGGTTAGTACCTGAATGTGGCTCATTCAATTTACTCAGTTTGAGTGTGACAACTTCCATAAAATTTCACATTGATAAAATGCAAGAACTTGAATTTTTTTTTTTTTGACCGAGCAAGAACTTGAAATTGACTTTATTAACTTGAGCGTTTACATATATGACGGGTTTCAAATAATTAGTTGACAAGATGAAAAAATTAATGTGGGTATAATTCTATAAGGAATTGCTTTGTATTTGACTTGATCTGGTAAGAAAAAACCAATAAGCTACACATTTTACATGTGTTAAGATTCAATCCAACTGGTGAAACATTATATTGGGGGAAGAAAAGGGAGAAAAATGGCAAGTAACCAGGAGGTGTATCGGGCCTTAATATGTGCAATCATTTCTTCCTAGAAGGAACTAGGAAAGTCGTATTGGTAGATGCCAATTTCTTTTTCTTTTTGGGGAAGGCAGCGAGACTAGAAAAGATGTACAAATTCATTAAAACTCGAATACACAATTAAGAGGTTTCAACAGAATGTGCTAATCAATAATTTTTAAAATACAATATATAATTGCCAATACAAATGCCAATTCCTATCTGTAACTAAGAAACTCAAAAAAAAAAAAAAAAACCAATACATTTAAAGGAAGATTTGAATTTAAATGTACAACAGATTATCATTAAAAAAAAAAAAAAGGAACAACAACAACAAAGGTCAAGCACAACTGATTTGTGGAAAATGTAGAAAGCCATGGTTTAGAAATAGTCAGGACAACACGAAAAGCAAAAACATGGCAAGGACAGCAGTACAAGGTTGACTAAATACAGATTTTAGGCTATCGGAAATCTTCATAAGGAATATGATATTGTAATTAATGGAGGCACAAGTTGCTAATATTCAAACAATTTATAAGGATTTATAGCTATTCCAGTCCACCTGCTTCCTTTGACATAGAAAGATAACTACTAACAAAGAATCCGCCATTTTTTGCCGCCATGGAAACACGACTGAGAGATTGCATCTCTGTATCAATTTGAGACTATGAATATGGTTTCAAAACATTGTTTTAGAGACGAGCAAGACGACGTAGATACTTTTAATAAAATATGTAAGAGATATATAATTAATTTAATACTATTCAACAATTTATCTATTTTTTAAAAAATTTAAGACATATTTTTTGATATAATAATTCAAATTATTATATACCTACTGTGTTCCTATAGTTGCATGCCCAAAAATTTGTTAGAACTCTAAAATTTGCCGTTGGGAGAGGCGCATTGTGAATTTACGAATTATAATGTTTTAATGCAGCAGAAAAAAACAGGAAATCTACCACAATTTTATAGTTTTTTTTTTCTAGAAATAAAAATAATAGTCTTTATTTTTTTATTTGGAATAATACTCATTGTTAGGTTAAGCAATTGCCGTCTAATCTTTTAATTTTCAGATAAATTGCTGTCTAATCATATAATAGATTTATTTTATTAAGATTTTTTTTTCATTTTTTGACCTACCAAAAAAGGTTTTTTCGAATATGTTGATTATCGAATTTTTGAATCATTACCAAATAATTAATTTTCAGATCAGTTTACCAAATACAACAATAAAATTGAACTGCAATATCGAACAGGTTCTAAATATGTTATCGGCCCAGGATGAGAACTACTCCAGATCTCGCTTCCCCACTTTCATCATTCATCGTTTAAACATCTTTTTACTTCTAATCAAATCTCGACAGGACCTACTTATAATCAAATCTCAACAGACCCCGTATTAAATACGTAAAGATATTTTAAGCCCAATATCACTTTGGCAGAACAACTTTAATCACTTAAAAATAGTAATTTAGTGATAATTTAACATATTTTTTTTATATTTATTTGAGTTTGAATCTTCGTACTAATGTATGTCCTCGTAAATTAGAGAATTTTAGTAGATTTAAAATTTATTAACACTGTCGTTGGGGATAGAGAAGACCCACTCAAATCTATCAGTAATCAAGTAGTGAATCTGTTTTTATAAGACGGTTAAATAAAGTAATCAAAACCAAATTTTTTTTAATTTAGACACATATGACTGATATAATTATAATATATATTTTTTGTGTTAAAAAAAAAAAAAAGAGTAGAACTAGCTGGATAAAGAGAGAAGACATTGGAATGGTTGGTAAAGCAGTCAATCTAACACAAACCTCCGGCATTCAAGGCAGTAGGAAACAAGGAAGAGATGTCCCGTCTTACCAAATAATGTACCCACTGACATTAACTTGTTTTTTTTGACCCAACAACAAAATTTTAATCTAAATTTGTAATCGGTTATATTGTTTAGCTGTATTATGAACTGAGTCAGTAATGAGACTCAATTACAATTTTATCAGGCCCAAATTCCTTTTTTCAAAGAAAGAGAAAGAGAACAAGCCGTATAATATCAAAAGTTGACAAAGGAAAAATCAATAATATGGTTGAAAAATACCACACGTCTGTAAATTTTGTCTTCTAGTTATAATCTCTCTCTCTTTTTTAACCATATTATTCAAAGTTGAAGCAACCACCATCTTTCCAACTAGAGGGCACATTTACAAGACAAGGATCTAATTAAACAATTAGACGTTCGAACTACTTGGTCACTGAGAATATTCTGTATAACGACCAAGAGGATCATCTTGCTTTGCACGCATTACCATTTATTTAACAATTTAGTTTTGGATCCTTGAATTGATATATCAAATTGCAATAATTTGATATTTCATGTGGTTTTAATGCATTTGTATGGAAAAAAAAAAAAGCACCTAGGCCACGGGACAGATAATAGGTATGTTTGGTAGTGTGGTAGAACTTGCATTGAGGTATAGTAACTGTATTTGAAGCTCAAAAATAATTTTTAAGATATTTAATTATTAATTTTAAATCACGTTTTATGTTATCCAAACCATGATTTAGAAAAGTACTAAGGTGATATTTTTTTACAACTCAATGACCGTACCATACTTTTTCTTTATTAAGTGGATAAAAATAACTCTCACATCCTACAAGATTCTTCTTTATATTTTTATTTTTATTGACATTGTTTTTTTTTAAATTAATAATATTCTTACTTATATTGCATACAATATTTTTATGTCTCACAAACTTACAAAGAAAATTTTTTTGCTCCGAGCAAAGAAAATAAAATTATAAATTTAGAGTAAAATTTCAAATTAAAATGTAAAAATCAACATGCTCTCAATTATTAAATTAAATATTATCCAATATGTGAATTTTTTAAAATTAAAATAAAATAATCATGTCCTTAATAATTATTTTACATACTAACAGCTATTCTAACAATAATTCTACCAAATAAGTAAAATTAAATTTAATTTTTTTTAAAGTGATTTCACCACTTTTATCAAATATTATATAACTTTAAATAACAGTATTTTTATTTTCAATATTTTTATTGACAACACTTTTATTCACAGCGGTTTTTCTAACAGTTGTGCCAAACATGCCTTTTATCTGATTGAGAAGCAATGACCGGTAGTAGTTCCTTATACACGAGCTCCAGGTCGCAACAATATTCCAACCATTTTTTGGCCCCTGCAACTTAGATTTTAGACAAACATTACTTACAAATTAAGCCCACAATGACCATTCAACTGTTTAAGCTAAAAAATAATCCGGACAGAAATTTGTACTTGTGTTAGAGGTCTTTTTTGATGTCCAGTCCACCCTCCGCAAACACGAAGAATAATGTGTTTGGAAATTGTTGCCGATACTCAGGTAATTTCCGTTGTAAGTTCACTGAAATATAGTGTTTATTATCTCATACAATTTTATTCAGTTGTGTTCAGTTTTATTTCTACCTTCTTTAGAGAGTCTTATCCAAATAGGCTTGAAATCCTTTTAGTACATGCTATTTGTGATCAGACTCGTTATAAGCCATTGGTGTGGTTTCCTTTTTACTGCGTGTAGGCTTTTCCGACATTTTCAAGTCAGATTTATGTATAATTTTTGATTGATTAAATGTAATGATTTCCATTGGTCAAAAAAAAAAAAAAAAAACAGAAGCTCATCAAGGCCTTATTAAACGCAAATACTAGCTTGTCCTATGCATAGAAACTTCTCTATCATATCAATTACACAATCCTACAGAAATGTTTACATACTAAAGCAACGTTATGCAGGTCAAGTGAAGTTCAAATAATTCAAAAATTAGCATTGAAGCTCAATTTTGTCAGATATTCTAGTCTTTTAGATTCATAGTTTTCATGATATAGAATGTTAGAATGGCACAAGCATGTATAAACTACTTGAACAACATATGCCCTTGAAATAAATATCCAAAGAGGCAAACATGTTAAACAGTATAAATTTCAAATTGTTAAAGTATAAAAATATGACATAACTTATACCGTCTACGAGTTTCCTAACTTACGAGTTTGAGTTTTTAGGTAGATTTGAAATTTCAAAGTTTTATTTGACAAGACAAAAGGAAAGAAAAATCACTGTAGATACTTCTAGATCTTTTAGGTCATTTTTCCTCATGCCAGCATACCCACCTGTTGATTAAAAGATCATACAAAGAAATTAGGCGAAAACAGATAAAGATTACTAACCAACACCATGTTTAAGCCTTCAGAACATTTGCTTGTCAATTACAAGGTTTCAAAACACCAACAAAGTTAACTATCCAAGGAACTCTGTATTCTGCTTCTATATCTGAATTGGGAAATAAATTTCAAAGAACAAGGTTGAATGCATACAGTAAAAGAACTTTGTAGTTAATCAAATGTTCATTCCTTTCATGTTATTGTCACAAAAAATCCATATCCTATTCAACACAAGCAAGCACAAGCAAGAGATAAGTTACTGTGGAAATTCAGTTCCTAACTGAAGGATTTGGTTATCATCTCCTATTTGAATTTAAATGTAAGATAAGATGATATCATCTTTTATCCAATTAGTTTTCTGGTCTCATCAGATCAGGTGTTGGTGTTCAAAATTCAAAAGGAGAGTAATCTCCTTATTTTTGGTTTTAGGATTAGGAGATAAGACCTATTGTACAAAGGCTATAAATATTTCTGCTATCTTGTATTTTTGGTTAAGCATCAGTTGAATAAAGTTTTACTGCACACAATTCTCAAAATCTACATGGTATCAGAGCCAGGTTATCTTAACCTTTGTCTCTAGTAAATTTATCATGTCCAACAAAGGGGAAACAATGTCCAATCTTGGAGCTGTCATCTCCAGCAGTCTCAGCGGATCAGAAGGCTCGAGTCTTCAAATCACAGGTCACAAACTCAACGGACAAAATTTCCTTCAATGGTCTCAGTCCGTTATGATGTTTATTTGTGGAAAAGGGAAAGAGGACTACCTCACAGGGGCTGTTACACCTCCAGAGGAGAATGATCCGAAATTCAAAGGCTGGAAGTCAGAAAACAGCATGGTAATGTCATGGTTGATCAATTCTATGACTACTGACATTGGAGAAAACTTTATGTATTACAAGACTGCTAAAGAAATCTGGGAGGCAGCAAAAGAAACCTACTCTAACAGAGACAATACCTCTGAAATTTTTGAAATCAAGAGCATCCTCCATGATCAACGCCAAAGTGATCTCCCGGTGACAGAATATTTTAATATTCTGACACGTCATTGGCAGCAGCTCGACATGCTCGAAGAATTTGAATGGAAATGTTCTGATGATTCCAAGAAATATAAGGACATCATTGAAAAGGATCGAATTTATAAATTCCTCCTTGGCCTTAATAAAAATCTTGATGAAGTTCGTGGAAGAATCCTCAGCACTAAGCCACTACCTAGCATTCGAGAAGTATTTTCAGAAGTTCGAAGAGAAGAGAGCAGGAAAAAGGTGATGTTAGGATCTCAAAGCACTATTCTTGCCCCAGAAAATTCAGCCCTAGCTACTCGAGGACCCCAATTCAGCAACAATACTGATAATCGACAAAGGAAAGGAAGACCATGGTGTGAACACTGTCGCAAACTAGGACACATAAAGGAGACATGCTGGAAAATTCATGGAAAGCCAGCAGACTGGAAACCATCACGTCCTTCCCAGGAGCGGGACAGCTGTGGCCATTTAGCTGCCACAGAGCCTCAAACCTCTGTTGAATCAAGCCCATTCAGTAAGGAACAACTGGATCTACTGCAGAAAATGTTCCAGCATACTAATTCTACCACAATCGGTAATGGTTCTCTAGCACAAAAAGGTAATTTTCTAAGAGCCTTAAGTGTAAAACGAGAGAAATCAAACTCATGGATTGTGGATTCAGGAGCATCAGATCATATGACAGGAGATATTTCCATATTTCATAAATATGATCCATGTTATGGCAATTTCACAGTCCGAATTGCAGATGGGTCACTCTCAAAAGTGGCTGGCACAGGTTCTGTTGTGATTTCAAAGGACCTAACTCTTGAATCTGTCCTATTTGTTCCAAGCTTAGATTGCAATTTGCTATCCATAAGCAAACTTACACAAGATCTCAATTGTGTTACTAAATTTTCTTCAAATATTTGTGAATTTCAGGACTTGGATTCGGGGAAGATGATTGGCAATGCTAGGATGTGTGCGGGACTCTATTTCCTTAGAGGTGATAATCTTGAAAGACAATCTCAGAAGACTTCTTGTGTAGCTTTATCTACTAGCAAAAATAAAGATGATGCAGTCATGTTATGGCATTATCGATTAGGGCATTCAAATTTCTTGTATCTTGAAAAGTTGTTCCCATCTTTATTCAATCAAAATTCAAAAATTTTTCAGTGTGAGATTTGTCAATTATCCAAACACACTCATAATACCTACCCTAAACAGCCCTACAAATCATCTCACCCTTTTTCATTGGTACATGGTGATATTTGGGGACCATCTAGGGTTAATAACATTACAGGTTCCAGGTGGTTTGCTACTTTCATTGATGATCACACAAGAGTCACATGGGTGTTTCTCATGAAAGAAAAATCAGAGGTCAGTCAGATATTTCAGAATTTCAACAAAATGGTCCAAACACAATTTCAAACCAAAATACAAGTCTTGAGAACTGACAATGGCAGAGAGTATTATCACTCCATACTCAGTTCATATCTCTTGGAACAAGGCATAGTCCATCAAAGCTCATGTGTTCAAACTCCACAGCAAAATGGAGTTGCAGAAAGGAAGAATCGACATCTAATGGAGGTGGCAAGATCTCTCATGCTATCTACAAATGTTCCAAAGCATTTTTGGGGTGAGGCAGTCCTTACTGCAGCATATCTTATCAATCGAATGCCATCTCGAGTCCTAAAATTCAAAACTCCATGTCAAGCCCTCATTTCCACATATCCTCACACTCGGCTTATCTCATCTATTCCTGCCAAGGTATTTGGATGTACTACCTTTGTTCACATAGACCAACATCAGAGCAAGTTAGATCCAAAATCCATCAAATGTATATTTCTTGGATACTCTCCCAACCAAAAAGGCTACAAATGTTACTCCCCAGTCACTAAGAAATTCTACAACTCCATGGATGTAACATTCTTTGAAAATCAACCTTATTATGCCAAATCTACTATTCAGGGGGAGAATCCTATCACAAGGGAATACCAGCTTTGGAAAACTAAATTATCTTCCACATCACAGTGTCCAAATTATCCAATTTCTTCAATTGCTGAACCTACACAGCTCCTTACCATTGAACCTCCAAACACTTCTGAGTCCCAAACCCAGCAAATTCAGCCTGGGAGTGCAAATCCGAAGGCCACACAAGAAAAAGCTGACAAAGATCTGATTGTCTATTCAAGGAGACAGAAAGCTCAAGGGGTTTTAGAGGATCATACACATTCCAAGCAAAACCTTGAATCTGAACTGAATTCAGAAAATCTTGAAATTTGCCCAGGTAACACTATTACTGAATCTGATTTTTCTGAGCCTTCTAATGATGTTGATCTGCCAATTGCTTTGAGGAAAGGTGTGAGATCATGTACTCAACACCCAATTAGTAACTATGTTTCTTATGAAAAGTTGTCACCTAGTTTCCGAGCATTTGCTACTGCTCTCACCAATTTGCAGATTCCAAACAACATATATGAAGCCCTAAACCAACCAAAGTGGAAGGTGGCTGTTTTAGAAGAGATCCAAGCTCTAGAAAAGAACAACACATGGGAAATTGCAGATTTGCCCAAAGACAAAAATCCCGTTGGATGCAAATGGATTTTTACAATCAAACACAAGGCTGATGGGAGCGTGGACAGGTTCAAAGCAAGACTTGTTGCAAAAGGATTTACTCAATCCTATGGCATAGATTTCGAGGAGACATTTGCCCCAGTTGCTAAGCTCAATTCAGTCCGAGTTTTGTTATCATTGGCAGCAAACTTGGATTGGCCACTTCATCAATTGGATGTCAAAAATGCATTCTTAAACGGTGACTTAGAAGAAGAAGTCTACATGAAGATTCCTCCGGGATTTGAAACTCAAGACAATGCCAACAAAGTTTGCAGGCTTCGAAAATCCTTGTATGGTCTCAAGCAATCCCCTCGTGCTTGGTTTGGTAGACTAACAAAAGTGGTAAAGAAGTGTGGTTTCTTACAATGTCAATCAGATCATACTATGTTTATTAAGCATACATCTGCAGGAAAAATGGCCATTCTCATTGTCTATGTAGATGACATAATCCTCACAGGAGATCATAAGGATGAAATAAGCAACCTAAAAAGGCTTCTTGCCAAAGAATTCGAGATCAAAGACCTTGGTTATCTCAAATATTTTCTTGGCATGGAGGTGGCACGATCAAGAAGTGGAATATCAGTCTCTCAAAGAAAGTACATTCTTGATTTACTAAAAGAAACTGGGATGCTTGGATGCAAACCAGCAGATACTCCAATGGACCCAAACAACAAAGTAGGAATGGAGGAAGGAAGTCCACTTGTTGATAAGGGTAGATATCAGAGACTTGTTGGTAAACTTATTTATCTTTCACATACAAGACCAGACATTGGCTTTGCAGTAAGCATGGTGAGCCGGTTCATGAACAATCCAACTGAACAACATTTAGGAGCTATACATCGAATTCTACAATACTTAAAAAAGAATCCTAGTAAGGGGTTATTTTTTAAGAAAACTTCAGACAAGAATATTGAAGTGTTCTCAGATGCAGATTGGGCTGGATCAGTTACAGACAGAAGATCAACTACAGGGTATTGTACATATGTTTGGGGGAATTTGGTTACTTGGCGGAGCAAGAAACAATCTGTTGTTGCAAGAAGTAGTGCAGAGGCTGAGTTTAGAGCTATGTCTCAAGGAATTTGTGAAGGAATTTGGCTAAGAAAACTACTTGGAGAGCTAAAAGTTACAGCTAGAGAGCCCGTAAAGGTATTTTGTGACAATAAAGCAGCTATAAGCATTGCAAAGAATCCAGTTCATCATGACAGGACAAAACATGTGGAAATTGATCGTCATTTCATCAAAGAGAAAGTAGAAGACAGAATTATCAAACTTGAGTACATGCCTACATGCAATCAAATTGCAGACATTCTAACCAAGGCACTTTCTCGGACAAATTTTGATAATTTAAAGTCCAAGCTGGGTATGATTGATATCCATAACCCAGCTTGAGGGGGAGTGTGGAAATTTAGTTCCTAACTGAAGGATTTGGTTATCATCTCCTATTTGAATTTAAATGTAAGATAAGATGATATCATCTTTTATCCAATTAGTTTTCTGGTCCCATCAGATCAGGTGTTGGTGTTCAAAATTCAAAAGGAGAGTAATCTCCTTATTTTTGGTTTTAGGATTAGGAGATAAGACCTATTGTACAAAGGCTATAAATATTTCTGCTATCTTGTATTTTTGGTTAAGCATCAGTTGAATAAAGTTTTACTGCACACAATTCTCAAAATCTACAGTTACATTACTGCCCTATAATTTTGTTTGGTTGGTGCCTGTTAGCTGAATCGCATGAGCCTTTAGAATAGTTGAATTGTGCATATCCGTAATGTTTTACAACAGATGCTGCAGAGTCTAAAATTCATTACAAAAATATTATCATCCTTACTCTAAGAGCATTCCATTGCAGGGAATACAATGCCACATACTTCATCAGCCCTGAAAAAAGTGGCATAGATTCCCAACCCCAGTGAATGTAATAAGCCTTCAACAGCTTGTTGCTCTTCTTCCCTCATGGCAACAAGATCAAATCAGCATTGCTATAAAATGCCAAACAGAGAATCAGACACAGCTAAACCAAAGTACGAGAAAAAGGAAGTGGTAGACCAGCGAGAGGATTGGCAGAAAATAGAAACTGCGAGTGTTAACGCATATGTTAACGTATAAGTACAAGAGGGCACATTTGAATCAATTACACTATGATTTGATATAAACAGGAAGACAGAAGCAAAGGGCTTTAAATACAGACTGTGCAGTTAATCTCCAACGAACAGAAATCAAATTCAATATGTTCCTCAAGAACAGGAAATAAGACGAAGTTATAATAACAGTGGAAGTAGCAGGGAGTTTGATAAAGTAGCAACAAATGAATGGCACTAAATTCTTTAAGAGCAAAGAAAATTCTTGTAGGTTGAAAAGTATACTACCAGCTTAACCATAGCCTGTAAGTGTCTGTGATGACAAAATGCAACTGTTTAAGTAAACACACCCCTTTCTGAATCACGATACTCCGCTTTAAAACGTATCCAACTGATACAGTTATCCTGTCATAAACACACTCTGCATGGTTAATATATTGTTAGTTTGCAATAGCATCCATGTCAAGGTTTTAGGCTACTTTTGCATGCAAGTCAGTGGAATCTTTAACCGCCAAATCCAAGTTTTGATAGCTACACAGTCACAATTTGGAGTCACTATGGGTGCCAGCTAGTGGAGTTATGAGGTGTCATTTCATTTCGGGAAACCTCATATCAAATTCTGCTTAGTGGAAGAATGAGATGACAATGATTAGCACAAACATGGGTAAGAAACATCAAATGTAGTGCACCCAAATGTGAAACCAAGAGCAAGAGCCAAGAATCTTGTACCACAGATTTATCTCTTTCGTTCAACAGCGCTAGTTGGAGGAGGTTTGACAGGAAGTGGTGCTGAAGGTATCACAGATACGCTAGGCAGAAAAGGCTGTTTCATGGAAGCTGTGGAACTACTGAAAGGCCTTGGAGCATTACAAACATCTCTGTTTGCATACAAAGGCATTCTCGTATCCTCTAATGTCCAGTTCAACGGTCTTCAATACCATGAGCTTGAATCAAAGGTTGTCCTTGTCAAAGAGAATATTTTTAGTTTTCAAAGAGGGAGCCCTCTTATCCGAAAGATCTCCGCGGACCGTAAGGTACCTTGCACACCGTCAACATTGGAATAATTGCCCCCTCTTTGCCTGCAAGAAGGCAAAGCACATAATAACACTCCATATAGGTAAACTTTATTGCCGAATTATGCCTAGGAAAAAATGTGTGCACCATATTGTTATCTCTTAGCAATCTTCCCATTGATTAGGAACTCTGCTGAAATATCAGTGAAGTTGAGACTGAAGAACTTGGACCTGCTGAATCAATTCAAGTTGCAACAGTAGCCTTGGCAGCAACCGCGGCTTCAATGGAACAGGATCAAAAGTCACAGCGAGACAGCAAACAGATAGCAGGAACTTCATCGAGCCAGAAGCAGCTTCACCAAACTAGAAAGAGCGGCAGCACATCAGAACCAATGCAAAAGCAACAGCAGAGCAGGGGCAACAACACAGTAGTAGCAGCAGATTCTTCCCATGTGCAGCAGCCAGACAACGACGATGGCTGAGTTCAGGTCTATCATCTCAGCCTCAGCCATAGACCAATCACAGCAGTAGCAGCAGCAATTTCAGAAGCAACAGCAGCTATTCCCAGCAAGCAGGAGATAGACAGGTGGCGTCCACCTCAACCGCAACCAATCAAATTAGCTTGTGTTAGGAATCTTAAGGTAATAGCACAGTTCAAGAGGATTGATTGTGCTGCTGAGGCTTGGCCTAAGAACCATAATAGAGGAAAATTGCTGCAAAACTGAGCACATTGTTTTACATTTTAGTTTCAGTTTATCTTCTCTTCAATTCAAACACCTCTACTACTGGAGAGTAACAAACACAAAGCCAAATACACCGTTTGTTGTCGACTCGACTTCCATGCAAGAAGGAACTATCTATATTACTCCCTAGTCTGTCCCTTACAGAAAGCTTACTTCAAGCTCTTTGCAGTGAGTCAGAATATTCATCTCCTGACACAGTCGCAGTCCTCTTTAAAGCCTGTATGATTTCACCCACAAGCAAGCACATTAATTTACACTATAGCAGACCAAAATATTATAGCTTCTGGTAAGTTTCAATGTTTCACCATATCAATTAATTATTTTTTCCCAAAAAAAAAAGAAAAAGATTTCATTGAAGTTTTTTTTTTTGCTTTTGTGGAAGAGTGTTCCAGTGCACAAGACTCCTACATTACGGGTTCTAAAACAATGTTAGACAATATTTAATTTGTTTTTCACAAAGAGACTTTTTGTGGGAAAAAAAAAAAAAAGGGAAAAGGCAAATAACGAGTAATGAATTCTCACAGTTCATCAAATTATGACTCCTATATCTTTCTTTTTTGATTTGTAACTTAATTATGCTGTCTATCCAGGTCCCAAATAATTCAAATTAAATAAATCGGGACACGGTTTAAGATATCAACACTCTCGAAACACTTATATTTTTTCATTAAATAAACCAGGAACAAATACTCCGATCTTACTTATACCCCACTAATATTTCTCACCAACCAAACATCATTAATGCACTAAAGAATTATCATCATTAAGGGAACCACCCACCCCCACTCCTTCCCCCCCTCCACCTCCAAAAAAAAAAATAAGGACAGAAAGGCTAAGCAGTTTCAGTTAAAAAGAGAACAGGAAAGAGGCTTTAACAAGAAGAAATGAATTGTCTTGAACTCGTAGTTTAAATGATATTGGGAGTATATCAATAATTGAGAGGTTAAAAATTTAAACTCTCAATTTACTCAACTGCTCTATTTTTCTTATCTAATTAGTTTAAGTTTAAAAAAAAAAAAATTAGTGAGAAAAAAATGATTACCTGACCTGTTTTGCCAAGAGCGATAGTGAAACGACTACTAGAGGTTTCTTCCATGCCCAACGCTCTGGAGGTTTGTTTATGGCAGGACTTTCACCTTTTGAACGAAGTAGAAGAGAGGTTTTTTTTTTTCAGAAAATATTTTTATTAATAAAATATATCGTAAATATATAATAATTTAAATTATTAAAAAATAAATAATATATTAATTTTTTTAAAAAAATTAATTAATAAACGGTCTCTCCGTAACCAAGTAACCAGTCATCGCGTGCTTCTCGTTTGTGTAACAGTCAAACTATTTGTTTTTTTTTTCTTCGTTTGGTGTACGAAGATTCGGACTCGCCCATATTAATAGGCCAGCTCCAGCTGCACTACTAGTCCACCATAAGACCTCGTGCTGGTGGCAAGACTAGGATTTTTGTTTTGTTTTGTTTTTTTGGGAAAATGCCATACATATTAGTTTATGAACGAAAATACAGTAATGTAGCTAAATAAATAGAGTATATTGTCCTGAAAAATACAACACGTTTTTCCCTATTTCTTAAGAACAATATGCTTTCTTCAAATTCTTTTCACCATACATCCGAAGAATTAATACAGTAACATTTTCACTCTTTCTTTCTTGTCAGATTGTCACTTGTAGTGATCTAGTGGTCAAATGATATGCTCGTATCATATAAGTCATAGATTCAAATCATTGTTGAGTTGCTCGGCGGGACTAAATGTGACCTCCTGCACAAAGAAATAGAGTTTATTAGTGATATTCGGAAGGGAGGGCCTTGAGTGTGAGACCAAGTTGAAGTTTTATAGATGAAAAAGTAAAAAAAAAAAATAGGAAGTGCCTAGCTTAATCGCTTTAATATGCAAATTTATTTTATGAGCATATACACTAAGGTAGGATTCGGATCCTTTTTCTTGGGAATGCGATTATTATCAATCAATTTTCGTTTATGAGTGCTGACTTAAAACTGGTGATTGAAGGCACGTTTTGGGCAAATTTTTTTTCCTCCAAAATTTAAGGAAGTTGACAAACCATTCCCTGATGCCTAACGGCTCGTGCCTCGTGCCTAACAGCTCTGATTAATGAAAAACTGGATACACACACACATATATATAGAGATAGACACAAAGGGGAGGATGAATTTTGGTGTTTTTTTTTTGGGTACAATTTTGGGTTTTTTTAACAGCAAAGAATCTATATATAACCACTAAGTCTATGATTTTAAGATGTCATGTGACACATCTCTCCTTTTATTCTAAGTGATTTCGAGCATAAACTGTTTATTCGTCAAATTATGAGTACATTAAGATCACTCATCTTCCAAAGCATTACATCTATCCATTGAAAATACTTAATTTATGTGCATTCACTTATGGGGAAGACAGAGATAAGTAATTATCTATTGAAAAAAAAAGTCTTTATATCTTGCAATATACACATCTTTACTTTCCTTAAAAAACAAAAATTTTTTAGCTTCTATCTAATCTTTACCTATGAAGTTTTAACAATGATGAATTAGCTTTATTGATTTTGCTTTTACATAAAAAATGATTATCATTTACACTTGAACATTTCAAGTCATTCACTGGCTTATATAATTTCATGAGTTGATTTACATATTGGTTTACAATTTATAGTTGTGTGGGTCGATAATTTGTAGAAATGGACCAACAATTTTGTAATTATCCAATTATAGTTGAAATTTTAAAAAGTTTAATATTGATGACAGAGGGTTCCCCTTAAGTTTTTTTTTTTTTTTTAAAATTTTCACTCACATTTGACATTGAGTTAACTTGACTCAATTTTTAGGTATCAAATTAAAAAATTCTAAAAATAATGTACATAAAACCAAATTATATATATTTTTTCTAACAAAATTATTCGATCACTGGATACATAAATGCGTAGTGCAAGTAACATAGCTAATTTAATTTAATTAATAAGCTACCCAAAGCAAACAATATGTTGCTGGTCCGCCAAACAGAGGGCATGCAATAAGAACCGTATGCAAATGAGTTGCTTCAAGCATGATTTATGTGTGCATGATGAGAAGGTTTAAATAAACAAACCAATGGGCATGACAATGATTTGATACGCTAGCCACAAAGCAATAGCTAAATTTGGTGTTCACAGTTAACTAATTATGATATTTGAAGCATGCAGCTGTACCACATTTTGAGGAAAGTGAATCAGCATTTTGAACAAGGAGCTAGTTTTCCTAGTACCTACAATTACAAAAGTTCCGCTTATCATATCTGTTAGTCCAAGACTTAAGGAAAAGAAATGTTGCCATTGAAATGTTTATAAACTATTTGGAATCTATTCAGAATGATAAAAATCATATCATTTTGAGTGTATTGTAAATAAAAAAATAATATGTAAGACCTAAGATACGTCAGTATGACATTTTTTTAAATTAAATTACAATTAAACTCTTTGACCAAGTAAAATGCTCTGGTCAAAAACTTAAACAATAATGCTAGCGGCTAATGGGTCTGTAATTCTCCCTCGCCGGTCCTCTCCAGCAAGTACCCATTGAGCCAAGAAAGATCAAGTTGTGCAATATATATTTATGACAAATATATATTTTTCCCTGATGAAACCAAGGCTAAAATGGAGCCAAAATTTTCAAGCTTGTAAATTGTAACAAAGCATCAATCAAATATGGAGGTAAAATTGGTCAGAAATGGTTAGGTAAAGTTTCTTGCACGTGCAAATCATGTTAGTTAGGGTTACAGAAGACATAAACACCGATCAGACATTTACCCAATACAGAAGAACATTGAACCCTAGCCAGTCCAAGAGGCACCAGACTGAAGCATTATATAATATACAGTTATTATATTATATGCACAGAGATAAAAGAAAATTAACATGGAAAAGGAAAATAGTCAACAATGAGACTGCTTATGTTTTGAAGAACAAACATTTATTTTGACACATACATAGAGAAACCCAGATCTCTGCAACTGGCGCAGCTTTCATGAGAAACTAGCTTGCACCAATAAAGTCTCCAAAGCCAAGAAAACACATCCAATGATATTGTTGGAGAATTATACAATTATGGAGATTTGAATGTTATTCAATATACGTTTCAATATACCAATGTAATCAAACTATGATTCTAGCAATCAATTAATATCAATTTAAAATCCTAATATTATTACATCCAAATACAAAAATTTATAATTGATTGATTGCTAGTATTCATACTTGATCACATTCAAGATCTCCATAATTACATAATTCTCGAACAGATATATAACATCTCAAAGAGCAAGAGAGAGAGATTAACTTTTTATTATAACTCCATACAAGCCAAGCTATATTCATATGGTATATTTACTCCATATATGACCAAGAAAAATTAAATAAAGATAAAAGCCTACAGATTGACGTTATGTAGATTCATGCTTTGATGTAGCTATTAGCCAAGCAAACAATCGGACCATGATGCTTCGATTCCCCACAGAGAGAGATCAACAGAGAAGAGAAGAAGTGAAGGTGAAGATATGAAATCTTTCCAAAAGAAGAAAACACCCTTTTGGTCATACCAGAGGGGCTGAAAATGGAAGATAATAATAGAGTTTTTTCTTCTTGAGTGACCCCATCTTCTTCTTCTTCTTCTTCTCTTTCCTCTTCTTCTTCTTCTTCTTCTTCTTCTGAATTCTTTCTACCTTCTTTCTGATCCTGGTGATGGATGGTAGTTTTGGTGGGGTTGGTAGATGGGAAAAACTAGGAAATAATGATGAAGGGAAGGAGGTAGACGAAGACATGATGATTGCTGAGAAGTATGTTTTTGGCGTTGAATAGAGTGACAAAAATCCAAGATTTGCGTGCTGTTTTCTCTCAGAGGATTGATTTATGCTTTTGTTCCTTCTTTCACATGAGATAATTATTGTCAAGAAAGTACCCCACACAAAAGATCAGCACTCTTCTTTCTTCTTCTACTTAGAAGGCTGTACCATATTAGAAAGGAAGATCAAGGGCATGGGCAAGTGAGAGATTCAAGATTTTTTTTTTATTTGTAGAAGAGATGGTAAACCAACAGAGAGAGTGGGAAAAGAAAAGAATTAAGATTGGAATCTCATACCTCATAATTAAATATATACACTTTTAACCGTTTTAACTAAAATAGATCATCTAGAGCAATAGAAAGAGAGAATTGAGATTCGAATCTCATACCATACAGTAGAAAGTACACCTTCAACTACTTTAATTAAAATAAATCTTCAAATCTGGGATATTATTTATTAAAAAAATTCAATAATTTAACTTTTTGTTTTAACTCAATATAAAAAATGCAGGAAGTAAAAAAAAAAAACTAAGCGAGAACTACCAAAAAAAAAAAGGGTATATATATAACAACAATAAGAGAACCTTTTAAGCACCAAAAAGAAAAACCAATAAGAGAACTTTTCTTTAATTAGAAGTAATAAGAAATGAACGTTTGTTGTTAAAAAGTGGGTAAATTTCTCTTAATTGTATTCAACGAAGTATGTGAGAGTCATTCTAGTGAGAACATCATAGCAACATAGATTTTTTTTTTTTCGTGTTTATAAAGTATTTCAATAAAGTTGACACACCGGCAAAAGAAGCAGTTCATATGAATTACTAAGAAATATGTCAATGATTAAGATCAAGAAATACGTCAATGATTCAACTGGTAATATTGTTCAACTAATCTTGAGGTCTAAGTGGTAGAGATCATTATTTATCAGGTCGCCGAGTATTGGGTTTGAACTTTTGACAATATGTTAGATAAGACTAAATTTATACTGATGAAATTTGTTATACGATTAACGCGATATTATTGACAGAACTGTAGTGTACTATTGTATTATATTTCGTTTTTGTCAATACAAAAAATGATATTATCCTAACTTGTTCACCCGCACACATCTATTTGCGATTCAAGTGTTGACAAGTTAGCGTGCCCTTATGGATTGAATTTACCTTGACGTTTCGTCATCATTGAGGCAAAGCTTGTGATTTGAGTTTTTCACTTCTATTTTTTTCCATTAAGTACATCCGGTATAAAATAATGGTTGCTTTTCTCCGTTTCATTAAGTATCCACATTGTCCCTGTAGCCGAACTTCATTGGAATTTGAGCTCAAAAAACTTCAAGTTAAAACGATGGAATATTGTAGGGACAAATTTCAACGGTAGACTTCTTTAAAAACCATAGATCTTCAACATATAAGTTTACATTTCGACTCTATGGTACCTTTTCGGTAAACCATCTATTAAAAAAGAGCTTACCGTACCGTTTAATTTTAAGCAGTAACAATATAATTACGTAATTCATCATGATATTTAATAATTTTTTTTCTTTAATTTCAATCATTGAACGATCAACAAGATATTTTATTATTATCTATACTTTTACGTAATTGTTATCAAATATTATCAAGGGTAGAGAAAGAATTAAACTCATTTATTTATAAACTTCAAGTGTTGTTTTCCATCCAGAGCCAAGACCTAACTCTTAACTTATAAGAGTTTAATAAATAGTTATATTTTTTCATGAATTAATAAAATTTAAACATTTAAGAATCTTATTAAAATATTTATAATTTTATCAAATAAAAAATTATTTAATAAAATATTTTTATGTATCATGTGAAATATTACTTGATTTACATATACTTTATGAACCCAATAAAGGTCTCCGGTCAATCACCAATCTTATAGAATTCTTATAGAATTAAACTTATGTTTAGATCTACCGAATGATTTAATGACCATTTGAACCTATAATCCTATGATCGGAACAAAATTTTTAAACCACTAGACCATAAAAACCAACAGTAACTCGTATTTTTTTAGTTTTTTTTTTTTTTTTTGGTTTACGTGTTTTTTACTTTTATTGTTTTATCTCATCGCTTAAAAGCCTCGAAAAAAATTTGATGGGTGAATTTAGTATTATAGCCCAACATATAGAGCCCAGGAGAACCAGTCAAAATGCTCTGCACGAAACCTTATCTGACTAATTCAACTAGGAGGCCCAAATGAACATAAACCCACGAGCAGAATCCCCCAATCCCTCCATCGGCGACTCCCTCCATGCCATGTTTTGGTTTTTATTTTTGGCTACAGATTTGCTTTATGCCGCTATTCATATCCTTCTCTCCTGGCCCCGTTATTCATTTGTGCAGTTTCAGTTGATGGCTTGATGCAATGCCTCAAGGTGAAAAAATAACTCAAGGTGAAAATATTCGGATTTAACTCCTTTCATTTTGTGAGTAAAATGATCTATTATGATAGGTTCTACGTAAGTGACTTTGGTATTTTAGGCAGTAAGAAAAAAAGGTAAACATGAATTAACTAAGAAAGAAAAACGTGGAAACAAAGATTTCAAAGATATCTGATTCCTAGTCTATTAAATGTGTCTACTCTTTAAACAGAATATCATCACTCATTTTAACCAAAAAAACTAACAGAAACATAATTGAGAAATGAGATTATTCAAGAATATATACTAAGAAAAAAGAATTATAAGTGACAGTAATAAATACGAGAATACTAGAGATTCAAGCCATAAAATTCTAATTTTGATACAAAGTATTTGTAACCTTTTCGATCGAATAAGTTTACGAGACTTACTAGAATTATTTTGTTGTATTGAGACTAATATCAAGACAACCCATGTTTTATGCTTATCTTGAATTTGTAATCATCCTTCTCCGTCGATTTAGTGACAGTTGCAAATGTTATATCACTCCAAGTGTAAAAGTACAGCAAAATATGATGTTTTGATCTTGAAGCAATCACAATCACTTCAAAGAATTTGAGGCTTGAATGGTTAATTGATGAAAAAGATTTGAGATCATAAATCTCACCGCAGTTTGAATTCTTCCAAAACCCCCAAATCTGTCCAAAATTATACATCCCGCATTTATTAAAATCACAAAGAAAAAATTATTTATCTTTTTTTATTGTTCAAATCTACCTAAGGCGGATTGATGGAGGTTTTGAAGTCCTAAAAATCGCAAATAACCAAACTAATCTGTCCCTATTCATGGTTTTACTAAGTAAAACAATATACTAATTCTTAGTAGTTTGATTTGAAAAAGCGGTGTCCGTCTTCTTGTTTTTTCACCGGTATAATCGCTGTACACATTTCTTATTTATGTCTTAGCCTCCAGGTAGTTGAGAATCATTTTCTTTATTTTTCCTTTTGGTAAACTACCGGTTGTATGCATGGTGGCAAGTAGCTATAAAACTTTGTATGTACATGTACATGGTAGAACTGTTCATAAATTGTTTAGTCTATCAAAAATTATCCAATTCGTATCGAATCTATTGGCATCGGCCAAAATCATAAACAAAAAAATTATCCATAGTTTAAATTTTTTAAAACTGTTAAGAGCGAATTGGTGATGGTTTCGCAGTTCTGAAAATCATAGTTAACCTATCTAATCTGACTCAAATACATATTTTAATATATATTATATATATACTAAAACAATTAAAAAAAATAACCTTCATACTTTTCAGAAGTACAACGACATTGTTCCAATCCTTCACATGGCTAATTTTTTTAGTCCTTCAGTTCTTATATTATTTGTTGTTTTGCTTTTGGGGTTTACATGGATCCTAAGTTCCTGAGGAACCAGAGGTACGCTAGGAAGCATAACAAGAAGAACGGTGAGGCAGCCACCGAAGAAGAATAGACTCTGGACCCCGCAACCCTTTTGAAATGGAATTGTACTCGTTAATTTTTACTTTTTACTTAATATTTAGCAGTTTAGTGTCTTGATGTTATCCTTTTCAGTTTTATTCCAATCTTTTTTTTTTTTTTTAACTTAAGTGGATTTATGTTAAGACATTTTTGTTTGAATTGTCGCTAATGTTTGTTAAAGATGTCAAAGTATTGACCTTTCATTGAGCAATGAAGCTAACCGTGTTTTTACACATTGAATTTCTTTCTACATTTGGTTTGATATAATTTTCTTTGTTGTTTTTGGATCCTATAATTATATCCAATTCCAATGTCCACTGGAAAAATGAATTTTCATTTTATATAGATGTTTTAAAAAAATTTCAAAAGACTAGCTATAAAATTAAAAAAAATTGTTCAAACCGTCAAACTAATCTGTCATTTGGTTGGTGGATTAGTTGCATTAGTTGCGATTTGAAATTTTCAAACTACCACCCTAATATATAGTACAAAAAATATTTGTAGTAAGTGTTGTAATCTACCAAACTTTCTTTGGATTGTTTGTCTTAAAAATAAATTATTCAACCACTCCGGCCAATCTGCCAAATTAATAACAATTTAAGAATTTCAAACTGTCATTATAGTGATTTAGATATAAAATTTCTCTATAACCACCCAATTTTGAGAACACTAATAACACTAATAGGAGGTAATATATAATAACTCGTGGAGCCCAAGCCTATTAATGCTTTTATAACAGCTTGATTGAAATTGGACTTTTCAAACTAACTGCTTCGCCACGCATAATGTAAAAGCCTCGGCAGTGTTCATTTCATTGACTTTATATGAAGAAAATTTTGACTATAACATAAGTAAATAAGAATAATATTGTACAGATACGTCAGAAACGATTGCACATAATATTAACAAATCAAGCAGTAGTTAAAATCAAAAAATTAAAATAAAATGAAGTTTCAAATCAAAATGAAAATCTAGAATATGTAAGCCAAAAAAGATAACAATGTCATCAGTGCATGAGACGGTGTACCAGGCTAACTCCTATGGCTGCCAAGTAATAGTATCACTGTCTCAAATCGAATGAATCACAATACAGTGATAAACACCATAAATAAATAAATAAATATAAATAGTGTGGAGGAGAAATGTGGACCAAAATAAGGACTAAATAAATAAAAATTAAAAATTAGGATATCTACAAAAGCAGGAACAGAAATCCAACGGCCAAGAATGCACTGTGGCCCCACCTTGAATGCGGAGATGTGGTCCCACTGGTATCATTCTGCTGAGTGGGCGGTGACGATGAGGAGTCGTAGGTGGGATTGGTACCATACAATTCCTGTATGCCAAGAATGTCGTCGTTGGCCAATTCAACTTTTTTGGTCCTCGAAGAAATGGTCGGATACATTATGGCCTCTTCCACGGAGGAATGCCCCAGTCCTAGCAGATGTCCGATCTCGTGAACGGCGACGGACTCCAGGTCGACGGCCGACGGCAGCGCCGAGTTGCTGATGTCCCCGGAGACCACCCAGTTCTCGTCCATGTCCAAGTGGAACCTCCCGCTCGGCGGCGAAAACGCGTGTGCCAATGTCCCTAGAACCCCATCGAACGGCTCGCCATCGCCGTGATCGCCGCTGAAGAACCCGATCCTGATGTCGGCACTGGTGTAAGCGCCTGTCTCCGTGAAATTCATCGGTATCACCGTCGACCAGCGCTGGAACGCGCGTGCGAACACGCTCTTCACGTCGTCTCCCAGCTGGTTACCCGGCCAGAACGCGTAGGTTAAATCCCGCCGGCTCTGCGGCCACCGCGGCTTGCCGGGAAAGAACGCGTAATGAGCAACCGTGTGCCCCAAAACCGACGACGACGACTTCATTTTCCCGGAGTTCATGGTGGTTGACCCGTTGACTATGTCAGCATTCCCGCATCTCGGCCGCAAGATTTGCTTTATCGTCTCGTCATCAAGCTCGCCGGTGACGTTGAGATTGAAGTTCCGCTGGTAGGTCCTCAACGCCGACTCGAGCTCCTCATCAAAATCATTGGTGAAATTCGAGACGGAGTCGGGTATGTAGCCAAAGTGATGGAAGTAATTTTTGAGCTTGTCTAAACCGGAGTGGTGCTCACCAGGGTGGAAGCCGGCGAATTGACGGAACGCATCCCACGCGCCGCCGGCGGTGGCATTGGGGAGCAAAGTAGAGGGGATGGCCGAGACGTCGGGGAAGAACCTAGCTAAAACATTAGGACATGTACATAGTAGTACTAGAACCATAGCCGACACCACTACAGATATATTAATCCTCATGTTTCTTGTGATTTGTGTGTCTAATGTTTTGTTTTGTTTTTATTTTTCTTTTTTGGGTTTGTTCTGGGGAACTTAATCCTGAAATTTGAGGAGTTTTTATAGTTGAAGTTGCTGGAGGCCGGCAACGACCATGCCGTGGGAATTTTCGGCAGAAATTATTATGATTATATAATAATTCATAGGACGTGTCTCGTTGGAATCTTCGTCATTCTGTTGACCTTTCGTCGTCCTGTACTGTTGTACTCTTTGCCGATTGATGAAGACGCCGTTCGAAACGGTATCGTTGAAATTCTGGTAGCAATGAATTATTTGTGGGGAAAATGTAGGCAGCCGAAAAAAAAAACAGACGCAAATTAAATGTATAATAATAAATTAATTATCTTATGCAATTGATCAAATTGTTATACGTTTTTTTGTGTTTGATTTTTTTACATTCGCCTAATAAGACTCTAGTTTGTTTTTGAGTTTTGACTAAGTAACAATATAGTAAAAAGTACACAAAAATTTACGATTCAATTATATATATATATATATATATATATATAATTTATTAAATTTTTAATTTTTTACTAAATTATATCACATCATTTTATGTTCACTATATATTTCTTTGATTGGATTGCTACTAAATTTTTATCTTTTGGTATTTATCCACAAGTAGGAACCGGCGACAATGGCATTCTTGACCGCTTACTTTTTAAGCGTTGGAGAAACACAGCAGGAGAAAGGTCAAAGTTGGGTGTTGAATTGCACATTAATTAAAGCTTAGCACGACATTGCAATAATTTCTGGTTCTAGAGGCCCTACAAGTCACAAGACGACGCGTAATCAATTCCAAGAAAAAAAAAATTTCCATAGTTGTTCACATTATAAGAAAATAAATAAAAGAATTAAGTTACGAAAAATAATTAAATTAATTGTAAAATATAATTCAAACCTGATGTCGACTACAGGTATACTTTGTACGTATGTCCAAAAAGGAATCCGTTCTATGCAAATCAAACTTCCTTCAATTTGAGTTGCAATAAATTATTGCCTACTATTTTCCCTTTAAACGTTCTATCATGAATGCATTCCTCAAGAACATTTGAATGGTTAAAAATGAAACCTCTAAGATGGACGTCTTTGTTTTAATCTAATAGAAAAGCTGAATACAGTTTATTAAAATAAAAAAAATTATTTTTATTATATAATTTACAATATAATAGACTTTTTAATAAAAAAAGAACGACGATGCAAACTACGGAGAACTATATCAAACTATAGAGGAGATGGGCCTAGAGTGGGCTGGGGTTGACAGGCCTAAAAGACACCGGGCTCAAAAGCCCGTTGGACCCATTTATACCAGCATTATCTTTTAACAAGGATTTTTACTTCTATTGTTTGTGACTCTGACATGCTTTGTCAAAAATAAAAATAAAAAATCCCCTCACAGATCAAGAAATTACTAAAATCCATTTAATATCAAATAACTGAAATTAACTAATTGCAAGGCAACAAGGAGAGTTAAGATTAAGACTATGGAAGCAATATTAGCTCTCTAACGCTTAAGATGGTGCCATCATTATTAAGTTAGAGGGAAAAATAAAGAAGAGGAGACAGCATGTGATTTTTTTTTTCTTGTCTATTAAAAAATTTATATAGTTATAAGTTATATAATAAAAATATTTTTTTTATCTTCATAAATCCTACACTCTATTTTTAAAATTAGAATCTAAAATTTTTATAATAAAATTTTAAATTCTAACGTCGTCAGGTGGATGTTTTCGGAGACTCGGATGTGTGTTTTTATTAACATATATCTCCGGTGGTTAGGAGAAGTTTTCTGCTCATGACAAGTAATTTTTTTTTTTCAACGACGACTCAATAGAGCCTCCGAGAAGAAACAAAAGAAAAACGAACATCAATAGAGCCCCTCGTTGTCGGGCAAGAGTCAGAATCGGTGCCGTACTTGTCAGATGAACGAAAATAGCTGTCACGTCGAATCCACTTTTTGGGGCCCTTATGGTTGTTTTTCCAAAAAAAAAAAAAAAAAAAATAAATAAATAAATAAATTTATATAATTAAGTATCTATTCAAATGTTATCTTATATAATAAAATTATTATTTTGTATAACAGTATTACTATTTTGTGTAATAAAAAAAATTTATATTTTTTTATTATACAAAATAACAATTTTATTATACAAAATAATAATCTTATTATATTTAAATAAATATTTAATTTTAAAAATGTGATGACACCCTATTTTTTTAATGTTCTATCGGGTTCCTTCGCCAAGTTGCGCGGCGGGCCGGCGTAGCTTATACAGGCGGTCCAAGCATTACGAGGGTTAGAAGTAGCGGTGTCAAAATCTGACCAGATTCGATAGATTGATCCGAACTCGTTTGAAAAAATACGACCCGAACTCGATCCGAAGGATGACATAACTCGAAATGACCCGAACCCGAATGACCCGAAAATCTTTGGGTCAAATCCGACCCAACCCTAACCCGACCCGTTTGACCCGAACTTTTTTTTTTCTCTTAAGGGAACAAAAAAATAAAATGAAAAAATTTAACATATTTTGTATTATAAAAAGTATAGATTATACTATTTTCAATATAAATATTAATTATAAATTTTTTTAGAATATTTTGAGATTTTTTATACAGTTTTAAATTTTATTTTAATTTTTTAAAATATTTTAAAAGAAAAATTTTCAATTATTTTTCAATCATATGATTTTCTTTGATTTTTAAGAATTTTTAGTAAAATTTTTGAAATTTTTAAATTTTTAAAATTTTTAATAAAAAATGTCACGTCATCATTTTTGATAACGTGGCCAACTCGTGGGTTGACTCGAACCCGACCCGAACCCGAAGTGACCCAACCCAAAATGACCCGAAAATATCTTGACACCTATAGTTAGAAGTGATCAAAGTTGATACGACCAAAATAATTTGAGTCAACATTCAATTTGATTTAATCCGCGTGAAAAGGTCTATAACTTAAAAATCGAATCATACTAAATTAAAATAACTTAAAATTAAAATAATTTAGAACCAAAATATCTTGGAGTTTGATTCTCCTAAAATTCAATTAACCCTAAATCTGTAAAATTAAAAATCTGAATAATTCAAATCTAAAATTCAAAAAATCCAAAACATAATATATTGGAAATACAATGAATCAAGAATCAGTATATCCGAGACTTCATGATTCCATGAAATTGAAATATCTAAAAACTGAATAACCCAAGAATTAGTAAGCCCTAAATCTAAAATACCCAATAATAAAATCATTCGAAATCCAAAGAACCCGCAGTCTGAAACACCCAAAATTAGAATGACGTGAAACTGTAATACAGCTCAACTCCCTCTGATTTTATCCATCCGTTTTGCCACCTCTAGCTGGCGGCAATGCTTGGCCTCTTGGTAAAACTGCAACAGAATGTAACAAACCTCCGCATCGCTGTAACATAAAGCATACAGCGATGCAATAAAACGGCACAAACCTTATTTCAGCCATTTTGCATATGAATCAACGAACATAAAATAACAGCCAAACGCCAGAGCCCTCCAAACGAAAAGAGAGAACAAGAACAAGGCTCCCCGTTTCTCCTCCGAGGTTGCAAGAAATTAAGGACTTCCGTGACTCTCTTTTTAATTAGATGGCTTCAAAAGGCACGTCGGAGACATCATGGGCGGATCAATGGGATCACAGAGAGGCGACCATCATAGGCAAGATGGATGATAATGGCGGAAAATCCAAGTATGCCGAGAAATGGAGAGATTGTGTCAACAAAACAAAGGCAGCTGCATCGACAGGGGCGAAGAAGGTCAAGGTAGGAGCCTCCGCAGGCCTTGTCTGGGTTAAAGACAAGTACCACAAGACCACCCAAAAGAATTAATTGGTTTTTTGTTTCGTACCAACGAGATTCATTCGAACTCGAGATCACAACGCCAAAAATTGTAATTTATTTCTACTTTATTTATTTCCATGATCTTTACTTTTGTCCTCAAATTTTTTTTTTAATGTTCTATTTAAGGCAGCATATGTCTATATATTGAATCAATTTTACAAAGTTGACTCGTGTCTCAATAGATTGAAAACATCATTGATTTGTTAATGGTCAAAGAGATCTGCAGTTCAAAGGAGTAATTCATAACGAGATTCATGCGTGGGATACAATTTACACAACATAGTATTGGTGATTTTGAAAGATTAATCCCTTAGGAATCCCAAATTCAATTATACATGTCTGTTTAGACAAAAGTTATATTGTTTGAATAAAAATGTGACTGTGTTCGATCAAAATATCAAAATATAATAAAATTAAATTTAAATTAAAGCTCACAAAGCCGTTTGCTCGAATATGAGGTTAATTCGTATCATATAATTATGCATGATCAAGCCGAATCCCAGGACCCTGGGAGTGAGCCGGATCAACGGTTAACAATTAGCATTTTCCCATACTTCCATGCGGAAATTAGCTTTTTTTTTTTTTTTTGGCAAGAAGAATTTGACTATAACCTGTGCATGCTCTGAGCTGTAATGAGTAGTCATGAATGTAATATAGTATCCACAATATTTATTATCAAACAAAAATGACCACGTGAAAAGGAAAAATGAGTCTAATATAAAATCTAATTTTGCATAAGATCATGCACATAAAATCTATAGTTTCTTAGCACCCCATCATGTGTCCATCAGCCCATGTGTCTGGGTAAGTTTCTGATCATCATCTTCTTCTTCTTCTTGTTTTTTTTTTTAACATAAAATCTATAGTTTAATTTAAAAAAATAAAAAAGAAAATGCAAATTCGTTTGGTCGCCTTCAGCGTCCTTTCTTCCTTGGGCCCCTTTTCAAGCAATGATAATAATTTTGGTATCCCTACGTTGATATATATAATTGGTATATTTATTATGACGAATTTATTTATTTTTACGATAAAATTAATAAAATACGATATAAAAGATTAAAACGTTATTTTTTATTACAAAAACAATAAGAGCAGTTAAAGAAATAATCAAGTTCGTCATAAAAAATATATTTTATATGTATATCATATGACTATATTAATATATATATACCAAATTAAACTCTTTTTGACCTGGCAAATTGACCTAGGTTGGGTTTGTCGAAAAAATCAAACCTGGATAGCCATACGCCCCGAAAAACCCAATTGAACCAGCTGAATTTTTGTTAATGCAAATGAACCTCGAACCGGACTGGCTTTTATGTTTAACCCACTCCCACCACGCTACCCGGTGGAAGTGTCTGCGGATCGGTATGATAAATATCTGCAAATTAAATTATTAGTGACAGTTTAAAAATAAAATTGTCATTAATGATTACAGATCAATTTAATGGTTTCAACTATGTTTATTAAAAATAAAATTTTCATTCACAATTTTCTTTTATTGACTTGTCCCACAAACAAAAATTGCCGGTATTTAAGAAAAAAGAAATTGAGTATACTTTTTGAAATAGTTGACTTCGGAAATATAAAAACGGAAAAGTAAATTTAAAAAGCTTAAAATGAAGTATGACAAACTGAAAATTTAATCGTTAAAGTTATATAAACAATATGTTTAAATTTATTGTTTAGTGGATCACGTGTCAGCAGTGGGAGTTAGATTTTTTTTTTTTTTGTTTGCTATTTATGTTTAGATAAAATATTTTTGAATTTTCGCATTAGAATTTATAAGACAATTCTATATGGTTTTGACAATTTTCAAGTCTTAAAACAAAATCAAACCATCAAAAACAATTTACTTAAATCATAAACCGTATCCAATAACCAATTTAATTTTAACTATTTTGGGGATTTTAATTTAATTTTAGATGAGTTAGTCAAATTAAGCTACACCTCTAATAGACAGTACTTTAAAGCATAGTTATTAAACCCGGCCCGGCCCGGCCGGTCGGACCGGTGGCCCTGTGACCCGGGCACTGGGCCGGGCCGGGTTACATGAACAGTACCCGGGTCAATTAAATAATAAAAAATTAATTTTTTTTGTACTTTTTACTGTGTAAACAGTAAAAATAATATTTTTTTAATGATAAACAGTAAAAATAAACAGTACTCCGGGACAATTAAATAATAAAAAAATTATTTTTATTCATTATTTACTGAGTAAACAGTCAAAATAATATTTTTTAATAATAAACAGTATTATATAGTAAAAATTATATATTTTTTTTCACTTTTTATTACAGGAACAATAATATTTACATAATATTTACATACTAAAATTTATTATATTTTTATTTTTTTACTGTGTGAAATAAAAATAATATTTTCATAATACTAAATAATATTATATAGTATTTTCTTATATAATTTAAGAATTCTTCACTTTTCACTATATATTTTTCTGTATATAATAATTTAACGTTGTTCATAACTTCATATATTAAGTAATATGTTACAATTTACATTGAAAAATAATTTTTTAAGAATTTTTATCAAAATTTTAATTGATATAAATTACTTTTTAACTTGTAAAAATATCGTTATTGTATTAAATTGTACAAAAAATTTATATATAATATTTGATATATTCTTTTTTTAAAAAATTAATGACCCACTGGTTGACCCAATGACCCACTGGTTGAACCAATGACCCATTGACCCAGTCGTCAGACCGAGTCAACATCCGGACCGAGTTTAATAACTATGCTTTAAAGGGCTCAATGAGACGCAAGTTTGTTTCACAAATTCTTTTGTTTTTTTTTTTTTTAAAAAACAGAGGGCAACGCCCGAAACTAAAGAGTAATTACTTTGGGGAAACAAAAACCAATAACTGTCATCAATAGGCAAAGGGAGCAATCCAGGTGGAGGATCCTCGATGAAAGTTAAGCCAAGTCTCTGATTGATAGCAGAGGATGCAAGCCAGTCAACAGTACAGTTGCTCTCCTAATAGACATGTTTGAATTGGGTTACCCAATTCCTGTGTAGGAATTATCCGCAAGCCTTAACTAAATTAACCTGTGAGTGTGTCAGAGGAGCACCTCGTGAAACGGCAAGATAAACAGCCTGGGAATCGGTTTCGACAGAAGCTGCAGGCTTTGAAAGACCCCCCAACAATTCAGCAGTAAAAACTGAAGCAAGCCCGATGTTTTGTACAAAGCCCCCCAGCCTGGTTGTTCCACAAATTCTGGTAATATGACAAGTTATACAATACATTTTAGGCCAAGTCATTCACGGATTGAACCAATAATCCAACAAAAACTTTATCATATTATATTGTTGTATTTTAAATAATATTAAAATATTGATACCATTTATTTAATAATATTTATATTTTTTTTGCCGAAAGTAGAAACATTGCACTAAAAAAAAACCAAACTATAAAATTAGGGCCCAAAAACACTACATACACGCCCAAGCAGCCCAACAAGAGTCTAAAGTCCAAAAGGAGTAACAACACAAGGGTAAAGTATATAAGTGGGGCATACAGTAAATTTAATTAAGGTTCAGACCCAAAACCTGAACCAGACTCGACCTGTAGGCCACACAGCAACTGTGCTTAACTTGCCCCACAGCCTCCCCAGCATATACTAGGGAGATCGGCATCTGCAACTGCGGGTGTGGGCGCTGCCACTATCAGGCGGTGCAATGCTGTCAAGGCTACAACCAAACTCCAATTGCCAGCTATGATACACGCTGCCACGTTAGAGAAGCAAAAAACACCCTTTTCTCGTGATGCACGTGACCCCAGATCACTGCCCCCGAAACCCCAAAGATCGCTGAAGCCGTCGGCCGTCAGAGGAGCCAGCCCTTAGTCTTGTACACAGCCCGACTCTAATGCTCAAAAAAACCACCTCCCCCTCGACCATCGGAACAATTGGAAGAGGCAGGGGAGCCGCGCGAAGCCCTGAGCGAGACCAAGCAACAACGAAATCAAACACCACCGATTCAACGAAAGTGCACCCCCAACCCACAAACCACACCTACCAGCACCAAGAGCGGCGAAAATGAATCCAAACAAAGCCCACAAGGGGCACAAACCGCACAACCTCCAACAAGATTGGTGGACAAAAGAGGAGGGGCACACTGGCCCAGCAACTAGCCCGCATTACTTTCAAAGTTTTTCACAATATTTATATTTATTATTTTTTAAGTTGTATCATCAAACATATTATATTATTTTAATTTCATTTAAAATATTTTCACCAACTATTTTCAATCCAATATTTAAAGTTCTTACACAGACAGTGTGTCCCTATCCGGCTCAAGTTTTAATGATAAGAAACAGATCTCATAATTATGCTTTCAAGTCTGAAGTCTGAAGTCCAGCAGACCATCCAACCAACGCCAGCAAGAGACCTGAAACGGTACCGGCGACGGCGTGGGGGACGGCGCAGCGTTGGAACGCAAGCGACCAAGAGTCGGTAAAAACAGCTACTAATCAATAAGGTTTTTCATTTCATCTCCCTTAACAACTTTATACAATGATTTTGTTTTTCATAAAGCAAAAACCCAAGCGATGCTGACCTTTTTTTTTTTTTTTTTTTTTTCTAAAGATTGTGTAACAGTGTTATTAATACTATGGGACTTCAGGCTTCTTTATACTCAACCAACACCTACTAATCTCTCTAATTTAATGCAAGTCTAGCAAGCTGGGGTTGTCTTCCACAAAGGAAGGAAAACCCACTATGATCTTAAGGATTTCATGCTATCAATGGAGATTTTAGTGATCTTAAGTGGGGCTGGCCCCATGAGAGATGAAACAAATCATGGGCTAGGATTTTATTTTTTTTTGGGATTTTCTTTCTTGGCTTGAAACTTTTTACTTTGCTCTAATTTATGATTGGCAGATTGCATGCTATTGAGACAATGTAAACTCACACCGTCACACTCACGTTAGAACAAACGTGGTCAAAAGGACTACATGTCGCATTATTATGATAGTTTAGCATACATCTTTTCATATAAAAAAATGTAAGTCCTGAGTATATATATCATATTGAGTGTCTGTAATACTTATAATTTATATAATAATAATAATAAAATGTAGAATGAGAAAAATAGTAATTATTTTTATTATACATTTTATAAATATAGTTATGAAAAACTTCAAATTAATTGTATTATAGAAATTTTTTTGAGTGATTTTCTCAGATTATATATTGGAACCCTTTTGGTATTTGCGATCAAAATTAATGATAAGACTACATATGCACGAGATTATAATGAGATGTGAGTTTGTTGTAAAAAAGGCCGTCCATTTTTCCCAGCCAGGTAAAATATTTTATAGACGGATCTGTCAATTTCCCAAAATGGATGGCATCACTATCATTTCGGTAAAAATAACCACCCACACGTGACAATTGGCTGCAAAGCCAACCTCATTGCCAGTCAACCAACCTAGATTACATCTTAGCCACGTATGGGAATGTTTATTGATCTCTCTTTTCCATTTCTGCCGTCAAACTTTCAATCATCTTTGTGAAAACAGCCCATCGACCCCACTTGTTCCATTACCAGGTTGTATCAAACCCATTAGGAAGCATTTGAGTATTGAATCTTGTCTGCAGCAACCTGCTAAGAGATTGGACTTTGCAGAAAACAGAAATTCCCAAATTAATAAAAGCCATATTATGATTCAAGGCGGGAACTTTCCATCATAAATATCATCAAAAAGAGTTTCAGAGATGGATGACAAATCGGTTTGCAGTATCCCAGAAGTACTCCTGAGCTCTAGGGGCCACAGAATGCCAGTACTGGGGATGGGCACGGCAACGTCTCCCCTAGTGGGATCAGAAGCCACCAAGACAGCCATTGTCCAAGCAATCGAGCTTGGTTACAGGCACTTTGATACGGCCACACTATACCTGACAGAGGAGCCACTTGGTGAAGCCATTGCTGAAGCATTATCTCGTGGGATAATAAACTCCAGGGACGAGCTCTTCATCACCTCCAAGCTTTGGTGCAGCGATGCTCACGGAGAACTTGTTCTTCCTGCCCTCCAAAAGAGTCTACAGTAAGATAGTCTTTTAGCCCGGAAACAAAGCCCTGGATATGAATTGTTTTGTACTCACCGATTATAACTTGAGATATGTGCCCGATTGACACCACCACTCGAGCCAACCTGTAAGGTATGGTTAACATTCACAGTTTTGTATCTGAGAATATGGTAAATTCCTTGGCAATGCAGGAATCTTCAGCTGGAATACCTCGATCTCTATTTGATCCATTGGCCTGTGAGCTCCAGACCCGGGACCTATGAGTTCCCAATCAAGAAAGAGGACTTTGTGACCACGGATTTTGGTTCTGTATGGGCAGCTATGGAGGAATGCCAGAAACTTGGTCTCACAAAGTCCATTGGTGTCAGCAATTTCTCCTGCAAAAAGCTGTCAGATATCCTTGCCATAGCAACAATCCCACCGTCTGTTAATCAAGTAAGTTTCCAGTTTACACTGCCCTTTTGAGTATCCTAACAGCCCTTTATGTGCCTGTCATGGAGTTCATAATAGTAAAGATGCTCGCTGACATCTTGAAAGGTAGAAATAAACCCACTGTGGCAACAGAAGAAGTTGAGGGAATTTTGCAAGGCCAATGGCATAGTTGTGGCGGCTTATGCGCCTTTAGGAGCCAGAGGAACCATCTGGGGCAGCAACAGGGTTATAGAAAATGAAGTGCTCCAAGAAATTGCAAATGCCAAAGGCAAGACTGTTGCGCAGGTACTCCTACTACAACTGGCTCAACTCACACAATTGTTTTGATTTCAGTTTATCTTTAGCGCGATCAGTTGAAGCATACTGTAAACTAAGTGAGACATTTTTTGGGCCCGAAAACAGGTCTGCCTTAGATGGGCATACGAGCAAGGGGTCTGTGTGTTGGTGAAGAGTTTCAACAAAGAGAGGATGAAGGAAAACATTGAGATATTCAACTGGGAATTGAGGGAGGAAGAGTCCAAGAAGATCAGTGAAATTCCCCAAAGTAGAGGATGTCGTGGACAAGATTACATCTCTGAAATGGGGCCTTTCAAGACAATCGAGGAGCTTTGGGATGGAGAGATTTGATGTTGGGAACAGACTGTTCTTAACCTACAAAACTAACTTCTTTTTTTTTTCAAATAAAATAAAAAGATAAGCTGTGACTCGCTACTTTTGTTCATGGCTGTCCAGAATGATCAGGTGCCTTAAGCCCTGAATTGATTTTCTGTCGCATTCACATTTCAGTCGGTACTTTTTTTCTTGGTGCATCGGAAATAATTTCAGTCAGGACCTTAAAATTCCACAACCACATTCCAACCTAGTTAAGGATTTTAAACAATGGCGAGAGAGAGAGAGAGACAGAGAGACAAGTCATGTTCATGACCGTGAAGTAGCAATGACGTAAAATTTTCTTCAGCCATGTTCAACAAAGTGTAGTAGCAATAACCTAAAATTTTCTTCAAGACTCTCTCTCTCTCTCTCTCTCTCTCTCTATCAATGAGAAGTTGAGAACATGTGAATAATAAAGAATGTTACCTTTATATGGCATGCAACCAATGCTCTCCCGGTCGATCCTTTTATGCTTCTTGTCATCCTCCCAATGCAAATACAAGTATCTGATTAATACTAAAACATAATTGCTATAAAGATTTTAACTTACAGTTTGTTATTATCCAATCATGAGGCTGCCAGCCTCAATGGCCAAGAATCCTAGATCTCCAAAGAGACCGCCCATGCAGGAGCAGTTATGAGCATCTGACCTTCTCCAGGTCATGCCATAGATTGTTAAAACTAGAAGTATTGATCATTCAAAATTCTATGAGAGCAAGCTGGGGGAGAAAAAAAAATAACATTTCATTCCAAAACGACGAAATAAAACAGAACCAGTAGCCCCTGCATATAAACATCAGACAACTCTGTTAAAGTTGATATATCGGCTGTCCTTTCCTATTATTCCTTCTCCCAGAGAAACATTATTTAAAGAGAAACACGACCTTGCAATTTATTAATTATTAATAAGTGAGAAAGAGGTCCTTGATTACCCTGAAGCTCCAATGAAAAATCCATACATATGAACATAATGCCTTTGCTTTATCAATCTGGCATTTATATACAGGCACCCAATACTTGTTGGGATGTGGACACAAATATGGGGAACTTACAGAAGTATTCTACAAGTACTATTTCAAGACATCTTTGCATCTTTTAAAACAAAGAGCTATGTGCTTGGAAGGCAGATAGAGTGCCTTGAAAGCCAGTGACAACAATATTAAAGATGGAATATTTAAAATTAGCATTGAGTGGGCCTGTCATAACTGGGAGGTAAGGATGGGCAATTTTCATTCATGTTGGCATATGGCTCAATGCTGTTGTACCCAAGCAATTCCATCTGATACTTGCCGAGAATCTGGCAGAATGGGAGTTGACCGTCCTTGTTGTTGCACCAGGTAGGCAGCCGTGTTTGGTTGTTCTCAAAAATTTTAAGCATGTATGCATCCCGAATCTGTGAACATATCAGCCACATGATACAACATAGGAATAAAAACAAAAAGTGGCAGACAAAACAGTTCCAATCATGTAAAGTACTTAGAGATTACCGTAAACTCGGTTACTTGAATAGAACTGGAAATAGGACCGAAGACTCCAGCCTCCTTATACATTTCAAGAATAAAGGCAACACAAGTTGTTGATTTTCCATCACTATATATCCATTCATCTTGTTCTGGAATGGTAAGTAAGTCATCAAAGACCATGCCACGCTGTTCTGTCTCAGCTAAAATTCCATACAAGTCCAAACCCTGAAAAATTAAAAGGTTCAAGCGTAACCTCAGCCTAAGTAACCACCGGGTAAAATAGTTGGCAGTAAAGCTTATATGAGCAGATTAAAGAAAAACTGGAACGGGTAGCACTCATAAATGCAGTAATTGACAAAAGAATGACTTAATAGAAAAGAAAATATACCTCAGTTCCTAGTCGTTTGTTCAGAGCTTCATTCCACATGTTTGCAGCATAAGAAGGCTGCACACGAGTCCACATAGACATGACAGAAATGACCTGAAATCAGAATCAGAAAGTTAGCATACTAAAGACCGACTGCTTAGCTCAGCTGGTATAAGGGATTTGTGCCAAGGGAGGAGTCAGGGGTTTGACTCCTGCCTCCCCCATCCCCCCTCCCTCCCTTGAATGGGCTTGGCCCTCCAGTGGACAAAAAAAAAAGGTTAGCATACTTTGATGAATGCAAAAGCAGAAAATACTGAATGTCAACAGTTTGAGAACACATAAGTCTTCTAAAATGACAACAATGAAACTTAGCCTAAAACAACAAGATAGCACAAATATAATATTTGTTTCTACAAATCAGCACATGCATGTGTGCAAACACAGACATACCCATAAACATTTACATAATTGTTAGAAAACAATATCAATCACGAGAAAGGTGCAGCTGCAGGAAGCTTTCAATATACAGAAATTTTGATGGAATGTCTACTAAGATTTGTGAATTATAATTCTTGGAGAAGATCATACCAAGTGAGCATCAAGAGGAGGAGGATAGTTGTCAGCTACTGTGTCAATCCAACTAAATATCATGTTGTGATAACCATATGGCTTGCCTTGCATACTTCGAGCATATTCCCAAGCTGCAGTGGAGTTGAATCTTGCACGCACATCAGGATGTAAAGGAAGAAGTGCTATTTGGGGATTAGAATCATCCTTCAGTGCCAATTCCCACCACTCATCCCATGGTATCACTACGATAATCTCTTCTCCCTAGAAATCCAGTGAAAAAGATTGTAAGGAAAAGAAACAGAGAACATACACACTCCGCACTCTTGTAGCCCTCAATGCACCCCTTTTCCGACACTAAATATTCCCACCCATTACATGCAAATCAATAACTAGCAAGTTATGAAAGACCAATAACCTAAACAACTGAGATGTAACCAATATTGATGTGTGAGCATGCACACATAAACAGAAAGGGGTAGAGATCACTGGGGAAGCTGGCAAACAAAGATGTATAGGCAAAGATTGAAAACATATGGTTTCAGATAATGTGGATAAGAGTTGACCAAAAAAAAAAAAAAACAGAGATAAGATGAATAAGAAACATCACCATCCTTAATGGTTGCGTTTTAACGATATGGTAAGTACACACAGGAGCCTGGCAACAAAACTCGAGACACAATCTAAGTGTCAGAGTTTAACATGAGATGACATGTAATGCACCCATGCTTTCAACTTCTTTATGATCTACAAACGAATAGAGTTGCATTCCATCACATACCTTTTCATTCTCGTGTCCTGATTCACCAACCCAAAGGTTCCCCATGTCATCCTTCAAGCAAACTGCTGTATGACCAGCAAATGCACCAGTTACCCATTTCTCCAATGTCTCAAATCCACCCCACCGGCCACGTATCTTTGACACGGCCAGAAAATCACCGGAATGAACATCTTCTGGGTTAATAGTTTTTTGCCATGGCTGAGGCCGCTTCTCAAATGTAGCACCCATGTGCTTCGTTAGAAAAGCTAAGTTAGCATTCTCACCCCATACTGTATTCGAAAATAGAGGTAACACATCCATTAAAGAAAGCAAGGTCCCCAGCATTCCTGAAGGCATCAGAAATACAGAAACACCATGCTGCTTCACCTACTCAATGGCCAAAAAAACAATGTCAACTTCGCAGTGAAATTGACTGTAAGATTCAAACAAAAGATATGACTAACAAAAACAAAAGAAATACAAACATATTCCATCTCAGCATCTTCTTCCCACGAGTCGAATTTCAATGTGTGATCCCTGGCAGTGAAGTAATAATCCCATGTCACCCTGTATGGCGTTGCGAAAACATAGAGATCCATACAAGTCCAACTGTGTGCCGCAGATGTCTGTAACCAGACAAAAAGCAGTTCTCCATTATTATAAATAAAACCTCGGACGCATCATACACCTATAAATATGGTAATGGTAATAATTCTTCAATCATGAGACACTGTCTAAAATCCAATAACAGTTAATTGCTTAAAAACATAAAATCAAATTTCCTCGGCAATTAACCAATAAAACAGTACCAAATTAAAACCAAAACTCAGGAATTAATAACAAACAAATCGCGATAATCAAAATTATGGAACCTTGAGATAGAGAACGCCGCCTCCCAAGCCGGGCTCGTCCCGGTCGTCGCCGCGGCCGCCGCCGCCGCCTTCGGTGAAGTCAAGGCGAGCCTCGTTCTCATAAAAGCAAGCTCCTTTCCATTGAATAGTCCCCTTGCCGGGAGCCACCGATCCGACGTAGTACGGCAACAAGTCGACGGCGCTGTGGATGTTGTTCAAAACCGGCCACGATATCTGACGTGGCAGCACGGGCAGCACATCCTTGACCCTGAAAGGCAACTTCAAAGCGTGAATTCCATTCGACCCGAACCCAAACCCTAACCCTAGAAGGCAAAGAAGAAGTAGCAGTAAATGCGGTGCGGCCGGGCGGTGTTTAGACATGGATCGGGTCGGACTTTTGGGGCTTATTTTCCCGGCGAAGTTTCTCAGTTTCCGAAGAGAAGTCAGAGGACTAAGATTGACATTTTTTGATTGTAATTTATTGGGTTAATTCTACGAGAAGGTTTCGGCTTTTTCGGTCCATGCAGGGCTCCGGCACATTCCGGGTTGAAATTGAGAAGAAAGAGAACAAATTGGATCGAATTTTGGATTATGTGAGAGTGTGGGGGGTTTAATTTAATTTAATTTAATTTAAATTGAATTTTATGATGAGACGGAGTCGTTGAAGATTCAGTTGACAGGATGGCTACGTGGCTTGCTCGCAGTCTCCCGTAATCAACAAATTAAAATTTTAAAAATTTATTAAATTTTCGTCAAAAGTACTCGACGTACATCAAAATTCTCATTAAAAAACGTACATAGCCGTGCTAATAATCTATTTGAATTAAAAGATTTCAATAAAAAAAAATTATGAAAAAAAATTATAAAAAAATAAAATTTTATATTTAAATCATATGAAAAAGTAATGAAAAAAAATATCTGAATAAAATTATAAAAATATTTTTATAAATAATTAAATAATAAATTAAAATTAAAGAGATAATATTAAAATTATTTTAGTCATTTTACTTTTTTTCTTAACAGGCGTCTGTCTTCTTACACATTTTTTTTCAATCGTTACTCTTTTGTTTTTGGATTCTTAGAGAAACTAAATAAGTGTATTTACATTAATTTTATCAATTTTCTTTCATTTCCTTTTGTAATAACACATCCAAACACACGGTAAATGTCTAGTTACCATGTACATCATCATATGTGTTATTATTCTTTGTTTTTTAAATATTTTGTTGCAGATTCTTGTATGTTTGTTGCACATCTTGTCATATTGTTGTAAATCGTTTAGTAAAAATGGTAGATTTGAAAATTTTAATTTTTTTAGTGTAGAAAAGGCTTCCCTTGTTAATAAGGTCCTTGAGGAAGCTAACTCTGATTTTGTGAAATCTATCCTTTTAGGTTAACTATAGAATACAGTACTAAAGCGGCAAGAAAGCCCCCATATTGCGGAGGAATCTATAAGAACAAAAGGCCCATGTATCTTTTCTGATTTTTATTGAGAACATGCTTGAAGTAATGAACAAATATTTATTTTTTGGTGGAGGAATGAGACTGAACAAATACTTTTAGTCTGTAATACAGATAGTAGTTTATCATTGAAGATAAGACATGTGAAAGAAAGAATTAAAGTTTAAATTATAATTCTTATAACAAAAAACACATATTTTCTATCACTTCAATTAAATTAAATTTTTTAAAGAAATATTCTTGCTAAAATCATATGCATAACTTGTAGTGAGAAGTGAGAATAAAGAAATCGGTCCATTAGTCCATAAAATTAGTATCGTAGGCTTTGCCTAAAGATTACATTAATGTCACAATAAGTGGTTCCCTCTCTTAAGGATACCTCATACATCCCCTCTCTTGTCGTATTGTTGTAAATCATTTAGTAAAAATGGAAGATTTGAAAATTTTAATTTTTTTAGTGTGCGATTAAAAGTAATGTTAGAACATTTAACCTTATAACGAAACTCATTAACCCTAAATTTTGAACCTTCTTTTTACTAATTTTTTTTGACTTCATTCTTTTTACCAATTGAAATAAGGGAAAGAAATTTAAATATGAATGAGATCTAACACTTGAATTTTAAATTTGACTTTCATTTTATACCAATAGGTGTACGATAGTGGCAATCATTAAAATATACTTTGTGATTGAAACATATTTTTTTGTCAAAAAAATGAAAATCAATAATAATATTCTACAATCTCGTCACATTACACGCATCAGAAGTGTAAGAATTGTTAGAAGTTTAACGTCAAGTGTCAAAAAAAAAAAAAGAAGTTTAATGTCACATAATTACAGAATCGTTTTAACAAGAGAGGGGAGGTATGAGGTATCCTTAAGAGAGGGAACCACTTATTGTAACATTAATGTTATCTCTAGGCAAAGCCTACGATACTAATTTTATGGACTAATGGACCGATTTCTTTGTTCTCACTTCTCACTACAAGTTATGCATATGATTTTAGCACGAATATTTCTTTAGAAAATTCAATTTAATTGAAGTGACAAAAACTATATTTTTTTTGTTATGAATTAGAATTTAAACTTTAATTCTCTTTTTCACCTGTCATCTTCAACGATAAACTATACTATCCGCATTACAGACTAAAAATATTTGTTTAGTCTCATTCCTCCACCAAAAAACAAATATTTGTTCATCCCTTCAAGCATGTTCTCAATGAAAATCAGAAAAGATACATGAGATTTTTGTTCTTATAGATTCCTCCGCAACATGGGGGCTTTCTTGCCCCCTTAGTACTGTACTCTAATAGTTAGCCTAAAAGGATAGATTTCACAAAATCAGAGTTAGCTTCCTCAAGGACCTTATTAACAAGGGAAGCCTTTTGAGAGATAACCCTTTTTTTAGTTCTAAATTTTTGTAAATTTTTTTAAATTAAATTTTAAAATTTTTTTAACTTTTTAAATAAGTCATACACATTTTTAGTGATTTCACTTAATTAATTTCAAAATATTTATATAATGATATATGATGCTAAATGATGGAATTCTTAAAAAAAAAATCGATAAATTGTAATTATTAGGCGAGACTGTATAACTACTTATTATTATCCTATTTGAAACCACCTAGTATTACGGTTTACTATTTTGTTTCAGGTATTTGAGACATTTAACATGGTGGTAGTGCCTTCTTACAGGTGGAAATTGGGTTGGAGGTGTTGCATGAATGAAAATTCTTTTGAATAACAACTCTATGTCGTGTCTTCGGCTTGCCATTGGAGTTTGCGGGTTGTTGTTTCCACGAGGCTTTCGCCGTGTAGGTATGAGGCAAATATCTCCCATATCGCCCAAGAAACAAAAGAGCAGGCAAGCAAATACTATAAAAGACAGTTGTGGCCGAAGAACAATTCATACCTTTCTCGGCCTTTTGGCTAAGATCAAGTGTAGTATCTGTTCTTATCAGTTTAATATCTGATACGTGAACTAATAGTTCACATGATATTAAATTAATTTTTTGAAGGGGAGGGCTGTCTTCCGTAGCTTGCTACGGTGGTCCTCAAGTGTTGCCCATGCGTTGCACTTTAGTAAGGGCCCGGCGCACCCTACCAATATTAGTTCTAACGTTTTTAGAATTGCACCCCACTAAGCCTAGTTCAAACGTTGTGTAAGGGCCCGGCGCATTCTACCTAGTCCAGTTCTAACGTTTCGAGAATTGCACCCTACCAATACCAGTTCAAGCCTTTTTAGGATTGCCAATTGGGAGTTAACGTCTTTCAATGAAAATATATTCGTTCCTCTCAAATTTTTATTTTTCCCTAGGAGTATTTGGTATTATGCAGTGGTCCGGTGGATGGTTAATAGTATGATCCAAAACCATATACGAATAAAAGACAAAGCTAATTTGGCTGCAATTACTTGGTCAGCACATAGAGAGATCATAACTGGGCAAAAGTACTGCGAAAAGAGTTTGTTTCTGCCGTTGATAAAAAAAAAAAAGGGTTTTGTTTCTGCCATTTTTTTTCCTCCCCAAAAGTTGAAGTTTGTTAACCCTTATAATTTTCCCCGAAAATTCAATTGCCACTAAACTCTGTACCAAAAGCTCGGTAAACTGCGATTTTATTTTTGGAAGGCGGTGGGCCAAAATTTGGTGGCGACAAGGATATGGATTAGTCGTTGGACATCTAAAAGCGTCAAGGAATTATCCCACATTGTTCATAAACATAACTCCAAGGAGACTTGCTGCTCTTAAAATGACACCTTCCCATTTCCATTATTTATCTTTGCGCTTGGGGCAATGACGCAGCTCATGAGGTTCTAACCGAGGCGCGTCTATTGTTGGTTGAAAACTATTTCCAAACCCCCTCCTTGGCCTGGGTTTATCCCCGGCCATTGAGAATTTCTGGAAGGGCTCCCTTCGGGGTAAAGCCCTACAACTCTTAGTCTATAAATATTTTATTAGAAAATTGTGGGTTTTTCGGACCAAGAAAAAAGAAAGAAAATTGTGGATTTTTCGGCAATAAAAACGTGTGGACGCATGTGTTTAGTTATTTTGATTTAAATGCGTTCATTAACGCATATGACTCGTTCTTTTGAGACCAAGGGGGTAATTATCGGAGTCTACATGTAGGGACCCCATCAAATTAATCAACCAATTTGGCCCCCTAATTAATAACGGCTCAATTCCGATTTATTTATTTATTGTCAAAATAATTAATCTAGAAATTATTCTGTATCAAAAAATCGAAATACACGGAAAGAAAATAGAACAACATTGAAATATTTAATCGGTTGACAAATATGGGATATTTAACCAAATCTAAGATTGACTTAAAAAGGCTTTTATTAGTTGAATTGAAAGAGTGAAAGATCCAAGAGGGAACAACGTAACAAAAAGAAGAAAGGCTAAAGAAGAAATCCTACACACATAACATGTATTTTCAATTTTATTTTTCTTATTCTTTTTCCAAAAATATTGCTGGGTGGTTATCATTATTGAGTTTGTGGAAGCAAATATGCATTTTTTTAATTTGCATAAAATTACTAATAAAATAAATACAAATTATCATTTTCACTTAATTTTAGGAATGCTTTCCTATCATCTACAAAGATTAAAGATTACTTTCAATTTTTTACAAGTTTAGTAATTTCCATTTGACTCAGCGTGGGCAAATAGTTTAACAGTGAGAAGGCTCCCATATCGCTAGTAAGAAGAAGGACGGCATCCAAAGAGTCATACATAATACACTAGCATCCCTTCTTTAAAGTTACGCAGCCATGTGGTGAGCACAAAGCGAACTATTCTTTCGCCTTTTACTAAAGAATACCGTGTGCTCGTCATAAATAGTGGCATACGCCAATTTTTGAAGGGGTCTCCTCTGAGGGGTGCCCAACAATTCAAGTTGAAAGTTAAAATTAATTATTTTCCTCTGGGGGTTGCCCCACAATCAAAGTTGAAAGTTATATAATTAAGTTGAAAGTTAAAATTAATTATTTATTGATGCTTAGGTAATGGGAATAGCAGAAGTAAGCGGCTACATGTAAGCTGTGTTGCAATTAAAAGAAAAACAGAAAGGAATTGAACTGGAGGGTAGTATACAGAGGAGGGATTTCCAGTTCCTGAGCGCCCGTACGAGAGCAAAGAAGGGAAAAAAAAAAAAAAAGAACAACACAAACTAATGGTTAAAATTTTAAGTTAATGAGTTTTGCTAATGGGGAAATACGAATTGATCTTTTTATGACACAATCGTTGACCTGCATTTGTAGAAAGGCCTTATCACAATAGAAAATACGCATAGACCAAACGAAAATATGATGCATTATAAAATCAATTACAATATACAAAAACAATAGGTAACAATAAAAATGAATCAATCTTAATTTATAGTTCCTAATTTTTTAAATAATTAATTTTTCAACATACATCAAGCGTGAAAGAAATTTGGGCGTTCTCTTTAAAATGGTGGTAGTTAGAAGTTGTAGAGCTGCCTTGTCAATTTAGTAAACTAGATTATGAATCTAGGCACAACCAATTTTAAAACACAAAGTGAGGCTAGGGATGAGAACTCCAAACTTTACTAACGATAATCCACTCCCTCATTTCAATTGGATTAATAAATTTTGTATTATGGACAATCTTATGTTTTGCTCGTCAAGTTCCTACAGTGACCGCAATAGATTCCTAAATAATCTTTATTTGCATAATTTGATCCGTGGACCCATCAAACTCCCTCTTAAACTCGCGCAAATGAAGCTTACTAAGCGCAAATGAAACTTACTAAGAGTTCATTCGCTATGCGCTTATGCCGCAATGACTTTCTTTCAAGCCTGACAGTAGAAGATTATACCACCCAACTTTTCATGGAAATATGAAGCTAGTTGAGATATGCATTTTTTTATTACGTCTTAAACTTTTTTTTATTTCATTTGAGTTATAAATTTTTTAATTTTTTATTAAATCAGTTCATTCGTCGACGAAAAGTGATCAATTTATTAAAACATAATTTTGACCTTACAAAAATTATGTGAAAAAAAAGTTAAATATATTAATTGAAATTTTTTTATCAAAAAGTATGTACTTTACATATTTAATTAATGTATTTACTAATTAAAAAATATTTTATATGTATATTTGTTGATAAAAAATATTTAATTTTTGTATTTGATTTTTTTTTAATAATTTTCATCAAGTTAAACTCATTTATCAACAGATTAACTATTTTTTATAAACGAAAAAATTGATTTGACAAGAAATTAAAAAGTGTAAAATTCAAATCAAGTGTTAAAAAGGTTTAAAACTCATATGTAAAAACATATAAAAGTTTAAAACCAAAAAATTTAATATCCCGAAGCTAGCCTTCATGAACTAGAATTCGGAAGCACTCTTAAGAGAGGGGATCAGTTTTGTGATGTTAATGCAATTTTTAGGCAAAGCCTATGGTACTAATGTGATGGACTGGTAGACCAATTTCTCTCTCCCTGCAACACTAAAAGGCTTTGGGAATTTCGGTCCCCAAAATCAGCACAAGGAGTACTAACATGTTATGGATAATTTTTTTTTTTTAAATTAAAATAGTTGTTAAGCACAGAGGATTTATAAAATTTTTGTTCTTCCTTTTGCTCCACTGTGTGGAGGCTTCTTTTGCTGCCCAAGTATTTGCTGTGGATAGCCCAGAGGTATACAATGTCAAAAACACAGTTTTGGATAGCTTTGGTTTTTTTTTTTTTTTGGGAACGGCAGGAAAAGAGAGCTTCATTGAACTAAGAGTACCAACAGTACAATAAGTCAGCCCAACCTAAGCCCACAACCAAACAATAGACAACATAACCAAACGAAAATCACCTTATCATACAACACAAGGCTCACCCTAACTTAATGCTAGCCTATACAGCAACTATGTAGGTCACAATTAAAGACCAGCCTGAGCCCAAAGCCTAGGAGAAATTAGACCCACACAAAACACACCAAGTCCAAGCCCATCCAAATCAAACCTGGTTGTTGGCAGACCGAAAAGAGTGGCGAATGCCATAGGGTTGACGATAGCACACCCGACCCAAAATTGCCAAAGTGTGGTAACGAAAGTGTCAAAAAAACAGAACCTACAAAGTACAAGAAGACCAAGCAGGAATAACCCAGCCAAAACAACGATGACCGGAAACCGACGAAGGCGCGGGACTCAGTCATAAAGCCTCGGGACTTTACAGAGGTGACCCCCTACCAAAAGGAACCCCCTCCCCCATCTGTCCACCCAAACAAGCAAAGGGGACGAAGTGGGAGGCCACAGCAGCACAACGAAGCAAAAACCAACCACCTAACCACCAAGAAACCACAACCGACCAGCAGCTAAAACAGGACCTCACACCACCACAAATGAGGAGCAAAACCCACAGCGGGGTACTAAGCTTCACTAGGGAAGCACCAAGCGCACGTGAGCGCAAAGAAAGACACCGAATGCCAGAAAACAAGTCCGGAGCTTGATAGCCCCTTCCCTTTCTTCGGGCTAGGGCTGCAAACGAGCCGATACGTTCGTTAAAAGCTCGATGGCTCGACTCGGTAAAGGCTCGGCTCGGGCTCGTTGATTTACTAAATGAGCGATACACGAACCTAAAATCGAAGCTCGTTTAATAAACGAGCCGAGCCTGAACAATAGCAGGCTCGGCTCGGTACAGGCTCGTGAACAGTTCGATAAATGTATCATTAAGAGCTCGTTTAATATGTATCATTGTGGGCTCATTTAATATATTAATAATATTTAATTGTATCATTTAACTTTTAATATAAATACTAATAAAATTAAGATTAATTTTTTATTTATTTTCAAATGCTCTCAACCTCCATTATTTCATCCTATCTCTTTTTTTTTATTTGAATTTTTTCTTAATTAAAATAAACTTGCATATTTATTTTTTCTTTGCAAAAGAATATAAATTTTTTAAATTAGAGAAAATTTAAATACAATTAAGTAAATTGATTGATGATCATAATGTGGCTAGTTATACAATTAGGAATTCAATCAATCAAATAGCGATTGAATGAATAATTGACTTTTATCCACATATCCATTTTTTACATATATATATTTCCCTTTTTTATATAAAATTATATTAAAAAAGTAATTTTGATATTTTTATTTTTCTTATTTTTCTATTTTATATATTTTTATATAAATTTTCTATTTTTATATAAACTGAAAATAACATATATAACAAATAAATAAAATAAATCAAATGGAAAAAGGATATATATATATATATATATATAGCTTAAATTAAAAAAAAAATACAAATCGAGCCGAACTCGAGCCGAACCCGAGCTTCAGTAATATTGTGACGAGCCGAGTTCGAGTCTCCACCTCCAAAGTTCGAACCGAGCTCGAGCCTGAAGAATTCCTTAACGAGCTGAGCTCGAGCCTGACCAAGCTCGGCTCGGCTCGGCTCATTTGCAGCCCTACTTCGGGCGTACTATAAGCTCCTCTTAACGAGAGAGCTGTGTGAGTAAAAGAGTAAAAAGTAAAAGTTAAGGTGTGAAAATGACTCCAAGTCAACGTGGTTTTCATAGCTTTGGTATACTCTTGTAGTCTTTAACATGAGAAATATTATCACAATGAGAAAAGGTTCGTACCCTAATTTGGCAGTCGAAGGTGGAATTTGGATGCATGCTTCAAAATGTAATGTTTTACTAAGAAAATGCAGCTGTTATAATATTTTAAGTAAAAATTATTATTTTTTAAAAAAATTTCAAAAAAACAAAGCAACTAATTTGACACTTTAATAAATATTGTGTAAAATTTATATTTTAAATTATAAATAACACTCATTTAGTTTAAGTTATAGATTTCTGTTTTAATTTTTTTTATTTTACTACTTATCTGTATGATTGCACTTTATTAAAAAACAGTTACATTTATTATTTGTCTCAAACTACAAAATTCTAGCTTTCGCCTTGAGATCCGTATAAGCGGCCTATCACAATATCACCTCAATGACCGATGGGGTTTTTGAATTCCAATGCAAAAGCATGCTTGTCAATTGTCCCTCAAAATCTTTGGGCTTTAATATTTTGGCATTCGTGGCTGGCTGCCTTGCTCGCTTTGATTCTTGGCAGCTAGACTTCAACTCGCTTAATCCCACATCGGCAATATAATAAACCCAATAGGCTTTGGCCCCCAAAACAATCCATGCCTTTCACGGCCTTTTGGCTAAGATCGATTGTCATATTGGTTCTTGACATTTTCCGCAGATCAACTCGTTTAAGAAATTTTTTGAACACAACTTTTGTAAGAATTTGCTTTTAGTTTTTATTCCATTCATATGTTTCATAGAAAAATACAAATCATTCAAATAAATCTTGGAGATACATATAAAGTAAAGCTATATTCCACGCTTACAACATCAATCGAGCCCAAAACTATGTTACGAGAATAAGAAGAGTTATTCTTATTATATAAATCACAGCCAAACGGGCCTCTTAATAGATCAAAATTATGTTATATGTTTAAATAATAAATTATTCTAATTCTTAAAACTAACCTAAGGACTAAGTTAATTGATAAGATGAGTATTTGATTTAGATTCTATTCTTAAGAACATATAATTTAGATTCTATTCTTAGGAACATATATGACAAACAAAAAGATATTCTTAGTGAATTTTCTAATTCTAAATTCGATATTCAATTTACCAATATCATCTAAGATCATCTCTAGATTGACAAAAATTACTCTTTCCGAGAGCACAACAATTTTTAACATGTAAATATATATGGAGTTATTATAAATAAAGCCAAACTTGCTCTCCACATTGACTCCTTACCCTTTCAAGTGAAACCTTAAACTCTTGTTTTCTCATTCATAGGTTGATTATTATTATTATTATTATTTAGTAACCCTATATAGCTTTCAAACAAGCAACAATGAATAACAACATAGTTTCATGTAATGGTATCTAATAATTTATTTGTTTATATTTTTTCATAAATTTAATCATCCAATGATCTATATTGTTTTGTAACTATTTTGAATCTATTTAAGTAAAGCTACTAAATGTTATTTTTTTTAATGGTTTTTTCCTTCACAGTTTGATTATTGATCAAGACACTTTCACTTTATTTATAGAGGGTTAAGTCTTTGCTGGCTGTCTTCTTAGCTTTTGATTAATGGCAGAGAACTCCCAAATCGCCCAACAAAGCAAAAAGCAAGCAAGCAAATACTTAAAATGATGGCTACGGCTTCTAATCAATTCATACCTTTCTCGGCCTTTTGGCTAAGATCAAATGTAGTATTTGTTCTTATCAGTTTAATATCTCATACGTGAGTCATTGGTTTCCAGTAGCTAGCTACTGTGCTCCTCACGCGTCGCCCATGCGTTGCACTACTGCAAAGGCCTGGCGCACCCTATCAATTCAAGTGCAAATTTTTGAGGCACCGTAGAAAAGTCCATTTTCTGGAAATAAATATAAAATTTGATGTCAATTTTGTGGAAACTAATGTGCAATATTAAAATTTGTTTTTTTAAGTATTCGCTTAGAAATATAAAAGGATTATGACAATTGTGTATTACGCGTCGGTTAAATTTGAGTCTTTTACCAAGAAGATATGCGTTCCTCTTATTTTTTTTATTTTTCTTGTTATTTTAGTTCCATGAAATAGGAATATTAGTTCCATGAAAAAAAAATAGGAATATTAGGTAAGTAGGGTGGGGATGATTGGTAGCATGATCTGTAACCGTGCAATTTTAAGGCATGAGAGCTAAATTTGGCTGCAATTACATGGTCAGCATATAAAGAGACTATAGTTAGTAGTAACAGGGCAAAAACATTGTGAGAAGATTATGTTTCTGCTATTTTTTTTTCTCTCCCCAAAGAAGAAGTTGTTAACCCGTCTAAATTCTCCCCTGAAATTCAATTCCCAATAGGATTCTGCACCAAAAAAATTTTTAGATTCAACATTCGAGGCTTACATTGCCTGAAGGTTGAAGGGCATGTGGCTAATTCTTTTGCACGATGGAGCCCCGTTCACAAACCAAACTGCAAAATCCTTAACAAGTTTATTCTTGTTTTTATGATCTTATCAGATATGAGTTAATGTGTACTTTTGCTCATCGCGTTGGCAGTTTTGCTTTTTGGAATTGGAACAAAAAGGAGCCCAAAAAAAAAACAAGGAAACGGCGTCGTCGTTGATTGTAAAAGCGTCAAACGAATTAATCCCACATCGTTCGGAAACATAATTGCAATGAGATAGCTGCTTATAACTGCACATTTTCACGCCTTCATTTTTCATCTTTGCGCTTGGGGCAATGACGCAGCTCATGAGGTTTTAACCGAGGCGCGTCTATTGCTGGTTGAAAACTATTTCCAAACCCCCTCTTTGGCCTAGGTTTGGCCGAGGCCATCGAGAATTTCTGGAAGGGTTCCCTTCGGGGTAAAGCCCTACAGCTCAGTTCAAAGGTTTCATTAGAAAATTGTGGACCCATCGGTTGACAAATATTTGACCGAAACTAGATAAACTTAAAAATGCATTTATTAGTTGAATTGAAGGAGTGAAGATTAAAGAGGGAACGGAGGTAACAAAAAGAAGGCTAAAGGAGAAATCCTAATCCTATACACACTTCTTTTTTCGATTTTATCTTTCCTATTCTATTTTCTGGGTGGTTATTGTTGCTCAGTTGTGGAAGGAATGTGTTCTTTTTTTTTTTTTGAGTTCGGATGCCTGTTAAGTTTTGAGTTGTTTTGAGTTATATGATTGAAGTTAATTCTCTTTATTTCCATTAACCTCATATTTTTTTTTCAGAATTAGAACTCAAAATTTTTAAAATTGAAGTGTCAAGTTTTGACTATTGAAGAATCCTTAAAAGAATTTTTATTTTCTTAAATTTACATAAATGTTCTAATAAAATAAATAAAATTTAGTAATTTCACTTAATTTTTAGAATGCTTTTCTATCACCTTAAAAGATTAAAGATTACTGTCAATTTTAACAGGTTTACTATTTCTATTTTGACTCAGCGTGGCTGTATCGGCAGTAGTTTAACGCTGAGAATGCTCCCATATCGCCGGTGGGAACAAAGCCAGTATCCAAAGAGTCATACATGATACACCAGCATTCCTTCCATTCAATCACGTAGCCATGCGGTGAGCTCAGAGCGAACTATTCTTTCGCCTTTTACTAAAGAATACCGTGTGTTCACCGTAATTAGTGGCATACGCCAATTTTTTTAGAGGGGTCTCTCTTCGAGTTGTACCCCTACAATTCAAGTTGAAAGTTTACATTATTTATTTTATGTTTATTTATTTTATATTTACGACGGTTAGATGATATGAACAACAGAAGTCAACGGCCACATATAAGTTCTTGGTGAGATTGGTGTTATGTGGCTATGGGGGAGATGGTTATTGATTGTGAATGGATATCACCATAAAAACTTTATTAAAAGGGAGAGGTGACGAAAGAAGGAAAAAGAAATTTGAACTGGAGGGGTATTATTTAGAGAGGATGCATTTCTAGTTTCCAAACGCCCATGCGAGAGCAAAGATAAAAATGAACAACACAAATTAATGGTTAAAATTTTTAAGTTAATGAGTTCTGCCGAGGGGGAAAATATGAATTGATCTGTGAAAATTTTTGTAACATATTGAGACAATTGTTCACCTGCATTGTAGAAAGGCCATATCACAATAGAAAATCTGCAGAGTCCAAACAAATATGTAATGCATTATAAAAACAATTACGGCATACAAAGCAATAAATAATAAAAAAAATGAATAAATCTTAATTTTTAATTGTTAAATAGTTGATTTGACATCATATTTCAAGCGTAAAAGAGATTTGGACTTTCTCTTTTAAATGACGGTACTTAGAAGTTGTAGAGCAACCTTGTCAATTTAGCAAACTAGATTACTTTTTCTTGGGCTAGAATCGAATGAGGCCCATTTCCCACATGAGAGCTTTACTTTTTGTTGCCCATTTCTTCTTCTTGTGGGGAGGCGGGGGTCACGTATCATGCCGAGTTAGCTCTAGTATGTGCTGGAAATACTTTATACATCTTAGGAATTATCACCAATTTTAAAGATTTCAAGTTTAACTCTCAATTAAAAGTCTATTAATTAAAAGAAGATTATTTACTTTTTGCGTGTAGTCTTAATTTGATCCATACTTTTTCAAATTAATATCAAATTTTGGTCTATAAACTTGTTTGAAATCCTCAAAATCTTGTTTTTTTTTTTGTAAAAAGACATAGGGTACAAGTTTGACAAGCTAATGGTTGACTTCTTCTTTTTGTGGTTTATAGCAGCTGTATGGATGTTTTTTGCCTGTAATTTGTACAAGGTATTTACACAGTTACATGAGTGTTCATCTTTTCTTTGGATGCCATGAATAAAATCTTGTTACTGTGCAAAAAAAAAAAAAAAGAAAACCTCAAAATCTTTCTGTTTATTTTTATTTTATTTTATATTATTTGCCTTCTAATAATAATGGAAAGGGTAATTAAAGGTATACGTTTTCGAATTTTGTGGCTGAAATGCATTGCAGATTTGAAAACGAGTCTCCATCTCTGCCAACTGCAAAAGAGGAGAGGAAAAAAAACATATATTTATACATGGACATATGCATATGTAGAGTGATCGTATTTTTATAGTGTTGATTGCTGATCTCTCATCAACAAATTTGGGATGGTGGGCTGATCGGACAAGCATAAAGATGCAAAATTTCTCTATCCTTCCTTGTGATTGGATAGGAAATTGAAAAAGGGTCAAGACTACGCCATTGCCAAAAGCTATACATCTGGGGCTGCCTAAAGTCGCTGTTGCTAGATTATGCGTTGCTAAATGTCATTAGCCCACGACTCCCCTAGAAATCAAACCAAATATTTGGTTTATTAAGCGGTTAATCATTGCCATACGCACGCATGGTCCCATATGCGCGTGAATTTGTTTAAAAAGCTAACTTTTGTTGTTGTAATTAAAAAAAAAAAATTCAAATACATGTTTAGAGAGTTTAGACGAATTGCAAATTGAGTAACGTCAACGTGATGTCACTCTGCGCTTCTTACAGGAGTAAAATACTGAAATTTTGAATTTTTTGTTTTTTGTTTTTTTTTTTTGCCAAACACGATAGAATATGGAGCAGACATTACTGACTGTGCAACAAAGTGTCAAAAAAAAAAGTGTTGTAATATTAAGTACAATAATACATAGACCTACTTAAAGTCAAAAACTTAAATTTTGAAATTTTTATTAATTTATTATGCAGACCTCACGAAGTTACGTTAAGCTAACGGCATTCTGTCAAGATTGCTTCTTATTTCTCGATCCATCAATTTTCTTTTTCCTAATAAAAAGCTGCTATTGATATGCAAATCTCATTAGACCTTAAAATATTAAAGATTTCCTTTGAAAAGTTGTTGTGTCCCATTCATCGGAGCTTGAAAAGCTCCCAAAGGGTCGCGGGGTCGGTAGGTCCGGATGGGAAGTTATAAACTTTTCCACACCTTGTGTCTGTTGTAGTTGTTGTTGTTTTTTTTTTTTTTCATATGTAAGTCCCACTCAAATGTATTGGAACGACATGTATAAAACAGGGTCAAACAATACTAAAAACCTACAAACAAACATGATCTGAATACCATGTACACAAAACTCTACGGAGAAGGTACTAACCGGACAAATCGGATCAAGCTGCATAAAGTAACAAATATCACACAATGATGAACCTGCAATAAAAAACGACCAAATACTCTTGGCAACGATTTCCAGAGACACTACATTACAGACACAAACCCTAAACACTACATTACAAATCACAACAGGCAGACAAACAAAATATGGCCATAGACCGATCAAAGCAACTCTAAAGGCAACCAAATGGTTCCTGTACAACATCATCGATTGTTGCTTGACAAGGGAGGCGGCGGCGACGGCAAATCACCGAAGGACTGCGGCGGCCAGGAGTAGGGCGGCGGAGATAGAGAGATGATTGGCGGAGGCGGTGGCGTGGCCACTCCGACGCCATCTTCAGCAGAAACCAACCCCGCATCGATGAGTGTGCCAATGACAGGTAGAACGGCACCGGCAGTAGAGTCGTTGTCGGAGTCAGGGGTGCTGGTAGCCGGTAGAGCGGCTCCTGCAGCTGAGACGGCGGCTAGTGCCGTGGCTCTGGCGGCAGGTGCGGCGGCTCCGATGGCAGACGTGAGGCCAGAAGTGGCGCAAAGAACAGCAAGACGATGAGGACCTCAGATCTTATGTCGAAAAGACAGTGGGTGGGCTAATTTGTGCTACATCTAAGCAGAAACAGAGCACCATCCATGGCAGTACGGGGGAGAGAGAGAGAGAGATAAGATGGTGATGGGGGAAAACAGAGGTAGAAATGGGGGGCCAGTGGAGAGGGAGAGAAAAAGACGGTGTAGATGGCTAAAGTGGCCTAGTCGGCGGTGGTAACCGCCGCCGGCGAAGGGGCGGGCTTTGCTGGAGAGAGGGAAAGGTTTCAGAGAGTCTCGCTTTTAGAGAGAAAAAAAGAGAGACTCCAATTTACCTTGCATCTGTTGTAATTCACTTAATTTTCTCTGTGGTATTGGGCGGCAAAAAGAAGGAAAATTCATAGATAGATCCCGTCGTCTCCATCCCGTATGAACTACAAGATCACCCATGGAGGCCGAACATGCTATTTGTCATGCACTTTTAGGGCATAAAACTCTAGAAAAATCTTTTTTATGGGTTTTATTACTTTGTATTACATTAATATATTTTAGAAAGGATGTAACTTAACCCCGTTGACGGATGGAGTGTCTCCGCTACGAGAGATTAGAGTTTGAACTCTTATTTTTTTTTTTACCGTAAATACTTAGCTTTTTTATGTATAAATTAAAAAAAAATATATGTATTTTTGAAAGCTCAATTCTTTTATTTGAATTAAATATGATGAAGTAATTAATTTATATGTTTTATAATTTTCACAATATATATTGTTTGTGTTTTCATTATTTGTCGGTAACTTATCTTCTTTTCTACAATAAATGACACGTCTTTCGTTGGACAAATGTTTCCTCGTCAAAGAAGAAGCATATGTCATTTTATATAAATTTTGCATGTCCTGGTTTTCAGTTGTAAAGTTAGATTCATCAACGAAGTACCAAAAAAAAAAAAAACAAAAGCGATACTCTTTTTGGTGTGCATGATAAGTATTTTATGGAGTGTGAATACAAAATTTGATGAATAAAAACTTAAAAACTCTTTAAAACATTGAATTTCTTTCTTGTAATACATAAATGATATACGTTGCTGGACATGAAAACGTTAGATGAAAATAATAAAATAATATAAATATTATTATAATTATAAAAATAGTGAGTTAATAAAAAGAGAGAAAAAAATTTATTATTTTTATTAAATATATCTAATTGTATTTTCAATTTCTATGATTTTTTTTTGAAGGATGTCTGTATATACTTAATCAGACACTCGAAAGATACACAATTAATTTAATAACATATAATAATTTTTTTATTTTTTTATTTAAATTTACTAAATATTTCATAATATAATAATCTAAATTGCTGAAAATCAAATATTCACTTACAATCACATGTCCATTATAAAAGTACATATAATTTGTTGTCCCCCGAATCTTCCAACCGATGATGTCACCTAGAAAAGACACGTTTCCAGTATTGTTCAATTTGCTTGTTTGGTAATGAAGCAAAGATCTGAGCTCCAATGATCTCGCTAGTACGAGAAACATGGAGGAAAGATGCCCCAAATTATAGATAATTTTCGAAAAAGAAAAAAGGATTCCCAGTTTCCCAATTATAAAGTACAAAATGAACTTTATTTTTCTTTTCCTTCTTTTAAACCCTTAACTAGTATTTCCCAAAAGTTGAAGTTAGCTTTTCAAACTTTTTCACCATTAAAGTCTATGATTCTGTATGAACCTTGATGCATATGATCGGATATGATCCAGACAGTTAATTCAGTTGGTCGGCCATAAATGTTATTATGGTAAAAGCATAACCATTGTAATGGAAGCCATGCCATGCCCATATTAGCACCGAACGACATTAATTATCATTTATCCAAACCGGTGAGCATTGTACGGCCATGATCCCCATGTGCAATATTTTGGTCATTTGACAATCAAGTAAATGCGTGATAACTGGTAAAGGAAATGCAACAAAGAAAGTAAAGAGGAGGCTCTTACGTTAATAGGTCAAAAGTGAGTTCAAATCTCTGCTAAGATATTTAATAAGTTAAAGTTATATTTGCATAAGTATTTTTTTGATAGGTGCAATACTTTTTAATTGCGAGATACAAGTTGTATTTTTTTATTTTAAACTAAAAGAAGAAAAACTAAGAAATATGAAATTATCACCTCACCCGCATTGTTTATGTGTCAAGGCCTGCATCTATAAAGCGTTAAGGCCGCTCGCTAGCTATATGAATTGAAACCCAATTAATAAAGCAAATGGAACAAAAAATAATTAGTGGGTTTGACGCACCTTGCGAATGATTCTGTTTTTAGTTTGGATATATTTTTTTAGATCTCTCTACATCAAGCTGGTTTAACTAAGCTTTTCCCAAATATGAAGGTCAAACAATTTTTAATAGCCCTTTCAAATCTTCGATTAATCCTTGAAATTTTTTGCACCCCTAGAGCAGATGATTGATCATGGCTCGTGTATATTTAGATGCATGCACCTGAGCGTTGAAGTTTTGACATTGTGCTATTTTATATATATATAGGATTGATATGAGAATTCAATTCTAATTTTAATTGAATACGAAAAAAGACTACAATTATTAAACTCTTAAATAGTATGAAAAATTATAATTATTGAGAATTTATCAAATTAAAAATTTTAAAAATCTTATAATTGAATTTTCGAGAATTTAAAGCACTAGAAGCTGTTACACAAGCATATGAATATTTTTTGTACTTTCGTTATTATTATACTTATTTATTAGTAATAAATCCGTGCGATGCGTAGATTTAGTCATATTTTTTTAAAAATTTATTTTCACTTTATTTTATTTAAAAGAAAAAAATGAAAAAATTCTAAATTTTGAGTATTATTTTTTTAGGAATTTTTTAAATTTTTTTAAGAAAATAAAAGAACTTTTTTTTTCCTTTTTAGGAAAACAATGCGGAAGTAGTTTTTTTTTTTGAGAAAAAAATTATAAGGAAATTTGAGAGATTTTTTTAATCTTTTTTCTTTTCTAAAAAGGAAGATTCGTGAAATAGTTTTTTTATTATTTCATCTTATTATAAAATTTATAGTTATAAAACTTTAACTATAGTTAAAGTAGGAATATAAATCAATAGAATTCTTATTTGATTATAATTAGATTTATATTAATTGTGAATTATAATTCTAATTGTGATAGAATTTTTATAATTATAAAATATTTTAATATTATTTTTAATTTACGAATTTATGAGGAATCGCCACATGTTAGAGAGAGAAAGATTAAAATTTTCTCTCAACTTTGACTTTATATACTTACATATAAATATACTAGATTTATGTCCGCGCGATGCGCGGGTTCACAATAAAATTTTTGGTATATGAATACAATTTTTTTTAACAAATTTGAATCTTTTGGAATCTATATAATAGAGAAATGATTAATTACATCATACAATGAGTAAATCTCATTATCGTATCATGCCAAATTGTATATGGGAAAACACCTTTTGTTTTAACAATTTATACTAAACATATTATTAATGCCATACAATAATCTATTATGTATACCATAGACAAATCTATTGTATAATTTGTAAAGATAAAATTTGTGTTAAAAATTATTAGTTGTGTGTTGGCATTCCAAGAATGAGGTTTTAATTTGGTAATTATCAAATTCTTTCACTTTTATATTTAATCAGTATTAAAGAAGCTTGCTTGAAGTGCCACCAAAAGAGTTTGCTCGTGCAAGTGTTCGTTTGCCAAATTTTTTTTGTACATAAATGAGTAGAATTAAAAACATTACTAAAAGTGAGGAAAAGAAATTACTTAGAAGACTTCTCAAAAATTAATAATGCACCTTCTTGGGACAACTATATGAAGCACAAGTCGCTGCCCAAACAACGTGGTTTATCTCCAGCGATAATTGAAAGTAATATTCTCCTCTACTTATGGAATCCCGATGGTCTATCTTTAGCGATAATTGAAAGCTTCTCCTCTACTTATAGAATCCGGATCATTCGACTACAGAAACCTGTTGAGACTCCGAGAGAGAGGTTTGTTAAATAATCATTCAAATACTTTCAACTCTTGCTTAATTAACAAATCAGAAAACAATTGAAGGCCCTTGAACAAAATGCTGTCAACGCCATTCGTGCTCTTGGTGATGTGTTATCTGTATTCAAGAAAATTTGCGATCTTTAGAGTTCAAATAATTAGGTAATGAGTTGGAGAAAATTGAGGGCAAGAGACATTGCAAATACATTGCTGACATTGTTCTGCATATTCAAATTAGAAACACGTTACCTTGTGTTGATATCTGGAGCTGCCTCGCCCTGCAATACATAGATAGAATGGAGGATACCAAATCAGTAGTCTTGAATTCGAAGAATATTAGCCAATAAAAAAGACCAATTGACTGTCTCTCTAACGAATCATAATTCCATTTCCATGCTCGCTCTGACATCTTGCCCGCAAGGCCACACCGTTTCACAAAGCGAGGAGTCGTATAAATTGAAACAATTGTACATTCAACAATCACACTAATGTGTAAATTTAAAGTAATTTCATACGTTACAATTTACCATAATGACAAATAATCAACTCAAATAAGAAGACACATTCCTTATTGCCATAAAAAGTTTAGACGTTACTTATTTAGGCATACGTTGAATAATTATTTGCCATAACGGTACATCAAAATTGATGCATGGTCATAAGTCATTAACTTAAATAGGTTTGTTTGCCCTTTTTGTGTGATCAGATAAATAGGAAATTTGCTACATCAAATTTTAAATCTAGAAAATAACATAAAATAATTGAAAATTAAGATTGTTTCCACGTGGCAGTAAGGATTAAGGGGAAGATTTCTCTAAACTTTCTCTTTATACTAATTATATATATATATATAAAGAATGACAACTATAACAACTTCACTCTCATCAGTCATCACTATCTTCTTGCATGTCGTTGTCTTTCATCTAATCCAAAAATTTCAAAAGCCAATTGAACCAAAATTGTGAAAAAGAGAAGCGATAAAATCATATCTCAAAAGCATTTTCCATTTAAAAGATTTATGTGTATTAAAAGTAATTACAACTCTCTTATTGCTTTTCATCCCATCTGTGAGTTCTGTTTAGAGTTCTATTATACGATCGTGCAAAAAATTATAATCACATTGAATGATGATAATCATTGATAAAATATACATTGTCCTCATTGTTAATGAAACCCACATAATCACCAAATGGTTGTTGTTGCTTACTAAACGGTCGTTGCAAGGCATGCCATTTCCCAGTAGATAAAGATCCAATTTTATCCCTCTATATTAAAATGAAAATTTTTATAGAATTATATCATTATTTTAAAAAAATTTTAAAAATGCCACATGGAGCTATAAATAAGGGGAAGTTTTCTCTAAGCTACTCACTTATAATATTGTTATTAAATAATATGAAAATCTTGAAGTCAAAGCATGCAGCAATATTGTATACCCGATGCCGTTATATGGTAGTGATCTATACACTACGTTGGAAACTAAGACATTATAAGTTTCAATTTTACTCGATCTGAATTATAAATATTGATATTTAAATTTTTATTATAACAAAATTGATAAAGGAAAAAATATAGGAAGTTGTGATTAGAAGGGCAATACAGAATCTAGATCCAACGAATACTAACCTAAATTGATGAGATAGATAAGACTATTTCTAGGAGATATACAATTTTTTATTGAAGTTTTAGACTAATAATCTTAGGAGATAAGTAATATTAGGAGACTCATTATATTATTAGTTAGGTAATGGACGTAGGTCTACTCTTTTTATAAACCCTAAATCCATTCGAAGAATTTGAACATAATGCCATCAAATAGAAATCTAAACTTTCATACATTGGATGCCTAGTGTTTCTTAAGAAGATCAACATCTTTTTCAACATTTTCTTGAAATGTGGTTGAATAATTTCTTTTTTTTTTTATGAATTAAAAAAAATACATCTTAGTCATTGTCCCTGTAGGCCCAAGTCAGAATCACCTATTAACGTCCTAATTCAACTTTTCACAGAGGGAGGACCTGTGCATCCAAGTACTGATAGCATTAAGCGATGCTCTTTCACACTTGATCATAATAATTATTGAATCTGAAACCTAATGTTGTCCTACTCTTTGTTGGGAGCACAGTTGAGGGGATTCGAAAATTAGTCAAGTGTGTAAAAACACATTGACTAACTATTAGATTCTCATCTCAAATGGTGAATAATTTCTGATTATATAAGGATTACTAAGTACAATCTCATCTTATTTGTATAATATTTTCTTATTTTTTTTACTAGCAAGAGAGAATAAGAGCATAGAGTCCATCTGAAGTCATAATGTTTTTTTGTTGGTAATAAAAATAAGAAAATAGAAATGGTGTTCAACTAACCATTTAGGGAAAATCGCGTCATTTCACATAAAAACTTTTACATTGAATTCTTAGAAAAACATATTTTCAAAATTCAATAAGAATTACCGTACTACTCTTTCAACTGTATGAAATAGAAGTCATAATTTAAGATATCTCAGCAAATCAAAAGGACTATCATGCGCACGTTGGGTCTAACGTGCGCCGAGAGACTCTTCGCCTTCCCTGTCACTCGTACTGAGCGTTTGTGCTCCTCATGAGCTTCGTACCATGTCGTGGGTTCTGGTAGGGGCTCTGTCCCCTTGGTAGGTAGTCTCTAAGTGGTTGTCTCTCGTGGGCTTTGCTGATTGGTTGGGTGTTGTTGTGCTTCTTGCAGGTTGTTCTTGGAGAGCGGCATCTAGTTTAGATCGGCGTTTTCCGCTGGCGTCCCCTACCTCCTCTCGGTCTCCAATGGGTGGGATGGGGGGGGGGGGGGGGAGGGATGATTTTTGTGCTCAGAGGCGCCCCTGTACAGTCTGACGTTCTTGCCATCAGAGTTGCATGCTGCCTTTTGCTGGTCATCGCCTTTTGCTCCGCCTCCATCAGTTTGGCCCTTGTGCTTTGCAGTGTTTGGTTGGTCGCGCCTTATGTTTGGTGCTTTGGCATGTCTAGTGTGCGTCCAGCGCTGTTGGAGTATGGCTGCCGACAACCCTTCGAGGCTAGTCGTCCGCCCTAATGTGCTAGGGTTCCACTGCATTGGCAGCAAAAGGGGGCTTGCAGACTTTTGGTCCGTGGTTCTCTTTTTGGTTGGGTGTTGGGCCCAATCGTTCTTCCTGGTGGGCCTGTCTTTTCCCTGGGCTGTAGGCTTAGGAACAGGCTTTTTCTTGAGCTACAGGAGTGCTGCTGATGCTGGGTTCATTCTAGTAGGGGTTGGGTCCTATATGTTTAGGTGGTCAAGGTTGTGTCTCCTTGTAATTTGTATGTGGACTTCTTTTGGATAGGTCTTTCTCGTAAACAGGCTGTTTAATGAACGAATGAATGTTCTTATTTGACCAAAAAAAAAAAAAAAAAGGCAAATCAAAAAGAAAATAAAAGAAGTTTAAAAGAGAGAGGCTTAAATCAAAAACAAAAAGGTCAAAAAGAAAAAAAAAAATTCAAAATGAGACGCACCGGCTATTGAGTCCGGTAGAAGGCAGGCAATAATTAAGGCCAAAAGTGCCGTGACTTATGGTGAGACCTTATTTTACAGCCACATCTCACAGGCAGATGAAAATACACAATTAATAAGAAAATTGCAAAAATCGAGAAACAAGCTTGTCTTATAGGTTACCACTATATAATTACTTAATTTATAATACATAAAAGATATATTGTTAATATAACAATTAATTTTTTAAAAAATTTAATATATTTTTTATAATTAAACGATTCAAATCTTTACATGCTAATTTTACATTTATCATTAGGTACCTACATAATTTTTTTTCTATTATACATTGTTTATCATTGTGCGTCTTAATTTTTTATGCATAAGGTGAATTATTTTGTTGGGTCTGTATAAGGAGTTTAAATTAAAATATATGCTTGGATGTCTCCTACAGTCCTACTCCTAGTTTAATTTGTTGTGAGTTAGAATATTTTGTGGAAATTTTTTGGTCTTGTGTTTGACTTTTATTAATTTTATTCTCATTTTTTTTAGTTTTGGCTTTTTTTTGTTTTGTGAAAAGATAAAAAAAAAAAAAAAAGTCTAAAAGTGTTTCCTTCGTTATTAATAATTGTAATGTAGTTTATTGTGTAACTCTTATCGGAATTTTTAATTTAACTCTTTTTTTAGTATAATTTATTTATAATTTTTTTATCGTATAATAAATATAATCTACTTAAAATAAAAAAAATTGTATATAATATAAAATTATAAATATATTTTATTTACTAAAAAATAAAATTAATAAATACTATAACTTATTGGTTAATAGGCCTAGTGATAAAATCAAATAAAAAATCTCAACGATGCTATACAGTAGATACGACTACGATAAGGGATCAAAGAAAAAGGCAACTAATATCGCAAAAGCAATCTTCAGGATTTGACGAACACTGTTCGCAACTTTGCTAGTAAGCATTGAAAACGCAGGGTAATTAAGTATGGGCCCACCCGAGATCTCTTTGGGACTCCCAAACCTCCGCCTTCCCTCACCCGAGTCCCGTCGACTTAGATTCACCCGATGTTTGTGCTACTATAGATTGGCCCATGGTATTAATTATGGCGTACGTAGAGAAATACGCCGACATGAATGTGGTATGATATATATACTGCAGCACATAAATTTTAGAAAAGTTAGGATACGGATTGACATTTGGTATTTTCCAACTAACCTTATCTTCAAAATTTCTCCAATCCCGAATTCAATAAAAACCAAAAACTAGGGACTCATTTGATAACAATTTTATTTCCTGTTTTTATTTATTTTTTACAAAAAAATAAAAAACATGTTTGGTATTTATTTATTTTTTAGTTTTTGTTGAAAAGTTAAAAGTGTTTTTCAAAAAAAAAAATAAATTGAGAAAATAATAAAAGATGGCTTTTTCCATTTTGTTTTTCACTTTCTTTTCTATACTTTCTCTCACAACATTTTCTCACTCTATCCACCATCTTTACCATATCTCTCTTTACTTATCTTTTTTCTATCCCTCTATATTTTTTTTTCTCTCTACTCGTTCTCTCTCTATCCTCTCTCCTTTTTCTATCTCTATCATTCTCTTTCTATCCTCTTTCTCCTTTTTCTCTCTCTACTATTCTTTCTCTATCCTCTCTCTCCTTTTTCTCTCTGTACTTTTCTCTCTACTCATTCTCCCTCTACTCACTCTCTCTCTCTCTCCCTTTTCTCCCTCAACCATTCTCTATACTCATTCTCTCTCTTCCCTCTCTCTCTCTCTCCTTTTTCTCTCTCTACCATTCTCTCTCTACTGACTATCTCTCATTTTTCTCGCTCTACCATTCTCTTTACTCATTCTCTCTCTACCCTCTCTCTCTTTTTTTTTCTCTCTACCATTCTCTGTCTACTCATAGTCTCACTCCTTTTTCTCGCTCTACCATTCTCTCTCTGCCCTCTCTCTCTCTCCTTTTTCTCCCTCTACTATTTTCTCTACTCATTCTCTCGCTACCCAGACTTTCTCTCTTTTTTCTTACTTTACTAGTCTCTCTACTCATTCTCTCTCTAACCTCTCTCGCTTTCATTTTTCTCTCTCTACCATTCTGTTTACTCATTCTTTCTCTACCTTTTCTCTCTCTTTTCTCTCTCTGTCATTCTCTCCACTCATTCTCTTTCTCTATCCTTTTTCTCTCTCTCCACTCATTCTCTTTCTCTATCCTTTTTCTCTCTCTACCATTTTCTCTATTCATTCTCTCTAACCTCTCTTTCTCTCTCCCATTTTTCTCTCTCTATTCATATTATTTTTACCAGTTCTCTTACTATCTTTTTTCTACCTACTTTTTTATTCTTATAAAAAAAATTGACAGTAATAAATACAAAAATTCAGCAAACAGCAAAAACAGAAAAACAAAAAATTGACAGTATCTTCAAACGGGCCCTATAGTGTTCAATCAAATATTAAAATCACAAAGTAAATAGAACACTAGAAAAATAAAAACAGAGAAATATTTGGTTAGATTTTTTTATATATAATGAAAATAAAATTAGATATAATAAAAATAAAATTAGAGTGATATTTATCATTAAATAATTGAAATTTTGAAAAGAAAAAGAAAAAAGAAAAGCCACTAATGAATGGTCCGTTGGGAGATGCTATCAACTTTTTATTGTTGTTTCTTATTTTTTGTTTTGTTTTTTTTTGTTATTTGTTTAATTTTTGTTTTTATTGCTGTTAACTTTAATTTTTTTATAAGAATAAAAAATTACGTAGAGAAAGGATAGTGAGAGAAATGGTACAAAGAGTATAAATAGACAGAAAAAAATATACAGAATAGTTGATAGAGAGATGAACAGTGAAAAGAATGGTTAGAGAGAGATGATAGAAAATGGATAGAGAAAGAAAGGGGGGAGGGAGAGAGAGAAAAAAAGGTAGAGCAAGTACAAGTTGAAAGGAAAAGAGAATGATTAGAGAGAGAAAGAATAGAGAGAGTGGTGAGAAAGAGAATACAAATAGAGAGTTGAGAGAAAATGTGAAGAAAAAATAAGTAGACAGAGAATGAGTAGAGAGATAAATGAGAGAGAGGGTAGAGAGAGAATGAGTAGAGAGAATGGTATGGAGAGAAAAAAGGAGAGAGAGAATGAGTAGAGAGAATGGTTAAGGGTGAGGGAGAAAAATGAGAGAGAGAGAGATGGTATAGAGAGAATGAGTAGACAGAATGGTAGAGAGAGAAAAAAAGAGAGATAGTCGAGAGAGAGTGAGTGGAGAGAATAGTCGAGGGAGAAAAAGGAAAGAGAGAAAGTGGGTAGAGAGAGATCAGTAGAGAGAATGGTAAAGAGAGAAAAAAGAGAAAGAGGGTCGAGAGAAAATAAGTAGAGAGAAAAAAAAAATAGAAAGGGATAGAGTGATAGGGATAAACATTTTTTTGGTCCTAAACCTTTAGGTTTTTTTACGTTTGAGTCCTAAACCTTTTTGACATGTCATTTGAGTCCTAAACCTTTAGATTTTCTACCAAATCAGTCTCTCTGTTTATCAAAAGTGATCAATTTATTAAAAAATGATTTTAACTTTACAAAAAATTATTTAAAAAAAGATTAAATATATAAATTGAATGTCTTTTCTGTCAAAAATATGTATGTTACCTATTTAATTCATATATTTGTTGATTAAAAAAATATTTAATATGCATATTTTGTTGATGAAAAAAATATTTAATTCATATATTTAACCTTTTTAAAATGATTTTTATTAAGTTAAACTCATTTATTAATAGATTGACTACTTTTTGTAACTTAAAGGACTGATGTAGTAAGAAATCAAAAGGTTTAGGACTCAAATGAAATGTCAAAAAGGTTTAGGACTTAAACATAAAAAAACCTAAAGGTTTAGGACCAAAAAAGTGTTTATCCCTAGAGTGATAATGAGTAGAGAGAGATACAGTGAAAAAAGTGGATAGAGAGAGAAAAGGTTGTGAGAGTAAGTATTGATAAGAAAGTGAAAAACAAAATAGGAAAACATTATTTTCTTATTTTTTTAATTTTATTTTTTTCTTTGAAAAATGCTTTCAACATTTCAACAAAAAGTAGAAAAACAAAAATGATACCAAACATATTTTTTATTTTTTTAAATAAATAAAAAAACAGAAAACAAAAATAATACTAAACGGAACTAAACTAATTTCTAGTCCTAAAACCAAGGAATGTTGAATTATCATTCTCGTATCACTATCATGACCTCCGGCCAGAGCATTTCTTGACCACACGCACGAGAAAATGCGAAACCAACAAAAAGCAAAGAGACTTTGATTTCGCCGCAGCTATTCCTTCCTTCTCAGACGCAGCTTGGCTGTGTTGCCATAAAGTCGGCATTTTCACTCAGAATGCAGAACCAAGGTGCAAGTTCCGGTGATTAAATAAGAAAGGATACCCAATATGGCATGATTTTTGCTTAGAGATAAGTTATTAAATAATTAAATTTATAAAAATAAAAAAATTATTAAATTATTAAATTTTATAACTAATTTAAAATTATTTAAGTGGAGTCGTACGATATTACTTTTTTATGAATAAATATTTTGATGTGGTTAACAAATTTATTAGTAAGTATTTTTAGAATCCAAGTGGGACTGTCTTGAAAGAGAATTTTTATTGATAATTTGTCTAAGTAGACTTCACTAATAACTGATAATTTATTGGAATGATTGAGCCAAATCTATATATAATAAACTCTAAACTTAGCTAAAAGTTTATTAAATATCTAGCTATGACATATTTGTCTAATAGAAATACTTAGAGGCTAACACTTAGTTTAAGAAAAAAACGAGAGGAAGAGGAATGTAAGAGAAATGAATATTAAAAAAAATAATGTATTATATCCTTTTTATGTTCAAGAGAGCATACAGTACAGGAAAAAAAGTTATAAAAATTTTGTTTGGAAATTAGTAAATTATTAAGAAAAAATAAAATAATATATATTTAATATCAATTTTACCCTTCAAAAACAATAAATCAAAAAAAGTTACCGACAAAAATAAAATGTAATTGTACCTTAAAAAAATTTTAAAAATAAAGGAGAGGCAACTACTTCTCCACAGTTTCGTGGTTACTCCCCCAATATTAGGGGAACCAAGTTTTGCGGGGCCCAAAGCACTTCTACATTTTTTTTTCCTTTCTTGACATTCTCAGACACAAAGTGAAGCCAATTCCCCTTCATTCTTTTCTTCTCACACAAAATCTTTCCTCCCAAAAGAAGGGGTAAGTATTCTAAAATTATCCTAATTAAAACTCTTAAACGAATTAAAATACTTTAAAATAAGTAAATAAATTATAAAATAAAATTAAATAAAATTAGAACATAAATTATAAACTGATAGAAAATCATTGGCATTACGTCATTGATTATTTGAAAAAATATATAGACCAATGAATTTTGGTTTAGCCGAATGAAAATTGTAAAGTACCAAAAACTACAGGTGCGAGATTGTATGTTTCACCACTTGGGGTTACTAAGTTAGAGGTTAGTGACATGGTCACAAAATGACTATTGTGCTGCATACACAATTTATTTATTTTTTTTTTTTTTGACCAAATAGAAATTAATATAAACCAAATCAGTGCATCTGGGTACATAAATCAGCAGCCAGTAAATTAGACAAATGGGAAGGGGGGTGTGACATCCAATACACAATTTATATTTCAATCTCTGCCGCCACACACACTAATATCCTTTCAGGTTTCGTCACAGAAAAAAAAAAATCCTTTTAAGTTAAATAAAAAATATGCTTATAGCATATGTTAAGGTCTGACACCACTGGTATATTAAGTATATAAAATATCGCATAAAGCAAAACATCAAAAATCATCTCCGTCTAGCCTCACAAATGAACAATGTCTATATTTTGTGGTTAACAAAATTTATATTTATTTGTGCAATTTATTATTTACTTTTCAAAAAAAATAATTAATTAATAACATTGAAGGCTAGAGCTCGTGGTGGCACGTGTCAGACAAACAGACATGTCTGACTCTGCCCACAAGAATTGTAAAGCAGCAGATACTGTTGTCTTCGCGTTCCCTGCCGGTAAATTTCCAATCTCTCACCACACTTTCACTGGATGCTCATTTTGACGGCGGGTCCGCCCCTGACCCTCGCACACCATTTCGATTCTCTATTCAGTCCTGACCAGACCGACCCTACATTATTCACATGAATAAAATTATATAATTACACTTAAATTATAAATAATAAAAGTGATCATCTCATATTTTATTTATTTTTTTACATATTTAATAATGTATAGCATTTCAAACTCATTATTCTAAAGTTTTTTTAATACTAAAAAAGATTCATTCCGTGTATATCGCTTATTGAATATACAAGTTAAAATCAAAATAATTCTGTTTGTATATTTTATTTAATTTAATTCATAAAAAAAATTTACTACCTGAATATTAACAGACTCAAGTAGACCTTTTCTAAATCAACCACGATAATTATCGGAGTTAAAACTAACGGTTTGCAGTTACAGTCAAACCAAAAAAATTTAAAAATCAAAACTTTTAAACTGTATAACTAAAATTTAAATTTAAATAATAAATAAAAAATCATTAAATTATCACTAAATTAAGATATGAGTAATACTAAATATCTCAAAAATTGTATTATTAAATATTTTAAAATATATAATTATAAAAAAAATTACTAATTTTTTTAATATTGTCAAATAAAAAAATAATAATTTTTTTATAATTATATATTTTATAATATTTATAATATATTTTTTAAAATATTTAATATTATTTTTAACATTTTAAGTAGTACGTCCTTCCAAAGCTAAAAGGTTATTTCTTATTCACAAAAGCATTCACTCGCACTCATTCCAAAGACTGGACCAAAATCTCGCGAACCCATAAGATGATTGTTTCGTGTCGAAAAGCGAGGCGCTTTCATTGTTGATTTGGAGATCGCATCAAAGTGGATTTCAGAATCTCAGCGTTATTAAGGACCTCGAATTGATTAAATAAAGAAAGCAAAACCCCCCAAAAAAACAAAAAAACAAAAAAAAAAAAAAAAAAAAAAAGGGGAGATTGGCAAGATTTCCTAGAGAGAGAAAGAAAAGATTTGATTTTGAGAGAGAAAGAAAAGAAGACAAACAACGAAACAGGTCAGAGGGACACCCAAATTGACAGCAACAGGTGGAAATTACAATTTGATGATAATACATTTGCTTCAACAGTATATAAAAGGCAAATCGAACAATAAAGACGAGAAGAAAACCCATGTTCTGTTTGTTTTCTTTCCCTCTTCTTCAAGAAAAACTTGATTCTTAAATTTTAATTTGGACCAAAAAAAAAAGAAACGAAACCATTTTTTCTTTCTCTTTTGTGGGGTTTAAGGTAGTTTCTTCTTGTTATTACTCTTGTTGGGTATGGCTAGAAACGGGGTGGTGGCTTCCCGGCGGTGGAGATCGGACAGCTTCAACTCACTCGACCTCTCGCCGTGTGAAGACGAAGAGGTTCATGTCTTGGCGGTCGATGATAGCCTCGTTGATCGCAAAGTGATTGAGAAGTTGCTCAAAATTTCCTCTTGCAAAGGTTTGCATCATAAAATGAAAGTCCCAGTTTAATTTTCTTTCTTATGTCTTGGATTTTGAATTGAGAACTGTTGTTGGGATGTGCAGTGACTGCAGTTGATAGTGGAATACGAGCTCTGCAGTTCCTTGGATTAGACGAAGAAGATAAAAGTCCCTCTGTTGGTTTCCATGTGAGCGAACAACATTTTGAGCTCAATTTTGAATTTGTTTTCTACCTAATATTTTACCGATTCCTGAGCTCAATATATCATTTCAGGGTTTGAAGGTTGATCTGATTATTACTGATTACTGTATGCCTGGAATGACGGGGTACGATTTGCTCAAGAAAATCAAGGTTCGTATCTCTATTCCTATCCCTCTATAACCTTGAAAATGAGAAAAGGAAAGTTGTTCACAATATCAACGACGACAAAACCTCAATTTGAAATTTAGTTAGAGTCGGTTACATGAATCTGTTTTTCGTTTCATTCTGCTTTGAAAATAGGAAAGGAAAGTTGTGAAAATGTAACAAATTTTAATGATTTCTTATTGGACTTTCGTTCATGTTGGAACAGGAATCATCTTCTCTCAGAGAAATACCAGTAGTAATAATGTCATCGGAAAATGTCATGGCCCGGATAGACCGGTATCAAAATTTGTCATCTTTTTTTTTTTTTTTTTTTTGTATATAAAAATCTAATATAAACAATAGGATATGAAGAGAACTTGAAATTGATATCTGGGTTACGATCAGATGCTTGGAGGAAGGAGCGGAGGACTTTATAGTAAAGCCGGTGAAGCTCTCCGACGTTGAAAGACTGAGAGATTATATGGCCACAACAAGAGAGTCGAAAGCGGGAAGCGAATGGAAAGGCAACAACTTTTTTGGGAAGAGGAAAACGAGAGGGAGTTGTGAATCTTGTCCATCCACACCATCCGTCTCACCGTCGCCGCCGACGCCATCACCGTCTTCTTCTCCGTCTCCGTCGCCGACAATATTGTCTTCGTCCTCAGCGCCGGGTTCTCCGTCGTCGTTGGATTCTCCGACTAGACGGCTTAAAACGAGTGGTTCTTCTGGATAGATTTCGAACGATACTTGTTTTAGCTCCTTTGTAATGGTCCGCAATTTTCCGTTAATTATGACGGTTTTTGTTGCTCAGCTTCTTTTTTTTTTAGTTTTTGGTTTTATACCTTCGTCAACTTTTTAACTAAACAAAAGTTGTTATTATTACCAAAAGTGTCTTCATCTTCGGGACCGAAAATATTGAGTTGAGTTTCCGAACTAATTAAAAAACAAAAAAGTCATGAAGCTTCGGGGACATTGGTCAATGAAATGGCAAAAGCCAAAAATGGTGAAACTTTAATGATTCAATTGGAGATTAGAATTAGAATCCCTTTTGATTTTTATTTTTTCGACGAAGGGAAAGGAAATTACTGTATTAAATATTTAATTGATTTTATACATAAATTCAACGGAAGACATCAAAAGAGGTTGCATAAAGTAAGAAGCAACGATATTAATAACTTACAATTAACATAATCACAATAACCATTTGCAAAACGAGTCTGAAATCTATTTTGACAAAGTCTCGAAAGTCCTTTTTGATTGGCTCCCCATTATTATTCATTTTGATTTACATTGGTTGAATATGTACCAATTTTGGAATTAATGGGTTGGACAATTGGTGCTATGCTACGAGGAGGGAGATGCCATGGTGGGGGTAGGAAGTTGTAGCTATGCATTATACTGTCTGTGGAAGGAATATTTGGAATGAGATTATGTATATTTGAATTGTTCCCTCTAGTAGGGACTGTGTGGTATGGAGTATAGAATGGATTTGCAGTTTTTGTCTGGCTGTCCTTTTGGAAGAGCAATGATTTGCAAATGCTCCGCTGTTAAAAGGGGCCAACATTTGCATCATCTAGTCTAGGCATAATTGGAGAGGGGGAAAGGGAGGAACTGGGGAGGGTTGCTTTGGATAAGAATGAACGGAAAAGTGCTTGATAAGAATAATATTCTTTTTAGTTTGAAATTTTATAAATTTTTATAATTGAATTATTAATTTTTTTTAATTGAATACTATACTTTTTAAATATTTTATAATCAGAGATTTTTTTGTAAATAGCAATAAGTAAAATTGTCTAAAATATACTTTAACCAAAAGGAAGTAAGTCAATCAAGTCCTAAATATCTAGTTTATTTCAATCAAGTTCTAAACGTTTCAAAATATAGTACTTGATTGAAAAAAGTTGAAACGTTGAATAATTGATTGATTCGCTTCCTTTTAGTCAAAGTATATTTTAAATAATTTAACTTACAGCTATTAACGGAATGACTTAATTATAAAAAAGTTGAAAGATATATAACTCAATTGAAAAAGTTAAAAGATTTTAAAATTAATTATAAAAATTTATAAAAATTTAAAACTGAAAAGAGTTTTATTCCCAATCTTTAGGAAATTAAAGCTTTGCCTATACTTTTAATCAATGAAAGTTATATTCTAAGGGAAAGAAAATTCTTCGTTGTCATGTTAGAGATTACATATTTCATAATAAGGTATTCAGTAGAATTAAACATATTTTCATGAACCTTGCTCTTTTGATAATTGTAATATTTTCTAACCAAATTATGAGCAACTACCATATTTTTCAATTTCTTTTCTCCCCTAAAGTATACCCTTTTACTCCATAATTTGATTCTAGCAAAATTGGCTCCACAATATGGAGCTTGCTTCAGAGGATGGATGAACTAGTTGTCTATCTCCCGTAAACAAAGGTCAAAAAGGATTCTGCGGCGATACGCTTGAGCTAAAGCAGGCAGGCCAAATCCAAATGAACCAATTTTAGATGTAGCATGTAGCTGGCTTTGTATCAAGATGTACAAATCTTGTATTTGTTTTTTACTCCTATGTCTTGCCTTTCCCACTATTGCCTTCCCTGGTTTGCACTTCATGGCAGGGGCTTGATAGTGTTGGTGAGCTAACTGATTTTCAGACCAGCCCTTGAATGCAAGCTTACTCGTTATGTTTAACTAGAGCGGATTTGAAAGTACAAATTTAAAAAATGACCTTTTTTAGTCTTGTTAATTTGATCTTAGGCCATGAAAAAAAAGAAATTTAAAAATAGTTAATTCTTGCATTTACTTTGTATTTGATGAATGATATCTTTGGAATTTTTAATGTATCATCATACGGAATAAAGGAAATATTAAGATATTACTAGTTTCAACTTGTTGAAATCTCTAAGAAATTAACATGGAAGAAAATTTGCACCGCTGACACTTTTGCACCCTTAGTAAAAGGACTAATATCATTGTATTCAAAGGAAGACACAATCAAGGCTTCCCACCAGTTATTTGGATTCTTAATTTGAAGGATATAGCGGAAGGGTTTGTTATTTTCATGTAATTTCTTAATGAGTAAAATTTACTTATAATATTATATTATATAAATTTATTTTTGTATTTGAAGTAAATTTATTTATTTGTAATATAAAATTATGAGTAAATTATACTTAAAAAAAATGAATCAAATTAATTAAAACAATCATTAATAAAAAAGAGAAAGAGAAAAAAACAAAAATCAAGATTTCACCCACTTTTTTTTTGTGTTTTTTGGAAATTTTCACACCCCATCTTTTTGTTTTTTTAGAATCCATCCATACGTTTGTGCCGCCTTCATTTTCCATCCTTTGTTATTAGCCTCTCATTAAATGTGTCACGTGTCTAATCAGCGCTGTATAAGCATGATCAAATGTTATAAATTTTGCGACGATAGAACACTAATTTTTTTACAAAATTTTATAAAAATTAGAAATTAATTTTAACAAACAAAAGAAATTCTAAAAAATTCAAGTATGAAAATTAAAAAAGTAATTGAGAAAACGTCTAAACAGAAAATTTCTAAAAATTAAAAATAAATTTTGCAAAGCAGAAAAAAAATCTATAAATTATAAATTACAATTTTTTTCTATATTTTTAAAAAATAGGTTTTAAATTAAAAAATTTAGAGATAACATCACCCTCCCCACCCGTTCACCACCACCGTCAACAAACCCCGGCCAACAACTCTTAAAATCCTAACAGGTCCGAGAGAGCGGCGGCGGCGAGACGTTAGGTGGCGGCGACGTTGGATGCCTGTAGATCTTAGCTAATCTGACTTTCGATGAGCGCGAGGATGCCACAAATGGTTCAATACATGAGCGCGATGATGGTGTAGACGACATCCGGCGGCTATAATGACGTATGGCAGCGCAAGCGACGGCTGGCTCAAAATGCTAGCCTAGAAAAATGAGCCAAGCGAAATATTTATTCCCACAAAAAAAAAGAAGAAAATTTTATTGAAACGATTTTCAAAATCAACAAAAATAATTTTAAAAAATACATTTGACAAAGAAAGAAAAAGAAAAGAATTTCTTTAAGTGAAAAGCAATCGGTTTCTTTTTTTCTTTTTTAAAAAAAAAAAAAGCAAAAGACGAAAGAAACAAAAGTGAATGGCTAAAGTCTTAAATTATAACCTAATATTTGGGTTAAAGTGTAATTATAGATACAACGATTTTTTTTTTAAATTAGTCTTTAATGTCTTTACTATAAAATAATTCAGTATATTTGTATTATTTGACTGCTTAATTTATTAAAAAATATATCGTCTATTAGACTACCGCCTAATATGATGTAATATTATTAAAAATATGATGTTATAATATTTTGATTTTTTTTTCATTTTTTTCAAAAACAATGAAATTGAAAAAATTAGGAAAAAAATATTACATTAACATATTTTTATTAATATGACATCCTATTAAGGTGATCTAATGATACGATAAATATATGATATATTTCTTGATAAATTAAACAGTCAAATAATTAAAAAATACTGAATTATTTTATAATGAAAATAGTGAGGACTGATTTTACCGAAAAAAACATTATTTTTATAATTAAACTTTAACCTAAACATTAAACACTAATTTTAAATTTTGGCCCAAAGTGAAACAAATAACAAAAGGGCTTATTGGGAAGGTTCGTCCGCCGCGCACTGGAAATTGATTGAGGCAATGGGCAAGCACCGCCGGGTTAAGCTTCAATCTTTGGAACTTTTTCACTTACAAAAACGGATTAATCAAGAAATTAAGGTGGGGGCAATTGCCTCCCTGCGCCTTAATTGGATCTGTCCATTTTATAACAAAACAGTCAATTACGTCTCTGCCCGTGCGTGAGTAAGCACTGGACCCTGGCCCATGAAAATGCTGGAAGAATTAAAAAGGGCTTTGCCTGCTTTTGTTAGGCCTTGATATTAGGCATAGTCAAGCATTAGAGAAAGTTAAAAGGTCAGGTTGAAGGTTGAAATGGTCTAGGACACAACCACCCAAACAACATAAAACGAGAATGCACATTGCTTGAGATTTTGGGCCGACTTAGAGCAATTTGCCTAAATCCAACTCCAAAAGGACACCCAGAAAAGAAACCAAAAATGGGAAGCAGCCTTAGCTGCATTGCTTGGAGGGCTTATCCTCCAACTGTAAGGTCTGGGGTTCGAATCTCAGACCACTCATTTCCATACCCTCATCCCCAATCAGCTGGTCTCCAACTCCCTTAAGACCAAAAAAAAAAAAAAAAAGAAACCAAAAATGAAAAGTGGTGGTTATATGGTCAGGAAAGCTAGTGAATTAATTTCAATAGGCTAGTTAATGTATTAACGGAAAACACGCACAGGGATGGTATAAATAACAGAAAGGAGAAAAGCACAGTATAATTATTCAATTGAATTATACAATTAAATGATTATTATTTTGTAATAAAAAGTTGATAAAAAAGATAATACAATATTAATAATTTTATTAATATTTTATTATAATATAATAATAAATTAATTGTACAATTCAATAAAATAATTGAATTCAATAAAATGATTGCATTATAGTTCTCTCCGTTTGTTTTTAACCTGTTTGTGTGTTCGCGCTCACGCATCAGCCAAGACCCAAGATCTTGATAAGACAATTTGGTGAGTCACTCGCTCCTGGATTTCAAGTCTTATTTCTTTTGGACACAGGTGTTTATGAACTTACACCTAAAACTGTTCATAAACCGCTTAATCTGTCCAAAATTGCCTAATGTATATCATGCTTACTTGCATTTGTCAAAATCGTGAAGAAAAAAATCAATCACAGTTTTTCTTTTTTCAAAACCGTCAAGGACGGATTAATAGCGGTTTTAAAATTTTAAAAATCGCGATTAACTAACCAAATCCGCTTCTAATAATATATATATTATACATATAAAATGTGGTCTAACTTGATCATGTTTTCGTTGTGTTAGAAATCTATTTGCTTTCACATTATATGTTACCTTATTTTTACTGTTTTTGCTGTTCTTAGTAAGAATAAGTCTTAAATTTTGTGTGCAATTAACTACTTAAAGTTGTTGTTCTTTTGATCTAATTAGCTTGTAGCCATTAGGTTGCCGACATGAATTGGCTATATTTCCTCATTCTTTGAATTCGAGTTTGTAGTGATGTTTGATTTTTTTTCTACTAAGTAGCTAGTTTTAACGAGTAGAAAAGAGTAAAGAAATCATATAATCTCATACTTTAGTTGTAGTAATAGCAATAAAATTCTTTAATAACAAAAAAAAAAACTATAGAAAAATTAGTTGTTTATTTATTTTTTATACATAAATTATATCTTATCACCATGACTTTCAAATTTGAATGAATGAATAACTGTTTTTCTCAATTTTTTGATTGAATATCTAACTGAAACATTCAAATTTCACCTTAAATAGATGTTGAAAAAAAAATCAAAAGTTAAGCTATAGAATTAGCAAAACCTCTCAAACCGCCTAAACTAATCCATCATTTAGTAGATTGGTTTAGACAGTTTGAACGATTAGCGGATTTGTTATAATTTAAAATTTTCAAATCATCACTATAATAATTTGGTTGTAATTTTTTTCTATAAACCGTCCAATTCAACCTGCGAATACCCCTACTTATACCTACTTTGACTGAAGCCTTCGCTTTGTCTCTCTCCTCCTTGTCCTCTACAATCACTTATAGTTTGGCTTGGGCACTACAAGTTAATTTATGCATAGACACACCAATAATAGAATCCAACCGCAACTTATATCATAACAAATAATAATAATCACAACCAAAAACAAAAAACAAAAAATAATAATAATAATTATTATTATTATGATAATAAATAAAAGAATCCAACAGCAACCATTTGACATCAAGTTTGACTGGCTAAACCATTTCATCCAACATCCACAGCAACTATTTGACATCAAGTTTGACTGGCTAAACCATTTCATCCAACATCCACCCGAAAGCTCAATCACAAGTAAAATTAGATGGATACATTTAATAAAACATATAATTAATATAATAATATTTAATAATTTATCTATTTTTTATTTTTAAATTTAACATATCTTCTATGATTTAATAGTTTATATTACTACGTACTTACTGCACGCTTATAATTACATGTTAAAAAGGTTTTTTTATTATATTATTGACTGATGTGACCTTCTTTTTTTTTTTTTTTAAGAAACAAGTATGAATATTGATCCTGTATCTGATAGAAAACACTAACCCAATACACTCACTTATATTTAAAAGGGTTCCATTAAGTGGTCACATTTAAGTGACTATACAGTATCTAAACATTATTTAATTTATATAACATGACATATATTTTGTACAATTAGATTTAAAAAATATGAATTAAAAAATAATAATATTTTTTATATTATTTTTTATTAATATAATTATATAAAATATATTTTTTATTATACAAAATATGAATCTAAAATTTATTTGATCATAACACATATAGCCACTCACTTTTTTCGTATTTACAAATATTCTCTCTGCGCCTATGTTAGCGTCGAAATTTAAAATGCCTCCACAAAATGAAACAGTAGAACGCAGATATGCCGCATTATTAAGAGTCAATAACAAAGACTAGCCAAACCTGCAACTTTTCAGCCACCCACTTAATTATTTGAGCCTACTGTCGGGGGTATCGACTTAGGTGACTGTGCTTATTCTCTTTTAGTACTGCAGATATCTTCGGGCACCATCTGTCAATGTATGTGGAGACGCACCACCACTAGAATCCAACAGCAGCCATTTGACACTTGTAGTTCGGCATTTGGCACCACAAGTTAATTTACGTCGAGACACGCCACTATTAGAATCCAACAGCAATTATTTGATGTCAAGTTTGACAGGGTAAACCGTATCATCCAACATTTACCTGAAAGCTCAATTATATTATGAGAAAAAGTTCATAGTGCTAGGAACCAATATTGTTCTGTCATTAATCTATTGGTAAAAAAAAAAAATGAATTGCTTTTTAGAAAGTTTAAGGTAATGTTAAATATATTTAAAGTAAGCTTAATTACATTGAATTTTCTTTTTTAAAGACTATGTAGTCCTGAATAGTGCTGTTTTGTTGAATTATGTAATGAAACCTTCGTATGACTGAATTAGGTGTTTTTGCTTATTCACCTTTCTTTTATGAACTTAGGAGACGCGTAGTTTTACATCTCACAGAATAAACTAGGAGACACTCTAGCCATTGGCAGCTTTGTCGTACAAAATTAGATTTATCTAAAATTTTAATTTTAAATAAGTTTGATTGTAGTTCAGTTGTACTCTCATTAGAGAGTTTTGTCTGAACATGCCTTAAGTTCAGTTAGTTAAAGGACTACTAGACCAAGCTTGTAATTAACCACTCTGGTTGTCTTATATTTCTGCTCTGTGCAGATTTTTTTGATATTTTTATATCAAATCTGTGTACAGTTTCTAATATTATTAATGCAATAATTTCATTTGCTCAAAAAAAAAAAAGCTCACAGAATAAGATAAAACTATTTTTGGAAGTGTCCCACATAATTTTGGCAATGCTCAAAAGTACTAGAATGTCCCTGGACATTAGCGTTGGCTCAATTGTAACTCAAGGGTGTTTTGGTCAATGAGAGCAAATAAAAGAAGCCCGGGAAAGAAAACAGAGTTGCCAAATCACCGAAGCACAAATAGACAAACTGCTAACTACTGCTACTCTTTGAAACTGTCAAGCCAACAAAACTTCCAAAAGGTATAAAAGGTAACCCAAAAAAAAACCCAGAAAAGCTAAAATCCCAAAGATTTTATTTCTGTTTTGAACTCTCTTTGATAATCTGAGCAGCCATGGCTGTGATGAGCCAGTTATGGCTGCTTCTCTGCCCATTTCTGTTTTCTCTAGTTTCTCTTCTTCCTTTTTCTTCTTGGCAAATTAGTTGTCCTCAAAACATTGAGACTATGTACCCTTTTCCAATTCAAACTCCATCTCTTGCCCCATCACCTGTCAATTCAGGCAACCATCAAAACGCCACCTTTTTGCCTTCTCTGCCAGCATTAACTTCACTGTCAGAGCTACCACCGGTGCAGGAAGAATCATTGTCGAACTCGGATGATACCGTGGTAAAGGTACTAGCAGCTACTGCTGCAGGATTGAAGCACTATTGTAGTGGCTGCTTTGGTCTTCTTAGTCCAAAGGTTCATAATTGTTCTGCGGAGAAGAAAAAGGGCTGCTGCAGATACTAGTGGAGGCCCGCCTGCTGCAATTCACCAATTTACTGATATTGATAGGAATGTTAAGGGGTTGATTGTTGATGAGAATGGATTGGATATGCTTTACTGGAGAAAAATTGAAGGAGAAAGCAAGAAAAATGGCTTTCATGAGGAGGAATGCAATAGTCCAAAAGAAGAAGAAGAAGAAAACAAAAGGACTAATAATACAATACAAGAAATTCCGTTGCTTAAAGGAAAATCATCCACCTTCCACAAGAAATTTGCACCTGAAATCTGAATTCAGGATAGAACTGTAACTGATGGCCAATCTGTTGGCCCTGGAATTCCCATCAAGGCCATTGAAACATTAAATCCAACAAGTCAACCATCAAGTCCTTCTATTACTCCTTAACCTTCTGCACCTTCACCTCTACCACCACTATCAGTTTCAATTCAAGTTCCGAAAAAACAACAGCCTGCACCTTTGCTGCTGCAACCACTGGATGAAGCAGGTCTGCCTCCGCCTTCAAAATTTCCAGCAGTGCATAAAGAGATGCAAAGCCGCGCTGAAAAGGGGAAATCTTCAATAAGAAAAGTTGTAAATGATGATGTTAAACTGAAGCCATTAGATTGGGATAACGAGAACAAGAGCATGGGTCATTCGATGGTCTGGGACAAAGTCAATGTCAATGCTGGATCTTTTAGGTAATTGTTTATCCATCCGCTTTACAAATTCCATCTGATGATTCACGTAGGAATTTTTCTTAAAAAACATGACATATATTTCAGGCTCGAAGATCATTTGATGGAAGCTCTCTTTGGCTATGTTGCTACAAACCGGAGATCGCCCAAAAGAGAAGGCAACACAAGTAGTCCAAAAAATGGAAATTCCTGCTGCTCACCAACACAAATTTTTATACTTGATAGCAGAAAATCCCAGAACATAGCAATTGTGCTAAAATCTCTAGCCATTTCCTGCAAAGAAATCCTTGATGCATTGATTCATGGCCAAGTTCTAGACATAGATTGTCTTGAAAAGCTTACCAGAATCGCCCCAACCAAACAAGAACAACTGGAGATCCTTGAATTCAACGGTGACCCAATTAGAACGGTGACCCGATTAGACTGGCTGATGCTGAGTCCTTCCTCCACCATCTTCCAGAAGCTATTGTTGGAAAAATAAAGGATACTTTAAAAGACTTGAATCTCACGTGGGAAAGAAAAGTCAAGTAGTACTTAATAAAATAGTATATAAGGAGATTTGAAACCCACATGTAAAAGAAATGTTATGTACCACTGGTTTATAAACCAATATGTGCCTTACACTTTCACAAAATAAAAGACCCATAAGAGGTCTTGCGCAACCCAGTCTTGGGCCCGATAGGAGCGGGCCCACCGGACCTTACGCAGTGGCCGGTCCACCCCTGAACCCAATATTTTTTAGACTATTCAGACTCGTCGGTTAAAACTAACCGTTTTTGGCTGTTGGAAAACTAGCCGTTGCAGCAGTTACAACCATTTAACTACCATTATTCTATCCATTATTCACCTTTATGACTATTATTCACTTTTATGAACCTTAAAGGCTGAACCAGTATATCAGCAACTCATCCTTCTCCAGAAAGAACACATGTTTTTCATATACTCTTCTTCCTGCACAATCATCTTGGCTGCATTCTGCTGGGTTAATCAGATTAGAGTTGTTTCTGTCACCTCACTATTTGTAGTGCACGTCAGTGGGAGGATCTGTTGTATCATGGGAGGGTAGCCGCTGCGACCTGCTGCACTGTCTCGAACTGAGAACGGGGGCGGAAACTATCCTTAAGGACAGTGCCTTGCACGCCTCAGATATTATTTTCATATCCTTTATTATTTTATTTGCATCCATTTTCTGTTAATTTTACTTATAATTCCTAACAGCTATTCCGTTGCCATGCTTTTTAGATCAAATTATAACAAAGAGGTTCTCCACTTCAAGGAGAATCTACAAACGCTTGAATTGGCATGCAAGGAGCTTCGAAATGGTGGACTCTTTGTGAAACTCTGAGAAGATATCCTTAAGGCTGGTAATCGGATGAATGCAGGAACCACAAGAGGAAATGCACAAGCTTTCAAATTAAATTCTCTTCAAAAGCTGGCTGATGTTTAGAACATGAATGGGAAAACACAATTACCTCATTTTGTGGTCCAAGAAGTAGTCCAATATGAGGGGAAACGCTGCGCAATCAACCAAAATCGCATCTTGAGTCGAAGCAGCAACACAGTTCCTGAGAATTCGGATTTTATGGAGGACCACGAGAAGGAGTATATATTGATGGGATTACCAGAAGCAGGAGGCCTTAGTGCTGAATTCTCCAACGTAAAGAAAGTTGCCAGCATAGACTACAATACCTTTGCTAGCATCTGCCCCGGCCCCGCAGCCTGTACGCAAGAAGTAAGGAAGGTCTTATCAGAATGTATTGCCTTTAAAGAAGGAGGCTTTGTGATGGAAATGGAGAGTTTCGTTGAAGCAGCTGAAGACGAATTGAAGGCGTGAAAGAAGAACAAATGAGGATAATCGAGCTTGTAAGGAGAACAACAGGATACTAACAAGCAAGCAGTTCCAAAGATCAAGGAGCTCACCCACTTCAACTAATTTTATTGTTAAAGACTTTATTGGTATGGTTGATCATTTCTGTCTTGAAATCACTGGAAACCTGCGAAAGAGAAAAAAAAAACTTTGCCGATATCTACCAGGATGACAGTGAGGTTCCCAAACTTGCCTGAACATTTCACAAGTAATTTTAGTGAATCAAATTCCAATTTTTAGAACATATTCTGATCTGGTGGAGGATTTAAATAGTTGTTATGCAAAAGAAAAGTGGGTAATTTTTGTAGAAGAATTTTTTTTTAAAATTTTTTTTTTCCCGCAAGTTTACAAATGTTCAATAAAGAGATCAAAAGTTTTGCTTTTTTGAATAACAATTCTCCACTTCATCCAACGCTGCAAGTGTAGAGACTCAGGAAAATCTGAGCAAAATGACTGCAGGTTGTTGGAAATTGCAGATGCAGCTTTAAGACAATCAATTAAAGGTCTTTCGCCATATATATGTCGCTCGCTCTGTACTTATCCTTCCAATATGGGATTTTTTTTTGTCTAACAATCACGCTACATCTCTAATACAGCCAGAGGTAGATCTTGCACTAAACTGTGAAGTGCAATGCTTGTGTTAAAATGAGAATGCACCCTTTCTCTGCAATATTCCGTTAAATTAGACAGAAGGATAAATACAATTTGCTGCATCTAATCACAAGAAAAACTAATGTTCCAGTTCCACTGACCAATGTTGGTGTTGATGGTTGCTGGTTTGGTCCTTCCCATGGCATTTCACCGTATAGTTCTTGCTTATAATTCCAACTAATCACAAACACTACAGCAACAACAAAACTTTAATCCCATATTTAATTGGGGTACTTAAAAAATTCATGTTTTATGATTTGGCTAGGTCGTCAACCTACCATAACCCTCTTCTTTTATCCGGACTTGGACCGACAACGCCGAACAAAAGACCTGACGCTAGTTGGAAATAAATTGCTGTCATGCTTGCATCCTTTTTTATCCCCTCAATTCATTATGATTGGGCGAGGGGAGGGAGAGTAATTCTCTCTTATCTGGGATAATATCTCTCGTCTCATTTTTATTGAGAAGATTGAAACTAAGGTTTTGATTATTTTGGAGCCAATGGGTTAATGGGTTAATGGTTACTAGATTAACCGCTAAATTTATTTTTTAAAAGGTTTAAAGGTTTAGTCCTTTATCCTTAACAGTCAAATCATGGTGATTTTAGTGTAATGATTTCAATCTCATATTCCCTTAATATTTTAAAGGTTTACTCTTCATCCTTAACAGTCAAATCATGTTGATTTTAGTGCAATGATTCCAATCTTGTATTCCCTTAACATTTTATTTTGTTTGGTTTAAAGGTTGAAAAGGACAAAAATTGCAATGAGTATTATGTGTCAACCTTTTTGAAAACAGTGCAATATTCCAATTTTTTTAAAAATAATTAGATGTTGACACAGATACTTTTATCTTTTCACTTGACTCTCGTTACTGCGTTGACATTCGCATTCATATTACAGCTTAGCATTTACTCCCTTAGCATGTAAACCTAAATTTTTAACTCCAGACCAACCCCACCAAAGACTTCTAACATACATATGGAAGTTCTTCATTACCATCTCGTCTCTCTGAGTACTTTCCAAGGTGTTTATTTTTTGTTATTGCAATTTTACCAAAATCATTGGTTTCCTAGCACATAACTTGGGAGGTGCTAAATTCCTATTATATTAGGTTTAAAAGATGGAATTTGTAAGATTTGGACAGACTAATGGCACTCAATGAATTGTTTTTTTTTATTTATTTATGTACTAGACCCTGATATTTGAAAATCAAATTAGACTCCGACTATCCGATTCAAGTCAGGAAGGATCTACTAAGGAGCAAATCTTTTTCAACGCTTATTTTTTTTATACACAAGACTCGAACTCGAAATCTTATTTAAAAAAAATCAAACTCCAGTCACTTAGACCAATAAGCATTGTACACTCAATGAACTTGTACTAATACAATTTGACAAAGAAATCATCCATGACAAAATTTACAACTGTATTGTCCTGCCGTGCAGGGGAACAAGCCATGCATCTTCCCCATTACAGAACCAAAAACCATAGTCCCATAACCAATACAATGATGCACCAGATTATTACAAGTTCCATGCAATTCAAACATATCTGCCACTTGTAACTCTCACACACATCTTTTCCTATACAAGCATCAGCAGAGAGGACAAGAGGGATGGAGAAGCAATGGAAAACACTAGTCTGGATATCTGCCACCTTGTTACTACTAAGCCTTATCTAAACAAGATGATGGTTCTGTTGTCTTTGACGATGCAGCGATTCATTTCCGGGAGCGGCTGAGGATGGATTCGTGACGTTTGCTAAGTGAATCATGATCAAACTGGCTGTCAATCGAAAGCTATTCCTCTGAGGTCGTGACATTTATGCATACGAAGCCTCCAAAAAGACCAAAATGGATGCAGTTTCTGAAACAGCCCCACCACAGCAACCATTGTTTATAGAGAATTTTCATAGTTTATTTACTGATTCTTTGTCAATGATTCCCAATCTATATCCTTAATGTCTTGGACCCCTCCTGCATGTAACATTACTGGGGTGAACTAATTATTATACTGAAAATTAGGAAATTGATCATAACAACAGTGTTGCAACTTGCAAGTAATCAGCCATTACTAGATTTGGAGGAAATAATCAAAACTTGTGTAAATGCCAGGCAAGGAAGCTGAGCTACTGGGAACGCAACATCATGGGAAATTAATTTTGGGAAGAAACGTAAATAAACCTTAATTTGAATAAAAGTGAGTAAAATAAAAATATTATCGACAGTGATGTGCACGATAACCACCAATGGGATGCCACTTGACACATCATAAACTTAAGGCCTAATTACGCAAACACACCTGAAGTTACACTTCGTTTCATGGATATTCCCTGAACTTTTTTTCTTACCAACGCACGTGCGGAGTTTGATCATGTTTCAAGGACAGACACCAGGTTTTAATTTTAATAAAATTTTAAAATATATTTAGTAATTATTTACTAATAAAGGAAAAAAAGGGAACCAAAAAAACTAAAAAAGGAAAAATAAACATTTCACTCGAAGTCATTTTAACTTCAAAAATAAATTTGTTTTTTTCATTTATAACCAACACATTAAGATGTATCTTTTCACCTGAATAATAGCGTTCACAAGGTGTCTATGACTATGAGATAGAGTGTAAACGCAGGAGGTGTTTGTGCAGTTAGGTCTACTAAACTTAATTCTAAGCAAGGCAGTCTAGCCCCACTGGTAATACCTTGCACAATACTACAGGTTGTTGACTTTGACTTAAAGCAAAGTATTTCATCCCAATTAAGAAGGAGGCCTCCCAAAGGTACTAAATTGTCCATTCTCAACTACCAGCAATGAGAAATGCCGGTGGCCCTTATTAATGCTTAGGCTAAAGAGAAACCAAGAAAAGGAGGGCATAACAAAGGCATAGCCTTATTTTAGTTGCTTCCAAGGAATGTGGATTGCTCATGCTATGTCCCATATGTGGATGATAAAAGCAGTCAAAAATAATACCATACCTTGTCTAAAGGCCTCTTAGATGCCTTTTCTCCCTGATAGAAGCCTTGCACACTTGTGGCTTTCAAATTAAGGCTCTGTCTAAGCTTTCTAATCTCTGCCTCCTTTTCCTCCTGTGGCAAGCAAAAAGGGTAATATTATTGGAATGCAAGTCATCCGGGGAGCTGGATGCCCTTTGCGTTGGAATCATATTTATTTATTTTGGTTTGCTGACCTGACATACTAAAAAATCCTACCCGATGACAATGTTGAGTGCAGAAGCGTACCTTTGACTTCGCTCTGTGATGTGTACTCTCTGCTTCTTTGGCATTAGATTTTTCATCCAATTTCTTTGAAAACTGAAATATATTGCAAAAGAGATACTAACTTAAGTACCCGATTGAAAACAGAATTGTGTGTTCGAGATTGCAGTTGCATTGTCAAAAGAATTTTGAATATGAAAGAGGAGGTATAGCTCTGGCAGATACCTCTTTCCTTTTATCAGTCCTTTCATCACTTTTCAAGACAAAAGATGGGGCTGCTTTAGCATTTCTTTTCTCCAGACTACCTGCTTTCAGGGACCTATTGCAAACATTCGAAGCAATACTTGATTTGGCATACGAGAAATTGTCTATAGAGTATAGAATAGGTATAACTAAGGTTGACTGTTTTTGAGAACGAGAAAAGTGGTAAGTGATGCAGAGAAGATTGAGCAAGAAAAGTGAACTCAGAGAAGAAAACACTGGCGCAAGTGATAATGTACTTCTATTTTTGAGAACGAGCGCACCAATAAATAGAAATTGCTTTAGATCCCATGCTGATGAAATAACATTATACAAGACAATTCAGATTGAAAACAAAAATGTAAGATTTCATTGATGAAATATTACAAGGCAAATTAATGAACAAGAAATCAATATAAACAACTTGATGTCCAAAGCTAAATCTAACTATGCAGTAAATGAAGGCAGTATTCACGAATCCAAAGACATATAAACAATTAGGAGGTAAGAAAATTCATCAGGGTATAAAGCAGAAATGTGCAAATTTACCCTGCCTTTTCTTTTCGTGGAGACAGTATTCACGCATGCAATGATATATAAACAATGTGGACGTAAGAAGATTCATTAGCATATTAAGCTCAAATGCACAAAACATTACCCTCCATTTTCTTTTCGTGGAGTGAGAGAGGTGGAAACCTTAGCTTCTGTCCCTTTTGGAGCCACCTGTCCAAGATAAATAGAAATTTAACATTCAATGAAACAACTTGTTACCATAAATAAAGAAAATTAAAAGCTCTCTTTGCAAAGGAAAATGTCACAGGAGAGCAAACCTGTTTTGTTCTCAAGGAAATCTCTTGAGAAGATGATTTTTGCTGGTTGAAATTGTTTTGGAATGTCTTAAATGCTCGTTTGACAATGTCCTTGTCGCCCATTTTCTCCATAATAAGAGGCTTTCTTATTGTTGTAAGAGAAGCTGGATCAGAACTTGGGGAATCCAGTCTAAGGGACATGTGCAATGACTTGGGAGCCACTTTCTTGCTTTCTCCTGCAGAAGGAACTTTGCTCCTAGTTATCGATGGACCGATTGCTTTCTTTGTTGAAGACTGGGATCCAGACAGTGCACTAGAAGTCAGCACCTTTGGTGTCGAAACTTGTGGCGACTTAGTGGCAGGGGATACTAGCTTCTTCTGCACCCTTGCCACATCTCTAGCCTTACTCATTGGAGTACCCTACATGAGAAAGACAAAAAAATAAGATTTAAGTTGTGGGACAACAATAAATCAAAGTTTCAAGGGGACAGAGACAAAGATCCCCAGAAAATGAGTGACACAGATTATAGCGCAATTATTCACCTTGTGAGGTTCCTTCCGACGGTCTGATTTTTCATTTTCCACCTTTTGTTTTGGGATTCTTTCCATCTCCTTGTCCAAGTTCTTTGGCAGTTTCTTCATGTCTTGAGGCCCCATGGTTGTAGTTTCCTCTTCCTTTACTGAAATAGCTTCTTCCAAGCCATTTGACTTGGGGATATCTATGCAAATATCCTTTTCCTCCGTCACTGCTTCAATTGAAAAGCCTTGACTTTCTGTGTTAAATTCAACATCTTGGTTATGCTCATCAGCATCAACAATCTCTAACTCTCTATTCAGTTCTGTTTCCTTTATAACATTTTCACCAGAAATTTGGCCATTGGATATTTCAGTCTCCTCCTCGGTACAAATCTTACCTACCACATCTCTTGCGTCTTGTTCATCTGACCTCAATGGATTTTGATCCATTTGTTTCTCCTGATCCAATAGCTCTGCCTTTCTGGCAGCAATCTTTTTGTAATGGGCTTCAAAGTAAGCTTTCTTCTGAGCCACAGATCCAGGTGTGGCACACTTCTCCACTTCCTCCAAGTACTTATTTGGTGAGAAAGATGACCATTTCTCCCAAGACAATGAATCATTCTCAAATCTACCAAACGAAACCGACACTTGGAGGGGAGGATTCGATGCTGCTGTCTCCCCCATCTGCTTATGTTAACACAAAGAGCCAACATTCAATCAAGAAACACAATGACAACTCATAACAACACAAAAAAAAAAAAAAAAAAAAAGCTTGGGAATTCAGCAATCAATCACCAATCTATGACAAACAAAACATGTTCTGATGTTCTCAAAACCAACAATAGTAACTGGATCAAGCAAAATGGGCCAACTGTTTACAGATCAAAAGACAGATGACTGTACCTTGTCTTCATGACTTGAGGCTGTCACCATTGATTCACCCATAAAAACTCCAAATCCAGAACTGAATTACCACAGAGCCGCCACACTAAGACCACTGAAGCTCATAATACGATCTGTAAGTGGGAATCCACTGAATCATGATAAAAAGATGAAGAATAGGAGACAAAAGGAAGAAAAGGAGTACATGGGATGGGCATGTGATTGTGTTTCACAGCAATAAGGCCAAAAAGCTACCTTTTTTTTTTCCTCTCTTTATTACTATTATAACTTTGCCTGTGGACTGTAACAAGACCCTTGTCTGTTTCTGCTTCTTCTGGAAACTACAAAATAATAAACCCAATCATCAACAGGAAAAGTGTCATCAAAAGTGCAAAATAATTACCCATTTCCCAAACTGATTTAGCCTTTTGGTTTAGTCAAACATAAGTCTTTTTGTATTGAAAAGGAAAAGGTTCAGCAGTCTAAGATCCACCCAAAAACCAAAAGCAAGGGGAAAAAAGCGTTTCACAGGCATTGCCTATGAATTAAAAAAAAAAAAATCTTGATGGAGAAAATAAACATTAGTGTAAATTATGGGAAATAGTATAAAACAACATACATGGTAGGTACATTGATTTAACATATATGAATTAACAATTATTACTTATTTACCATTCCATACCTACAGTTTCTTACTCTCAATCAACGTAGCTCAGAGGAAATTCAAGGCAAGTGGATCAAAGCCAGCCATGAATTTGGATATATAGGAAGGAAGAGGCCCACAAGAGAAAGCAGCTGTTCTAAACTGAAGAGAGAGAAAGAGTATAATTATTTTGATTTATGACGAAGAGTGAAATATTAAAAAAATTTAGTGACAATGAAAATCAAGTATTGATATGATATAATTTAATTAAAAATTTGTTATAATTATATATATATATATATATATGAACCGTTGAATAAATTATAAATTCCTTAGACCTCTCATTACGTTAGTACGAATTCAAGCTTTTAAAATATTATCATCCATCAGTATAAGGCTCGTTTGGAGGGGAGCGGAGCCAAAGGATTGACTTTGTTGAAGAACTAAAGAAACGTTGGGTACTTTTTATTACAGTTGCTGACAAAAGAAAGCTGTCCAAACTGGAGGATAACATAAGTTGCAAACCCTAATTAACGATGTCGTTTTATGCCCAACAAGGACTTTTGTCCTCGTTTTGGGTAAACAAAATTTGGTTTACAATACGTTTCTAGAACGACGTGGATTTCCAACTCTCGGTTTTCTTGCGGGGTTGTCTATTTTTGCGTACTTTTCCCAACGTTTAACTCGTCTATGGGTCTCTAGATACATCGTCACGGGTTGTAATATCACGTAGACGTGACGTGAACAAATTAACAGTTTCGTCTTAGGTATATTAGCAGCATAATAAATTTTTTTGACACCAAAAACAATTTTCATGCTATAATTACAAAAGTTGAAAAATTATGACATACTTCTATAAAGGAAAATGAAAGTTCATTAACTTTAAAACTAATGTCCATCTTGCTTTGTATAGTGCTTTTTTATCTAATGCAATCCATCCCGGTCGGCAATGAACCTTTTTTTTTTTTTTTTTTGTGGACAAAATAAAAAAGTTAAGATGATACTCTATAATTTTACGTGTATTGTTTATAAAGTGAGAAATAACTGAATGATTACGATATTTTTTATATTAGATAATAAGTTATAGTTTAATTTTACTACTTATTTTAATAAAATTTTAACTTATAATCTTTCATACAAATCAAAAAATTTTTAATTAGTTGAACCGTATTAACAGTAGTCTCCAACGAACGTTTTGTCACTTCTTTAACACATTATGTTTTCGTGGGCTCCACCCAACTGGATCGAAATCTACTTTAACTTGCCTTACTATTTCTTCCTTTAATGCTCTCAACTCTAAGCTACTCAATCGTCCTAGTCCCCCACACACGTTAATTTTCCTGAACCATCACTGTCAATTATCCACTATATAACACGTCAATTTTCTTTATTCCATGTCCAAACCTTCCTAACCAAAAATTGCTTATAGTCCAATTTGTAGCTCTAGTTCTAGCTATATGTTGAAGGACGTCATGAGAATCACTCGTTCCATTTTCCATTTATTACTTCTCAGCTTCCTGATCCTAGCTCTATTGCTAGGCCTGGCCAAGCCAGACCCAGACCCACTTCAAGATTACTGCGTTGCTGACACAAAGGCCCCTCAATCTGTTTATCTGAATGGTGCACCGTGCCTTCATCCAAAGCTAGCAGTCTCTTCCCATTTCACCACATCAGTACTCTCCAAGCCAGGCAACACTAAGGCCAACCCTTTCGGCTTCAATGTCACCCTCACCAACATTGCCAATTTGCCTGGATTAAACACATTGGGCCTGACCATGGCTCGAGTTGACCTGGCGGCGAACGGGCTGGTTCCGCCTCACTCACATCCGCGGGCCTCGGAAGTCACCATTTGCCTCAAGGGCTCTCTCCTTGTGGGCTTTGTGGAGACCTCCAATCGCTTGCTTACCCAGCAGTTACGGGTTGGCGATTCGTTTGTGTTTCCAAAAGGCTTGATCCACTTCCTTTATAACAATGACCCAACGGCCCCAGCACTAGCTATATCTGGGCTTAGCAGCCAGAATCCTGGGGCCCAACTTGCCTCACTCGCCACGTTCACGGCCAAGCCTTATATTCCAGATGTGGTTTTGAGCAAAGCGTTTCAAATTACTAATCAAGACATTGTGAGGATCCGTAGAAACCTTGGAGGGTGAGTAGGCATTTCATTCTGTGAAAGAACAGCAGTGATAATTTTATTTATTTATTTATTTACTAATGAACTCGTGGGTTTCTTTTTTTTTTTTTTTTGTTTCTTTTGTTTTTCTTTAAACTTTTCTGAGTGCAACAAAGAAAAAAAAGTTTGAACTGGGTTCTTATACAAAAACGGCCATTTTGACGCCGCCAAAGAGTCCAACCCGATGTCTTTTAGACCTTGTGGTGCGTCAAAGATGAATTATGATTATTTTTCCTTTGAAACTGGTAGCTACCACTCAGGGGACGAAAGAAGTGAGACATAACTAAAAATTGACCTTCACTTATATGGTTGAGACACAATGTCTCAACTATTTTAAGCTAAATCTCATAAATAAATGAAATCTGTTCACATAATAAAGTAAATTAGACTAACAAAACGAAAATATTGACTCATTTATGTAAAATATACGTAAATTGGTAGCTACCACTCTTGGTTGATAAGTTTGCGTAAGAATAGGGCAATCTAAATGTACATTGATACATAATAAAAAGGTGAATTGTAAAGGTTGGAATTTAAGAATGAGTCACATATTAAACTTTAACATATTTCTTACGAGAAAAAAAAAATAAAACTCATTGATCGAGAGAGTATTAAAAACGCATGTGTTACCTATAAAATTTAATAATGTATTAGAAGAATGAGAGACATTATTTGAAATAATAAGCTTTTATGTTTTACTTATAAAAATTTTGATACTATGTTAGGAAATCACTTAACCTAAAAATTTAAGCTATTAGGTAAAACTAAAAATAGATTACATTCTAAAATTTTTATAAAAAAATAATTTAGATTATATGATAAGAGAAATATGAAAACAAGAGAAGAGAATCGTCGTTTGCCAAAAATATTATAAATTAATGTTATTTATGGTAAGTTTACTAAAAAGCTGAACTTGTATTGAATTTGACCAAAAGTTATTTAAAATTAATTATTGATTGTTGATGTTGAAATTAATTATTTCCATCGCCCTTTTGCATTGTTTGACCTCCTCGTAAAAGGGTTCCACCATTTTTCAAACGAGGTTAATATTTATTGCACATGACAATTCTGGTCACTCCAATCATCGCCCTCCCAGATCTTATTTCTTTTGTTACGTCTGCACCTTTTGAATAATTCAATGTTGCTTTCCGTAGAAAATTGGATTCTTCGTGTTCGGCCAAGTGACTAATCATCCCTAATCGCTTGAAAATTGAAACTCTCGCCCACCCTCATAGTGCTTCTGGCTAGGCAAAAATTCAAAATTAAAGGAGAAGAAAAAATATATTGAATTTTTAACCTCCTCCAAGAAGTTAACTTGTCTTTAATTTGATGGAAAATAAATAAATAAATAAATAAATAATCTTTAGTTAATAATCATCACTAATACTGTATTATTTTTTTGATCCATTAAAATGTTTGTTGGATCATAATTTATATAATAGAGGTAATTCTTTTTTTCTATAAACCCCTCTCCTTTCATCTCATAATTTAAACTTTTTTTTTTTTTTTTAGAAACATAATTTAAACTTAATATCTCTAAAATAAAAATTTTAAACTCTAACCACTAAAGTGTCTCTTGAAAGACGCTGTACTGTTTTCTCATTAATCTAAACAATTAATTTTTATTTTTCTCATACAAATTACTATTTATTTTTTCACACAGTTTTTTTATTATTCTTTTTTTCACAACTTTTTATCAGTCTAAATAATTTTATTTTCTCACAATTTTTTCTCACAACTTTTTAACAATCCAAACACATTATAAGAATGCTCTTGAGATTTTGTTTTTGAGTCAAATGCGGATTTCTTAATGTTTGATAAACTCTAAAAATTGGGTTTTATTTCACTATGAATTTTTCAATTTTCTTTTAAAATATAAAAGAATATAATCAAACAGTTAATTATGTTTGTCTATAGCAAATTTCAGAACAGTCAATTTGCCCATTGTAATAATAAAAGTCAATCGCAATTATAAACGGATCCAAAAGAATTCGTTTGTGTCACGAAAAGTCGCAATTTATACTCGAACCACATTCACACACATGGATGCCCCCGGTGGCTTGAACGGACAAATCAGAAAAGGGGTTGACCGAAAAACCGAAGCATGGCTGCGAATCAGCATATCTAGGCCTGAGCCGCATACCCGGTGTGGAAAACGAAAAGGCCGAGTCCATGGTCAATTGGGGTGTTCATTTTGAAAAGCACTGCCTTTCGGCTTCCTCAAACTTCTGGAATGGTAAAAAGATTAATCAATGCTTAGGATTTGGAATCACAGTTTTTGCGCGAAGGAATAATAAGTGATTCCTGTAAGTGATCGCAAAATATTTGTTGAACAAAAATTATTGCTCCTCATTAGTCAATAGTCATATTTTGGCTTTTATGTTATGCCTCTCCAGTCATTCTCACTCTTTTTTTTTTTTTTTTTTGTTATCAAACAGTCATTCTCACTCCCGTAATCAATCATTCAGTGATAGCCTGGCAAAATGGAAAATGGCCATCCATTTATTGTTCTTTCCCTCTCACTTCCAACTACGTGCTGGCAACCAACACAGACAAACAATAATGAAAGCAATGAATAAGCTAAAAAAAAAAAAAGGTAAAAAGACAGAGCAGCTTGAATCAAATGAACTACTGTGTATATTTCTCTCTGCAATAATCCAATTACATAGAAAGAAATCAAATCCATCAAAATTGTTCCGAGCAGCGGAACCCCAATACAAGGAATTGAAATCCCATATGTAGAGCACAAAATCTCCGAGAAATAACAATCTCAAAGAATTAAAAACAGAAAAAAAAATGATAAAATCTCAACAATGAACCCCCGTCAAAAGTAACTCATCCCAGTGCCAATCTCTAATCTGTACACATACATCAAAAAAAAAAAAGAATTTTCCTGCAATGTGTAAACGAATGAAAAGAAACCAATAATCTAAAAGAATCACCAATAACTAGAATAACCCATCAAAGAATTTGAAGAACCTAAAATTCCCAAAGACTGCTGCTGTTGCTGCTGCTGCTGCTGCTTCAAAAATCCACTATTCTCATACCCTCTGTAAAGATCATAAGGCAGCCATAGATAATCAAGGGGGCAAGGTTTCTTTCCATCAAACCTAGCCCATGGCTTCCCTTTACCACTCCAATGCAACAAGCTAACCGGACCGGGATGCAATGACCGGCAATCGCCCTTAACGTTGTCCCCACCGAGCCCATGCTGGTTCCACCGGTGATGAATAGCCTCCACATTACCGGCGAACTCCAGTAAAAACGGCGGCAACGAACCCAACTCGTAAATCCTCAGTTTCTTCTGCTTCTCCATCCATTTCTCAATCCTGACCCGGTATCCCCCTTCTCTCCATCTCATCAAATTCATTACCATCACACCAGTGTTGAAGTAACACGGGTTCCGGGCATCGAAGATCCGGGGCATACTCGGGTCGGACCAGAACCTTTGCGTGAAATACTTGGTGAAATTGGCGCGACAGTACTCGGGTGCCCCTATGACCCGTGACCCACTTAGCCGCGTATTCCATAGCTTCTGTATGTCATCCACAACCACCAGATCCGAGTCCAGGTAAATGACCCGGCCAACCCCAGAAGGCAGAATGTCCCCGAGATAGTTTCTTGCGTAGTTCAATGGATTCTCCAGGGCTTCACGGACCGAAGAAGAGATCAAATTAAGCAACTTTTCTTCCCTGAATACGTAGACCCGGAAGTTCAGCGAAGGGAAAGTGGATCGGACTAGTCGGGCCAGGAACCGGGGATTCGCCGCCGGGTCGAACTCCGCTGCGATGAAGTGGAAGACCACGTTTTCCGGGCAAGACGCGTGTTTCAGAACCGAGTGGGCGGCGGCGATTGAGCCACGCAGATACTCCGAGTCCAGCGTCATGGCTATGTGCACCCAAGTCGGGTCAGACATATCCACCGTCACTCTATTCGCCGAAGACGAACACTCTATTCCATTCCGGTACGCCGGCGCCTCGGCAAATCGGAATCCGACGTCCACCGGCACCATCCGAATCCCGAAACCAAACCGGGGCACAATAACCAAAACCAACAAACACACCAAAACGGTGGCGGCCAACCGGAAAGGGGCCATAGTCAGAGTTATTAATCTCCTCTCAAAATCAAAACAAACAAATGGGGTTCTTGAAAATGAAAGATTAACAATAAAATCTTTCTCCTTTTTTCAGAGCAGTAATGGCTGGCCGACTGGCTATATAAGATTTTGTATTACAACGAAAAAGGAAAGCCAAAGGAAGGGCAGTTCTTTCTAGAGGTTGGCCACTCCCACACCCACACACACGCGCACACGCGGACGCTCACAACAAATACGAACAATCAACGAAAGAACAGTGAAAAAAAATCAACACGGGGGCTTGAACTGAGTGAATGGGAAAATCTTGGTGGGGTTTGCGTTTCCAAGACGATAACGCGCTTTCCACTTTTCTCCTCCTCCTCCTCTCCTCGATTTTGTGAGTGTGTGCGTGTGCGCGTGTGTGTGAGAGAAAGAGGAGGCGTTTATATAAAAGAGGTGGCCATTTTTACTGAGTTTTTCTTTTGTTTTGTTTTGTTTTTTTTTTTTCTGTGTTCGGGGAAACTGCTTTAATGGCGATTGGGAAAAAGAGACAGTAAAAAGTGGTGTTTATTTGGGGTGGAAATAGGACGCGCCGAGTGCGACGCGTGGGATTGGGTTTGGAGGAGATACGTATTCGCCTTGTGTAGAATTTCAAATTTTGTGATCCTAACGTAATTGCGCGGTTGTTTAAAAACCTTTTACAATTCCCTTTTTTTTTTTTTTGGGTAAATTAAATTTGTGACTTTCTCCTTTTATTAAAATTTGGCCTCTTCTGTTTACTTTTTGCAAAAAAAGTTTCAAATAAACAGGAATATTCAATAATATAATGGCGTTTATTTAATGAAATAATTATGAGAATTCATGCATGCTATGTATCTTGTTAATACATTGAACTTGCTTTCGTGAGATACATGTATTGAGAATTTTGATAAAAATGATTGCTTGGAAATGATTGTATAATTTAATAATCATGTTATTCTGTGCATAAATTTGTAATATATCAAAACCCATTTGATTAGCGCGAAAATTGTTTAGTCTGTGTATGTTTATGTATGTTGGATCAAAAATTGTTAATGTACGTATACTTTTTCAGTTTCACCTTGCCTGCTAGTCATAATTGATAAATGGGATAGAAGCGTATTGACAACTATAAATTAATTGTTGCGGTTTAACAATTAAAATATATATTTGTATCATAAAATTATATATTTAAATTTTTATAAAAATATGAAATGAATTTAAATACACGTTTGATCCTACATGATAATGTGGTTGACTTTTATCAGACATAAAAGATATGTTATCATTTTTTTTATAAATTTAATATAACCGGGTAACTCTCTATACAGTATACTCTTGGTAATTTTTCATGGTAAATTTGTGGGCCGTTACCTATTTTCTTATATTTTAGACAACAAAAAAAAAATATAAACAAAGAGGAGAAGTGACAAAATGCTCCGTCGTTGTCATGGGAGTTTGGTTTTACGAGTCAATTAATAGGGTTGGTCTTCAGTTAATTTACGTTGGCCTGTGACTGTAATTTCCAATGCAAAGTATAATTATTAATGAATACATCGTGTATTGTGTAGGCTTCGGAGAAGTTACGTGGAAAAGTTCGTTCTTGTGCACTGTTTGATATGACATTGCATCATACGGTAATGTCATTGTTATTTCCATTTCTTAAGACTTTATTTATTTTTTGAATGCGCGTTTCTCTTAATAAAGATTCATTTAAGTAATATAATAATAGAGTTTAGTAAAAATATAAAAAATAATTATAAAATAATTATAAAAATAAATTTAATTTTTTTAAAAAAATAAAAATTTTATTTTCTTAAATAAAAGGGTAATATAAATCTAATACCAAATTTAGTTAAAATAACAAATTCAACGCTAATTTTAAAAAGTAATAAATTTAACATTAACTTTACATATGGTAACAAATTTAGTATATTGTAAAATTTTTAGAACATAATTTATCTATTTTGATAATATGACACTAATTTATATGATTATTATATCATCGAAACAGACATATTTTTATAAATCTGTCATTAAAATTGAAAGATTTTATTCATATAAAATCATTACATTTTATATTTATTATCATATGTAAAATTGATACTATATTTATATATTAACCCAAAATAAAATGTTCAATATATTTAGTATTATTTTAAATTTATTTTGTATTACTTTAGAATTTAATTTTAATTTTTTTTCAATTTTTTTTGCTAAAAATACTTTCCGTTATTAATAATTATTTTACCATCATTTTCTATATCCTCTTATTTTTTCTTATAATAATATTATGAAAGTTTGTTGTGTATTAAACAACTATAAAAAGTCTTTTAAGGACAATCTAATTATTTGAATTTAAATTTTTATTTTAAAAATTTTAAATCTAAATTCTAAAAAAAAATAAAATTTATAAAAAGAAATAACTATTTCGTTATATAATTTGTAACATGATGAGTTTCCGAATGGCTATAAAAATGCAAGCAGGGCGTCTTGTTTGCATATCACTTTACCTTCGCGCATCTTTTTTTTATATCCACTTTACGTTCTCCATCTCTAACTAATAAAACGAATAGCAAACAAGGTTAACGTGGACCTCTCGGTGTAAAAACGTTTGTTAGAATACTTTATTAAAATCTTGTTATCTTATGTTTGATTTCGGATAACTTTGTTCTTATTTTTTAACCTTTTATATCTAATTTAAAAAAAAAAACTATTTGTTGGTTAATATCCTCATTTTTTCCCTTCACAAAGTGCGTTTTAGGAATCATTAATCATTATGCTTTGATTTTATTAAAATAGCTTATTATCTCCAATAAAATGGAAATAACTTCACATGTGGAGATCGTCCACAAAATGGCCCCAAGTTGGCCTCTCAAATTATTGAAAGCAAAAAGATTAAACCAATTGAATGCGTTCTCATGCATGTATGATTACAACATTGCATAACTCGCCGTGATTAAATTAAGCATTCGAATTCTTATTATTTGGCTAATGACCTAGGAATTAAGGTTTTATCTAAGGTTCTCAGCACCGAACTGGAAAGCTGAGAGGTTCAAGGTTTAAGGTTCAACTGATTCGACCGGTAAAACTGCGGTTAAACCGGTAAAATCGGTATTTAATATTAAATATATAAAAATTAAATTTTTATATAACTTATATAATTATATAAAATGTTATATTATATAAAAATGATAATAAATATTTAAAGTAAAGTGTATTTTAAGAATTATATTAATATTTATATATATTAAGGATATTACAATTAGTATATTTAACAAAATATAATTTATAAAAATTAATTGAAAAAATAATATTTATAAATAGTGATTAAATATTAATTTTTAAATTTTAAAGATTAAATTGAAAATTTTAATCAATTGAGGACTAAATTAAAATTTTTAGTTAAAATTAGAGTTTTAATTATAATTTAGATAAAATTTTGGGTCAAATTATAATTTAAAATTTTTTGATTTAAATTGAACTGGTTCAACCGGTCCGATTTTTTGCCGGTTTTCTCGATTTTTGACCGATTTTTTCGATTTTTGACCTTCGGTTTAGTCCGAATTTCATTTTTAGGCTTGAACCGGACCGAATCTAGGACCGGTTCCCAATTTTTTTAGTTGAACCGGTTGGTCCGGTCCGGTTCTTAATTCATTGGTTTTATCACATAATTTAATCACTCAAGCATTAAGCTTTCATTCAAAACAACAAAAAGGAGAACAATAAATGGACTTTTCTTTTTTTCAATTTAAATCACATCAGGAAAAGGGGGGCAAAATAAGATAAAATGTAGTATCGAATAGGGTAGAGTCAATTGCAAATTGCCTAACAAATGCACTCATTGCCAAAAAATGGAATCAATCAATGTTAGGCAGGCAAATGGGAATTTGGAATGGTCCATAGAAGGGGAGTATGGGTTGTTGAGAAAGGAAAAAAAAAAGTACTTTTCTTAGTTTTTTTTCTCTCATCAACCAATATTTCAAGAAAATAAGGTAATTATAGGACATATGTACATAACTAAGAATAATTAGTAAAATAATACTGTTTTTTTATTTTGTTTTCCATTAATATACTTTGTATATATTATTCTAATAATTTTATATTATTTTATTAATTATTTGTGTCTGCATATTTATTTTTATTAATAGATACCGATTAAAATTTGACTTTGTACTCTTCCCTTCCAGTTCCTCGAAACAAAAACGAAAGTTCATCCCTTCCAGTCTTCCACTAATGCAATGCCAGCTGGGCCTCGGCAGCAGCCAGCTGTGTCTGCCGAACAGAATCTTCCAGATTGATGGCTAAGATCAAGCCTGCCACTTGGCAGCGACCCCACACACTCATCTGTCTTTGGTTGGATCCTCGCCCACTTGATCATGTGCTCCCCAATTTACACCCAATTTTGAGTTCTTTTTTGGGGGGGTAATTTTGTATTAAAAATGTTTGCAAAAAAATCGAAAAGAAAATTTTTGTGTTCAAAGCATGGAAGCTGGAATATGCCGCAGCATGAAATACTCTGTTTGATTGGTGTTTGCCAGATTAGTTAGTCAATGTTCCTTTTTAATTGCATGCACTGCACGGCTGCTCTAGTGTACTGTCCCTTTTTGTTAGGCTTCTTTGCCTCGGCCAGTCCATTTAATGGATTATCGTCAATAAAAAATCATGAGAGCCCTACAATAAGGAGATTTAAAATAATATTATTCCTTAGGTTAAATTCCAAAATAACAAAAAAAATTTATTTTATTAAAAAGTTTCCCAATTTTTAAAGTTACAGTTACAATATTTTTTTTTTTGTAAAATTAGTCATTAACATTTTTTCTGCCGATGACTTTAATTTTTTTTGTTAATTAACATTTAAATGTATTATATCAGCATGTTGTGTTGGTTAATCAACATTAACTTAGATGTTATGTTATCATTTTTATGACATTTTTTTTTTAAACTGCAAAATTGTAAAAAAAGATTCCAATAAATAAAAAATATAAACTGTATATATATATACATTTCGAGTAAATTAAATATAAGTATACTTATATTGATTAGCGTTTTCTAGATTCCAAAAACTCGCTCAATTCTCGATTAGTGTTTGTCGTTCATTAATCAAACAAACATGCCCGTCCGTATGGTTTTGTTTGAAAAGGATCTTGGGCTCCCATTTTTGACAAGGTTTATAGAATTAAATTGCAGCTTATCCTGATTAAAGTTCCAATACTGGAGTTTAGTTGTAATGAAGTAATTAGTGTCTAATTCAAAGTGCGACGACCTTCTTTTAACTGAATCGAATGGGTCAACTTAATATGAATTAGTCAAAAATTGGATGATTTTTGTATGGGTGGAAATTAAACCAACTTGTAATAGCACTTGAAATATCAATATATATATATGTGTGTGTGTGTGTGTGTGTGTGTTACTCCAAAAATAATATTTTCCAATCCTAAGAAAGTATTACATTCAAATTCAATATTTTCAAAGTCCACATTTTAAAAATTCAAAGAGTTCACAAAGATTTTCTCTTCACTCTTTAAAATTTTTTATGCTTGTTTTCACGGAGATAAGCAGTTGACTCAGCAACTATGCCCATCAACTTCAGAAAAAAAATTAGTACATCAAAATGCATATTGACTTATAATGAATTTTAAATAAAATTAATAACTTCGTGCCTAAGTTACCACTACTTGGCATCTATGCTTCCCAACAACTTGGAAAGCAATTTATATCAATTTATTTTTTAATATATTGAGAGACTCATTGGACCGTGAGTTATATAATAAGAATAATTCTTTCTATTCTCATAAACTCCACACCCTCCTTCCTAAAATTAGAATTCAGGACTTTCAAAATAGAAATTTTAAGTCTTAACCAACGCCGTGTTACTAAGGGACCAAATTGTATTAATTTATTAGACCATCTTATCTTCCTCCTTTCCCTTACAATACCACTAAAAGAAATAATGCTAACAATATCTTTGCATTCTAAACTATACCTAATTGATATTCTTCTATCTGGTAATGTATGTCCATATGTGGAAGGTGAATGCTTTGTTTATTGAGATGACATTAGCTTTCATAAGATTTTATTCACCTAAATTAACAACTTATTAACGACCCATAATTTTAATTAATGTGCTGCTTCAACTAATCAAAACTTGAAACATTAAAACCTTAAAATACACCGCATATGTCATTTACTTAAGGGCATATGGGAGGATTCAGTCATTGAGAGTGATAGTTTACTTATAAAAATAAAACATAAATATACAATGTTCATACTGGATAGTGGCATGGTAGTTGAATTTATATGTTTCATAGCCCATACTTAACAATTTGGTTGAAGTCCTACGATTTTTTTATTTTTATTTTTATTTTGCGGAGCAAGGTAGAAGACAACAAAGCCATTTGCCTGCACTAAAATTTTTATTTTGTTCACACCAATTTTTCCACAAATCTTTTTATTTGTATTTGCTATCAGAATTTGCTGAATTCGTGACTGTTTGAATTTAAATAAACAAGGTTCCAAGAAAAAGCATACAAGGGTTGGCAAGAAGCAGTGGCAAGGACTTTGCCAGTATCTCATCTTTCTCTTCTCACGTGGCTGAGACTACTCATACTGAGACCAAAAAGAAGAAAAAATATAGAAAAGCTTGTAGGTATTAGTTGGATTTAGTTTTAGATAAGATATGTAAAGCATGAATTAAGAAATTGTTTGAGGCATTGCCATTGATTGTAAACAAGAAAAAGGGGTCCAATTTGATGTAGACATAAATGATGTGTCAATGCATTCCCAATCGCTGGATATCAACTAAGATTTTATGATCGAATGGCTGCAGATGCCCTCATGGTACACACTCTTACACCAATTATTTCAAAAACCAAAAATAAAAAAATAAAAATTAGTTATGGGGTGGCATAATTTTGTAGTAGAACAGCATGCCAAACACTAACAAATTGGACGGCTATTACATCATTCATGTGCAAGGGTATGCTATTGAACAAAATTCCAGACTTGGGAATTTATATAACCAATTACGAGACAAAGACAAATAAACAGAAGATGCTCATTTACTTGGTATAAGTGACGTTTGCAAACTTTGAATAGATCCCACGAAGCACGACTCTTTGTAAATCAAAATTAAGTAACTAAGAGATGCCATGACTTTGCCACTAGCCCCCACTTCTTTTAACAATCAGTTTTGTGTTGTTGGACAGTTAAACCCGAAAGGAAAGAGAAGTATTATAATATATGGGGAATTAGGTGGAATTATTAGTTGCTCTTCCCTTAATCAGAGTTTGTTAGATATTGAGATTCTGAGAAGCAACCAACTTGCCATTAAATAAGCACTGAAGAGTTCAGACCGAAGGAAACACCAATTTATTTCTTCAAGACCTCGTTTTGGGAAAGCAATTAAACTTTTGTTATCCTTCCCATATATGCTGCTAGCAGCCTACTGCTGCCTATTTTTGCATTATTAGTTATCAAAAAAATCGATAAAATGATGTTGTAGGAATGTAACTAATCATCCATATGTGAGACAAGCTAGGATTCACGAGCTAATGTTTTGATTTTTATAAAAAGTAACCATCACTTGAATACAAGTTTATTCCACATGTAATGCCCAGACAACGTCAAAATTAGATCTCACATAATAATGAATCAATTTTTTACCATGAAGAATATGGCTAACGAAAAATTTAAGTGAACAGAAAAAAAAGAAGACGCAAAAAAGACAAAAAAATTTATTTATATAACTAATTGGTTTATTTATACAACAAAATACTGAGTTATTACAATAAAATTTAAAAATATTTTTTATCTATTTTTTATTATAAAAATTAATCATCTTATTGCATAAATAAATCAATCGTTTGGACAAACAAAATTTTTTATTTTTTTCGCGTTTTCATTTTTTCCGTCCAGGTAATAACCGTCTATGGCTAATATTATGCGGTGGTTCGAACTCTATCCAACGTCAGTATTAAACTTCCACCTGTGATAATATGTAATCGTTTTCCATAGAAATCATTAATGAGACTGATTTGGTGCCGATTCTTAATGTTATCTAGCTTATGAAAAATAAACAAATTGCATTACACATTCGCATAATCACTGTTCAAGCCCTTATCTTTTGGACGGTAGGAGGGCAGCTGAATTTATCAAGTAATGGCATGTTAATTTACTTAGGGAATAATTTATTGATAATACAGTAAGGATAATGCAGTTGGTGTGTACTGATGCAACGTAATTTAATTAAAAAAATTATTACTTAAAATAATAAAATATTATAAAAATTATAAAATATATTATATATATTTTACGTATTACTCACCGCATTGTTACGCAACTAAACTCGTTTAATTACGTGGACAGAATAAAAAGATTGTCGGAAAGCGAGAAGTTGGGAAAGTAGGAGTAGGCCCCAGTTGGCGTGTATTTTATGGAATATAAATAGTGACATTGGATACTCTGGAGACTTGACTTTGAAAAGAATGGTGCTCCGTGGCAGCGTGTGTGCATGTACCAATGGCCACGGTTTCCACGAGCGATGCCAAAAGAAAAGGCTAAGGAGCGCTACGCAAGCCAGATGGTGAAACCACGGACAGGGACGGTGCCTGATGTTTCTCGAACGTCATATGAAATTTTATTATATTCTGCCACGTTGAAATTAAAAACCCCAGAATTCAGAGTCTGATAAAGAAGGGAGGGCCACCCCAAAAAAGGGCACACCGTATGTGCCATGTGGCCAAGTGGGCCCTGAGCTTCTTTTTTAGCTGCTTTGTTGGTCCCACGGTTTTGCATTGCAAGAAATCCAAAGTGATAACCCCGGATTTTTGTGGGCCGGTGGCAAGCCTTTTTAAGTTAATTAGTTTTAGTTTTAAATTTTTGTAAAAATAATTTATGAGATTAAATTTATAATATGTATTAATTGATAAGTTTTAATTTTTAAGTGTATTATTGAATTTGAGTGAATGTCTTTCGTTTAGTTACAGTATTAAAAAATTTTAAATTAAAGTATAATAAATTTAAGGGGCCATGAGGTAAAGATTTTGAACATTCACGCGGCACCGCATGTCCGTGAGACGAGCGTCGTTCTTGGCCCTCCCACCTCACAGCTTTTACATGAACTGGTGTAGAGTACACCGAATAGGATTTATTACTCGCAAAAAAAAAAAAAAAAAAACTAACTTTTCAGATTTGTATTAATTTCAGCTTTAATTTCTACGACTTTCATCGTTAAAGTAAAATTTTAAAAAAATAAAATTTATTTTTATGGTCTCACATTCTAATCCCATAAAAAAATATGAAGATTATTTGTAAAAAAAAATACAAAATATTTTTTTTTACATACTCTCATTATATAACTCATAATTTTATAATTTGAATTTATAACATATGATGTAACTTATATAATATTTATGAGAATATTTAGGTGAATCAGAAATTTTATCCAAGATATTATTTAATTATTTTAACTGTAGCACTTTGTTTATTTTTTATCCAATAAGAGGCTCATTAAATCATAGGTAATGAGCTATATAAGAGATTGCTATTCATATATTTTTATAAATTACGTATTTTTTTATAATTAAAATTTGAGACATTTAAAATAAAAGTATAAATTTTAATCATCAAAATATTTTTTGAATTATTTCATTTTTTATGATAATGGGTCACTCTGCCAGAGCTGCAGCGGTTCAATTTGTTTTCAGGTTTTAGCTCCATTGAATTTAGAACAAATGCAATAGCCCACCCACCAGACTCAGTTTTTCATTTTTTTTTTTTTCTATTTCTAACAATCTTTTTTTTTTTATGTTTATATTTATTGCTTTTTTGGTAAAATAAATGCCATATGGTATAATTTTTTTTTACCACCTCCAGTGTCGTCATTTGTTTGATCCACGTTATATTGCTGATATATATATATTTGCTTGTTAACCTATTTTAGAAGGGCAGTACAAAGGACAAGCAATCAAGCACGGAGAAGAAAAATAAATATAGAAAAGAGTATTATTAGAATACTTTATATAAATAATAATAAATAATTATACAATTTTGTTAGTAATATTTAATAAGTTTTTATTTTTATTTTTTATAAATTCAATCATGTAATTATTTATGTCATTTTATTTCAAATAAATAAAGATGAATAATGAGAATTGAGATCATGACTAAAAAACAAAAAAGAAAAAAAACCGAGAATAAAGTTAAGCTAAGGTAATGAAACTCAATCAAACATAATAAAGAACATAATTATCAAAAAACAAAAAAACATAATTATGATTTGCTGTTTACGTGGCTTGCCGTACCGACTATTTGTTCGTTTTGGGCCACAGGCACAAACCCCCTTTCCATAAGACGCCAAATTTGTTTGACGGATGGACATAATTTATGAGGAAAGGCCAAATTATTAGGAACATGACACGAGAAAAACAAGCTAATATGCCAAGTTATTGGTTGCATACAATTCAATGGGCTAAACCGGTGACTCACTTATAAAAACCGAGGAAATCAGAAGAGGGTCTAAGGGATAAATAAAGAGAGATAAGCTACGTAACTACGGAATAGTAAATATAAAATTAATACATAAAATTTAAATTTTTAGATTAAAAAAAAATTATTGAAACTGCGTGCATTCTACATACTGCAAATCATGTGTGTTCGTAGCCACGCCCCAAATCGAAATAGGAAGTAATAATCAGACCAAGGGGAATGACTCTCCTCTTGGTTTTTTTTACAAGGCATATATGGCAGTTCTTTGTTACAACTTACAAGGCAATGTACGGTTTTTGTTTTTTTAAATTAGTCGATTGTAATTGAGAGAACTCAAGACTTTTAACTTGAAATTTTTTAATCTATTTGATAAAAAATAATAATAATAATAAAACCTGGACGTTGGCATTTGGCCTGGGAAGGAAGGAGAAAACGAGCAACGAGTTTGGGCAACATAGTTGTTGGTGACAGATCTCCGCACTCAATGGTGTTCTTTTATTGTTCCGCCGCTCACGTAGAAGGACATCAGGGAATGGAAAAGCTACAAACATCCAAGATTTAATTATCTTTCTCTCTCATTAACACGAGCAAACAGTATTAGAATCTACGCCTACATGTCTTGTCTCAATAACACCAAGAAACAGTATATTACAACCTATAATTCAAAAGAGCTGCATGAAATAGATGCAGCTAATTTTACGCGCTCTAGATGTAAATATGTATTATTATAATTGTTAGATATACACTTGTGTTTCCGTCCTGACATTATAATTATGTATTGAGAGATTAAAAATATACAACGGTCATAATGATGCAATACATGACGTGTGTCTAACCGAAACAAATTAATTGTGCATGGGACTGAAGCGTGAAGGAACGTTACGGTCCGATTATTACACATGCTCGGTTGCGTATTAGACGCTAATGTAAGATTTATACGTCCTGAGATTCCCAATCCTGTAGCCCCATGACTTGGCCTTTCACAATTGGGTTGAAAACCCAAACGCACATATCACCAGCCCACTACAAAGAGCCTTATATTTTCAGCCCATCAAACGCGTTACTGACGCTACTCACTATATGCTGTTGTACTTTGTACAAACCTTCCTCATTAGATTTGCATTAAAACGCATTTCTCAGTACCCACACGCTGGAACCTAAAAAAGAACAATAACTTATCAGTTATTAAGCATGGGACTGCCAGTGCTAGACTCTGCCTGGCATCCAAAATTTTGTCACACTTCCACCAGCTTGCAGCCTCATCAATTGCACGCAAGAACGATGTATCACAGTGCAGCTACATTAGCATAGTAGAATGGTACATTGTCAACGAAGCAAGCAAAGACGCATAATGAATGCTCCAGGAATTTTGACACTGACATCTGGTTCAAAATCACGATAGCATGTTGTAAACCATACAGAACGCAATGCTGCAGGAACTTGCGGGAGAAAGCCATTAGGCAGAAAGATTTCAGGTTTAAACGCGACTGACTAATGCGCAGCTATTGTCATAATCGATAAATAGCAGCAGGCATACTCACAGAATACCAAGACACTGGTAAATCTTTTGCTCTGAAGCACATCAGAAACCTGCTCAATGACAATCATGGAATCAAATCGCAGCTCCTCTAAAGAAACTACACAAGGAAAATGCAAGTGTCCCCACAACCCGGGGAAAAATCGGTCTTCTATACAGAAGGAAGCTTCAAAACAAAATCGAAAGCCCAAAAAAGAGCCATATTTGCGACATTTATTGTATCTTTTGCTGGTACTGATGGTGGGAAGAGAAGGATTTAAGGTTCGAGGTGTTGAAGAATTGTTACATTTAAGTTTATGGAAGCACAGCTCTAATTTCTTTCCTATCTGCTCCATAGGCCTGCAATAAAATTGTGGACCATCAGTACCAGTGGGAAAATATCACTAGTAAACTAAAGAACTAATGCCCCATGCTAAAAAAAGAAAGAGCTAAAATGTTCCAAATGCAAGCTCATTATTTTGCAGATGAGTGCGAGAAGAGACAATAGATTCACACCTCTGGAGTGAACTAGAGATTCCTGAGATAATAAATAGATTACTGATGCTAGACAAAGACTAATTTAATAATCTTTCTGTATATTGCCATGAGATCAATTTAACAATCCCGTATGATTGTGCTTCCACAGAGTGGTTGATAGGTTATCTATTTCATAAAGGAAACTGTATGTGCTTCCAATAATAGTGTTGAGGCATTAAGAACCACAGAATAGAGATGTAATAACCTAATTATCGGTTCATTGCTGTAATCAACCACCCATCTTTTCCTTTTCCTTAGTGTCGCGAATACACACAGCCAATTTGCCCCTATGTTTAAGCCTGGAATATCACTGGTGCAAAGGCAATGGCATTTTATCAACAGAAGGATTCTCTCACTGCAAATGGTACTTGACAAAAACATGCCAGGCTACCATGTGCCCATGGTAGATGTTGGATGATGATGATTGTCAAGCAATTCACATTGGTTGGTTCTCAGACGGTGAACCACGCGGCAATCAAAGGGAAGTTGTATGCACTTCGTACATGCACGTTAGAGTGCATGAAAAGAATTATGCACTCTAAATGCCTTGTACTTTCAAAAATAAGGATATTTGGTTGGCATATTGACTAACTCATAAAAGGATACTTTAATTGAAAACCAGCTTCACATTTAGGCACATAAACATCCCCAAAAGATGTTATATCGAAAAAATTCTTCTGACAATAAATTTCAAGTTAGCAGATACTCCTGATAGACTGATTAAAATAAATGACCTTTTCCAATGTTCAGTATTAGACATATGTAGCCATTGGGGTAGTCCTATGTAGGTCTACTGACCATGTTCAGTATTAGACATAAACGACCTTTTCCATTGGGGTAGTCCTATGTAGGTCTACTGACCATGTTCGGGTTTGGAATCGGTCAAATCTGGAACTGGAACCGGACAACAGTTTTGAATTGAACAAGAATTGCAGGGGACAAGACTGGTTAATGTTCTTACAAAAAATGAAGCCAGAACAGTGATCTGGTTAGGTTGTGAACCGAATATTTTTTTAAAGAAAAATGTGAATTTCATATGTTGATCATATAATTATTTTAATATTTAACAAAACATAATTTCTAAACATTAAAAATAATTTTAAAAAAATTTTCTATGAAAATGTTACTACAAAATTTTAATATATTAATTCTTTGAAAAAAGGAATGGCCAGATTTGAAATGGAACCGGCCTATAATCGGATCCAAAGTGTCCCCAGCCATCTAGGTTCCAGTTCCTCCAACCACAGATCCAGGAGAGGTTGCTCAAAACCAAAACTGGAACTGATCCAAAGTCCAATGGCAAGGTTCCATTGAAATTTCATGGTGTAGGCAGTCAAAGGTTTAACCTCTAATCCAAATACTCCATTGAACCAAACAAAAAAGTGAAAGAATTCATTACCTCAACTCCCATGCCTTTCACATACACATTCATGAATAGTTCAGAAGGATCCGGCATTGGACTTTCCTGTAAGCATGAATTGCAAAAGAGGAAGAAGGGTATCAAGACATTAAAGATCAAAAGATGAAGCAAAGGAAACTAGAACTGAGCGCCATAAAACATTAAAGCAACAAAAATAGAAAGCACTCAAAACTATAATAACAGATGCTTCTTACCTTTGCTTGAGCAATGGCTTCATCTACTTCTTTTCTCACTTCTTTCTCAATATCCTGAGCCGTAAGAAAGAAGAATGTTCACATTTCAGTTATAACTTTGATATTCAATTTGTGATGACCAAGCTCTGAACTTGAGGGCACAGAACTTCCTCGAGGAACAAAGGGAGGAATATAGCAAATATATGATCCATAATGATTAAACAAAAAAGATAATTTAAAACAAAAATGCCGATTTGTGCAGAAGATAGCAATTCAATCAACTCATTTACCTTTAGCTCTTTCTCGGTAGTTAGGTCATGACTTAATATCAATTTTCACAGAACTTCCTCGAGGAACAAAGGGAGGAATATAGCAAATATATGATCCATAATGATTAAACAAAAAAGATAATTTAAAAAAAAAATGCCGATTTGTGCAGAAGATAGCAATTCAATCAACTCATTTACCTTTAGCTCTTTCTCGGTAGCTAGGTCATGACTTAATATCAATTTTCTTATTCTCTCAATTGGATCACGCTCCTGAAGATCATACCACAAAGGAGAACACATAAGTGAATTATATACAATATTAGCAAGCTTTCACCTTTAGAAACAGCAGGGCAGAGAAAAATGCAATAACCTGTCTCACGCCAGAAATCTCATCACGGGTACGATAGGTGCTCCCAGGATCTGACATGGAATGACCATGATACCTATAGGTATCCATTTCAAGTATCTGAATCAACCATTAAAAGAAAACCAACAAATAAATCAATTCCTATGCAGTGACAATAAAATGTCCGAATGCCAGCAAATATTAGTCAATTTTTCTTCAAGAAGAGATCAAGAATAGCCTACAAGTATATAGAATGCGAACAGAAGTATGTGGATTAAGTATCACTCTTCTCTAAAATTTTATTCTGAAGGCAAATCAATCACAAGACTAAGTACCCATAACCACACACAAAGGAGAACAATCAAACAAGCCTTGATACGTGAAAAATAACATACACCAGCTAGTAAAAGCATGACTTTTGTTTAACCAAACAAGTCCTTTAAGTTACCAAAGAAATTTATCAATCACAACTATCGGCTCTACAATTTTACTCCAAAGGTGAATCAACCATGATGCTAAATACCCAACTGCACTCACAAAGGGGGTCAAACAATGCCTTAATGCCTCAAAAAACTAGTCACAACATGATGTTCATTTAACCGAAAAAAGACCTTTAAATTGCCGAAGAAAATTAGCTATTCCAACTAGCTAGGATCAGTTGTATTGAACCTCCAAATAAGGTATGATAAAACTACAAAGATAAAATTATCAGCAAATGCTCAAAATAAAAATCTAGTAATTTAACAAAAAGTAAAAGCCATGACCACAATGAAAAAACTGGAGAAGAAAATGACATTTGTTCTTTTATTTTCAATAATTACATTCAGCAGTAAGAGCCAAGCCACATCAACAACAAACTCTATAAAGGAGTTAAGAATATCAAAAAATCATAGTGGGCTATAAAGAACTTACAATGGGTCCATTCTTTAAGACGTGCTCCTTTGCAAATTTGCATGCTTGTTTTACAGCAAGAGCATCCATTCCATCCACCTGTTATAAAAGAAATGAAATATGTTTAGGACATCAGGTAACAGTCCAGCCTCAATTGTAAGTTTTAAATTAAAATGATAATTTGCCATTCCCGTTCCATTCCCATTCTCAATTGTAAGTTTCCAAATGCCAAAATCACTTAATTATGCCACAAAGTTAAAAAAGAAAATAACAACCAAAATCAATCAACAATCCTGCAGGAGGCCACCAAAACTCCAAAAAGACCCAGAGTGAGGCTCAGTTATTCCCTCCCAACTTTTTTTTGACAAATTTATTAATGGCTCAAAGTGGAAATCTAAAACAGCTTATACAAACTGCCAGCAAACACCAGAAAAAATCGAGTGGCGCTGAACTCCTTTTAAAAAACTGTAAAGATAGTTGTACAATTGGTGCTATTTGACAACCAAACTTTATCATAAAATAAAGAATGCATACAACAACAGACTAGCACATATCAAAAGCTCACCAATTCCTTAACTGAAAATGGAATCAGCAAATTCTTGTCCTATTGCAGATATTTCGATTACAATCACTCAGAGTATTCATTCTTGCAGTAAACTTCAATCAATTCTTCATTTCCAGCTAAACATAACAGGTCACTGTACACCATTTTGCAAAATCTTTATGCTAAAGCCTACAATGGAAATCTTTATGCTAAAGCCTACAATGGAGCACCCCTCCTAAAGTTCCGTGAAACTACAATTCACTCAATACTAATTAACATGAATAATTTTAAATTTTGATGGAAATCGGACCAGAGAAAAAACCATCAAGTTTATCAAAACCATAACAGTCTTGCAAATGATGGTCATTGATCATAAAGCTCAAATGCTTTGCAGACAGAAATTCACATGGCACTATTACAACACGATGAACTAAACTCTCGAACTAACCATTTACTTTCCAGATAGCACAATTATCTGGATGCACATAATCTATTAACATCCACAAGCCCGCCACTCGAATCCGCAAATGAAAAAAAAAAAAAAAGGGTAACCTTTAATCCAGGAACATAATCACCACGCTTGTAATATGCTGGATTCTTCGCAGCTCTCCACTCCGCCGTTCCCATCCCATCTGCACAAAAGAATCCAATCAAAATCAATCAAATGGCACAAACGAAACACAATTCCGTAGAAAAAAATAGTGAAAATTGAGCTAAATTTGGATTCAATCTCATTACAGTGATTGTTCTCGCAGACCAAAATGACAGGTAGATCCCAAAGCGCGGAGATATTAAGAGCTTCGAACAACTGTCCTTGATTGGCCGCACCGTCACCGTACAGAGCAAACGTCACCGTTTCCTCCTTTGAATACTTCTGCGCGAAGGCCAATCCGCAACCTAGCGGCACTTGAGCTCCCACAATGCCGTGGCCGCCGTAAAACCCGGCGTCCTTCTTGTAGAAATGCATGGACCCGCCTTTCCCATGGGAGCAACCCGCTCGGCGACCCATGAGTTCGGCAAAGACCTCGGGCAGGGTTCCGCCGCGGCTGAGGAAGATGCAGTGGTCGCGGTAGGCGGTGATGATGCAGTCCTTCTTAGTGATGGCGGCTTCCATGCCGACGGAGACCGCCTCCTGGCCGTCGTACAGGTGGCAGAAGCCGCGGATGAGCTTGGCCTTGTAGAGGGAATCCGCGGCGATCTCCATCCGCCGCATCCTCGCCATGCCGCGGAAGAAGGAGAGGAGCTCCTGTGGGTCGGTCTCAACGGAGCGCGACGGAGGCTCGCATTTGTGCGGTGTGAAGGGAACGGAAGTCTCGACGGTGAGTGGATCCGTGGAGGAGGAGATCGTCCGGCGGCAGGAAAAGGCGCCGGCGGCGGCCGTGCAAAGAGGTTTCAGGAGATTTGATCTGGAAGACGCCGAAGCGAGGTGCGTTAGAGCCATATCGACCGTCTGATTCTGGATCGGTGGGGGCAAATCGGGCGGCGGGTATATTTTAAGGGAGGCGAAGCAAGAAGTTTAGGTGACGGGAAGTAGGAGAAAAACAACGGTCTAAAAAGGGTAGATATGCATGTGCGTAGCTTTTTCAGCTACTAAAAAATGGCAATTACAATGACTAGTCAGAGTTTGAGCAGCCGCTTTGACGAGAAAAGAGCAGCTGGCGGTATTTTATGTTATATTTCGTTATTTTTTTTTTTTGTTTGTAAAATGAGAAAATAAAAGTGTAATGGAGCCGTTGTAGAGCAAGGTGGCTTAGGCCATCACGCCAATTCACAGACGAACAAATGTTGTACGAGGACTACAAAATCACTAAAAATAGACAGGGTAAAGGAACGCGCTGGGATGGCAGACATGGATTTCGAATGGAACCTGTTTTTTTTAGTTGAAGAATCTTAGTATGTTTACACAAATAAGAAAGGGTTTTTTTACGTGATCGGAGAAATTAGTTAGAAAGATTTTTGTAATGCAATTCGTTAGATTTATCGTGTAACTATTTTGATTATAAATGCAATTAAACGAGAGAAAAAAATTATTATTTTTTTGTTATACAATAAATCTAAGTGGTTGCACAATATATCTAACAGGTTGCAGTTTTGAAAGATCTTCTGGCAACTTCTTCTCCTGTCGTACAACTGTTCTTAATAAGAAAAAAGTGCATACAGATTTAAATGATTATATAAGTAATAAATTTTTTTAATAAATACATACAAATTTTTGTTATTATTCTTACACACTTACATTGCACATTATAAACTTAAAAAAAAAAAAGAAAGAGACGTTAGATTATATAATACTCACGTCATCATATTACCTTATCGCCTTTTCCTGTTTTCCTAACTTTGTTAATTTTGTACCATCCAGTAACGATCATCGAGAGGAACCGCATTAATTGCAGTAATTAGAAGAAACGTCTTCTAACCACAAGACTTGGTTCAAATTTCAGTCATATCCTTCATGCTTTCTCCCCCGAACATCAGGCTACCATTTGTCTACGAAGTATTTTTCTTTGAAAAAAAAAAAATTGGCATGTTTCCCTAATTTGATGTAAGCAATTGCAGCGAAAAATTAAGCAAACGTGAAGAACTCTAGTATGCATGGATCAGTGTTTCTGTTAAGTCCATCTGAAACTGAATTCGCAGTAGTTGCTTGGAATGCGTTTGTCTTTTGTACTTCACAACGTAGTTTAATTTTAAATAATAATAAAATAATTATATAATTTATTTAAAAATATTTAATAATTTATTTATTTTTTATATCGTTATTTTATTATTACTTAAATATTATTATCTATTTCTGTAGAGTGTGGTGCAATTCTTAGAGAGAGACTTTGTCGACGTAGATTAATAAAGGCTGATGCACCCTGTATAGTTTTTTTTTTTTCTTTTTTTTTATTGTAACCTATATAAGCAAAAAAAAGAGAGGATAAGAAGAGTATAGTAAGAGTTAAACTCTTAAACATACTCTTAATTAATAAGATCAGCGACTACTTTAATTAATACTCAGGATCACATCTTAGATGGTTTGAGAAGCTTTTCTTAATCAGATATACAGAGAGTAATAAAATATTATTACTATTTTTTAATTTAAATTTTTTCTTGAAAATGGCTTGACTTGTTATTAATCAAATTAAATATGTAAATAATTGATTATAATGTGCAATAAGTTCTACACAATTCTATCAATTTCGTTATACAATTGTACATTTAATCAATTTGACACTGTTTCGGAAAAATCAAATTTCAAAAAAGAAATAACTTTTTTACGAAAAAAGTACAGCAGTTATCGAGAACTTCGAGTGAGTATACACCGAGCCATTATTTTCATAAATTCGGGTTGGATTTAAAAAAAATTCGACAAAAAAATATATTTTTAGTGAATCTTATTTAGTATATACAATTTATATTTTAGAGTAATATTTATCTAAATTTAAGTTTTAGTTTTTTAAAAAAAAAATTAGAAAGAAATTTTTTTGTTCACAAATCTCGTTTAATACCTATACTTTATATTCTAAAATAACATCCATTTAAATCCAAATTTTCATTTTGTAAATAAAAACAAAAAAAACCATTATAATATGTCTCGGGATGCACCTAACAGTACCCTTTCTTTTATTACTCTTGCCGAAAAAAAGCTCGGTACATAAGCTAAAAAAATAGGGTATAAGATTGCTTCAAAAGGCCCTCAAATAGCTGATGTAGTTCTATGTTCATGATCCAGTTGCAACCCACTCCATTTAATCAAGTACGAGTTTCCTTGTAAAACTGCAACGTTCCAATGGCTTCTAATGCTTTCTTATGGTAGTGAACCTTTGTCTTGTTGATGTTATTGTTTTGGATGAAGTTCATTTTCTGAGTGATCCATCTCGGGGTGCGGTGTGGGAGAAGGTGGTAACTGTGGTATGTTATCTTGGATCTAACATTTTGCTCGAATCATTTTTTTTCCCCTTGTGGTGGATCTAACATTTTACACCATGTTCACTAACTTCCAATATGCAGATAAAAATACGCACAATTTTTAGTATGTATATCTTCTTTAAATTTAGGAGAAACGGTAAGATTATTTTATTGTGATTTGAAGATTATAAGTTCGCGTTACCAAATGTTGTCAATTTTTCAGATCTCGGCATATCAAACCCTTGTGCACTGAGAGTAGGAACTGCATATATTAATTTGCAAGAATAGAATCTCTTATGATATTACAATTACTGATTCTCATGGGATGGTCCTGAATTTTCAGGTTAAAACATGTGGCAGAGATACCCTGTTTTTAGTTGGCTAATTTTCAGCAAGGTTCTCAGAACCGAATCGGTTATTAAACCGGAAAGTTGAGAGGTTCAAGGTTTAACCGCAGTTTTACCGATCGAACTGATATTTAATATTAAATATATAAAAATTAAATTTTTATATAACTTATATAATTATATAAAATGTTATATTATATAAGAATGATAATAAATATTTAAAATAATGTGTATTTTAAAAATTATATTAATATTTACATACATTAAGGATATTATAATTAGTATATTTAACAAAATATAATTTATAAAAATTAATTAAAAAAATAATATTTATAAATAGTGATTAAATATTAATTTTTAAATTTTAAAGATTAAATTGAAAATTTTAATCAATTGAGGACTAAATTAAAATTTTTAGTTAAAGTTAGAGTCTTAATTATAATTTAAATAAAGTTTTGGGTCAAATTATAATTTAAAATTTTTTTGTTTAAATTGAACCGGTTCAATCGGTCTGGTTTTTTGCCGGTTTTTTCGGTTTTTGACCGGTTTTTTTCGGTTCGGTCCGAATTCCATTTTTATACTTGAACTGGACCGGACCTAAGACTGATTCCTGGTTTTTTCGGTTGAACCGGCCGGTCCGGTCCGGTTCTTAATTCATTGGTTTTCAGCATCGAATTAAAGATAGATGTTATTAGTATCTAGTATAAAAAACTGAATATTTTGGTTTATTATGTGACTTGTGATCATCACGTATGATTAATTAGTGTAGTGGTGAGTATATTTGGAGAGCATAGACTTCTATTGTGTGGCTAATTAATTGATATCAATAGAGTGTGTATTTTTGAGTTATTATGTGTGGTGTTGAGATTAATAAAATTGAGTTCAATATAATTAAGCTCTAACATATAATTAAGGTTTAACACACTTTAGTTCGTAGATTAAAGTACTAGATTCTGAGCTGGGCTAGGTAGGATTTTATTCTTGTGTGTCCTCATGGTTTTGGGGTCAGGTCAGGTCTCATTCATTATTTAGAATGCTTATTTATGTGCACGAAAGAAATAATGTGTTTGGCTTTTGTTAAGGCCGAATTTTAATAATTTATGGGCACCCCTTTATGGGTGGGGTTTCTCTCTCCAATTTTGAGTCAAATTTCTCAATTGGCTATGGGGGATCTACTTGCTATTCCCTTTTCCCTTGGGCCTCTATTTATCCAAGTTCCCTGTCTCTCTGAAAAGAATCTCACGGATTGGTTGACTTAATAAAGGAATAGGACTGAAAATTTGGGTTTCCTCATGTGATGTATAAAGTGAAGAGTGTGTTTAAATTACTAGAGTGGTTAACACTTACTCAAGGAGTGTGTTTGATATTTTCTTTTTTTTTTTTGGTTATTTAGAGCCGTTAGCCTACCGAAAACGAGGGAGAACTGAAATTCGAACACCAGATCTTTCAAATGGACTATTGAAGAAAACAATGAAAACCAAACTTATCAAATGGTTGCCAGAAGCTACCAAAACTGTCGATGATTTGCGGATATTTGCAAATGATCATCAAGAATATTGATCAATGAAGTAAACATATACATCATCTTTCACATCACTGTCATCTCTATGTACATGGTTGGGGCTCAAAAATGTCAAACTTGACTATACTAATTACTACACTATGGGGAGGCCACCTCTGCTTTCCTTTGATTCCTCATTCCTGAGAAAGATCAAAGAATACGCATCAAAGGTTGAGTTTTCCATTGCCATTCCCAGTGCCAGTGCATATAATGGTAGACAGAAGGCAGCCACCGATGACAGCAGAAGGATCAGCAAAGTTGCCTTTTCCGATCGCCTTGCGTCAGAGAAAAATAACAGCGTCAGAATAAGTGAGCCACATTACAAGACTAAAGTATTTCCTTATTTTAAAATGAACTCGGAGGTGCTCTTCATTCTCCTTTCAAGAAGGTGAAACGGGAGAGCATGAGTACAGAGGTTTCAAAGATTTAGGAGAATGAGTACATACTATAATTCACATCAGGTACATATGAAGATGTTAAGCACTTGATAGCCATCTTTGAAACCTCTGTAATCTTTTTGAAACTGTCGCTTGGTCTTCGCATGAACTATTCTGCTGCGATCTTTTCCTTTTCCCGTTTGTTCGAGACAGAAAGTCTTCTGTATCTAAAACGTACGATACCTGTCATTTTCAAATCACCAATTAATTCACATGAACAGGATGTACAAACTGAGCAGTCAAAAGGAAAACTTCACTGCTAAAAAATTACAGAGAATTCAAAACCACATGTCAATTCCGATTCAAGATACCTTGGAGGAATTGCAAGCTATCTTGCACTCTAATCCATTAAAAATTTGATACCTTTCTATCATCTGGCATTCATCAGCAACTGAATTTTTGTGTTTATTCCTGCAGGCAGCAAGCTTTATTAGCCAATGGCAACTAAATTTAATATGCAATACTAGCTGTGTGTACAAATGATGTAGGACAAAGAACAAAAGAAGAAAACCTAGTCGGGAATCCACCCGAGAACTAAGAATTCACCCAAAACTAATGCGCAATATTCAATTCTGATATCATAACAGGCCTCTGAAAAATAAAACTGACACTTAAACCTACTTATAGAGCTAGACTGATGAAACGACATAGGAAAATAACTTTAATTAGGAAATATTCTAAATAGTATAATATAATAATATAGCATCTAACCTAATAAAAACTAAATTATCATCATAAATATAAGATATTATTAAATTACTATATAATAAGAATTTTTCTTCTTTATTCTCCATCAACAAACCTTTTCAGGAAAATCCCAGGTTTTGCCTTTTTGTCGGGGACAACGGTGAGGAAGTCATTATGTAAATAAGCCGCAAAGTTAGGATCCACTGAAACAGCAGTAACTTCGGGCTTGTCATGTCCAAAGTCCATTAGCTGGATAGACAAGTGGGTTGACATGGCAAACTGCTGCAAAAGTCATTGTGATAAAATTGCATATTTAATAATGGTATCCCAGCTAAATTCTCATAAATTCCATCAAAAACTGAAGCAGATGCTTCAGGAGGCCTACATATTCTATGCGATATATGTTCTCATCGTGAAGAAGCACCCTGGCATTTTCATGATAAACTATATCAACAAATCTTCCTGGTTTTCTTGATCTTTCGTAGGCATATAGCTGGAGCAGTTTGCCGTCCATCTCATCAGTTGCTACAGTTTGAAGCTAAGAACGTTTGGAAAGATATTAAATTAGGTCAAAGAAAGATGACAGAAAATTGGGGAATAAGAATTTAAAGTGAACTAAAATCACAAGCATTTACCTGTTTGACAAGTTTATATATCAGCTTATCCAGTGTGAACAGAACATATGACTGCGTCCCAATAATAGCTCGGCAATCATCCTCAAATTTGGTATTGTCGGAAGAGCCATCAAGTAAGTTGTAAAGTGCACTCATGAACCTGTAGAGTCCACTCAGTGTTAGAACAATCTGGTTATAGCCATATTGACCATATTATTCACATTCCCAAATCCATAGCACCTGGCATAGAGATCAGCCGGGCTAGTATCATTTTGACCTCGCCATTTCCTTTCAGCAGATGATGAATTAATCTTTGCTGATTGTATTCTCTCATATAATGTCTGTCAGATTAAATAATAGAATTGTTATCATTATGAATGCAACAACAGAAAAGTAACAGAGTCAACTTCAAGCTCAAATGACAATTGACAAGACGCAAGAAACCTACTTGGTGAAGCCTAAAGAGCACATAGAAAGAATCGTTTCCGTAGAAAATTCGAGAGCCCTTTTCCTTGTCACATAGTGCTGAGGGGACATGTTTTGCTAGAGGCTTAACATTTAAAAGAAAACGTTCTGAATAGGGTAATATAATTCCATCCCCATGAACATCGTGGGCATCAGCCATCCCCTCAGCTTCACCTTCACTCTCAGCTTTATCATCATGCTCATCGTGGTCTCCATCTTCTTCATGATCTTCCCGAGAGCAATCTTCACCATCACCTGATTCACTTCCCGAAACATCACCATTCTCAGAGGCATTCTCGCTCTCCTCTGATGACCTTTGAGCACTTTCTTCACCTTCATCATCGGCATATGCATCATTTTCTCCTCCTGCCTCTCCACATGTTCCTTTATCTCCCAATGCTGTTTGAAATTTTCTGGTTACAATACCATCCTTTGCTTTATGTGCAGCCTCCAAACTGGATTCTCCATAAACTGCAAAGTTATCCTCCTCAAAATCTCCATTTGGAGATAATTCACCCTCTTCTCTCTCAATTTTAGATTGTGCCGCACATTCATCACTATATCCATGTTTCTTGAGGCCTTCCGCAATCACCCCGTTTGTGGGTATAACTGGTCTTGAAACATCCCCCTGCCACACCAATTCAGACATTTTTCATCAGGAAATGACAATATCACTGAATCTGAAGTCTCCTGTTTTTGTTCTTTAGTTAAAATTCCAATTGTAAACAAGCACCGGTAAGGACAGCAGTGTAATTCGAGTGAGCACCTATCTGAAATTCTATTTTCAAGAATAAATATAATTGCAACATAGTCGAGCACACCAACAAAAGGAATTACAACGAAAGCACATGGAAACTAATCTACCTTAAAACCTACCCACATGATACCAAGGTCCACCAACTTCAACTGCCCCTTGACTATGTAAGTATGCAGGGCGTGCTTTGGCCAAGTAAGAGAAAGTCATGCACTAAAGAACTATACCTCTTTTGAAGGTAAAACTTCATTGTTCAGTCCTAAACCAAGCCCACCATCAACAGTGCCATTATTTGGTATTGAAGGAGTAGCACTGAGCCCTGAAAACCAAACCTTGTATCTCAGAGCATATTTGAGAACAAGATGAAAACAAGAAATTGGAACGACAACTAGCAATGAAGGTAGAATGCACTTCGTTGAACCTGATTCTGAGATAGCTCTTCCATTACATAGGTCCGCTGCTGTGGGAAGTGAAGTATTTGAATTGACTAGCTGTTCGTTGGAATTAGCTCGTTTACTGACACTTGATATTTCATCAGCTACAGCAGAATTACTCTGCACCTTATCATGTTGAAGAGTACTGCAGCAAGTGTCACTCCTATGAGCCATACGATGAACATCAGGAGACCCATTTTCTTTGAATCCATTATCCCCATTTAGCAAGGACCGGGAAGAGACTGACTGCTCAGGTGGGTTACTTTCATCTCCATTTCTGGCAGGATCGCTGTGTTTGGAGTTCAGGACAGTACTACCACCACTGGGGCTGCCTTCACTCTCTCCACTCTTGGAAAGATGATTCTTAGCCTTTACTACCTCTTCAGTGTCCTCTGCACCTTGAGGCCGAGAAGGAACACCAAGCATTGGTTCCAAGAAAGTTGTCCAAATCTTCATCACTTTATCTAACTGTTCAGTTGTGCACACTTCTCCACAAGAATATTTGATGAGTTGATATAAATCCTCATGAATTTCAGGATCTGGATAAAAAAATTCCAAATTTGGTGTAATGGGTCGTCTGTTTCCAGCAGTAAAAGCAAGAAGCACATCATCCTCCTTACGCTTCTTCTCACTTATTTCCTTTATCTCTGCCAATAAGGCTGTAACAGGATATACAAGTATATGAGCTGATACACTATGTTATAATCTGCAATCTTCTTGAATGAGTCCATTGTGTTGAACATGCCAGTACAAAATCCATGGTCAACAAAATAAACATCATTGATTTTTGTTGCACCTTTAATTTTCAAAATAGGAAAAGGTAAACAAACCACCATCAAAAACGTAAGTTCATATTTTGCTTAATAGAAAAACACTGGGTATGGTACATAATTGGCTTGTTTAAGTACCCATCTGGAATAAATTAAGAGTATGATGCATGCTTACTAATATACGATAAATCATTATCCTAAGCATACATCAAATTGGGGGTTCCCAATAGGCCAAAATACTAAAAAACTTACTACCTTTTGTGCTCAAGCTCTTTGTATCCTGCTGCTTGAAATAGAAGCTACGATGATCCAATGATTTGTGGTAGTTCTTAGCATAAATTTCGGCCCAAACTTTATTAAAATCAGTACGGCACCTTGCCCACTCTTCTTGCTTCTGCTTCAAACGAGTCAAGATGACTGGTAAAGCAAGAGAAGTGTTCTTCCGTATTACATCTATCACATCAAGCCCATGATCGCCGTATAAACGTTCGATGCACCTCAGATTCAGAGCTGCAGAGGAAGAGAAAAATATTTCTCAGGAGGAAGGAATGAGAGAGGCAATTACTGAAAAAAGAAGAGCAAACAAGCATATAACAAGGATGGATGGTTCAATTGTTAAATGATATCAGCTTGCTTGAAACCTGTTAAGTGTTCCTCAATACGAATTGGACCATCTGTCTTGATTGTATTATTGTTGATCTTTTCTAATAATTCTTCAACACGCTTGGTTGTTGCATTCACTGATTCTAACAACATGTCCAGCTCAAACCTGACAACAACAAAGAGCAATATCACTTGTCTAAGTATTAGCATAACCAACAGAAAGAATAAAAATAAAGAGCAACAATTTTTTGTAAAGAGGAAAACAGAACAGTATAATATTGCCATCTCAACTTTCTCCAAAAGAGTAACCTTATGATTGAAACAAAGAATTTAAATCAACCACCACGGCCATGGTTGGATATGTAGATAACTAAAATCAACAATCTAGGAATTAAATGCCTATGGTACATATAAATCTAAATCAACGCAGGTCCGAAAGTCTTGGAACCAAAGCTACAACTATCAAAAATTAAAATACTGCATCTCTTGCAAAAACTCACCTGTCATCTTCACATCGAAACAAGCTTTCTTCATACTGGTTTTTGCGCATGTGTTTAAAAGAATAATCTTCACTTCCTGATGTAACAGATACCCAGTGGTCGTTCAGTACTTCAGTGCCAAGCTCCGTCCTTTGGCTTGCTGAAGGAATGGGATACTGCCATGATATGAACATAATGCCGCATGCATTGAAAGATTAATATAACTATCAATATTCCCTTCAAAAATTAAGTCAATAATGAATGAAATATGATTTACATACATCCCTTGGCAGAAGCCGATAGCTGGGAGTGCAGCGTTCACAATTGGATAAGTCAAGTTCATTAATGGGTTTAGCCCAATACTTATCCTTGCCGGGAAACAGAGACATCTTGTGGCTTCCCACGTCTTTATTGCCAAAAGCTAGATTTCTCGCCAGTCTGTCCCTTTCTCGAATTTCACGATCTCTATCCTTAACCCTTTCATCCCTCTCGCGATCACGATCTCGGTCCTGGTCCCTTTCCTCTACCTTTACAGGTATCAGCGAATTACCTTCATTCAACAGGAAACCAAAATAACAATCTTAGAAGCAGCTTCTGGGTTCAATTGAGGTCGGATTAACCTGGAACTGAACCACATGTAATTTGTGCCGTAAAATGCTAAGCTGGAATCCAGGAACAAGTCAAACAAAATACAACCCAGTACACTTGAGCGCATTCAGATCATGGATCAGGCAATACATACATACTTATACATATAGAATAGTTCAATGATATCCTTTGAAAGTAATTCAATTAGGCTAATGACTGAACCCAAAACTAAACAAAGTTTTGAATTCCTGGAAACTCAAATACTGAAAACTGGACTGGTGTCAGAAAACACAACCAACTCAACTTGTTTTACAGTTTCCAAATCCAGCATGGGAAAAGTTCTGTTGGATACTCCTATTGAGCTCAGCTTTAGTATAAGTGGGTAGTGGGCATGTCAGATCAGTTTCAACAGCTATCATAGCAGTTGAAAAGCATTCTAGCGATGAGCTAAGAGACGTGCTTCACCTAAAAATGACAAGAAGGCAACAACAGAGCTACTTACTTCTACTCACAACTTCAGCAAGTAAACCCTCTGCACAATAAATCTTGATCAGACAACATCAACAGTGCAATTTCCAAAGCAACTACGTCAAAGTAATTGTTTTGAAAAATTACCATTCTTTTCACATCGTGAAAAAAACTCATTGAACCCATCCATAAGATCCGGATACCTTCCAAGTAAATCACCAACCTGAAACAAAAATGACCAAATTCTATTGATTTTATACCAGAAACTGGCATCTAGACGTCATTAGAGGCACAAACAAGCAACAACAAACATTTTTAACGCATGTAAAAAAGCTTAGCCCAGTAAAATTGTTGACAGAACATTCAAAAGTAGAGACATCCCAAATTAGGCGCCTAAAAACATATCTAGTTAAAAATCTAGGTGCCATTAAGATAGTAACCTGAGAATGTTGCATTAATTTTGTGTAAAACAAAAGAGACTTCCAGGTTTTTTCAGACTCGAACTTCTTCCCCATTAAAAAAGACATCTTAACTCAAAGTGCCCCTGTTCTAAAACACCCAAGACCAGTGGAAGCATACCCTATGCCCCACAGTTGACATCATCCACATTTTCTCACTCAAGTCAAAACTTCAGGTGTCTAACCATGTAAACACAAGGTAAAGGAGAAATTAACCAATCATTCTTTTTGTGATTAGCTGGTACAAAGAAATCACTAATCAATAAAATCCATACCAAAGATAGCAACTCCGATCGTTTGATAATTTCCTCAGTATATAAATGAAGGCACCTCAAAAATTCCTGGTAGTCTTCAGGATTGTGCAATTTTTCTTTCACTTTCCCAAAGAAAGAAATCTCCTGGCTTACTGCACCTGCCATGATGTAGGGTTACTCAACAAATCCAAAGACAAGAAATAGAAAACAATATGCTGGAAAAGGCAAACAAGCGAACAAATTCTGGAAATAGTCAAAAGGTGGTCCAAACAAATGAAACAAATTTTTAAAAACCAAAAAACCATGGGCATTTACTTAGAACAATTGTCCAGTGAACGAGATACTAGGACATTTACAGCTAACAAATATGCTGAGGGACATTATAGTCATATGGATGGTTTTGACTTCATATGGACAGCACAGCAGCATTCTGTCCATTCCCACATCTGTGACAAGCAACATCCCATATTTAACTAAAAAAGGATAAAACCCTTTGCTGTGTCACACAATAAATGCTGTAAGAATTGTTTTCCAAGAAGATCAAAAAGAATAATAAACATTCCTGCACAAAACTTCAAAAAGATGTCTTCAAACAGACATGTAATATTGGAAGGCATTAGAAAAAGCACAAATCATCTAAACTGAGAAGTCAATGTACCAAAGCAACAACAAAATAGTGTGACCCTCAGGTGCAGTGAGACCCAAAACATGAAGCTAACAATTCCAACCCCTAAACCTAGCTTTGCAGTTGGAGATATGACGTGATTGATATTTATCAATAAGAATACATGTAGGCATGGTACAGAACAATTGCAAAATCAGCAATAATTGACCTGTGTTAAGCCAAACTCAGTGGAAAAGAACCTACTCTTCATTGCATTTTTATCATCACAAGTTGATGGGGCGGGATGCATTCCAAAGTTTTTGTCTCCATCTTCACGTTGATTTTCGGTGGTTGAATCTTCAATTCTATGCCCAAATTTCCTTTTGTTTGCAAGACGTTGCATGTTGTCTCGATTGCCATCATGCTCATAATCTCTTTCATCCTGCTCTTTCCTGTCATCTCTCCTATCAGTTTCCCTTTCACCACGTCTCCTTTGCTCTTTGTCTCTTCTCATCAAAGCTCTATCATGATCTGGATCTTGGCGATCAACGCTAAAGTCACGATCAGCATGGGACGCTGTAGCCCTTTCTTTCTGGTGAGTGATGAAAATGAAAACAACGTTTAACTTTGTAACCTATGTGAAACATAAAGGGAATCAACAAAGAAGGAAAAAACCTTTTCAACGTGAAACTGTGGCACTGTGGGAATGGCAGAGTTCCTATCATGGAAAATAGAGTTTCTACCAGATGGAGCATAACTGATTGAGGCTGCAGCTGAAGTATCGGGTAGAAAATGAGTAAACTCCCTGAGAAGATCATCGTGGTCTTGAAAGAGAGCAGCAACCTGCAACAGCCGGTAAGCCAACTAAACGTAAAATGGTGCCAAAGATGACCATAATAGTGACATTACATACCAAGAAACACAAATCTGGAGAGCCAAATTGGAAGAAAACATGATTGAGATAAGAACATGTAGTTGATATACCTCTTGATAGACCTCAGTGATGGACTTGCTTTCCTTTCTATACATGTTCAAAATGTCTAGAAATGATTTGTAAACACGGTCATCACCCTGAAACCTAGTCTGCAGAAACATGGAACGAGGTTAAAATCCTTAAATAAAGATTTTTATAGCTAATTTGAAAATGAAACAACATTTCTACCTTAATTTTATTCACAAAATTAATTGCTTCTTCAAATTCAACAGGCTTTTTCTGGGGAAGTTGTTCATCCTCACTGGGGAGGGTAATCTCGTATCCCTTTGGCAAGAAGGTATTGAAACCCAAAATCAGGTCACGATGCCCTTTAAACAACTCCTTGACCCTCAATATAACACCTCCAGTGTCAATTCTACAGATAATATCACAAAGCAAAATATCCAATCAAATTCATCAATAAAGTGCACTTGTATTTTCAGAATTCACATGCAATGAAAAACGAATGACAAAATTATCATCGTCCAACCTTTGAGCTTTGAAATCCTTCATGACCTCAAGAAACTCATCATATTTTTCCCTTTTATCTTGAAATATGTCCTTCACAGCCTTGAGATATGCCAAGGCATCATTTGTTGTAAGCGCCTGCATAGCTCCTCCTGCTCCCGCTCCACCTCCAATTGCTACCCCCGTCATCTGGGCTTTGCCCCGAGCTTCGCAGCACAAAAACACACATTCACAGTTCATAAGCAAACGTACAATTAAATAGATTCACAATTGGAAAATAACAAAAAACAAAGATGGATTCAAAACCACCCAGATTCACCAATTTCAGCTAAAATTTCTCACGTTACATCCTCATTCAAAAAATAAACATCGGTCATTTCATTCGTCACCATAAAAGGAATCAGATTATACCACTAATATGGAATCCAAGCAAGACTACGGTAGCCAAAAACCGATCTTTCTTCACAGGTCAAACAAAGAACAGAATCATCAATTTATCACAAAAAAAAAAATAATAATAATAATTCTGTAAATTGACAAAAACCCACTGAAGAGAACTTGAAAAGCCAACAAACACTAAACCAGATTCTAACCACTGATTAGACTAAAGAGCATAATCCAAGTACAACATACATTAGTTGAACAATCAAGCAATAAAAAGGTAAAATTAAAATAAGAAAGAAAGAAAAAGAAAAAAAACTCAAAGAAGAAAAAAAGTAAAAATTTGAGAATTAAAGTTTACGATTCTCCTCTAGAAGAAGAGACAAATACAGAAATCATTATCCTTCCAAAAGCTCACTAAATTTTAAACTGAAATCAAGAATCGGTCACGAAAACAAAGGCAAACAAAGAACACACCAAGCAAGCAAAGCAGATCTAACAAACACGAACAAAAAACTCAAAGCAAAATTCAAACACACAAAAATTTAAAAAAAAAATAAAAATCAAAACTAAAAAATTCAATGCACAGATCATCCGGAAAAGAGAATCAAAAAGGAGTTTCCAAAAAACAAAATCAACTTATCCTTAATCATCATCGTCATCATCATCATCATCATCATCATAATAACAAACAAACAAGTAATCACAATTCGCATTACTTGAAAACGAAGCAAAAAGCAAACAAGCGAAATTTACAAAGAAAAAACAAACACAGAGAGAGAAGAAGAAGAAGAAGAAGAAGAAGAAGACTTTGAAAACAAGCTTTCTCTGTAATTTAATTCGTTTGGTTACGAGCAACAAGAAGAAGGAGAAAAAGAAGAAGAAGAAGGAATTATCTGTTAAATGGAGATTTATGGGGAAAAAAAAAAAGAAAAAATACAAGGTGGAATTTAATTTAAATTTTTATTTTTTTGACAACCTTGTTTTGATGATGGAGGGAATGCGGAATACGATAAGCAGCGCGAGAGAGAGAGAGAGAGACAGAAAGAAAGCAGCAAAGCAGCGTTTTCTCACTTTCTTTTCTTTTCTTTGTCGTTTGTTTTTTCCTCTAAGCAGCTAAGCTAATATGTGCCTTATGAAGATCATTAAATAGAGAAAAATACCGAGGAGATGGCCGCTAGGAGGATTTGAGGATACAATACTTGAATTGTGGACGAGAGAATAAAGTAACCAAAAAAAAAAACACTTGAGTATAAAATACGGAAAGATGTACAGTTTATTTAAATTTAAAATAAATCTTTAATTAAATTACTTTGTATTAACACAAGTTTATTGAAAATTTTTCCCTCTCTTAGCTACTAAATTTTTGGGAAAAAGATTACAATTTGGAATGTGATATGTAAGTTTCATTATGGCACTCGTGAGGCATGGTAATAAAAAATTAATTATATATTTTTTAAGAGTAAACAAAAAGATTTTTGGACGTAAATTGTTAAGTTTCTACATAAATAGGCTATGTAATAAAGTATCTCGCATTTGTGTCAAGGCCTCGGAATGTTTGTCAAATAAATGTTGGGGAATCGGTATTACCATGATTACTTAATTGTATATAAAATATATAATTGACGATTGTTTTTTTTTTCTTTTGAAAATTCACTTACATGGTTTTTTTTTTTTTTTTGTTGATCTGCATCTAGTATTGACCTGTATTAGTTATCCATTAAAAATGTACAACATTGCCATATTTTTTTCGTGCAGTATTTCTGTGTTTATTACAAATAACCAAGCTTTTTTTTTTTGAACAGCACAAATAACCTGACTAACTTTCCAACAAATTACGGGAGAGGTGGGGACATTGGAAATGGTCATTTAAATGGCGTTAGCCAGTTTTTCTGTGATGGATGACCGGCTATAGAAGGTAAAATTTCTTGCGTTCTACAAAATTAGGGCAAAATTGGGGCTTTTGTCCGACTCCTTTCAGAAAGTGAGTCGAAGTCATGATGCATAACCGCGAACACAGTAGGGGCAATTTTTGTAATTTAAGGCTTCATTGAAAATTTGAAATGAGTTGGGGCCAAATAAAATTCCATTGTGAGAATATTTAGCTTTGAGGCTATCAGTTTTGTTTAATACTTTAATATATAACGTGGGAGTTTAGTTGTCAGTTAATATGTTTTTCACATTATTGATCCGTTCTGAGTGTGAATTATCTCAGTATCATCTCTCTTGATTTTACAAAAATTATTAGGAATTTATAGTTGATGTGCTGTTGGGTTTAAGATTTTATAGGCCACGGACAGATGTTAGAGAGTTACATTGAATGTTATCATTACTCCGACAGTGATTCTTTTTTATAAAAAAAATTAAATCACAATATTAATAGGTAATACTCAAGTTGAACTCACATAAAAACGATAATTATTACTTTTGTAATACTTTTTTTTTTTATAAAAAAAGTTTGGTTTAGTGCTTTTGTATATTATTGTGTGCGTGGTTATTTGCGTTATTGGCGAGTGAAGTATTTCTTAACATCAACTTTAATTCTTGGAGATGATGGCAATTTACCTACGGATTTTGATTTTAGGCACGGTAAGCTAGTATAACAGTCTGCGGTGCGGCTGCCATTAATATTCGCATTGATAAGATTACTATTTACTTCTCCAAATTCAACCCATCCAGGACTCTTCATTTTGGGTCATTGGGCTTTTTCGGCTTTCGGCCCTCCAGGGAAATTAAAAGTAAAGCCCACAAGTTTTATCCAACTTCTATAGAAAATTCCACTGATGTTGATGATTTTAAAATGTGACATAGCTTATTCTGGATTATGAACAAAAGGCCCACATCAGAAGTCTAGGCCCATTTTCTTGACCTTTCATTTTAGCCTCCATCGTCGAGCAGCTTTTTTTTTTTTTTTTTTTTAAAGGAAGTCGGGTTGTTGAGTCATTCATTCTTGAGCAATGTTGTTAAAACCGGCTCGGACCGGCCTGTCCGACCGATTCAATCGGTGACCGGCCAAAGGTCCGGGCCGGTTTATGACTACAGTTACCTCTTAACTCGGACTGGTCAAAACCAGTTTGAACCGGTTAAAAATCGGTCAAAACCGGTGAAAATCGGTCAAAAATCGGACCCGGTTCAAACCGGTATAAAAGTTTTATAAATTATAATTTGATCCCAATATTTATTTAAATTATAATTTGAGTTTTAAATTTAATTAAAATTTTCAATTTAGTCCTAAATTTATCAAAACTTTCAATTTAGTCCTAAATTTATCAAAATTTTCAATTTAATCCTTAAAAATTAAAAAAGTAATATTTAATAATCATGTATTAGTATTATTTTTTTAAATTATTTTTATAAATATATATATTAATAAATACCGGTTCAAATACCGGTTCGACCGGTTGAACCGGTGGAACCTTGACCCACTAATGTTTCCAGTTCGATGACCGGTCCAGTTCTGACAACCTTGTTCTTGAGCAGAACAAAAAGTTCGTTCGTTCTTTTTTACTTTCCTTTTTTCTTATGGGGTGAGAAGAGATATTTAATTCACTAAAAAAAAAGAAACAAAAGAGAGAAGAGATATTTAATTATCAGTAAAGCCTACAGTTTAAATATTAAATTTTAATTAAAATTTTAAATTTAATAATTACTAAGCTAACATACGTCTAATATCAGCCAGTAAGTCATGCGTCATTGTGTCCCCCATTTGTATCACAATAAGTCAGTGATGGAGAAAAATCCAACCTCTTCCATTTTCTAACAAGCAAAGTTTACAACAACTGCTAGCTACAAAAGTTTAAAAAAAAAAAAAACGTTTACAACATTGACTTTTGCTATAAAAATGAAATCCAATTGAAGCAATTTAAGGGCATAGGCCGGCAGAGATGCATTAAAAATTTGATACACATTACATCGTTTTTTCTTTTTTTTTTTGGTTACCACATTACATCGTTTTTTTTTTTTTTTTTTCTGCCATGTGAAATTCCAGTCCATTTAGCAGCAGCGATAACAATGCCAACCAGCCTGCCATTGGAAGACAACGGGCAGTACGAAAATTTTGAGACAGTCAAAACTCAAAAGCAGTCTTTATTTCATTTGGGCCATGCCGATGATATACTGTGTATTGAATGCTGACGGCTCTGGGTCAATAATAATAAACTCGTTGAATACTCTTTAACTGTCAAAATAATTGTGAAAACAGATTCTCCCTTCTCTGTCTTCTTTTTTTTTTTTAGTGTAAAGGAAGGAATAATAAAAGTACAAACGACATATTACCTATGAATAAAAGTAATTTCTATCTAATCACCTTCTAGACTAGGTAAAAAATTTATTGGAGGAGATAAGAGTTTTCGGAGAAGACAAGAGTTTTACATGTTCAAATCTGCAATTTGCCTCTACTTCAGTCGAGTAATCAGCACAAGAATTTCTTTCTCAGAGCACATGTTGTAGATTTACATCCCAATCCTGACCATATAATCGGTGAATATCTTTCAAGAGACCTAAAAGTTGATGAAAGCAGTCCCTCTCTTATCTTTGCAGAAACTCAAAATGAAAGATTGAAAGAATGACACTGCTTTGGTAGAATGTTTGAAATTGGTAAATCAAACTTAAAATTGTAGACTATAATATATTTTGAGAGAAAGAAATTTTTATACAGATTTTATGACAAATTGAGAAGATATTCATAATGGATCACTTCAGTTTTGGGAGAAACCATCATCGGGCATCGTTGATCTGCTTCAGACTGATATTGTAGGAGTTGGCACTTATATTAGACAAATGAAAATTCAAAAAGATGGGAAAGACTTTAATACTAAAGAATTTAATTTTTTATTTTTAAAATATGAAATCCAAATTTTTATACTCATAATTGTACTCACTTTTATTATTATTTTTCACTCATCACTACTAAATTAGACAAATGGAAATTAAAAAAATGGGAAAGACTTCAACACTAAAGAATTTAATTTTTTATTTTTAAAGTTTAGAATTCAAATTTTTAAAAGGATATATAATTTATGAGAATGAGTGTACTATAGGTTGTTTAATAAAAAAATTGATATAAAAAAATAAAATAGTCAAACATGAATGTAACCGCACCATAAATAATTGATAGGTAACCTCACCTGTCCATCTATTTTTTTTTTCACTAATATTCATAATAATCTAGCTGTCCCAATTACTATCATATTACCTATCCGTTCCGTTGACTACAATCATTGTGATAATCTATCTATTAATTACAATTATAATTAAGACAATGGATATGACAACTATTATTTTTGAAATTCTGAAGCTAAACCCACAAAACAATTCATTACCGGGCACTGCCAATATGCAGCCACCTGCAAGCACTAAGGGCTAGAGCTGCGGCGGATCTGATACCTACGCGAAAACGAGAATATGAAATGCTGGCAGAGCAGAACGTTACCATCTGATCTGAAGTTTCAAAACACGGGTGGATGACGACAAAGAAACACTTAAGTTGATTTAAACATCTTTGTTTATTTATGTCTCACACGAATTTAGTGCATGATAGAATGATACCAGGAGACAAATTTTATATTTACGATTACAATTAAATTTGAGATTAAAATTTTGTTATTATATAGTAAATAAAAGAGAAGAGTAAGATAATGAGCCCACAAATATTATAGTTTCATAATATGCAATGAATATTGATAAGTTTGTTCTGTATTTTTAGTGTAATTAGTTGGGATATTATATTAAAATTTCTTAATTTTGTATTCGAATTTTAACGTTTCTATTTCCATTTTAGGACATTTTTCTGCCTCCGTTCTTAAAAAAAAAAAAAAACAAAAACATTGATAGGTTCAAGAAATGTGAGAAAATCCTGTCATGGACTGGTTTGTGTTTGGTGGACTACCTCGGCAGATAACAGGTCTGTAATAGAAAGTCCATCTTCGCACAAGGCATCTAATAGGCTATACCAAAATGGTTTGTAGATCACATTTGTGATATAAAAGTCCCTCTCCACGCAAGGAATTCATAACTTTACTCGAACCCATCTTGTACTTAGAGCAAAATGGTGGAGACGTTACCTTAACACAATTATTGGCCTCCATGATCAAAATTTTACCCATAAATAAATAAATAAATAAGTAGACCAGTAAGTGTTGGTACGCATGGTATGAGTCTGTCACCACTTAACTAGAAATTTTGGATTCGAATCGTTGAAAATACAGTCGTATCAAATACCTGAAGGAAGACTTTTACCAGTCTTTAAGATTCTATCTGATTCGATTCAGATTAATCAGTTCATTGAGTTAGATACTAAGTGATTTCAAACAAAAATAAACAAATAAATAAAAGTATGAACTCGAGATATTTTACTAATCTTTCTTTTTGTTTATGAATGTCCATTGTGTTATGAACTCTGCGATTGGCGTCGTTCTGTCTTTTCTTATGCGGAAAATATACATGGCCATACCAAGTTAGTGGCTAAATAATTTTTAAATTAGTGTTTTGTGCAACAAATAGTATATTTTATTAATTATAATAATAAAAAATGATATAAAAAAATATTACTGTTTTTTATAATTTATAATTTATAGATATAATTGTACAAAATATAAATTTCATTGTACAAATCAAAAGTCATTTAGATATTGTTTAGTTATTTATATTTGGCCACCTAGTAGTGCCCTTTTCTTATAATGGCACAACTCCTTTATTAAATTTGAATTTGATATCTCTATAAAGGATATTAGATAATTTACAAGTATCTTTTTTCTATATTATTAATCATTTTCCATCAGACTTCATGTTTTCTATGCAGTTGTGAGACTCGTCTAATCTTTAACCAAATCAAAGTTTTGGATTATCAAATCATTTTGATTCAACTAATGAATCACGGATTAAATTGTCCGTTTTAATTAATAAACGTATTATAGAGTACATCAAGTGTTCTGTAGGCAACTACAACTTTTTTTTTTTTTTTCATTTTTCAAGTGATTTGAGCATTTTCATTTCATATATAAGCTTTGTCGGACCAAAATTTGGCCGGCTATGTCGTTAAAGTTGGTCAGTTCATCGATTTTTTCAAAGACACAAGCGGAATATTACTTTAATTTTGACTGAGTTTGATTTTAATTTGATGAGTTCAATAAATATGGTTTTTAGCATAGGATTTTTTCTTTTGGCGCATCAAAATAGGACATAAAATTTGTCGAAGATGCTAATGTTATTTTCAGGCAAAAGTTTCAACAAGAAAAAACCACCTTGATCCGCATTTCATGCCCAGTGGAACTACTCAAATGAATTGAAATAAAAGAAAAAAAAAAAGAAATTTAACAAGTATGAAACTGCCTTTTTTTTTTTTTTTTTTTTTAAAATTTTCTAACAAAGCTAGTAACCCAGCGGTAAAGAAAAAAGAAGAGTAAGCACTGGATCTAGAAGTTGAGTTAAGGCACTGGATCTAGAAGTTGAGTTGAGACACCAAACTTCAACCAACGAAGTTATGCCCAATGCTCAACAAGTATGAAATTTTCTGTCATTGAAGTCCCATCGTTTTTGGTTGGTGATGAATCTGCCCGGTTGCCTCTTAGCAGGACTAAACACAATTATTTCATCGTTCATCTCATAGCAACCCCACTTCTCATACGGCTCAACATCCATCGTCATTTGTAGAGAGATCTGATAAAATTTTATATGTCAAATCCCACCTCAAAAAAACTTTGATATTTGGATAGGACCAAAAGACCATTGATCAAGCGGCATAAAGAACAGAATGTTTTTTGGGGATGCCAGACATAACATGGTTTGATTTCCTCCACAACCCAACATTAATAATTGGCCATAACATGCCATTGGCCTTGTTGTTCCCAATGCTGAATCTCACATGAGATTGTGCGGTTTAAGGAATTTAGCAACGCAAATTCGATGGTCTTGGTCACATTTTTGGCCTCCCCCATGTGAGAGCCTGGCAGTCCAAGGACAGAGCGTTTCAGATTGGCCACCTGCTTCCAAGTCAAACGACATAGCGATGGACCATTGGCCCCGAGTCCCTCACATCTGCTATCTTCTCCTTATCTATATATCTTCCCTTTGTTGCCCACAAACTTTTTTGTTTTTATAGGATGAAGAGAAATCACTTTCAGACAAATTTAGAGATACCTAACAGAAAATTACATCACCGCTATTTTTTACTTAAAAAATGGAATTATATTTGTAAACACTCAAATCTAAGACCGTGCAGTTAACTCATAAACACAATTCAAATCCATTTTTGAAATTGGAAATCTAATTGAATTGACTCTCCAACTGGGAAATATGCAATCTCTTTTATGGAGAATTTAATGTGAAGTTTGCATGTAGGACCCTTAGATTGAGAGTGAAGATTTATGGTGGATCTAATCCACGGACCAGAATGCTCTAAGAACAACTTACTTGTTGACTGTCATTGCGACAATTTAAGGAGTATTGTACGTCAGATATAATAAAACGATTCTTATACAAGGATGCCATAGAAAAATGCTTTTGCACAGTGAATCAAAGGACAATTCATAAATTCTCTGTCTTATGGATCTAATTAGATTAAAGTCTTTTACGGGGATAATAATCAATTAGGTCTTTCTTCTCAAGGTGTTGCTTTACCTCACTGTGCCATTTGGATACTCTTTGTTCTCCTATTCTCCTTTACTATGACCCAAAACTCGCCCTTATGAATCTACGAAGTAAATTATACCACTATCACTCCGTCGTCAATGTGTCCTCTCTCTCAATTTCAAGTGAGTTTTGTCTTCATCAATCTAATATGTTTTTCGGAGAAAAATAAATCATTGACGACGGAGTCAGCAAACAAAACTGACGTTGTAACTACCAAAAAAGAACGACATTAATACTAAATATGAAGTGTGGAATTTTGCTTTTTGCCTTCTTTTTTTTTTTTTTCCGAAGCATGCTGAATTATTGTAAGGTATTGGGTAGATGTCAATTAATTTGATAATAAATATATCGTACTATTGCTTACCAAACTAGAAAAAAAAAAAATTGTTCCCTAGGGCGCTAAGGCTAGGGATTGATCAATTCCGTGAATGAGGGGATTGTTTTATGACCCAGAGCCAATTGGAGCTTCCAATGAAAGGACAAAAACAGAAAATCTATTAGAAGATTTCACATTAACAATTTTCTCTTATACAATAACTTGTTAATTAGTTGTTTAATACTTTTTTCACCATCCACATCAAATGCTGTGATACTCCAACCAAATTGATTTGACGCATGAGATCAGAAGCTGGCGGCAGCCGATAATTTTGATCGATCCAGCCTTAATTGTTTGGTTAGAAACGTAATCATGTTGGATTTTCTTAAAGATAGTTGTTATGGTTTGGTTTATCTAATAATTGCTGGTTGGCATGCGACATAAATTAGACTAGTAATGTTAGAACTGGAACTGAATGTTAGCTTATTGACCAAAAAAAAAAAATTCAGGTTGTTGAAAAATTTACTCAGAATTACAATAATATAAGAAGGACATTATTTTAAGCGTTACGTAAATAATAAATAATATGTAAGATTCAAAACGATGTCAGACAATATTTTGATTGAATTTTTTTTATTGAAATCTTCTGGTCATGTAATAACATTCTAATGATTTGCGTCAAAAAAACAAAAACAACACTAATGATAATTATTGATATTAGCGGTAACCACACTGACATTATAATAATTAACTATCCACGTTAAAGGTCCCTCTCATATTCTTCGGTCGCCACATATAATTAAAACAAACTTTGCCTTATTAAACTTCGTTTAAAGAAATGGCTTGCAAGGTTCGGAGGGGTTGACGATTGGACACTGATTTTTCAAATTAAATGGAGCACTAATTTGTTAATTAATGATAAGAATTCAAATTTGTTTTGTAGTGATATAAAATTATTGGTCAGTGAGCTACCATGTAAGTGCATTGTATATATAAGTTGATATTTCTAGATTTTTTTTTGTGCTAGGTTTACTATAAGGTGCAAGGACAATACGCTACTATGTAAACTAATATAAAAGTTTAATTATTGGTTAAGTGTATTTTGGTTGCAGGTAGCTTGATGGTCCATTGTTTTATCATTAGGGTGGAGATTCCTCCCGCAGGCTTCTTAGAGCCACAAAATTTCGAACGTTCAATACTCGTACAAGGCTAAAATCTTACGTCAACTCTCTCAATTAGGCATCCATGATCTCTATTTAGTTCATTGAAAATCAATGCTGAAATAAGCTAAATTAGAGAGAATGAATTGCTGTGTGTATTACTATAAAAGATTAAATAAACATATGTATAGGACATTTATACACAAAATAACAAAGAAATAATCAAGAAAATTTTGGATATTAACTCAATCGTATAAAGATGGATTGCTTGGATCGAATCACTGATATGATCATCGAGTCATATCTTACAGGATTTCTAAGGATTTTGACGTATCCTAACCAATGATTTTGTAGCATTCCACATTTAGGATGATGAATGAACTCGAACTAACGACCTAGCTAGAAGATAAGGCAACGCTGCGCTACAGTCTACGTACACATGTTTGTTATTCTTCTCTAGCAACTCTACCTTGTCTTCACTTCAGACAACTTGATGCAGCTTGAAGGATTTCTAGATAGAAGATGGCAAAATTCAAAGGACTTACAGTTCTTCTCCAGGCCAAGGTTTAAATAGAAAAGCCTAAAACAGGAGCAGCAAACTTGTCGGGGTGGCCCCAATCTTGATAGCAACAGCACAACTCCATAACCTGCCAAATTGTTGGCCATTAAAATTAAAGAGAGGGTCACATGGAGCTTTTAACTTGTTTTCTGGCACCATCTTCGTCAATTTTCCATCATACACATTTTTTTTTTATTAGATTAAAGGTGCACTGTAATTCAAGTATGTTGGTTATTATATTTATAAACTGAAATCAAGAGCCACTTATTGTAGATTGAGACTAAGAGTTGTCTATTGTTATCCTCATTTAACTAACCTTTACAAGAGGATTTACTATTTGATTACTATTAGATCTCAATAAGTTTATTATACCCATTAATGAAGTTAATGAGTTTGAAACTCAACACTTTCCTTTCATAGAAATACTTAGAAATTAAAAGGTAAGAGAAAATGTAGGGACTCGATTTCAAACGTGGGAGAAAGCGTATCAGATCACTAGTTAAACTACCACTTTGAGCGTTTCATCATACACATCGGGAAAGTAACATCATAGCATTCGCATAGGCTTCCATCTTGGTCACCCTCTTAATTAATTTTCTTGTGGCAATATTATTACATTTTCACTTTATTACAGCTTTTGCCCCTAAGTTGGGAAAATTCTCAAGTGGGTATGATCTACTAATATGACAATTAACTCAAAAAATAAAATTATTTTTTTATTATGAAAATTCACTTGGTACTAATCTTATGAGAACAAAACAGATTGGTAATAAGTTTTTTTGGTGCATAATCAGAGTAAATTTACTCAAACATCTATTGTGAAGTTGCACAATATAGATACAAGCATTTACATGCACAGAGGTTGACTACTTCCCTATTGGCTGGTTCCCATGTGAATGATCATGAGCATCATCACATGCATCACAATTTTGTTCACTGCATGTTAGAGTCTAGGCTAGCAGTAAAGGATCCAAGGATATCATGTTTGGTTACTTATAGCTTCTAATAAATGATTACTGAGACAGGTGGGCCCGTGCTACTCATGTGTAGGCTCCTCCTGAATCGGATAGAAAGGAAATTATTGTTAAAAAGGAAGAAGAATCAACCAGTTGCGGTAGCCAATGCTTAATAAACTGCAGCAACTGGCAAACAGGCAAAGCAAATAGATGTTGAAATCAGCCAAATCTTCTACAACTCCCTTCAACTCCAACGATGTCCTGTTTTTGTTATATATTTCATTGAACAGAAATGTTACATACACATGCAACGAGTTCAAATTTTAGTTCAGAACTAATTAACCATACAAAAGAAATGTTATATAGATACGGGTGGACTAAGAAGGTTCAACATTGTACTATGAAAGTATTTGGTTGCACGCTTTTAGTCTTCTGATCATATGAACACAATTAATTAAGAATGAAAATGATAAATGTACATTCAACAATCATCGTAGCATAACATGAACTTCTCGTCAGTCCCATGTCAAATTTTCCACCTCCTATAAAGCTCTTCCTTGAACATGCATCCTCAGTGTCACATGATTGACTGTGCTTAGATCCCTTATAACAAGCTTTACCCCATGTCTTTGTCACGTGCTCGTCCACATTTGCTTCTCCTTTTTAATCAGCATCTTTCATATAATAATCACATATTTAGTAATTAACTTAGCTATCTAACCCTTCTTAGCTATTGGGGTATCTAACAAGCTTGTTCTATGCATTATTGATTCTTTCCCATACACAAGGTGTGCCCCATGATCGAGAAATGCTCTTTACTTTGCCCAAAAGAAACATATATTCTAAAAATTAAAAAAAAAAGAAAACAGAACAGAACAGAAATGTTTTCAGTGACAATTACAACTTTGCTTCCTTACGCAATGCTACCTTATCATTAATTAAAAATATTTGTGGGAATAGAGTTATATTTACTGTGAAGGAAATAGAGTTGCTAACTAATTGTCAACATTTGCTCACATGTAGAGTACGGTGTTGACCTTGCTCTAACAATTATCAACAGAGCTACATGATCTTCTTAACACGAACATTGTTGGGATTCAGTTCTGTAAAAATGTAGCTATTTAATTTTGGTCCTTATCTACCTTATTCACCAAAAAGAAAAATATTCGTGGAAGTCTTGTTATTGTTCTATCAAGAATAATTTAAGACACCCGAAAATTCATTTGGCAAGGAATATGATCAACTTTTGTGAGGATACACTCCCAAAACTGGACCGGACTTTGGAGTCAGAGTAAAAATTAAGATTTAAGTTTTGACTAAATCAGCTGAGAGAAAAGGTTCACAAATTGGTTACCTTGCAACAACATTGTTAGAGGTGATGTTAACCATTATTTTAAAATATGACTTGTAACGAAAAATAAAAGAAATCTGACTCAGATCATGATAATCATAAGAGATATCAAAAAAGAATTTTCTAGGAGGCAATTTAGGAAATTTAGGAAGTGATAGTATTGATATGATTGTTTAGATATTTTCATATTTATTTGTGTATATATATTTTTTCTTTTTAGCCCTTATTCCCAGTTCTGTGTTATGTTATTTAACCAAAGAGACTTTGTTATTTATTGCATTCTATGCCGATTCTGGTTTCTTTTATGGATGAATTCCAATGTTTTTTTTTTTAAATTGACTTCAATTAGATTCAAACTCTCTAATCCAAAAAAAAAAAAAAGAAATTCAAACTCAATATCTTCTGTTTTTGAGACGTTTTTAGTATTAATGGTTAGAATTCATCAGTGTTTAAAAAATTGGACCAGACTGACCGGTCGGACCGGTTCAATCGGTGACCAGCCGGTGATCCGGTTTAGTCAAATTTTGGGCATTGACTCGGACCAGTTAAAACCGGTCAAAACTGACCAAGAACCGGCCAAAATCGGTAACAATCGGTCAAAAAATTGGATCAGTTGGACCGTTTCAATAAAATTGAAAAATTTATAAATTATAATTTGACCCCAAATGTTATTTAAATTATAATTTAAGCACCGAATTTAATTAAAAAGTTCAATTTAATTCTAAATCTGATTAAAACTTTCAATTTAGTCTTTAAAATTAAAAAAATTAATATTTAATCACTGTATATAATTATTATTTTTTTAATTATTTATATACATATATATATTGTTAAATACCGGTTCAAATACATGTTCGATCGGTTCAAATTTGACCCACTAATATTTTCAGTTCGATAATCGATCTGGTTCTGACAACATTAGAATTCATTGATAATTCTAATACATTCTCTAGTTTTTTTTTTTCCTGTTTAAAGGCTCATTTGAGTATGAGTAGTAGTTTCTCTTATTTTATAAATTTTACATTTTTTTTAAAATTAAAACTTAAAATTTTAAATATAATAAATTTAAATTTTTAACTATTAAAATATTTGTGAGACTCTTTTGATTTTCTTGCTCCTTATGGTTTGAGTCCCAAGTCACCCCATCTCTTTTTTTTTTTTGTTTTTTTTTTTTGTCCTCTCCCTGTCATGAGCAACATCCCTTTGTTTGTATATGAAAATACAGGATAATTTCTCTCAAGAAATCCACTTCAGAAATATGAAGATACGTGCTATGACAGCCTCTATCCTTACCTCTATTTGTTTCCCTATCAAATTATCTCAACTTTTATATACCAATTTTCAGCAACCGACAAATAGTATTTTTGTCACTTTCTTTGAACCCTCGTTCAAAACCAGCTAGAGAAATTATAGGTTTTGTGCCCATTCGTTTTTTTTTGCCTAAAAAATTTTTTGCCCATTTGTATTCATAAAAGTTATGTATCTATCTAATCATTATTTTGTTAATTTGTTTTGTATGTGTACCCAAAAAAAAAAAAGACTAAATAAATATACTCAATAAAATATATAATTAATTTAATAATTAATTTTTTTAAAAAATTTAATATATATTTCATGATTAAGCTACCTCATTTTTCCCAAAAAGAAGTTCCAGGCCGGCAAGGCTGAGAAACTCCACGTGAGCATGTGCTCAGCGTTTATAAAGGATTCAGTATTTACATTGTTAGCCAGCAAAATTAAAAAGCTTTTATCAATGTCTAATTAAGAACAAGAAGATGCGGAAAAGAAGTGGCAATTAAATTACGGTTGCATTTTTAATTCAATATGAAAAAAAAAAATACGAGAACTTTAAGAATAATTAAAGTTTACTATATAATAACAGATCGAATTTTTTGAAAATTTGTGCAACAATATTTCAAATTGCAAGTTTTATTTGTCATATGAAAAAAAGATGACGTTTATTTGATTTTCTCTCCAAATTGTAAGAGTATTCTGAAAAAAAAAAATATTAATAGTTTGTTAAAATATCAGCCTAATCACTCTTTTTGAAACTTCCAAACTATTTCATGAGCTAAAACATGATTACTCTAATTTATTCATTTTTTCTTGTTAATTTGGTATTATTTTATATCCTAGCTTCACAAGGCCTTTTCCTTCTTTTTTCCGGGACAATATAGCACCATATTTCCCCTACAAATTACCTGGACCCTTCCCCAAAGTATAAAGACAAAAGAAATAATAATATCTATATAAAGAAAATTGGTACATGTTTAGAGAGTGGTTGTCCAAAAAAAAATGTATAGAATACAACAAACTTACTTATTTATGTAATTAAATTAATAAAATATGATATAATAAATTATTATTTTATTTTATTTTTAAAAAAATTAATATGATTGCACAAATAATTATACTTATTACATTCTAAATACTTTTTCTAACTACAGGGGACACTTTTTTTGGCCACCTTCCAGTCGTCATTAATCTTTTTTTCTTATAAAAATAATCTTGATTATGTAACAACTTAGTTATAATGCATAGTTCATTTAATAATTTATTTTTTTTAATTTAATAGATATTTTCACTTGTTATATTAGTATGCACCCACTACATTATTTTTATTGTATAGTTACCAAGTTTTTCTTTATAAAAATATATTTCATAAACATAGGTTAAAATGGATATTCGAGATCAACTCGAATTCAAATCTTAAATTAGGTTTATGCAATTAATTCTCCAAAAATTCGCTAACACCGACCGAAAAAATTAAAAAGAAAGAAAATTCATTTTTTCAAAAAAAGAAAGAGAATATAAAATTTTAATTTAAATATTGTTGAACGTTTTAAGAAGTAGTCCTATGTATTCTTTTCCAAGCAACCAAATGCACTCAAATAAAAAAACAAGTTCAAGAAATATAATAATTGTAAACTAATTGCTTTATAATTAGGTAAAGTTCAATTTTCTTTTATTCATTTGGGTACATCTTTGTACCAAAAATTAAATTATAATAAACGAAAATAATTTTTTTACTAAAAATTATATAAAACAAAAAACAAAAAACGAACGTCCCACTATCGCATTTCGCTTGAAAATGTAGCATATAAAACTAACATCCGCACCGCCACCACTTCCAAGTCGCCAATTCTACCGCCAAAAACCAAAAATCGGCACGGCTATCCGAAATTCCAGAAACTCCGGCCACCGGCCGTCATCCATGCTAAACTGCCGAAACAGAAAAACATAATGTCTCTCCAAAAACGGTCTTCTCTCACTCCACCGCCAACCGCCGGCGCCAACGACCTCAAGCACCGCGTTATAACCTGCCTGAACAAGCTCTCCGACCGCGACACCCTCTCTCTGGCCGCCGCAGAGCTCGAGTCCATCGCCAAGAATTTAAACCACGAGTCCTTCTCGTCGTTTCTCAACTGCATTCACAGCACCGACTCGTCGTCCAAGTCTCCCGTTAGGAAGCAATGCGTGAACTTGTTGACTCTCCTTTCGCATTCTCACGGCAACTCCCTTTCTTCTCATTTGTCCAAGATGGTCTCCGCCGTCACCCGCCGCCTCCGCGACAACGACTCCGCAGTCCGGTCCGCCTGCGTCGAGGCAGCCGCCGCCATGTCTTCGAGAATCACGGAACCGCCGTTCTCTACTATGTGGAGGCCGCTTTTCGAGATGATGACACTCGAGCAGGACTTCAATGCGCAGATCGGTGCGGCCATGTGTTTGGCGGCGGCTATCGAGGCGGCGCCGGAGCCGGAGGCGGAGCAACTGCGGAAGTTGTTGCCGAGGCTGGGGAAGCTAGCGAAAGGAGAGGGATTTAAAGCCAAGGCAGGGTTGTTGAGTGTGATTGGGAGCATTGTTGGAGTAGGTGGCGCGTCGGGGAGTAGCGTGCTGGAGTGGCTAGTGCCGTGTTTGGCGGAGTTTTTAAGCAGCGAGGATTGGGCGACGAGAAAGGCGGCGGCGGAGGCCCTGGCAAAGGTGGCCGTCGTTGAAAAGGAATTGGCAAAGGAGCACAAAGAAGCTTGCTTAAATTCTTTAGAAACCAGGCGGTTTGATAAGGCATAATACTAATAATCTTTATTTTCCTGCTCCTTTTTGCTGGGATTTTTGTTTGGCTGCCAGTTTGAAAAATTATCAAAAAATTGTGATTTTGGTGTGTAACAGGTTAAGGTGGTTAGGGAGACTATGAATCATGCCTTGCAATTGTGGAAGGAAGTTCCTGGCGTTTCTGAGGAAGTTTTGGTTCCGTCCCAATCTAGATCATCTTCAATTGGTAAGGAATTTCTTCTATTTTGATATCTTTCTTGTTAAAATTTTCTCATATTTGAATCAGAATTCACAAACATTTTGTTCCATTGAAGCACCAACTGATTCTTTTCACTTTGTTTTGTGAATAGCTTTTGCATTATAATTTCCAATTAGAATCCACAGCTTGAGATTTTGTTCCATGGTTTCAGTTCACTTTGGTGGCAGAATATAAGTGGTGGTTGGTGGACCAGTAATGTTTTGTTTAGTTGTCTTTTTGTTGTGTGTTTTGTTGTTGGACCAGATAATGCAAATGAGGAATCCTCTCCTTCCATATCCAAAAGGACAAATGATGTCAATTTCAGAACTCCTGTACCAAGCAAAGCTGTCACGGCAAACAGGTCCTCTCCATCGGATGCTTCCTTTGTAAGCACTGCCAGAAAACAAAGTGCTGTAAGTGGTAATGAGAAGAATTCCAAGACGGCTAGTTTTCGTAAGCTGGACCACAGAAAACCGTCCTCTTGGAAAGTTGAAATCGCCGTACTGAAAGAAACGGCAAGTGGGGATGATTTTAGAGGATGTGATTCTGGCATTCAGGAATCTGGAGAAGATGGGACCAGTGAGAATCCTAGGCCAGAGACAAAACATGTTCTCTTAAATAGCAAACCTGATGATAAACTGTACAAATTTGGTGGTTTGAGATCTGGGTCAAGGGTGGTTCCATTTAATAATGATGATAACTGCTACAGCAAAGATATTGAACTCAGCAATCCTACTGAAGAATTTTATGATAACAAGGACCTTGAGGATCTTTCTTTGATTCGCAAACAACTTGTTCAGATTGAAGATCAGCAATCCAGTCTGCTAAACATCCTACAGGTGTAAGATTGAAGCTTGTTAACTTTGTTTTTATGCCATAACATGTCATATGCAGAGCATAAAGAATTTGTTTCATAATTCATTTACTCAGTTTACTTATGACCTGTCATTGCTGGTTCCTTGACTTCTGATGGTTTGGTTCTGACAATTTGTCTTGACAAGTTAAAGCAAGACCTATGGGATGGTTCGTTTTAGTGTTTCTGCATTTACAGTCACATTTAGAGCAATGAATTCATTCCCTTCTCCCTTCTTTGGGATAGAACTAATCCCTTGCTGCTGGTAAATATTACTATTTTATCTGATACTTCATGCAGTCCTAAATTAAACAGCTATACAATTGAAATTGGAAATGTTACATAAAAGTATAGATGTTGGTACTTTACTTCGATGCCAAACATTCAGTTGCTTACTTCTGTCTTTTTCACTTGAATCTAGAGATTCATTGGGAACTCCCAGAGTGGGATAAATTCTCTCGAGAAACGGGTTCAAGGCCTGGAAATGGCATTGGATGAAATCTCATATGGCTTGGCAGTTTCAAGCGGCAGAATTCCTGACATTGACAGTGAGGAGAATACATGTTGTAAACTGCCTGGTGCAGAATTTCTGAGTTCAAAACTCTGGAGGAGAACAGAAGGACGATATTCTACTTCAAGGTTTTCTTCGTCTAGGAGTATGCAATCCCTGCATGCTGTATGTAACATTCACGGTAAAGAATACAGCACTGATACGTATAGACGAGATAGTGAACGGTTTCAGCGGCAAAATAGTGATGGACCAACCATCAACTCCTTGACCAATATGCATCACATGGAGAAGGTACATTCAGGGTCATATTCAAGTAGAATGTCAAACAATATAACCCAAGAACATGTGCAAGTGCACAATGCCATTGAGCTTGCTAAAACTACGTCAGCTGGCAGCACAGCACTGAAGAACATAAGCAGCCGGTAATCACTTCTTGTTGTTTTTGTATCTTGCCATGTTAATGTTGATGGCTACATTTTTTTTTTTTTTCTGTGATCAATCAATCCATTTCTCTCATTAGGTCTGGTTATACAACATACTGTGATCATAATTATCATTACAAAATAGTAATTTTGAATATTTGATGTAGCAAATTATGTATAAGTTTCATCCTTCTAAAGTGGATTTAACACATAATTAGTCCTTTCTAGTGATGTTGGCTATTCTTTAAACTTGAATATGTACCCCTATTATTCAACCTTTTTCTACTCTTGCACCCAGTGATGCGCTATCTCAAATCCTGCAAAATGCAAATGATGACTATAAGGTTTTTGATAGATCTCATGTTTTCCTCTTTGTTAATTGGGTCCCAGTGATTTTCAAAAATTTCTTCAATATTTTCATTATTGCTTGCTTTGACACAATATTCTGTTACTTTTTGCCGGTGAAGTTGATGTTGTTTGCTGGTTAGCTAGAATATTGATCATATAGTGCATGTCATATGTTGTGACAAAGAAGTTGAACTTCACCGGCTAGACAGATATTGGTTTGCAGCCTACACGCAACAGTTTATGTATTGGAATTCACTATTTGATTTCTCATTTAATTCATCATTGCTCCAGTCTAATTTAATACGTTGTCTTCTTTTGGCTATAATGTTTTTGCTTGCCTATGCTTTTTTTTTTTTTTAAATTATTACTAAATATGGTTTTCAACTTTTCTGGACTAACTTTGCGATTATCCGTGTTTATGTCCCCTCAGATTCCATGGTTAAGCATTTAGGAGTATAGTTCAGCAGCAATCTTAGCTGTGGGAAAAGCACCAGTTACTGTCAAGAACCGAAAACGATACAAAGAGAAAACTGATCATTGAACAAGTTCCAATTCTTCTAGTTAGTAAACTATGAGTGCATGCGTTCATACCATCTGGATCACTGCTGCTCTCTCAGTCCCAATCAAATATACGGGAAAATCAGGCACCTAATTCCTTAATTCGAGGCACCATCCCCTCTTGCAAGCAGGAGCAGAGCGAGTCTTTACACGTTTGATTGAATTCCAACGTTCAATATGTACAGAGATTAGTCCTTTCACCTTCTTTAGGCCAGTTATGCTGCTTGTGTTTTTACCAAGAACAGAGAATCATTTTACTAATGGAAAAAACTTTTTTTGCTTTATAGAAGTAGTTTTAAAGTACTAATATAGTAATATGATTCATTAAATAATTTAATTTATAATAAAAAAAATTATTAAATATTGTTAAATGCGATAACATTACTATTTATTACCATTTAAGTTTTAGTCATGTAATTTTGCTCATTGTCAATATCAAATCTGCATCGTAGAACTACGTTGGTCTGATACAGTAGGACATGTCACACGACACTTTTATGCAGTCATTACTGTCATATTGCTGATTCATGGGTTGAAACTTGAAGAGGGAAAGAAAAGATTTGACAGGATTTGCAGATTTATGAATCTTCCCCCGTCACCAATGCCCATCTCTATTGCTTGCCAGTTATGTCTTCTGAAAATAGACTTTTGTCTTCATTTGATTGCAGACATTGGCAAAATAATTTCAAAATGAGACAATATTTAATTGCCTTTTTTGTCTTTATTGGTGGCTTCTTCGTTTATGGCATTCTTTTTCCGTTTGATTTCTTTTTTTATTTTTATTTTTTTTGGTCCTGAACTGGAGGAGGGAGATTTAAATGGGGTCTGGGTTCTAACCCCACCCCAATTCTTCGCTTTTTTGAAATAGCAGCTGGTTGCATCTTGCCCTGATAATGGACCTGTACTTCGTGTTCTGGGGCTTGGTAATCAACTGTTGTCTGTAGACGAGAGTTTGAAATTCAAGACAGCTGAGCTGGACCCTGGGTGTTCTAGCTGTACAATTGCAGTGAGCAAGTTGTACAACATATTTATATTTCTTTACTGAGGGATAATATAAAGGTAGAACAGCATCTGAAATGATAGCCTGTACGGTGATTTTATGCATTTTTCTTTTTATTGATTTGAGTTAATTCCCTTATAAATGAGAATTTATATTGATAGCGTGGTAGTGAATTTTAAAGTTATTAATACTATAATAAATATGGAGGAGGTAGACTTAAATTTATTAGTATTTTGATAATCAATTCATCATTTGAATAGTTTCCTGAGTATTATAATAATTTAAAAAATGTCAATCTCAATTTATTAGTATTATAATCAATATATTTATGAGTAATTTATCTTTTTTTTTTTGTAGTTATTGAAGAATGAATTTATTTTTAAGTAGGTTTTGAAAGTCATCTTGGGATAGATAATAAAGCTTTAGCCTATCAAAAATTTTGATTAATTGATAAATTGAACTAAATTAAAGTTTTGATTAATTAAATTGATTTTGTAATTGGTCAGTGGAATTGAATAAAAATTAAAATTTTCAGTTTAATTTTGGTCTCTAATATCAATAAATTTTGGTTGACTAAATCGAACCAAAATGTTATATAGTTCAAAATATATAGCAACAAAATGCTATAGTTCAAAATGCTTTATAGTTCAAATATAGTTCAAAATGCTATATAGAGTTAATTTTTTTTAACCCTCATAATAGTTCAAAATATTATTAACATAACTATAGTGACAAATAAATGTCAATGAAGTATTATTATATTTTAAGTAATCACTAATTTATATTATATATAATAATAATTTCAAATTTATTTTAAAAAACTATATCAAAAATATATGTTTTGTACATTAAGACTAAAATCTTAAATTTTTTTGTTATTGAATTCAATTAACCAAAAAAAAAACTAAAATTTTCAATTTCGGTTTGAAAAAAATTTTCAATTTTACATCACCGAAAATTTTATTTTCAAAATGTTTATGACGGTAAACCCAATCGTGAACAGTGCAATTGACAGCATTTCTGCCAAATGCCCTATAGATATTTTGATATTGGACACTGATAGTTTGGATTGATGGTCGGGCCCAAACAGGTAAATCCATTAGCCTTGAAACATTAACAAATGGGTCCGGTACCTTTCGGCCATACCGAAGTAAAGTCATGAAGCAAATTAACTGTGCCTCTGTTAGAGTGTTTCTGTATGCTTAAATCACACATGGACCCATTAATGGGCCTGTAACGGCCCATTCCCTAAACCGATGGAATCTGAAACGAGCTTACAGAAAATTGGGCTAGACGTTTTTAATTTTGTGAAAAAAAAAAATGATAGAATTCTTGTATAACTGTTTTCGAAAAATTAAGATGTTACTGAGGCCATTGACTTAGCATTTGTTACATAATAATTATTAGTATATGTAAAATTTCATTTTGCTCAACTGCGTCACGTAGTCATACGTTGACATTTACATTCCGCAAAATTCGTATAGTTTTTATTTACATTCCGCAAAATTCGTATAGTTATATACATAGAATTTGTAATTATGCAATTAATGAGAGCAACTTCTTCGCTTAATATTTGACAGAATTTTTAAAAGCGGAAAATAATGGCCACATGATTTTTGGATATAAGCCGGACGTAAGCTAATGTGACACGCGGACTCACATGCCAGATTTTATTTTTTTTTAATTTTCGAAATTTCCCACTGAATCACATCTTATTTTACAATGAAGGTTATATAGATCATATTTTGCAAGACTAGCAAAAAACTGTTTTTAGGCCTATTGGAATTTATGTTCATGTCAGTTGCAAATTGCGCTATCATTACTACAGATAAAGTGTTTTTAGGCGAAAAATTCAAACTAAAAAAAAAAGGTTATTCTTTTCTTAAACTTGATTATACCACTGTTGAGAGAATCGGACCGGACTAACTAGTTCAACTGAAAAAAATCGGGAATTCTTAAAAAATAGTTGAATTGAAGAACCAGTCAAAAATCGGGTGAACCAATCGATTGAACTGGGAATTAGAGAATGGTCCCAATTTTTTCGATCGAAACAGTTTGGTTCAAGGAGAAAAAAACACCCAAAAAAATGAAAAAAAATATCAATAAATGCCAATATATCTTAATCAAAATTAATTAATATTTTACCTTACTAAATATCCACATGTCTACTTTCTTTCAAAAGTCATTAATATATTTCAATTTTTTAAAAATAATTAATATATTATCATTTTCAAAAGTAATTAAAATATTTCTATTTTATCAAAAATATTCACTACTTTGCAAATATATAAATGATATATTTTTGAAAACAAATTAAATGAGTTATAGATGTTCAACATTTATTTTTTAAAACATATGTTAAATCATATTATAGGAATACAAATTTATAAATTGTAAGATAAGATTAATAAATTTTCATTTTAAAATAAATTATAAATCATATATATTAAGGATATATATAGATAATATTATATTTTAAATATTAATATATTAGATAAATGTATATAATTATTTAACTTTTATATATTTAATATTAAATACTGATTTTACCGGTTCAACTATGACTAATCCAATAGATCAGACTGAATTTCAAACCTCTAAACTTTCTAATTACATAACCGGTTTAATTTTTAAAACCTTAAGTTCTACTTCTTACTATGTCCATCATCCAGTGTCTACCTATTGGAACCCTTTTAAAAATTATGATGTCAGGCAATTCATTATACTTCAGAATTTTTTTTTTTTTTGAGAAATACTTTACATAATAATTATTGTTGTACACAAAAGCTTAAACAATTTACACAAAAAAAAAAAAAAAATCCAGAAATTCCCTTAGGATTTTTTTTTGGGGATGATGTATGTGCGCATCAACCATTGCGTTAAGGCATTGGAGTACAAACAAATCTAATTTCTCGTTTTTAATCAATTAAAAAACTCATGGAACCATGAAAATTACGTTATAGTAGCTTTAACATTCTTTGCTCATGCATCTTGAATTTTTTCTTAAATTTTTAAACTTGTAACATAGAGGTGCGAGATCAACAATAAACTAGTTATTTAAAACAGTTAATTCTCCAGTTTGTGATTTTTACACAAACATTCACGCGATTCAATGAATAACCGGTGACATGGCAAGGAAATTTTCTTATTTGTTATCTTTGTAGGAGACAAAAATTTAAGTGATAACCGATTCGGTGGACATAAAATCAGCGTTTATTATCTGTGAAATGTAATATCCAGAGATAAGCCACTTGAAAGTTCTAAATCTTTATAAATATTTGTAATTGAGCCATAAAAATTTAAATTTAATTTCATATAAGTCCTTTTTTTTAACAGATTGATTAAACCAATATGTACATAGTTTGAATTAAGTGAGACTATATTAAAAAAAAATACTCAAATATACCTTAAAAACACTGATTTACATTTACTTGTGTATTTCACTTTTTTTTTCCTACATATTGAAGGCAAAAAGGCTAAATTTACCACGTGTCTACATATTTCCATATTTTTTAGAATATATTTGAGTGTTGTTTTTTAATTTGTCTCAATTTGATTAAACTATCTATCTACCGAATTGATGAATTCTTGTCCAAAAAAAAAAGAGGCTAATATGGAATGAAAATTAATGGTTTATGATCGGTTTAAAAATTCGAAAAGATTTAGGATTTAAGTGAAAAAATTTTCAAAAATTTAGAACTTTAGATGTGTTTATCCAGTAAAATTAGTATTTATCACACTAAAAAAAAAAAAAAGTGATTGAACCTAGTAAACACTCACAAGAGATTGCTACTCTGTGACCCCAACAAAAAATAAATTGCTATTCGCATTGGCATCGTTAAAAGTAACGCTTTAATTTTAAACATATTATTAAAAAAACAAAAAGGAAATTCTTTCAATAACATCCGTCAGTGGTAGCTTCATCTTCAGCTCCATTTATCATCTTTGGTGGAGGGGTATGAAGTTAGTGTCATATGACTCATAGCTAGAATTATGGTACAGAAAACGTATTCCGCTATGCAAATACATGATACTTAAGCACTTGGGTTGAAGAGATTACTAATTTAGTAATAATTTAGTGTACTTCTTCTTATATTGATCTGAATTTGAGTTTTTTCATTGTTGCTTATCCGAAAATAAAAGGGAATCTATACTAAGAGCGCGGTATTGAATTTTAAATTCATTAATGTTATGGTTGAGTGTGAATGAGACTTATTTGTGCCTAATAGTGTTCTACTAGTAGATACTTCTCATGAGGAGATTGAATAATGATACTAATGGGTAACCTCCAATCTCTGCTTATCGAAGCAATGACCAACATATATACGATATAGCTTCTTTATAATTGAAAAAAGGGTTGGAGAGATTGTTCGTAGCATTGGAAATGAAATTGCTTTTGATTTGGACTCTGGACCAAACCCTGTTTAAGATTCCTAGGATGAACGAAAACTAGCTTAATTAAGAGATTTCGGATGCAAAATTATCGTTCTATTTGGATAAAATAAAATTTTATATTATATGTAAAATATTTTATATTATATATGAATGATTTTATTTAAAACTTAAAATTGTAGATTTTATTTCTTATTTTCATATTCTAATAGTAATATGAAAAACGATAGATTTTATATAGATAAAGTTTTCACATTGGTAGTTAATATTATTGATTACGATTATGCATCATAAAATTAAAAAATAAGAATTAAACAGTCATGATTTTTTGTTGCGTGGATCCATACCATATTTTTTTCGTGTCTACTTACTTGCATCCATTTATCTTTTCTCATTTTCATAAAGGCCGATGAATTTGAATGACATAAACTGATCATGAACAACGCCAAAATTATATTTCATAAAAAAAAAAAGCAAAATTACATTGAATTTTATACACCATGTAAGAAATTCTTTTTGTATGTCTAGTGTTTTTTTTTTTTCTGCCTACAAATTTTTTCTGTTGGTAAGTTGAATTTGGAAAAAAGAAAATTTCTCATGATCTGTGCCCCTAACTGTTTCGCCACGTAGTCGTGCTTTTTTCATAATATTCTTTTTATTGATGGTATATCATTCATCATAATATTCTTATACTACTACGTACGTATAGTGGCAATCCTTTTGTGATGTACGGAAAAAATGTATCAACTTCACTATCTCAACGTTATACAAGAATAATTTTTCAGTTGAGGTAAATTTAACAAAATTAAAATGAAAAAAACTAGGTAACTTTTTTTAGGTAACTACAAAGTAATATGAGTTGTTGAATAATTAAATTAAAAAATAAAAAAAAGATAAATTATCAAATACTATTAATGAGACTGTATAATTATTAAAATATTAAAACAGAAAATTTGTGTGGTTCGCTTTTAGTATAAATAAATTTCTTTCCTTTTCAATATACTTATTCCATTTAATTGAGAATTCATGCAATTCGGAAAAAATAGCATTACTCATTCATAAGCAAAATCTCAAAAAAAAAAAAAAAAAGCATTACTCCTTCATAAGAATTCACTTAGACAATTTTCTTCTTGGAAACAATGTTGTCGTTTTCTTTTTGTTTTTTTTAATGTAATTGAAATTCATAGAAGGTCATAAACTTGTCTGTTTGTGATTGTGGAGGCCACTCAAGCCGGCCCATTTGGTTCGTAAATGAGTAATTTGGAGGACCCCTTTATTTGGTTATGAGTTTTGTAATAAGAAAACCTTTTCTATTCTCATACATATCACACATTTTTCATCTTTTTAGGATTAATTTTAGAAACTTCTAATATGAAAATATGAATTCTAACCAATAAGGTACCTGTTAAAAGTGAAGTTAGAACTTATGCATGTCCAGACCAGGTTAAGTTGAGTCCGGTGTATGATTCTAACTAAAAATCATTCGGCCAAAAAATAAGGTCTGGGGCATAACTCAAAATAAGATTTTCTTTTTTTTTTTTTGTTTAAAAAAATCAATTTATAAAATTGAACTAAATAAAACTAAAATTTTGATTAACTTAACAAAATTTTAAACTTACCTAACCGAATCCATATTTTTTAGTTCAATTACGTACAATTTTAATTTTCAAAAACCACGGTTAGTGAACCGATTTTATATGTGTACCTTTGTTTTTATTCTAATAATATTAAAATTATGACTAATATAACTATTAATAGCAAATAAATTTCAATTAAATATTATTATATCTTACAAAATCACTTATTAATCTTGTTTACATTCCTATTTGCATAGTATAAAATATTATTATATTATAAATTATGAAGAAGGAAAAAATTAAGAAAATAAAAAAGACAACGCTCTATTAGCGTTACCTCAAGTAGCTGCTTTTAATTACAGCCGTCGCCGTTCGAATCTGTCCCTTTGTTCGTCAATCCCCAGACACAAGTCGCATCAGAATTTGTTTTTTCTTTGCGCATGCAAACACCAGTTGATTCAATCTTCCAAGATTCTCGGACGAGTGGGAACCCTAAACACCAGCCGATTCAAAAGCTTGTATTCGGTACTCATTATAATCAGCGAGTTTTCGTTCAAATTCACTAATATTTAGATGATAGATCTGAAAGAAGTTGAATAAATATATCAACAATAAGTGACTCATAACTTTCACCTCCAAGATCCTTGATAACTAACATATTTATTATATACTCATTTTTCTTGCTAAAAAAAAAATTCTTAGATATGCAGATTTATCTATTTATCTTGCTTATAAGGATATAAAATGAAACCATTTTACAATGTTACAGACTTACAGACACGGTTTGGCCTGCATTGGGTGTAGGAAAAATAATTAAAAATATATAGACAACATGGAATACAAAAATAAAGTGCATAATATTTCAACAACTATAAATTGAGAACAAGATTGTTTAAAATTAAGTAATAAATAATTTTATATACACAATATGGAACACAATATGAATCACAAAATATTAAAATAAAAATAAAAAAGAGAAAAGGATATCATATCTAAAAAATGATATTATATCTGAAGTGTGTAAAAGTATTGTTCTTAATGATAAATTTGTGCCCTTGCAGACAAGTAGTCGCGGTGCATTAGGCTCTGGTGGCTCGGATAGCTATCCTCTTAGGATACGACAGATCTTCCCACTAGTGTGCACTTCACGAGTTAGGCAACATAAACAATATATATTTTGATTAATCTAGTAATATGTTTTAGATTGTTGGTGGAAGCTCTCTCACAAAGAAGACAAGAAGGGCCTTATTTATATTAGTCTAAGTGTTAATAACACATAAAGTGTATTAACATAAGAAATAAATCTCAACGGTCATAAACGACTAATACCATAATAACTAGTAACGGATACATAACGATTAGTTTTTATTTAATAGGAATTAAGCTTTATAAAATAAATATTAATTTTCCAACACTGGGCACAACTTCGTTCATGGCCTTGTCGGTGCAAGTTTCATATTCTTATAGTAGCATAGTTCAATGTTGTTTAGGATAAGACATACCGTAAGGCACAAAGATAGAACTATTTGTTTAGATAATATGGGAGCTAAAACCTAAAATTACTATATTTGAGAATTGAGACGTTTAAACCACAAATTTGTTTCTTTGCTTTTTTGTCGAATTTCACTATGTTTGGTATTGAAAATGAACACGATTCGATGTATTTTGAAAATCAGGTCGCATACGAACAAGATCTTTTGCTTTGAATGGTAAAAGAAGTCCACTTATTCGAAGGTTGGGGGGATTTACTTGATATGTAAGTACTAACCACGTTGGTCGTTGGTCGATGGCAATCATTCTCTATCTCTTTTTTTTTTTTTTTGGGTTGGTCTATGTGCATATATGTGTCCTTGTCCTTATTATTTTTTTAATCACAGATGAAGAAATTAAAAATCAAAAGAACAAAAGATAAAAACTAAACACAAACAAAGAGACCAGGTAATCGTCTCGAGGTAAGGTGACTCCTCACAAATCACCAGTGTCTCCTTAGAATTATAAGTTTATAACCAAGATTGACAAGAAAGTCAATACTTAATTCTAGTGTGCTGTAGTCGACACTTCTAAGAAAATTGAAGGTAGTGACGAAAATGAAACTCCTTGTCAGTTTTAGTGAGCTTGGCTAAAGCAGATATGAGTCATTGTCTTTATTATAGAATGAGAAATATCTATGCATTTTAATGGTTGTAATTAAGAGGAAAGGCATATCACGTTGAAAGTAATATATATGCATGAGGTTGAGTATTTGCTCAATTGGTTTAGGGGGTTGTCTCTCAACCAGTAGGTGGAGGTTCAAATCTCACTAAACCTCACTTCCCCCTTTTCAAATGCCCAATAGGACTCCTTATAGATCAAAAAAAAAAAAAGGAATATATATGCATTATGAGTCAGTTCTATGCTTTGTATTGATAAAACCACGCTTTATGTTGCTCATTTACTTAAATGAAACACTAGGTTTTAAATTCGTTTAAAACAAGAGTAAACTCGAGTTATTTAAATTTTGAACAGTTTGTTTAAAAATCAGTCTAAAATCTTCTTCTTATAGTCATTGAAGATCTTTTTAATACATTATTAAAATATATTTGGTAGATTTGTTTTCAATGTATCTATTATATATTTAGATTTTACTCTAAGATTTACAATTTTTACCTTTTAATTAGCTATAACATAGATTTTTTGACATTTTGATTCTATTATTAATAACAAATATTTATAATTTTAATTATTAATTTTATAAGGTAAAACAAGTTATGCATAAATAACTTGCAGACTTGGCTCAATAAAATTTGTCTTCACAAAATTCATTAGTTAAAAAAAACCTTAAGTGAACAAGGATATGCTCAAGTCGAATCTATCTCATAACTGATTTTTAAAGTTATTTATCAAACGAGCCAAGTTTTAAAATGTTAAAATTATAAGAAATTGTTTATCCGACACTCAATCAATGGAAAAATTTAAAGAAATACAGATATTCACTTTTTATTAATAACTCTTCTGATTAAATTTTTTGTCTGTAATGTCAATCAATCGTTAAACCCCAAATTAAACGGAAAAAGGAGGGGGGGGGGGAGTTGAGACATTATTTTTAGGAAGAAGAAAAACTTATTTTCTTGAGCCAAGAAAATCTATCTCTATTTCGTACGGATTCAATAATGAATTGATTTCCCTGAACTCATTCGGAATCCAATGTATAGGGCATTCTCGCCAGCATATATACAAATAATTTTTTCTTTTTTTAAGATCATCGCTAGAGATATCTTGTTTCGGTTTACACATACTACTCACATTTCAACAAAATTGATGATAATTTAATACATACAAAATGCGGTATTACAAGTTTCCCAAAGATATATGCACGTGGATTATTGCTTTTGAACATTGCCCAACGTTGCTAACGAGGACGCAAAATTGCCAAAATCAACAAGACAACAAAATGATTCAGATTGGAAGTATATATTATCGTCAAAGAAAAAGTTACGTAGCATACATATAATTAGTCATAAAGTTAATATGTGAAATATGGATCATCAGATCTTGAAAAATATATTAATTTAAAAAAAAAAATAAATTTTTAAGTTAATTACATTCCTTCAACGTGTTATACAATGTTTACTTGCGTAGTTTTGTTCTATTGTCAAATGCGAAGCACAATAGAAGTTTGGCAAGAGGGGGGCAAGAAATGGAGACAATACTTAACATTGCAGATGAATTTTAAATTAAATTAATATAATTATATAATTTATTTGATAGTATGTATTAATTAATTTTTTTTAAAAAAAATATTAATCTGAAAAAATAATATTTGGTTGATGTTTGATTGAGATAACCATCATGAAAACTTGAAAAAAAAACCCTTAGAAAAATTATTCGATTCTTTTCATTTTTTCAGCAATGACTCCTACTGTAAGGCAACAATTAAACGTATTTCTCGAATTATGCAACCTACTTATTTTTTCTTGAAATTAAAGTATCAAAAAGCTTATATCCCTCCTATTTCACTGTAATATTAACTAAAAAATTTTACCGCATATTTCCGAGCGCCAGGAGAGACATTAGCCGCCACAATTTCGTGTGTACCAAAGTGACCCAAATTGACGTAATCGCTGAGCGAAGCAAGCAGCGGAATAAAAATGCACTAAAAAACAAAGAAAACGAAGTATTGAACTGTGGACCCACGGCATTGGCATATCCTTAGAAAAATCCAACTGTGAATCTGGACAACATCACAAGGAGAAGCTCGTTAAAACAGGAGAGAGAAACGTGGATTATATAATAAAAAAAGAGTTGTTTATAAAATGGAAGCTTTCGTATTCAAATCATAATAAGAGCCTGTTAAATAAGAAAACGTGGGAGACAGAGAGATGAAAGACCAATTATATTACTGTTTAAAATAATGATAATTTGATGTACTTTTTTATTTTTAATTTAGATTTGAGTCTAATAAATAATATTTGTTGGGCTTTGACTCTTAAAATTATTTGGCTTAACTATGACCCATGCACTTCTGACTTCAAACTCGTTAATATTATTCAATTGTATTAGAGGAAATCTGCTCGGTTCCAATAGTATTTACGTAGAAAGTCTCTTTTTATGAATTAAGTTGAATTAGGTACCAATAGTAAAAAATATAGACCACAATTTTTAGATCTGATGACTAATATATCAACAATAGATTTTTTTATTTAGCCTAAAAAAAAAAAAGGCCAATTATATTTTTTCTTAAGTTCGCAATGAGTTAAAGGTATAAAATCAATTTGTCGATTTTGCATTGAATAGGCATGAAAGCTAAGATTTGAACAACAGATTTTCGATTTGAACAGAAATTAACTTAAATCTTAACAACCAAAAATCGAAGAGAAAATAACTCGAATCTGAACCAAAAAATCTTAGGGTTGCATTGACCCGTGAGTCGAGCAATTTCTTTGTTAAGAAACAAAGCAAATAAAATAAAGAATTATAATTTTTTTTTGACAACAAAAATTATAATGTTTTTGTCCCATGCATGTCATATTTCTATCATTTCAAATACCAAATTTACTATTTAATTTTTTTTAATTCTTGCTTATTTGTTTAAGTTGTATGATGCAAATTATACACACAAGCATACAAATATTATATATGCATACTTTTTTTGGAACATTATACAAACATATATATTGCATTTTATTTTATATAATTTTGATTTACTTTCTATTTATTTCGGATTTCTTTGTTGTATATAATTATCTAATTTTTATCTTTATATTTACAATATCTTATAAATTTTTACAGATATATATATATATATATATATATAATTATAATTATAATTATAGTTATAATTATAGTTATAATAGTAGCTCCGTGGGCAACTGCTCTGGAAATTTGTTTGTATGTAGCTTTCAGTCATCTCCCCTCCAGACAACAAGCATATAAATGCGCATACGTGTTCTATATAATATAAAAATATATATAAAGTTAGACTTTTGTAATACAACTTACATAATTTTGATACAAATTAAGATACAAAAATAATAAAAAATAAATAAAAATATTTGTTGACATACCGTAATATATATAATAAATTATAGAAATAGCTAAAAAACTTAATTATATAAAAATAGGTGGATTGACCGTCACCCAAACATTAAGGTTAAAATTTTAGTTTTTATGACCCGAATCAAAAAATAACTTGACTTGAATCCAAAACGACCTATCCGATTCAACTTGTTTGACGCTTCTATTAGGGACTTATTATATCTCTCGATAACTAGAATATCAATGGACGAAATCCAGGACCTCAAGTAATAAAAGTTCATAAAATACCACCGTGGAGTGTGGATGGGTGGGTTTGCTTATACAGGTGCACTTCTTTTTACAGTTGAATTCTAGGACAATTTTCAAGGGCTTAATTTGTCATGACAGCAAGATCATCACAAAGTTTGGTTGGAGGTAGACTCCAAGGTTGCCATGAGCTGTGTCAGGGAAGCAGTTCAAAGGGACTGGTAGGTTCGGGTGCTTTTTTGTTTTACTCAACAATGGTCAATTGTTAGATATCAAATGTTCTTTTTTTCATTAATTGATTCTAACTGAATTTAAACCCAAAACTTTAAATTTAGTCGCTCATTTTTATTAAAACATTTGTTGATATATGTTAAACATGTCTAAACTAACGCAAACAACATTTCCTCACCTTCTCTTCAACGGATGCTTCCATTACTTTTCTCAAGATATCCTCATTTTTAATTATATCCCTTTTAAAGTTACCACACATCCATATAAGTCTTGTCATTGTTATTACACTCATTTTTTAAACATGTTAACAAGTCCAAGCCTCTTTATGGTGTTGCTAGTCTAATCGTGCTTCGGTAAAATTTGGCCTTGCGAGAATTAAGTCGAAAAACAAATAGAGATTATGATGAGAAAGACGTTAACAAGTGATTCAGAGTTTTTTTTTTTAATATTAAAAAAATTCATTACAATTCTATTAATTATCGAATTTATATATTAAGATCAAAATAATTTTATATGATTGTGTCTATTCAACCTAATATATATAAAAAAAAAATTATTATCTAAATACTGCTAAATTTTAATAGACTCATCTTAAGTCGCCAAGTGATTCGTAGTTTGCTAGGGAAAAAAAAAACACTCAAATAAAGTCATTCAATTTAAACAGAATTGAATTGAATAAGGGAAAAAGAAAGTTCAGCACCTACAAAGAAAAGGAAGTCGCCAGCAAGCTCGTTACTAATGGTCAGGACTGGGGATCAAAAAGCAAAAGGTATCCACCACCACAGCCACAAAGAAAGGTTGAGGTAACAGAGAATGCAACGTCTGGGAAACTAAAAACAAACAAACAAACAAAAGCGGAATGGATGTGTGGGTGATCAGCGGGGTCCACGTTCTCTTATCTTTTCCCAGCCACATCCGCCATCCACCATTAGAGCTCATTTATTTAATTAATTTAAAAAAACTTGGAGAGTTTAAGAGGATTTGTTAAAGTTTTAAAGTGATTCCAATAATTAGTTGATTAAATTTAAAAAATAAAATAATAGAAAAATTATGAAATATTTTTTTTTTTATAATTAGTTGTCTATGAATCAAAGAATCAGATAAAATAAGAGAGATACTAAAATTTAAATCTTAATTTTTTTAATTAAAGATTATTATTTTTTCTTACTTTAACTGGTGATAAGTTTTTGATGAGAAGTTTATTTATTAATTAATTAATTAATTTAAAAAACAAAGCAGGTAGACAAGGAAGATCTTCCTCAGTGAGGTGCAGAATATGCCCATTGGACGGTGGAGAGACACTCAGCTCCTCCACCATCCTTTTTCACGCCCCTCCTTTTTTAACAATATTTTTCCGCATTTATTAAAGCAATTTCTGATCACCTTTACACAAGTTCTTCTTTTTTTTTTTTTTCAACAACATATTTATGAGAATGTGAGTTATTGCATGAATTAGTTGAGATCGGATGTCAACTATTACGTTCTTATTTAATTTTTTTTGTATGAAGAACTCACAACTCAAATACTGTTGAGACTAAATGAGTCTCCCTTACGTCTGACGCCATTATTAACGCATTTTAAACTAAATATTACACTATACAAATCAACTCATATTATAGGAAAAACGATGACAATGAGATTCAAATTCAAATTAATACAAAAATAAACTCACTGATTTATTATCAGATTACCACGTTAAGTGGTTTACAAGTTCCCATTAATGTACAAACATTTCCGACTAATTATATAACTCTCAACGTCAAGGATAAACTAAAAAATTTACTCCCACTAATCAATCAAGGTATCAATTAATTATATATAGACACTAAATTCGTTTATTAATTGGAGTGTATTCCAATTACCAGACTCTTTGTTTGGATATTGTTTTTTTTTTTTTTTTTTTTATAAATCTCATATTTATATTTGTAGATAAAATTAGAATTTAAAATCTTAAAAATAAGATGAGTAATACGAACTTAAAATCCCAGGGAGACCAATAGAAAACAGAGCTCACATATGATTTAAAATTGGGCCAAATTGGAAAGCAACCCCTTTAGATGACTTTGTGCTAGATTGGCCTAAACCGTGAGAATATACCCTCCATCCAAAAAGGACAAGTGTAACATATATGTTTGCTTAAAATTGCTTCTGCCAAGGAATGGCAAACCATTAAAAGGTGCTCGGTTGGTTGTTGTTGGAGTTGGGATATTACCAAAAACATTTTCCTCGGTTGTATCTACATAAAGGGTCAGCACATCCGACGCTCCTGATTTATTTTATCTCCTAGATTTTGCCATGTGATTGGCCCATATATAAATAGTAGATTACGCCCCATATATATCAAAACCCTAAAGTATTCTTTCATTAAACTACTATATATCAACAAAGCAGCCCATTTCTTTCCATTACATTTCTTCCCTTCTATTTTCTTGAAACAAATTCATTTTCCGTTTCTTACAGCGTTTGTTCTCAAAAAAAAAAAAAAAAGCACACACACGCAGAGGGAGACGCAAAAGTAAAACATCGTATCTGCAGAGATGTCTGGTAATACCTGCGGTGACAGTACAGGCGGTGCAAGTGGTGGCGCCGCCACCGAAACAACGGGAGAGAACGGAATCATGCTATTTGGTGTGAGGCTAACCGAAGGCGTTAATCCGTTTCGAAAGAGCGTTAGCATGGTTAATCTTTCTCAGTACGACCAGCCTCAGGAGTCCAACGCCGACGTTCCCGCCGACGGGTACGAATCCGACGACGTCGTTCACGCCTCCGGCCGGAGCCGCGAGCGCAAGCGAGGTTCCTACCTTTAGTTGCAACATGCTTTGCGGCTTGATTGTTATTCTTAACCCTTTTTTTTTTTCTTGGGTTCATTTTTATTTTAAATAAAATTTTTTTTGACAGAAGTATATTATTGGATTAATTATATTATTAGATTAATTGCGTATCTTCGTTATATCTAACCTCTTTTTTTTTGGGTTGGAATAAATGCAGGAGTTCCATGGACAGAAGAAGAGCACAGGCTTTTCTTGCTGGGATTGCAGAAAGTTGGGAAAGGAGATTGGAGAGGGATTTCAAGAAACTTTGTGAAGACCCGTACACCGACACAGGTGGCCAGTCATGCTCAGAAGTACTTCCTCCGTCGCCACAACCAGAATCGCCGCCGCCGTAGATCCAGCCTCTTTGATATCACCACCGATTCAGTACGTCTCACATCGATTGTAACTCAACCGTTTTCCCCATATCGTAATTTTGACTTAAACTGATTCTGTTTCAATTTACAGGTAGCGGCTCTGTCAATGGAAGAAGACCAAATCAGGCAAGAAAGCGTAATTTTAACGCAGCCGCCGCCGCAGCAGCTGGGGCGCTTTTCTTTGTCTCCTTTACCGGTAACGCTGAGCCCGGTTTTAATGCCGGTCACTGGCGAGAACTCCATGGAGAAGCTCATATTGGGATTGAGCAACCAAGCTGAGACATCGGTCAAGCCCATTCGTCCGATACCAATCCTGCCGCTGCCGGTTGCTCCATCTTCCAAAATGGCTGATCTTAACTTGAATCAGACGAGCCCCAAAGACCCTTTGCCTTTGTCTCTCAAGCTCTCTACTCCGTCCTCCGACGAGCAGTCACCGCCACCGCCGGCTCCCCACTCGTCAACTTTTCAGCCCATGTCCAGTACCGGCGACAGCATCATCACTGTTGCCTGAAATATATATATATAATTTTTTTTTTTTTTTGTAAAGGGGTATTGATTGGAGTCTTGAGAGGATGAAAAGGAAATTAAGAATTAGATAAAAGTTTAACTTGAGTAATCAGAGTAAAAAATGATGTAGTTTTATTAGATTAGTGCTATTAGTTGTAAGTTTAGGTTATTACTTGTTTGTACAGGCTTGAGAGAATTCAAGGACTTTGAAATTAAAAAAAAGAAGATAAAAAGATTGGATGTCGTTTTCATTTGTGTGGGAGACTTATGATTCTTGATTGTTTATTTTGTCTGCTTTCTCTTTTGGTTGAAATTATAAAAGGGCACACCACACTGTATTAATAATTCCCTGCAATTTGGTACCAAAATTGCTTCTTTCCACTTCTTTCTTTGATGCCTTTGGTTTTGGGTTTCTGTGGTGAAGAATGATTTGGGTGGTCTTCATTGATTGCCAAACCAGCAAGGCATTTGGTGTGAGTGTCTATAAATTAAACCAGTATGGTGCCATTTCCAAATTGGCCATTGAGAGTGGGCTATTTTGATTTTAATTTTTTCACGTAAGCTAAACATGTTTTTGTCCCGTGTTTTTGCACAATTAATTCAGACGTTTATTAAAATTTCTTAATCTTATGTTCGAGTTTTGATAATTTCATTTTACATAATTAATTCAGACATTTTATTAAAATTTCTTAATCTTATGTTTGAGTTTTGATAATTTCATTCTTATTTCTTGAATTTCAGTCTTTCTTGTAAGAAAAAACAATCACGATCTTGACAGCCAACTTGGGGAAAAAAGAAGTCTCATGGATGTTGAAATAATACGTAGGATTAAATATAGACTCACACGGTTGAAGTTTAACTGTAACTAATGGTCATGATTAAATGACAAACACTCACGTCCAATTCCGCGTTCAATTCGTGTCTATGTACTAAAACTCCTTTGGCAAAGCTTTGAACACGTGGGCAATAGAGCGGAGCTTCCAAACAGTGTGCTCCGAAAAATCTTGTAAACGCGAGAATCCCCTTTCTATTCTGAGAAAAAAAAAAAAAAAAAATCCCCTTTCTAACATGATCGGAACATGAGGTAAATGATAATTGAGACAAAGTGTTCCAATAAATTGCTGTCTTTCTTCTAGTTATAGGAAAAAGTATTTTGAAATCATACATAGTAACACAGAAGCATGCATAAATCTCTCTATTTGGGTCAATGAAAATCATTGACTATGGAGACATCCATCAAGATTCTGCAGACAAGGAGCAATTTTACAGAAAAATACTATTATATAATTCATTTTTAACAGAGTATAAATAGACATGCTTACTCATTTGTTATTTTTTAATTTAAATTTAATTATTTAATAGTTTATAATACTGCATATCCATATATATCATATATATCTTAATAAGGTTGCACGCTCAAAGATTTCCTTTCATGAAATAGTGAGCATTCTTATAAGGTATCGTACCGTGTTTGCTATTTTTTACATGCAACGTGAGTTGCCTGGTTATTTTTGACAATAATTCTATCCCTCATTTTCACTGCATGCTTTAGCCTTACAGGGACCGATCCAAAAAATTTTTTTAGGAGGAGCGAACTTAATATGTAAAAATACAATAACAATAACTAATATTTATGATGAAAACAAAAAATTATATTAATTATTATGAATAATAAATATTATATCTTTGTTTCAAATTTTTTATTTTTTTATACAATCAAATAAAATTTTTCTACGTAAGTAATCATTTAATTATTTATCTCTTATGTAGTTGTGTAACAGATTTTTTATGATATTCGTTATAAAAAAATATTATTATAAATTTTATAACTGATAAAATTGATGTCAATTTTATAAACAAATACATGTTTGAATTAAAATATATTTTTAAATATATATATATTTTTAATAACATTCATTGCTAATAATTTATTTCATTAAAAGATAAATTATTTTTAAAAAATGTTAATATAAATATAAAAAAATTATTGAAACAATTTTCAAAATAGATGAAAATAATTTTAACAACTACATTGTCAATAAGTTTATAAGGAAATAAAAAAAAATTACAGGCTTCTTTAAGAAAATAAAAGAAGAAAAGACAACAAAGAGTTGCAAATGAAAGGGAAAAAAAAAAAGAAAAGAAAAAAAAGCAGAAAGAGGCGCTACTCAAAGGAAAAAAAGGAAAACACCGAAAGTGCGCGTCATGTCTCTCGAACTTACGACACTGCGACATCGATGAGGTGAGGGAGGCAAAAGAGACATTCCGCTGCGCCAACGCCCAATTCATGAAACATCTTTACCCACAATTATATATTATTTAAAATTTTCTTGTGTGGGGGGGGGGGGGGGATCCGTCCCTGTAGCCTTCAGGAGGTCCTTCTCCGATACTGCAGTCTTCAAACTTGATTCCGTGCACCTTATTGTAATATAATGTTTCCTACGAGGTAGTTGTGGCCTTAACCAGCATCTATACTAGCACAAAGTTGTTGTCTCCACGAATCAGGCTCTAGGCAGCTACTAGCAATTATTATAGAAGGGTTTTATTATGAAACTTAAGTTTAGATAATATTAAAATAATTAAATAATTTATTTAATAATATTTAAAAATTTAAATAATTTATTTAATGATATTTTAAAAAAATTATTTTATTTTTTTTTAAATTCAACTATTTAATAACTCGTATCACTTTAATACAATTTTGATACCAACTAAAAGATAATACTCAGTATTTTCTGGTATAGAATTTCAATTCTCCATTGTTAAGGTCAGGACCCTGGCCGACGCACATGAGGTGGCCTTGCAGCGGAGGACCAACGTGCTCGCATCCGCTGGCAGGCATGCCCATGCTAAAAACTAATTTTGTCGTGTGCAGATATTTTTATTTTATTATTTCGTGTTAAAATTTTTATTTACGAGAGAATTAAATATGTAAAAAAAAAAAAAAAAGGGTTACAATGTATACGGGTTAGTTTAGATCGGTTTAAAACATGTATTTAAACCAAATTGTCATGGTAATTTAAATTTTTTTTAAATTTTAGCTAAATTAACATAAAAGTCAAATTAGTCAAACTTTCATTAACAATTATGGGTTAGTTAGTTGGTTTGGCGATTTGAGTTATACTTATAGGAAAAAAAATTAAAAGAGTTAGGTAACGAAAATTTTAAGAAAAAAGAACTATATTTAACTTCAAATTTAATACATTGAAGTTTTAGATTTAGTGGAGATGGTAGGTTTATTTGAGTGATTTGGGTCTCTATAAATGAAATGTTGATTTTTAATATTATTCGGCAATCAGCTTAATTTTGCCAGTTTTTAGATTTTCAAAACCGCAAACAAATTCTAAATGCAATTTGCATAAATTACAAATTTTAAACAATTTGTTTTTGACAATTTTTTCAATTTTGGTTTGATTTTAGTAGGAATGATTGGATTAGACGGATTTTGGGGGTTTTGTGTACAACCCTAAGACAACACTAATAGATTTCCTTAAGATAGAAAAATCAAATGCATCTCCATCAAATTTGTCCCTCATTAAATTTATTTTTATATTGTTATTGATGTCAGACTTTTTTTTCTTTTTCCTTTTTTTTGGGCTGTCTTGTAAAATGAAAACAGATTTTGCTCTCCAATTTTGTTTATCCATCTTTTTTGTGTTTTGTTTTTTGATCTATTATAGTTGGTAGCCCAATGCTAAAGAAAAAGGAAAGGCAAGCTCTACGTTCGGGTTCAAATTCTATACCTAAAAAATTAAAGACACAATCTCTAACCAACTAAACTAAATTTAGTACTCATCTTTTTGTTTTTTTTGATCAAAACCATTTTTGTTTCTTATACATTAAGATACGATGGACCAGTGCAAGTAACGTAAGTTGTCGTGCCTTCTCTCCTGATGCAGGGCCATTTATCCAGGCCCAAGACCCAAATGGGCCATGGATAATGTCGCCAAGTTCCCCAACCAAGACTTTACCACAATCTACAAATACATTGACATAATTGTTTAGTGAGATTTGGATCAAAAAATTGTTTAGTGAGAAGTGACACACTAGTCATTCAAACTTTGAAAAGTACAAGTAAAAAATTATATTTATTGTATAATTAATAATTCAATGAATCTCTTAATAAAAAAATAAATACATTGACACAATCTCTTTTTTTAACATAACATTTGACAAAACATAACATGACACAATGAACAAAATTTAAGACTTGATTATTTTAGAAATTTTGAATACTAATTTTGAAGAGAGTTGTGAAGTTTACAAGAACGAGAAAAATTATTTTCATCATTTAACTCACGATTTAATGGACCTCTTAATAAAAATAAAAAAAAATATATTAAAATAATACAGGTGAAGGCTACTAGTCAACCACCTCGATTAATAAGTAGAGAGGAATCTAGATATTTCCTTTACCTAGGTATTATATGACTGATTGAGTGAAGACAATAATGCCAACAAATTGCCTCAGTGGCAAGCAAATTTAATGGTCTTGTGCAAATCTAAGGTTCAAATGCAAGACATATTTTGCATTTTTGCCAATTTTTTTGCTCCTCTTTTATACGTTTCTGGTAGCAAATTTTTCTTGCCTCTTTGAAAAGTCGTTCTAGATCTGTTAATGTCGATAATCATATGACTAAGAAGGAAGATGAAAATATGCGTCTCACCTAGAAGCCTACCGATGATGTATACCCGACACTCGACACACAGAGGAAAAGTATGACCAAGGAATTAACGAAGGGCATTGATACATGGACCAAAAAATTAGCCATAGGAGAATTATAATTAACACATGAAATAAAAAATAATTTTAATTTTTGAAAATTTATATTTTTTTGACGAAAAATGTAAAATTAAAAAATAATTTTTTTATATATAGGACCCACATATCAGTTCATCAATGATGGTTGTACAATAAGATATGAACATTAAAAAAAAAAAAAAAAAGAACGCCGAAGTTTGAAAAATAGGAGATGGTCAGATATGAGTTATTTTATACCATTAAAAAGAGCCTTTTTTTCTGCTTGTTATATTATACTAACACAACACTCGGCTTTTTAGAAGCTGTAAGATCAGCATGCACCATTTGGATCAGAATCTTGGTTAACCAAACAAAGGACATGGCGAATCATTTTGTCCCAACTTTGCAGGCTGCAAGTCCGTGCACATATATTTTAGGGTACATTGGGTAAGTCTTCACATGTTATTTATGCATACCGCTAAGTCTTTGGATGTATATTTTCTGGTAAATACAAAAGCATTTGCTTATTATTTATGCATTTTGAGTAGTATTAAACATATTCAATGGGACTCAAAATTGGCTGTGGATGCTGTAAGGAATGGTGTGCCTGATACTCACCATCAATTCAATTTGATTTCTGAGTGCATGGAACTGTTGGAAAGAGTTTGGACGGTGCAAGCTCGTCATATTTACTTTGAAGTAATATTAGATGGTTTCACATAAAAAAATTACATCATAATTTTATAGTCTAATCAATAATATCAAAAAATTTATTTATTTTTTCTTAAATTCAATCACGTAACAATTTATATTATTTAAAATTATTTTAAAATTACCTAAATAAAACTATTAACTTTTTTTTTATATTGAGAAGTTAATAGAATGACAGATTTTTTTGGCCACTTTGGCATTTTGTCACGGGGATGATGTGCAGATTCTTAACAACCGACCGGCAGGGGCTATGCTATTGGTTCTACAGGACATTTCTGGGGTATCTTTTGCCCCGTTTTGTAGCCATGTAGGCTGGGTAATAACCCTCCAAGTTGGGTTGGACTCGAACTGTGCCTGATTTGAACAACGCATATGTGGTTAGGCACCAGATAGTTGGGTCCAAGGTATCTTTCCAACATCTACATTATTAGCTCATTATTTATCTTAAAAAAATATAACAATTTATTAACCAAACAAAAAAAAAACCCAATTCCCGTATGTTTAATCAACCTCCAACAGGGGTCCTTCCATTGTTAGAACAAGGCAAAATTAGGGTGCACTGGCACTGTGGGATGGGTTAGTAGATTTGCTTGAATTGCTTTGTAACTGCCTTGAGACTTTCTTTATATATATATATATATATATATAACAATACATTATGTATTTCATTTTTTGATTCATTAAAAGACCTATTGAATAATAAGCCCAATCAGAATAGCTCTCCTCTTGACATAAATTTCACACAATGTTCTGTTTTCCACATTGAATATTGGTTGAAACAGGCTGGATTCAACGTGAACATAAAACTGAACCGACCAAACCAATAAATGGGCCTAAAATAGACTGGGTCAAAATAGAAAAGAGTGGCCCAAATTATACTCCATTGATATTTTACATGGGCTAGGAAGGTCGCTTTCAAGCAATCTTAGTCCAGCTCCAGTCTGTACTTTATGGGTAGTTTACCTTTTAATGTACAAAAGGAAAATGTTTTGTCAGGTAAAAAACAAGAAAAATGTTAGGACCAAATAAAAGATAAAAAATAAAAAACAAGAAAAATGTTATAGTATCAAAGAAAATTTGTTTAAAGATTTTACTCAAATGTAATAGTGTCTTAAATTTTTACGATCGCTGCTATATTTTTTACAACAAAAAATAGTAACACATGAAAGTATTTTTGGATTGCAAAAAATGAAAGCGTTATTACTTTCGGACAAAATTCTTAGACAAAATTCTCTAACACTATAGTAATGCCCAAAAAATAATAATAAAATATTTGTGTGTAGTATAAAAATCATTTGTGTCTACTTGAATCTTTCTCTTTTGTGTCCATGTAGTGGTTTCCATTAACTACCGCTAACTTATCAGGAAAAAAAAAAAAATGCTATAGCGCGTTGGCTAAAAGAATATATATATATATATAACTAATATATATAACAATAACATGCACCTTATTTTTTTTGTCAAATACAAATCCTTGAGACATTTTAAATAAAAAAGTGAATTGAACTGCTCCACACCACAGACAAGCTATCACAAACATAAGAGTAGTCCTCAAATGGACATTAATTATTCGGAGGACATGAATACATTCCACATTAAAGGTTGGTGCTTTCTGATAATGGTTTGAGGCCAATTGTAGAACTTAGAGGATCTGCATAATTTTTTAATCAAACAACATCAAGTCAGATTAAACGTACAAAGTTACTTTGAAGTGAAATACCATACGAATAAGAAATTAATAAGCAATTGAATCCCAGGGAAGCATAGAAACTTACCTTGCTGTAAGTGACATTTACCACTTTATACTTGTTGGGGTCTACAAGATGAGAAAATGCATATTCTGACAAAACAAAGTCTTGATCGCATTTGTTGTGTTTGGTCTCAATGCATTGGCCCGTGATAGTCACTGCTACTGACTTCATACCCTCACACTGATTATTAACACTCCAACACACAATGTTCACTCTTTGTCCGCAGATACTACCACGTTCGTAATGGTCTTCTCTGACTTGGGCTATTAGGTGTCCTTTATCATCGTCTCCATAACAAAGAGAAGCTGCAACCCAAAAAAAAGGCAATAATAGAATTATTTATTCCACTTTTAATTTAGAACTTGTTGCTTGACATTGATCAATATCAAACAACAGTGTAGAGTATATTTGATTGTTAAATAATTAATTTAAAAAAAAATAATTAGACTTTGCCAACAAAAAACGTGCTTTGTGCAACGAGAATGGCAATTCTAAAAAAAAGCCAATTTTATTTTTCAGATGATTATGGGGTATGTTTTGTATGAGATGTTAAGGTGTGAGAATGGACTTGAATAAATACATTGGGTGTCCAATTTTTTGGACGCCATCAATGTAAAATCTTTGCAGTTCAAATAAAAAAAAAAGAAATTGTGACAAACTCTGAAAACAACTAGAATGGAATATAAATAAAGCTGTCACAAGGTGTAATAACAGTAATCTACGTTGAATTTCATAGTAATTGCACTTTTTTCTCGCCGTATTGCATAATTTGTTATGTTTGTTGATACCTATGTAACAACCGCAACATAATGTACACAGAATGTAAAAAATTATAACAGCAGTGACAAGTGTCAAATTTTGCGATTATTGCACTTTTTTTTTTTCTTTTTTTTGCAGCCATTCTGTTGTTCTTGTTGCATTTGCACATCCTATGATTTTCGGTGACAATTTTAAAATTTTTTAAAAATTGTTTAATTCAAATGAAGTTATGTTATTAATATGATACCACTTGGTCTTTTTTTTTTTTTTTTGAACTACAAAAAAAGGTGCATATGTAGATCACCACACTTGATCTAATATGTGGCGGAATTATCAGTTGGCATAATAAAGCTTATTTCTACATTTGTGGCAAAACCGCAAAATGTAATGTACCTTTTTTATTTGCACGTATTCTTGTATACAACGGGCAACATAGAAATATGGCCAAAGATCATATGTAGCCAAAGAATGCTATGCCAAAAAGGGCATAGCCATACCCATAAAATTATTCATACCCTTCAAAAGCCCACCTACTTTGGCATCTTTACAACCTCCAGGACTTTGAGTGGATGACAACTATAAATTATAAGCGCACGGAAATTGATATATCCAAGATATGTAGAACAAAATATGTCGAAAAATACAATGTAAAATGAGTCCTATAAATTGATTGACCCGAACCATAAGCTACTTGCCATAGAACGTCAATCCTCTAGTACTCGCGCGGTGCTAGAGAATAAAGCTTTGGGTATATCAGGACTATGGCCTCAATGATGCTTTCTTCCATTTTCACAGCTCTTGCAGTGTTTTTCCTGCTCGAGTCTAGTTTGTCATTCGCAAGAATAGAGCTTGTTGGATCCGGAACAGTATCTTATAGAAAGGGTCGCCTTACACGTAAGAATCATAATCCTTTCGAGTAATATTTGGTGAAATTGTTATCTAACAATCAAATATACTTTACACTGTTGTTTGATATCGATCAATGTCGAGCAACGAGTTCTAAATTAAAAGTGGAATAAATAATTCTTTATTGCCTTTTTTTTTTTTTTTTTGTTGCAGCTTCTCTTTGTTATGGAAACGATGATAAAGGACACCTAGTAGCCCAAGTCAGAGAAGACCATTACGAACGTGGTAGTGTCTGCGGACAAAGAGTGAACATTGTATGTTGGAGTGTTAACAATCAGTGTGAGGGTATTAAGTCAGTAGCAGTGACTATCACGGGCAAATGCATTGAGACCAAACACAACAAATGCGATCAAGACTTTGTTTTGTCCGAATATGCATATTCTCATCTTGTAGACCCCAACAAGTATAAAGTGGTAAATGCCACTTACAGCAAGGTAAGTTTCTATGCTTCCCTGGGATTCAATTGCTTAATAATTTCTTATACGTATGGTATTTCACTTCAAAGAAACTTTGTACGTTTAATCTGACTTGACGTTGTTTGATTAAAAAATTATGCAGATCCTCTAAGTTCTACAATTGGCCTCGAACCATTATCAGAAAGCGTCAACCTTTAATATGGAATGTATTCATGTCCTCCGAATAATAATGTCCATTTGTGGACTACTCTTTTGTTTGTAGTTTGTCTGTTGTGTGGAGAAATCAACGTGTATTTGCAATAAGTTTGCTGTTCAACTCTCTTTTTTATTTAAAACCGCGTATATCCCATGACTTTGTATTTAAGAAATAAAGTACATTGTTATTTTTATATGTGTTTTTTTTTAATCTTTTTTTGAGCCAACGCGTTGTTGTTATTTTTTTATGAGCAATTTTATTAATAATAGAAGGAACAATCACAAAAGTACAAACAAACACAACAAGAGCAGCATACAGAACACTTTAAATGATCTTTTGCCAGAAGCCTGCCATATTATTAGACTTTGTGGTATAATTAATATTTTTGGAGCACGTATTCAAGTACTTTGACTATATGAAAAACTCAAAATAATGGAACCCATAGTGTTTTTTTTTTTTTTTGGTTAAATCCTCTTCTTATGTCGCATAGAATGTTAGACAAAATCAAGCATCAAAATAACTAGTTAAATAATAAATGTCCTTCGAAGAACTCTACCTTATTTGGCATCTTGATTAACCCCTGTACTACGACTTTGAGAGAGAATTATATTACAGCTTTATTTTGAACAACACAAATGTTCGATTTATCCAAGATATGCAAAACAAAATATGTTGACAATTACAATCTAAAATCTGTCCTATAAATCGATTGATCCTAACCATAAGCTACTTGCCATAGATCATCAATCCTCTGGTGCTTTGTGCTAGAGGATAAAGCTTCAGGTCATATATCTGGACTATGGCTTCAATGATGCTTCCATACTGTTTCACAATCCTAGCTGTATTTTTGCTGCTTGAATCTAGTTTTTCATCAGCAAGTGTAGAGCTTATCGGATCTGGGATGGTAACTTATCGTAAGGGTCGCCTTATGCGTAAGTATCATTTTCCTTTGAAACATTATATTTGACAACATCAATATATTTTAGGGGATTGCTAGTTTTTTTTTTTTTCCTACATAATGGAGAAATTTTCTTCTTTCTATAAATTTCACACATCATTTTCTAAAATTAAAATTTAAAACTTCTAAAATAAAAATATAAATTTTAACAACCAGCATTTCTCCTGAGGGACAATTGCTGATTATTCAATGACAAGCAACAATGTCTAAGAATTAAAAAAGTAATCCTATTATTACTTTTTTTTTTCTTTTTTTCCTTTTACAGCTTCTCTTTGCTATGGAAAAGAGGATAAAGGACACTTAGTGGCTCTAGTAAGAGAAGACCATTATTGGGGGGCTTGCGGACAAAGGCTCAAAGTAACTTGCTGGAGTGTGGACAAACAATGTGAGGGTGTTAAGTCAGTAGACGTGATGGTCGTTTTGAAAATGCGTTGAGAATGGCAATACTAAATGTTTGTTTTGTCTCATTTGGCATTTTCTCAACTTGCAGACCCCCGGATGTACAAAAGCCTAAAATTCACTTATAGCAAGGTAAGTTCCTATGCTTTTTGGGGAATCATTTCCTAATTCATTCTTACACGTACAGTATCTATAAACTTGTGTGTAACTTTGAGCCTTTCATCTGACTTTGACATTATTTGTTTGAATTATTATGCAGATTCTCTGAAGTCTGGAATTGACACCAAGCCGTTTAAGGAAGCATCAGCTATCAATATGGAATATATTCATGTTTTCTGAAAAATGAAGTCCATTTGGGGACTAGTCTTTCCTTGTAATACACTGTCTGTTGTGCCAAAATAAGTTTTAGTTCAAGAAAAGAAAAACATCTTTCTTATAGCGTTATGCACCTTTTTTTTTTAATTGCACATGTCATGCATATCCTTTTAACAAGAGGACACAAAAGATAGCAAATTTCACCAACGACCACAAGTCACCAAAGGATGTTAAACAAAAACAAGCATCTCCATATCTAGTAAACTAATCATGTCCTTCAGAACAAACTCTACCTAATTTGGCATCTTGGTATCCAACATATTACAACTATGAGAGAATTACAGCTTGAAATTTGAAGGGCACAAAATTCGATTATCCAACATATACATGCAAAAACAAAATAAGATGAAAATTACCATGTAAAGTTTGTCGTATTAATCGATTGATCCTAAGCATAAGCTACTTGCTATAGAACATCAATCCTCTACGGCCCTGTACTAGAGTGCGATAGAGTGTCTCTGTGCATGTGAAGGATGAACGGCGCAACAACGCAATGAATCTTAACCCAAAATTTTATCGAGCTTTGGTAAATGAGTCCCTAACCAGCTTTATTGAACTTAAAATTAGTCTTAAACAAGATATTCACAATCATAATAGAGTCAAACAACTTCTTGTTTAAACTTGACTCATTTACTAAACAAGTTTTAAAAGTGAGCTCAGGAAAGCTCAAAACTAGTTTTTACCCAGTCAAATTACCGAGGCATTACTGAGCATATATATTTGTTTACGCTCCCAAATGGACCGGGTCACAAAAATTTTATTTCAGTAGTTGCATGGTCGAATTTGATTCCTTTGAAAATTTTTTTGCGATCATACTTTTAAATGTGTCTATTCTATATTTTTGTATTATTTTTCTACAATTTTACAATACTTTCCATTTTTTCTCTTTTCATCACAAAACATGATATCCGTAGTTTTGTTTACTCTTTGCTTTTGTATGCTTCAATGACGAGAAGGCCAACCATTCCAACACGGCAAAAGGGACAAGATGACTTTGGAATGCAGTAGCTTATTTTTTTTTGTCCAAAGCTACCTATTTGAGGTCTTTATAAGGTATCACAACAAAACTTTGTGAGAATGGTAAGATATAAATAAGTTGTACTCGTTTAAAAAATATAGTCAAATTAGAAATTTTCATTATAAACTAACTGACCCCATTATTAGTAAAGAAATTATTTTTTAAGGATGATTACAAGGCTTAACCAATAAGTATGTAAACAATGAATGAGACAATTGTCAGTTTTGAATATTAAATCATTTACCTTTAAATAAGGTTTGAAAAAATAAATTCAGAAACAATATCACAAAATATATTATATAACTTTAAAATCATTATCAGGCGTTACTAAAAATCATCGCAATAAATAATTCAACTTTGAAATCCAGACTCACAACGGATTGTTTTTTTTTTCTTATTAAGTTAAGGGACAATTTAATTTTTAAGAGACATTGATAATGATATTTTTGTAATTATTTGAAATTTTTATTGACGTAAACTTAATTTTACCTTTTTCTACATTTTAATATAGAAGAAATGAATCATTACCATATACAAACTAAAGTATGCTGAATGTAAATTTTCTGATATTTCCTTTTGCCCAGAAAAACAAATAATCTTATATGAAATAAGTAGAGTTAAAATGGTAGTTAATAATGAGGTAAAATTGAATTGTCATTCAAAATTTTTAATGAGAAAAATAATAACGAGACAATTGGATTCATAATCAGCTTATATATAATTTAATTTCAACGACCAAATTTTGACCTTTGAATGAGAAAATCATCCCTATTTGAGGCATCTTGTTTCATAGCAGTATGCACCTTTTTTGCTTGCACATGTCAAGTGTATCCTTTTAACAAGAGGACACAGAACATAGCAATTTCATCAACAACCACAAGTCACCAAAGAATGTTAGACCAAAAAAAAAAAAGCATCTCCATATCTAGTATACTAATCAAGTCCTTCAAAACAAACTCTACATAACTTGGCATCTTGGTATTCAACCATATTACAACTTTGAGAGAATTAAAGCTTTAAATTTGAAGTGCACAAAATTCGATTTATCCAACGTTACCATTTAAAGTCTATCCTATAAATCCATTGATCCTAACCATAAACTACTGGCCATAGAACATCAATCCTCTTGTGCTCCATAGTAGAGGATAAAGCTTGAGATATATCAAGGCTAAGGCGTCGGTGATGCTTCCTTACTTTTTCACTATTCTTGCAGTATTTGTGTTGCGTGAATCTAGCTTTTCGCTTGCAAATCTTGAGATTGTTGGATCTGGTACAGTATCATATAGTAAGGGTCGTCTTACGCGTAAGTATCACTACCCTTTTGAGCTTAATTTTTGGTGAAATTTATTATACACTTTACACCGCTGTTCGTTATCAAATGACAAGCAACATAAAAGTAGAATAAATTCTGTTATTGCTTTTTTTTTTTTCTTTTGTAGCTTCTCTTTGTTATGGAGATGGTGATAAAGGATTGCCCAAGTAAGAGAAGACCATTACTTAAACGGTAAGATGTGTGGACAAAAGGTGAACATAGTATGTTGGAATGTTAACAATCAGTGCGAGGGTATTAAGTCAGTAGCAGTGACTATCACGGGCAAATGCGTTGAGACTAAAAATAATAAATGTGATGAAGATTTTGTCTTGTCGGAGTATGCATTTTCTCACCTTGTCGATCCTCAGAAATATAATGTCCTAAAAGTCACTTACAGCAAGGTGAGTTCCTATGCTTTTACCATATTCATCTTTATTTTATTTTATTTATTTTTTTTGAGATATTCTAAACTTAAACCAACTGATTTGAAAGATAATGATAATTTAAGAGGTCAAAAGTTTAAACCTTTGACCTCTATTTTGTTGATATATTACTACTGACATTTAAATTACAACCTCGTGACTATTTATTTTTTTATTTTTACTTGTGGGTAACTTTGTACATTTAATCTGACCTGGCATTGTTTCATTACATAATTATGCAGATCCTCTAAGGTCTAGAATTGACATCGACCCATTCCAGAAAGCATCAGCCATCAATAAGGGATTTATGCAAACCTTCTAAATAATAGAAGTCCATTTGGGAACTACTCTTTTTTGCTTGGTATAATTTGTTTATTGTTTGGAGAAATAAACACCTGTATGCCAAAATAAGTTCCAGTTCAATTTTCCCTGTTAAAGAAAGAAAATGAGACAAGGTATATTTTAAATTTTCAAGGCTTTGCACGAGAGAAAATAGGGTGTTACTATTATCTACTTTCTTTTTTTTCTTTTTGTTTGGGCAGATGTTATTGGACAAAGTCAAGACTCATTTCATCTCCATGTACAGTAATTTAATCAAGTCCTTCAAAACAAACTCTACCAAACTCGGCGTCTTGGTAATCAATTATCCTACAACTTTGAGAAAATGACAGCTTTAAATTTGAAGTGCCCGACATTCAATTTATCCAACATATTACAGCTTTTAACAATTATTGCAGTTATTTTGCCGTTTGAATCTAGTTTTTCATTAGCAAAACTAGAGCCTTTTGGATCTGGAAACAGTGTCTTATAGTAGCAATATCCTTCGGAATAGCATCCAACAGCGATATACACTTTACACCTGCTTTCTTTGGGCTCCATCAGAAGGATCCGATGGAAAGTTTGCTACTAGAACCTTAGGCTGTAAGTTGTCTTGGTGCATGAAGATTTTGTAGGAGTGTTTGTTGTAATGATTGTGAGGCGGATCACATCTTTTTGCTGCTGTATATATGGATTGGGACCACTTTTTGTGACAGTTTTGTTACAAGTAAAGGCTATTGTGGGTTTTGTGGGGGCTGTTTTTTTTTTTTTTTTTTTTTTCCAATTTCTCTTGTTATGGAGAAGATGACAAAGGACATATTAGTTGCCCAAGTAAGTGAAGACCATTATGAACGAGGTAAGAACTGGGGACAAAAAGTGAACATAGTTTGTTGGAGTGCCAACATCCAGTGTAAAGGTATTAAGTCAGTAGCAGTGACTGTCACAGACAAACCCAATGAGACTAAACACAGTAAACATGGTAAAAGGGATTGTTAAAAAAGCAGAGGCAAATTAAAAGTAAAGCATATAGCAAAAGTACTATGTTAGCGTTTACTTAGGAGATGATGTTTTTTTTCTTTTTTTTGGTCTTTTGTTGGAGATGTTATAGAAATATGATCTCCCGTAGAATCATTTGTTAAGATGTTTTGTTGGACATCTCTTTTACTTAAATGAATAAAATTGACAATTGCCAACCAATAATAATAATAATAATAACAAAGAAATGTCTAAACATAATAATAGTGATCAAGAGATTGTCTTGTCAGAACGCATTTTCTCACCTTGTCGACCCTCAGAAGCATAAAGTTGTCAATGTAAGGTAAGTTTCTATGCTTATTCTGGATTCAGTTTCTCATTTCTTATGCATATGATATTTTTAAGAACGTTCTGTTTATAATAATTGATTTATTGATATTATGATAAAGATAAGTTTGAGAGTTTGACCCTCATATCTTCCAAACCTCTTATCCTAATTATAATATGAATTTTAATTCTCTTAAAAAAAAAAAATCCATTTGAGGACTACCCTTTTGCTTGGAATACTTTGCCTTTTGTTTGGAGAATTAAACGTATATGTCAAACGTAGTTAAAGTCCAATTATTCCATATTTTTTAAAAAACAAAATGGAAACGGGTATATCTCAATTCTCAATGCTATTCAGTTTGTACTTGAGAAAATAATGTGTCATTGTACCAAACTGGCAATAGAGCTTGTTCGCTAAGAAATTCCTGCTTTTTCCTAAATTAAGATTTAAAGTCGTTCATTTTAAAAATTTTGAGTTCTAATTTTAAAAAAGAGATGTGGAGTTTATAGGAATAAAAAAAATTATTCTGATTATATAATTTATGGTCTAACGAATCTCTAATAGGTAAAACAAAATTTATGAAGACTTAAGTTGATTTCTAGGCTTTCCTAAGCAATTTCTATTTTTAATTGTCTGTAATCGTGCACCTTTAATCTGGCTTTGTTTGGCTAAATTATTATCCAGATTCATGAGGTTCACAATCGACATTCGACATCGATCCTTTTCAAAAAAGCATTATAGATCAATATGGAATATTGGCATGCCCACTTGTAATGGAGTCTTTTTATATGCAAATAAAGTATTTTGAGACAACCTTTGGATTACTTTGTGAATAGTTTGCGAAAATAAACGTGTATATATCAAATTAAAACTGCAAGTTCTTTTTATACGATATGTTGGTTATAAAATTTATGAATCAAAAATAGAGTAACGTTTATTTGAATATCTTGTTTAACCATCTCTCTAGGGGAAGACTTACTATATGAATAATAATGAATTCGAACAGGTTTTCTCCATGCTCAACTTTGGTGTTAATAAATTTAAAATTTATTACTGCGCTCTCGACGAAAATCCTCAATTTATTGGAAATAAACGTTAAGAGGACTTGAAATCATATCAATACGAGAAAAACCATATTAGATCACTATACAAGCTATATCACCTTGGGGGTAATTTACATTTGTCATTCTAAAAAAATGATGTATTTACAACTGACATCCCCTAATTTGAAAAATTACAAAAAACATACTAAATTTTATTTGCAGTTATAAGAAATATATTCCGTTAAGTGACCATACGTAAAAGTTATTTTTAATTGCAAAAAAACTGTTATAAATGGGTTAAAGGGTCTAAAATATCCTTACATATAAAAAATCCCAAACAAAATTAAAAAATTGCTTATCTTCTTCTTGTTGAGCTACACAAGACTGAAACAAACTCAAAAACAACAAAAAACAGCAATGGAATCAAGGCATGGATGGCAGAACCACCACCACTATCACCAACAAATCAAAAGACCCATCATCGAAATCCAAGCAATCAATATGCAACCCACAGAAAACATCACAGTCTTCATCCAAAAGCAAAATCTTTTTCCTATCAACATCTTCGAACCCCAAATCAAAGTTAAAGAAAGAAAATTCTTCACAAAAATTCTTTGGGTTTATTACAAAGAGCATGTACGTGTGTTATTTTCTACCTCAAATTTTTGTTCCAAATTTTGTATTTTTTTCCCCAAAACAAGTCTATTTGAAGACAAAATTAAAAAAATTTCTTTTTTGGTATCCAATCCAAACCCATTAACTTTTCGTCTTCTTCTTCCAATTTATGTTTCAAACTTGAATTTTTTTTCCCAAAAAAATTTAATTTGGAAAAAAATCAAAATATTTTCTTTTTCTGGGTTTTCTTTTTTCCCAAAAAAGAAAAAAAAATATTTAATTAAATAATTAGAAAATTCCTCTTGATCATCTGTATAAAGATCCATGGTTTTGTTAGGTTTGGTAAAATGGGTTATGAAGAGATAGAGAAAAGAGGAAGGAGAAGATGACTTTAGATTGCAAATACTTGGCTAAGCTACAGCCATTGAATGAATGATTTTGTGATGAATAGATGTGATGTTGTTTAACATTTTTCTTTTTTTCTCCTCTTTTAACAAGCCTTTGAGACAGAAGATCGTTGGATTACCTTGGCTATTGACAAAGAAAGATCCAACACAAGCACCAACAGAACCACCATGCTTGAGGACTGCAATTTTCCAATTGCTAATGTTTTTATTTTTTAAGCAGAACTTACTCCTGATTTAATACTCATCAAAAGTTTTTTAGGTGTTAATTTCTTCTTTTTCTTCTCTCCACCCATTATCTCAGCTTATTTGGTGGATTTTGGTTTTGGAATTGAAAGAAAAAAAAATGAGATTTAAGGTGGCCGAAAAGGTTGTAAAGTTAAATTATGGTTTTCTAACTTAAATATATATACAAGGGTATGAAAGTCAATTTATATTTTCCGTCCGAGTTGACTAACAGCCGTTAGTCAGAGTATGTTTTTTGTAATTTTAAAAATTAGAGAATATCAGTTGTAAATACATCATATTTTTGGAGTGATAAATGTAAATTTTTCCACCTTAAGTGGTAAAGTTGCAAGTTCAAGTACATATAAAAGGTAGTCTTGTCTATTTCAAGGATTTGAACTTGAGAAAATAATAGAGTTCTTATTTTTATCTTACATTATATCTAATCTAATAACAATAATATAAATTTATAGTTGAGAGAAACTCTCTCCTTATTCTACTCCTCAAAGGATATGAGAGAGAAAACCTATCTTTTTTTCACTCATCAAATTTAATGCCAAAAAATTTTTACTAATATAAACAAAAATTCTCCGTAAATGTTTACTATAACTATCCATCTACATGCCCTTTATGAGAAAGTTTTCCCTTATTTTACTACTAATATTTATGACCAAATAATTTTCACAAATACAAAAAAAAAAAAAAATTGTTGATCATATTTGTCAACAACTTAATTGCATATGATATATAACAATCAATGTAAAAAATAACTCTTCCTTATTTTTAACTACACTTAATTGCAAGTTGATATTGATTTATAAAAACACTTTCTTCTCCTCTCACTTCCAACCTCTCCAACAATCTCTCCCTAGCAAGCTCTACAGGAACACTGTAAATCATCCCTTTCTCTATACTAAGCTCTTCATCTTCCTCAAACTCAAATTTCCAGCAATAGCAATGGACAAGAAGTTAAGTTTTTGATTAATTTTCAATTTTTTTCCTTACTTGATTTGGTTGCCCTTTCTTTGATCATAGTTTCACTTTGTTTCTCTCATATTTGTAGACATCATCATTGTTACCATGCAAGCAAAGGGACAGCAATTGACACCAATTTCCAAACAGGGGATTGTGTCCTCGAATGCAATTCAAGAAGGGAAACACAATCAACATGGAGATTGAAGAGATTGAGAAGGAGATTAGACGCTTATCTTCAAAGTTAGAAGCACTTAAGCTTAAAAAAGCTGAGAGGATGACAGAAACAATTGCGTTTCCAAAGACCAAAAGGAAATCTTACTTACCATATTGCTGAAAGGAGCCTAAAGGTTGAAATCTTGCTTCCACCGAAAATATTAATTTAGGATTGTGTTTCCATTAAAAGCATATAAGCATATTATAAAGTTTGTGCATATAAGCATATTAGGATTTTATAAAGGGATAAATTCTTAACGGCAAAAAATAACAATTTAATATTAGGATTCGGCTGAAATTTAGGTAATGCAATGTTGTCTAAGTTGAAATCTTGCTCCAACTAAAAATCCTAATTCGAAATCCTACTTTGGAAATCTTAATTATTACATTTCTTAATATTGATTCCAAATTTGGTTTGTAATTGTCTTTACCATTTCTTTCTCCCCAATTCAAGCAAAAGTCCAAAGCCTAAATTGTTACGGATGGTTATTAATATCCTCCCAGCCTAAATTGCTTCCCAGCTTAATTTTTTTGTTTGTTTGACAAGTGAATTACCATTTTAAACAAGCAAAAAAGGCCAAAAAATTTGTCATTGTTCATGACAAATTATAAGTAAATGTTATATTATAATTAATGACAAATTTTTAAATTACAAATTATTATCATAACTAATTTTTTTACACTCAAATTATGATTAATTGCCATTCATCTACATTAATTATTTTTAAAAAAGTATTCCCATAAAAGATTTTGAAACTTTTATACAATTAAGACCATTTAAACATATTACCATAAATTTGGATTTTCCACCTTAGCCCAAATAAATATTACTTTTTTTTGGGTACAAAATAAGTATTTGTTTAGCTTCGTTCGGGAACAGCTAAGGCTATGGGTAGATTTAAATTTGGTTACAGTTGTATATGCTTGAGAGTAAGAGAGTTTTAGTTTTATTGTTTAAAACTCAAACCGATTTCTTTTCTTTTTTTTTCAAAAATTATTATTTTTGCTGCTTATTTATTCAAAACCAATAATTATATAATTTCAGAAAATACAACATTAGCTTTAAAATGCAGAAGTGGCATCTAAAATGTTAACAAAATTTAATTACAATTTTTATGTTTCAACAATTTTTTGAGAAAATTACTGCAGATACTTATGCAATCTGTCTAAATCTATAATATAATATTATAAAGGGAAAGCTTAGAGTAAGCTTCTCCTTATTTCACTCTTTATATTAATTACACTTTCCTCAGAAATTTAATATTTAAATGAGATAAAAAAATATTATTGAAAAAAATAATTATGATTAATTTCTATAAATAATTTTGTAACCTTTCTCTATTCCATAAATTATTAAATAAAAAATTATTAACATAAATGATTTCGTAACATTTCTAACAATTATTACCATAAGAAAATATTACCATAAAATTTGCTGTTAACATTCATGTGAAACCGATTTTGCTTTTTTAACATTCATGCAAAACTGATACTATAATTCCCCTTATTTGTAGCAAAAAAGTAATTATACTAATACTTAAAATCTTACCAAAATTTAATTATAATAATCACGTTTCAACAATTAATTAAGAAAATTACTATAAATGCTCATGCAAAATAGGTAATTTGTAACCTTTCTAATAATTATTACCATAAATAATGAAATAAGAAATTATTACCATTTATGATTTTGCAACCATTTGCACAACTATTACCATAAAAATTATTGACATTAATCTTGATTTCCAACATTCATGCCAAACCACTACTATTTTATTCGTTTCTTCTTCTTCTTTTTTTTTCCCACCTTCAAAACTTTTTTTTTTCCATATTTAGTCATTAATATGATACTGCCATGATGTTCTTGACATGGTAACATCAAAATTGTAAAGGTTTGTATTTTCCCAGAATCTTACATATCAGTTAGTGATGTTCCTGCCATGTTGTTCCTTTCATATGTAGGTTGCGTTTCTGGCCATTGAATAAGGTTCTTATGCAGAAGTATGACTTCAATGAGCAAGATGCAAATGACATGACTAATTTTTAGGTTCCTATCCATAATTTTGTCCTTGAGAAACGACCAACTACAGCCCAGTGCCTTCTTCATCCATAGATCAATGCAGACTCCCATCTTCTAAAGACATCTATTTCATCTCAAATTGCTAAGCTGAAATCTTGTTTTTGGCTCTCTACAGACAAATTGGATGAGATCTTTTTTTTTTTCCACATATTCTACATTGATGAGAGAAAATCTTTTCTCAACTTCTCCTTATTTGTAGCCCCTTATTAATGATATAATTATTGATTTAATTACTAATTGACGGTCAATAATATTTTTTCCATTATGATAAAATAAAGTTAAAGAATAAATAATTAAGAAAAACTTAATATGCAAGCTTAAATAGGGGGGAGAGGAAAAATTAATTTATTTTAAAAAATAAACATATTTTAGGTATTGATTGATGGTCGAATATATAACCTATTATATAATTTGAAATATCAAATGTGTTAAAATCAAGGTGAACAATAGAAGTCAAAGGAATTTTTATAGTTTATATTAGTAACAATAGAAGAAAAAATAAGATACTAATAATTAAAAATATATACTATCACCAATAAAATATATAAGCATAACTAATAAAAAATTAAAAATTTCCTAAATTTCGTAATATCATCAATTTTCTAATTTGCATTAATGATTAATTATGAGAATAAAAGTAAGATACAAATGGTCAAACTGAAAAAAGTTAAAAAAAAAAAGTAAATAAGAAATAATATATTAATAGCCTCATTCACAAGAAATAAAGTTAGGATACAAAAATATATTTTAATGTTTAAACTGTCAAGTAATGGGTATATGAATGACAAAATATTAATTTTCCCAATTGAAAGAGTTTGTTTGAAATAACCAAATTGAAAATAGGTAAATAATTTATGATCGTTAAAAATAAAAATTACGTCAGTTAAAAAAATTAATTAATTAAAATTATGTAACAAAAATATTTAAGCAGCGCAAAGAAACTTTTTATGTATCAAAATAATAATATTTACAACAATATTAATGCGATTATCCTCTTCCATTATTTTCTCCCTTTCATTCTCTTTATAATTTCTCTCTCATTCTTTAATTAATTATTAATTAAAATTAATAACAAATTTAATTTTTCAAGTTTATGCTCCAGTTTATGCTTAAGGAATTATTTATTCGTAGTCTTGGACTATCTCATTAATATATAGAATGATTACCACTGCCAATTAACATGTTTTTTTTTTTCAATTATGCAGGATGTTGATGAGAACCACCAAAAAATTTCATGAATAAAATCAATGAATTAGTAGTCATTGCATCACCTAAGCAAATATAGATGAGATCCAATATAAATAAGTGTTATAATCATGATTAAAAGCTCAAGGGTTTTGTTGGAGCATATTCTTTCTGTGATTTTGTTGAATAATTGAGGTAGAATAATTCTTTTTTATTTGTTTTGCATATTATCTCAAAAAAAATTGAATTATATATATATATACACACACTATTTTAATTTCTCTACCTCAAGTATTTTTTCAATCAATTTTTATCTTCATAATTCTTTATTCATATAATTGTCAAGCTGTTAGCTGGAGACATTTACTTCAATAAACTAACAAAATTAATTTTTAATAATCTAATCATTTTAAACAAATTAATAATATTTATTTAAAACCCGTGCAACGCACGGGTTGATCTCTAGTTATATGTATATTCTCTTTGGCCAAAATGTAGGATAGCAATCCAACTTTCTCATTTCCTAAGCCAAATCTTATATGTATATTTACCCTAAACATGTTTCTAAGCAAATTATTTTGACCCAAATGATTTTCACCACAAATGGCATATGGAACCCCCAATAAAATGGTAGGTTTTCAACTTTTTTTCTTTTTTGGGTTTTTGGTCCAACCATTTTATTAATCTTCAAAAGATAGTATTTGATGAGATACTTCAATAATTAGAATTTATATTTTTATTTTAAAATTTTAATCTTTAAAAAAGTATTAGATTAATAAAAATTGAGATTATCACTTTTATTATGTAGTTATTAACCAAAAGACTTCTTAATAAAAAAAAAAACTACAAAAAATATGCTGATAGAATCTATTTTTTTTTAGTCTCATAAAAGAAGGAATACAATACTTTCTGCTATGCTAATCATGATTGACCAAAAGCAGTTTTGGTCCTAAAAAACAGCGCAAAGCCGAAGGTTTCAAATAAAGTGATTTGAACAAAACCCCCACGACTTTTGCTAAGAATAACGTGTAGGACTACACTTCTAATTAATTATTATGATATAAACTTTAAAAAAAAAAAAAGAAAAAAAAAAAATGAGTTGAAGTTTCAACTAATCAACTTTTTTGGTTTTTTTTAGTTGCAACTAATCAACTTGTCCACACCTCTTCAACAAAAACTCTCTGTCTGTCAACGCCCCCACAAAGATGGTGACTTAACTAATTCAACGGCGTCGTTTTACAGAATAAAAACTGGCAGTCGAAAGAACCAAACGCCTTGCTCTCTATTTAATAAAATTCTCAATCGCTGACCGCCCATTTCCTCCGCCACCCGCCGCCGACTCTGCCGTCGCCACCTACGCCATAACTGCGTCGATCTGGCCAAAAAGCCCTAATTTGCAACTCAAAAGCTACAGAAACGGAAAAGGGAAAATGAGAATCTTGATATCTTCCTTGACTTCTTGGCTGTTGGTTTCCACTTTGCTGCCTCTCTGCTTCGCCATAGAAAACGACGTGTCGTGCCTTGAGGGGATTAAGAACTCACTGACGGACCCGCAGAACCAGCTGGCCTCGTGGACCTTCACCAACAGCTCCGTGGGCGCCATCTGCAAGCTGAACGGCGTGTCTTGCTGGAACGAGCGAGAGAACCGAATCATCAGCCTTCAGCTGCCGGCGTTCCAGCTCGCCGGCCAGATTCCGGAGTCTCTCAAGTACTGTAGCAGCCTCCAAGTGCTGGATCTCTCCAATAATGCTCTCTCCGGTCCTATTCCTTCCCAGTTATGCACCTGGTTGCCGTTCATCGTAACCCTGGATCTCTCCGGCAACAGCTTCTCCGGTTCGATCCCGCCGGAGATTGTTAGCTGTATGTTCTTGAACAATCTCATTTTAAGTGGCAACAAGTTGTCCGGTCCGATTCCGTACGGTATCGGCGGTCTCGACCGGTTGAAGCGGTTTTCGGTTGCGAATAATGATCTGTCGGGGTCAATACCGGCGGATTTGGCGGCGTTTCCGGAGGATGATTTCGGCGGGAACGACGGACTCTGCGGTGGGCCGCTCGGTAAGTGTGGGGGATTGAGCAAAAGGAGCCTTGGAATTATTATTGCTGCTGGTGTTATTGGTGCTGCTGTGTCTTTGATTTTAGGGTTTGGGATATGGTGGTGGTTGTCTGTTAGAGGAAGAAAGAGAGCTCGTGCCGGTCCGGTTAGTGGTAAGGATGATTTTAGTTGGATTGAGTTGTTAAGGTCACACAAGCTTGTTCAAGTTTCGTTGTTTCAAAAACCCATTGTTAAGGTTAAATTATCTGATCTACTGGCTGCCACTAACAATTTCGACATGGAAAATATAGTGATTTCCACAAGAACAGGGGTTTCGTATAAGGCGGTTCTTCGAGATGGGTCTGCACTTGCAATTAAGAGGCTTAGTGCTTGTAAGCTTAGTGAAAAGCAGTTCGGATCTGAGATGAATAGATTAGGGGAGCTTAGGCATCCCAATTTGGTGCCTTTGTTGGGGTTTTGTGTTGTTGAAGAAGAGAAACTGTTGGTTTATAAGCACATGCCTAGTGGAAGTCTGTATTCGCAATTGCACGGGATTGGACGTGGTTTTGGTCAGACTGGTTCTTTGGATTGGCCAACGAGGGTTAGGATTGGTGTTGGTGCTGCCAGAGGGCTGGCTTGGCTTCACCACGGCTGCCAGCCACCGTATATGCACCAGTATATTAGCTCCAATGTCATACTTCTTGATGATGATTTTGATGCCAGGATTACAGATTTTGGGCTGGCAAGGTTGGTTGGTTCTCGTGATTCTAACGACAGTTCTTTTGTTAATGGAGATTTGGGAGAGTTTGGTTATGTTGCTCCTGAGTACTCGAGCACTATGGTTGCTTCATTGCAGGGTGATGTATATGGCTTTGGGGTAGTGCTTTTGGAATTGGTGACAGGGCAGAAGCCTTTAGAATTTAGTAATGCTGAAGAAGGATTCAAAGGAAACTTGGTAGATTGGGTTAGTCATTTAGTGACTACTGGTCGAAACAAGGATGCAATTGATAAAACTTTATGTGGAAAGGATCATGACGACGAAATTTTGCAGTTCCTGAAAGTAGCTTTGAGTTGTGTGGCGACTAGGCCCAAGGACAGGCCTTCTATGTACCAAGTCTACGAGTCCTTGAAGAGCATGGCTGAGAAACATGGTTTCTTCGACCACTATGATGAATTCCCACTGGTCTCTGGCAAGCCAGATCTTGACAATAAGGAGTAAACTTTTTGGGACAAGATAAAAAGAACAAAAAATTGTTTATGGAGAACTGCTGCGGTAGTTCGACCTTGCTTTCCTCGCAAACACTGGAAGGATTTCAAGCAATCAAAAGGTAAGATTTCGTATTGCATTGCATCCCCCTATTTTGTGCTCACTTGTTGCATAATTATGTATATTACATGATGCGCTGTAGCATTGATGTAACTTTGATGTAATTTACGAAATTCTGGTTCTTGTTGATCACAGAGTTGTTCCTAAATCGTCGTTTTTGTAGTTCATTGTTGTTCCACTTGAAAGCTTCTCCACTGGCCTTTGAAAAGTTATCATGTTCCAGGACCAGATATCCAGTCCTGTTTTAGCGCATATATGATCAAAGTTTCCTGTATCCAGTATAATGTGTGATGACAGTTCATCAACCTTGTTTTTACTTGTTCATAACTGATGTTGCCATGAGCCTGAAGTTTCATTGCTTTGCGTAGTTAATCTAGGCAATAGACGTCAATGCTTCTAGAGGTTGCGTACCGCTGCCTGCCCAAAGAGAGCCCTCTTCGTGTTAGTGAAGTCGGCCATGATGTAGGGGCATTTCCTTGTAGATTCAAAAGTTTGGAGGCCATTGCTTTTATACCCTTCAAATGGCTAGGTGTATAAATCAAAAATACCTAGAAGGTGTTTTGGGCCCTTTATTAGTTGGTATATAGCTACTGAAGCAAACTTTGGCCCAATGATAGTTGAAAGAAAAAAAAATTTTCAGTTTCAAAAGAGTGGCTTCAAACTAGCAATAAAATGATATGAGCGTTTCGATGTTTAACTTAATAAAAGGAAAAAAAAAATGGTTAGATGCTGTTGAATAATACCGTATTACTAACTATTGTTACTTAATTATAATCATGTAGCGGTCTTCAAGAATCAAATCTTGGTATGGACAAATTGATCAAACAAAAAACAAAAAAATGAATGTAACTTCGGAAAGGGAAATTAAGGGAGTGTTTGGGTAAACTTTTGAAAGTGTGCAGTTGCGTTTCATTTTTAAAAAGTAGGAAGATAGGTGTTTAGTAAATTTTGTGATGTTACCGTTTGATTTTGCTTATTTTTTTATTTAACTGCTTAACAACAGCTGATTGAAAAGCAGCCTCAAGTTACTTTTTAGATTACTGTTTACTTTTTAATTTTAATAATAATTTATATGGACTAAATTACTTTTAAAGAATATTTATATAATTTTATTATTATTTTTTTACTTGTCACATGAATTAAATATTTTAATTTATTTTATTAATAGTTATATAACTTCAATAATTTCTTTTTTTAATTATTCTTAAATAATAATTTTTACTTTAATTTTCTTTAATACTGACACTTATAAAAAATTTTAAACATAATAATTTTTATCATTTAATAAAAACTAATATTTTTTTAAAAAAGCTAAAAATTAAGTAAAACAATTTTCAATATTTTTTTTTATAGAACATTATTTTAAAAATATAAAATTATAAGATATAAAAATAAAATTTTCAATATAATATATTTACAGAAATTAGATGTCTAAATTAGACATTTCATTATTCATCAGTAACAGTAAGTATAAAATTAACTAAACACTGAATTAGTTTTATCAGCAATCAACAATAGTAAATAAGAATCAGCAATCAGTAATAATAATTAGTAACAGTAACATTCAACAAGTAACCCAAACAGGCTATAAGTAGCAACAAATAAGGAGCAACTTACAAGATATATGGATCAATCACATGTCACTTGTACTATGTTTGAGAATAGGGAAAATGAAGAGAGAAAGAGGAAACTGATAAGATTAAAATAAGATATTGTATTTGTGAAATGTTTAAAAAGTGTAAAAGATGAAAATTTTTAATTCTTTTGATTATCTCTTGCCCACCAAAATTATTTCTCTTAATTTTGAGAGGAAAGGTATTGATTCTCTTACATTTTTATTAAAAGTCTATATTACTCTTGTTATATATTAATAATTATAAATTTATTTAAAATAAAAAAAATCTCTATATTTTTTAAAAGTTTATTAAATTTTTAATAAAAAATATAAAAAATTATTACAAACTTATTAAATCAAATTTATACAAATATTTCATATATAAATTAAAAATAAATTATTTTTTTGTCTTATATTTAATCTTTTTCTATTAAAAGGTAAAATTAAAATTCTTATGCATGTTATTTTGCTCTCTCTCACTTCCCACCTTTTTTGAAACAAGAAATTTTTAATTTCTCTTTCTTGTCCCTTCTTCTCAATCACGAGAGATTATAGAAAATATTTCTCAATTTCAATAATCTTCTTCTTCACTTTTCTTTCCTCTAATTTTCTCTCTCCTTAAGATTTTTTCCAAATATAATAATATTAGTCTCACAAGTAAATAAAGTTGAGTATAAGAAAATTGATGAATTGCGTTTTGTTATTATTATATTGTTCTTTATATGTTACTGTCTAGTAATACTCCTTCAAAATTAGCAATGAGTCCCCCAATTTTACAGTTTCACGCTCATCAACAATGATCCCTGCCATCGAACTGGGATGGCCCAATACATTGCGTCATTAAGCCGCCTTTTGTTCTTTAACTTTTAACTGCAAGTGGAAGTGTTCAGTGAATTGCGATCTCCGAGCAGATTCTACTGGTGTTAAAACTGTGTTATCGTGGAAAGTGCTTCATGTTTGTGTTTACAAATGAAATCATAAATGTCTAACCCAAGGTGATTGTAATTTTTTTTCAGGTTTCGTAAAAAAAAAAAAAATTTAAAAAAATAAAATCGAAAGTCCCCCTTTTCTCCTTGCTTCTAGCAATTTAAATGTCAATCATCAGATTTTGGTTCTGTCCAATTCGCTGAGCATATGAAAGCATCAGAAAAAAAATGGAGGCAATCATTCCACGTCGGAGCATTCATAAACGATCAAATATTTACTCTGGTCTAGGATAGAGTGTAAGCTTAATGGTCAAATATTGACAGGTTGTACAGCGGATATGGTTGTGTCCCGACCCATGTTCCACGCAACAAAAATATGTATAATAAAGATTAGGATAAAAATTAATGGTTTGAGTAATTTTATCTTGATTTTTATCTGTAGTTTAATAATTATTATATTTTATACTATAATAGTGAAAAAATGTGTAACAAAAGTATGATATTTTTTTTCTTATTTTTGTTGTATATTTTATTATTATTATTGCATATAAAATATAACAATTATTGTTTTACGAACAAGTTTTCAGACAAAATTCTCTTACCAAGTAATAGGGCTCTAAAGATTAAAACAAAGAAACGTATGTGTCTTGGACACATGTACATAATTTAGACGCGTTGAGGATATTTTTGTATTATTTTTTAATTTAATAATTAAATTTAAATTTAAAGTTTGTCACACTTATATAAGTGAATATCTACATTGCGTGTTTATATTTATGAATAATAACATAACTCATTTGCTTAGACTTATAGTAATTATTTTATGAAAATTATGACACAATTATATATTTGTATAGTTGTGTTTGTACTGTATCCATATTATACAGTGAATGTTTCCGTGCATCCTTAGTGGTCCTCGATTCAAAATTGACCTTAATCTAACCTGCCATTTGGAGTTGAGCAAAGTTTGTGCGTATGGGTTAGGGGCATTGCGTGTGTCTCTTTTGCGTGCATCACATGTTGATGGCCCCATCCCTTGTGTGAGACAGATCAGTTCTATCACATTACTCTTCAGAAAAAAGGAAAACCAATTTTGACCAAAAAAAGAAAAAAAAGGAAAAGAAATAATGATAACGTTTCAAAACGACAATTTAGACATCTTTCTCGAGAGTCTATGTATTCTAACTGGAAGCCGAAGCCATAGGATTGAAGCGAACTCAGTCTAGATATTCTTTTAGTAATTTCAATTCAAATCCACAAGCTTATGTAGGCCTCCTCTACGAGAGGGACACTGCTTTTTGTGTTTAATAGGCACCACACGACCCAACTGATCTCTGGAGAAACACAAAAAATGAAAAAAAAAAATAAATTATATATATATATATATATATATATATATATATATATATCCCCTTGTCGGTTACGTGCGTCAAAACTAATTAATAGAAAAACTATTAAACAATAATAGTAATAAATTAATAATGATGTCCCTGAAAGGACAACCTAACATTTGGAACTCAAATCTTTATTATTGAGGTCTTGAGTTCAAATTTTAAGAAGGGAGGGGTAATATTTATGAGAATAAAGAGCTACGCCTATTGTATAGTTCGCGATTCAATGAGCCTCCAAGTGAATAAAAAAAAAATAATGATGGATATCATTTAATTTCAACTTAAAACAATGCACATGGACCACAGGTTCAGACTCAACTTTTGCCAAGCAGTTTATAAGGGCCAGGTTGAGCAGAATGTCTCAACAGCTCCCTTGACAGCTCATATAGAGCTCACAAACGGAGCTCACTAGGTAGCCCACAATATAGGCCCAAGCACTTATAGCTCCCGAGCTATGCACTGATAAACACTTATCACTCGTCAACATCCATCACACATAGAGCTAAGGCTTTTTCAAAATATTAGACTACCACCAGAATATAGGTCGTTATATAAGTTAGAGACACACGCTTAAGTAAGGGGACACTCTCTTGGATCCACGACCCTCATTCTGGACCACTCTTAATAACACTACAGACAACATTTTTTACTCTAACTTTCTCTATAACACACATATACTCTTGTAAGCACCTCCACAGGTATTGACGAGGCGCCCACCTCCAATGCCTCTCCATTGCAGGCTCCTAATGAGGGCTTACTAGACCTCCTTGATCCTCTTTTAACTTCTCTTTGACTTGTTACCCAAGGGCAACTCTCGACCCAAGTCTTTTTATTTTGTAAGTCTATAAACAAAACCTCACAACAGCTAAATCTATGGTTAAGGACAACCGTTAAGTAATATTCACACAAAATTAGCCAATTTTGCCTATGTGGCTATTGACCTCTTTAAGTAGGTTGAGGAAGAGATTCGAATCCAATCTTTGCTATTCCCCTCCGCCACAGTCATAAGTGGAGACAAGAGTGAATATATAACAAAAGGGCTACTTATGAAGTAGCCCATAAGGCCAGAATTTCTTCGGCCCAGTAACAACAATGGAGCCCAGTCCATTACGAGTCCATAAGCGGAACTATGAGGGCCATCATTGATCAACTCACTGGCAGTTTACTTATCTTGCTTTTGCTCCCCTTTTTTGTTCTAAATTCGAATTGTCAAATCACACAAAATTGAATTGAAATGAAATAAAATTCGTGAAGAAAAAGAAAAAGCTTTAAAAAAGAAGAAGAAGAAGAAGAAGAAGAAGGGGAAGCCGTCGGAATACGGCGATGTTTGTTCTGATACTCATCCTGCTCGGCCTCGGACGGCTGTCGGAGTCCTCCATCGACGCCGCATTGGATCAAGCAGCAGCGTAAGCACGTGGCCTCTCTCTCTCTCTCTTTCTCTCTCGATCGATCTGTTAATTTTTGAAGATGTTTTGTTAATTGTACGGTGCTTTTCTTGTGATCGGCCGGAATTTAAAATTAGGAAATTTTGAATGGTTTTTTTTGGAGGCAGAAACGGCGGCGTTTCCGGCCGGAGAGCTCTTCTCGGTTTCAAAGAGACGCCGCGAGGGAGCAATTTAACTTTCGAATGCTCTCCTTCTGGCCCCTGCGTTCCCTGCCAGTATTCTGAGAAGGTTTCCGTTTTTTTTTTTTTTTTTTTCCTTTCTATTTTTATTTTTTGTTTATTTATTATTTCGTTATTATTAATTGTTATGATTATTATTATTATTTTGAGGATAGGAATTAGCTTAGAGATTGCATCTTGTTCAATGCACAGTGGAATTAAATTTAAGTGATTCAGTTCTAGTTCTGTAACATAATTTTGTTGAAAGTGCTGTAAATGCAGGCCAAATTTCTATATTTTAGATCAAGGAAATTTTTTGTCTGTCCGAGTTAGGACTTACTGAAGCAAAAGCAACACGCCTGAAAAAGTTTGTCCTCGTAGGGTTCATTTTGTTTGGTAAAGTGTTCTAGATCAATATATGTTCAGGTTGCGTATTTGTTTACATTCTATATTTTTACTTGGCTTATGCAGGACCTTGGTTAGTTTTCAGATGCTCGTGCATATGTGTGTAGATTTTGAATATGCTTAATATCGTGATTAGGTTGGACATCCTCTGTTTGCCACAACATATTGTATTCCTTGTATTTAGCAGTGGTATTCTATTGGCTTTCCTGCAGAATGACGTAAAATATCGCTGCAGCGAGACGGGTTATCGTATCCCTTTGAAATGCGTTGAAAATAAAGATGATGTGAAGAATGAAAGTGGAAAGAAATCTCAAAATGGAAGGTCTGTTGCAGAAATCTCCGATGATAACGAAGATCCAAATGGATTGTCGCATGGCACTGTGTCATACACGCGTCGAAACCTGATGGGTGATTCGTCAACAACAGAGGGTGGATCACAGGCTTATGTTACTTATAGAAGCTGTATCCCAGCTGTCAATGAAGAGAAGTTTTCAGTGATTGGTTTTGAGGTACGTTGTTTTACATAGATTTTCACTTCTGGGTACATATGACCTTTTCCCAGACCGCACGATGTGACAGCCCTGTGCACCAAGACAATTATTTTTTCATCTGTTTATGCCATATGAATAGTTGTCTTTGCTCTTGATTAGTTGCAAAAATGTCCTTTATGGTTAGTGTATTCTTCTTTCAAGTTATTGACAGGATCTAATATGGTTTTTCAATTATTTGGAATGAAATGCCCTGACAGAATTCATTTTTTGGTTCTTGTGTCTTAATCCTTCAGTCGATGTATAATGCACCTCAATAATAGTTCCTTATGGGCATGTCTTTTAAATCGTAAAAAAATCGATACTACTATATTCCATCACATTCTATTGCATCCTACCAAACATATTCCCAAGGTTTGTTTCTTTCATTGTACTTTTTTTACTTGTAATTTTATCATGTCTATGTTTTCTCCTGTGGAATAAGCTGAACATGCGTGCTAGCTAAATTTGATCATCATTTCAAGGTTTTATAATTTACAACCATCAACACAACTAGACCTCCTGTAGATTTTTAATTTCCAGCATCCGTTCAATAATGCGTTCTTTCAATTACTCATGTGCTGCGGTTTTTCTCCCCCATTTTTTTGAGGGGTGGGGGGTGGTGAGAGGGGCGAGAACTTGGTTTTAACAGATAGGGATCTGCATCTGAATAGATGTAAGTAGTATTCCTTTTAATTTATTATTTCCTTCGTGAATATGGTTACTGCAAAATTCGTTGAGAAAACGCTAGCCCATGCAAGTTCTGTTAGATATGCTATGTTGATTACTTTGATTGTCGTCATAGATGGGAACTGCTCAACTAAGTTTCAGACTTGACATTTTTGTCCTGAACTCTGTAAACAGGGAATCATTTTGTGCTTGTTGCTAGTAAGCAGTTCAGTGGTGTACTTCCGAAGGAAGCGCAGTGTTACAATGTCTGGAGTTGGAGCAGGAAGGATTCAGACAAATTCCAGGTTTTAACTCGGAATTTCCCCTACTGCAAGGCTACAAGTAAATTTTAATTACAACAATGAACCATAGCTTTTAGAATTTGCCATAGAACCATAGCTATTGTACTTTGCCATAGAATTAAGGGCCAATGACCAATATTTGAGCCCAAAGCTGTTCTTTCCTTTTGTATTCTAGTCTCGTAGCCAGATGATTTGCCCTTTGTTTCTGTTTTTGGTATTTTTTTCTCTCTTTGATTTTTCTTAAATATGCTCTGTACAATACTTTGAACCATTTACTAATGCTTATACAAGTCCTTTTCGGTTGGCAAGAAAAGTGAAGGTTCCATTATGTTGTGCATGCTTGAAATGTTCGTTCTACTGGTCGGTTCATTCTTCCTGTCTGATTGTTTATGCATTTATTACTCTGGGCCTCATCCAATCTCTTATTGGTCTTGCAATGGAAACAAGCAAGTGAATGGCCCTGGGAGATTTATCCATTGCTTTTTGATGTAAGATACCTATCTAATTTAGTTAAAGACTGCACTGTCTCTTGTATCTCTAGAAAGGCTAATTCGGTAGCTAATTGGATTGCTAAGCAGTCCAGGGAGAACCTATACTTCCAGGATTGGATTGGCAACCCGCCGTATAGCTTATCTGTCCAATTGTATTCAGATTTTCACCATTAATGAGATTATGCTTTATGTCACAAAAAAAAAAAAAAAAAAAAAATCTCGTCGGTTCTCGTGTACCATTCAAAATGGGATAATAGTTTACATTGCGAATATGGGAGTCATGTACCCATTTCGCCATTTCTTTTGTATCGCAACCATTTTGGACTAGTTGACAAGGGGATTTTATTTTTCGGTTCAGAATTTAATGCAGGCCTTGGCTCCAGAATGTAGACACAAATTCATAGAATCGTGGATGACAGTGGCTTGAGTTATTGCATTCTGTGGAAGGATTTCACTAACAATTCAAAGGGGGCAGAAATCAGGACAGCGCCATTCTACCTGACGGTCCATTGGCATTAGAACCCTTCTCTCTGGTCCAATTGGGAGAGTCGCAGTTCTGAAACATGCATTTGCACAACATTGAATGCGAAGGGTAACTAGGCAACACCGTAAAAATGCTAGGTTAGTTCGAGTGGCCTTTTATCCAGCAGGGAAATAATGTTCGTTGGCTCTCTTATATGGTATTGCCTGAAGTTATGGTGAAATACACCGTAATATTTTGCTCGCAAAAAACACCCGCTTCTCTACTTCAAAATTATAAAGTTACAGAACAAGATATACCCTGCTTTCCTCATCTAGAAATATACATACACATGGGCCTTGGTGCCTTCGGTCAGCTTTTGTACGACTTACTTCAGCACATGGACAAAGCAGCAGCAGGAAAAACTCGAAAGAATGATGTCCTCACCTTAAACACAACAAAAAATCCTCTTTTTAAGACGCATCTACAGTGATACAGCAGCAAACAAGGATTACAAACAGCTGGCAGAAACATGGAAATTACAAAAAATAATCAGGGGTCTTGCGTGTGGTGTCGGGCTCAATCTGCCGGGGTGCTGGATCAAATTGAAGAAAATTCTGTTCCATATTCTCCCCAATCTCTAAAATTGCAGCCATATTTCCGCATCGATAGCAATAGTTTGGAGCACTAAATACGGTAACCACATTTTTGTCCTGCGGGATAAAGTTGAAAAGATAATTGTTAAATGTCTAGCACAGCACACGTAAAAAGAAAAATGTGTTTATTGCCTGTATTCATTCACCTGACACCAATTGTAGCCCTCCATGACAAGCTGGTGAGCTCGCGAAATCAGGGTCAATCCATTGGTATGGTTGAATTGAGCAGCTATGTCCTGTCCAAATGTGTAGCCAGCACCACGAGGTGATATTCCCCACCCACAACGGTCGTCTGGGTCAGACCACAAAAGATCGCACATTGGTCCTTCGTGAGGAACCTACTTGTGCGGAGGAAACGATGAAGAGATCATTATTCTCCCATTAACCAACATGAAGAAATCAGAACTAGTAGCCAACCAAATTCCAAATGAAGTTAACTATGGGTAAAAGACCAAGGGCAACAGAATATTGCATTGTAAATGGGAACAAAAAGGCATCGAGTAGTTGGATTGCTTTACCCTTCTAGTAGCACGCATAGCAATTAGAACAACAATAAGTTTCACATATAATATTTCTAACCATATACCCTTTAAATTCCCATGACCCATAAGAAATCAGCTTCAGGATATATATATATATATATATAGAGAGAGAGAGAGAGAAGGCACCAATGTGACAAATCAATATAGACCAAAACCTCAATTTATAATGTGAGAGCATCAGACATGGTAAGCGTTGAATCATACCTCTTGTATACGGTCCAAAGCTCGGATATTATCCAATGTATCCAATGATGGGGATAGTCCACCATGCAAACAGAATACCTACATTACAAACATTTCGAAACAATTAAAACCCTGCCATCAAATTACACAATGCCAAACATTCTGCAAGATTTATAACTCAAACCTGACTCTCAATGAGTGCTGTTAGAGGGAGATAATCAAAAAGGTCAGTGAAATATTTCCAGACATTGGCATTTCCATATTTCCTCAAGCACTCATCATAAAAGCCATACCTGAAAATAGAGGCAATGTAAAATACTAAAAAAATTTGAGAAAAGAAAAGGCAAGTACATATGCATGCATGCACATGTACATGCACTGGGAGTGTGAGTGCATATGCAGAGATGCTCATGGTAACAACTTTTTTCTCCACTCAATCCAGTGAACAACCATTCATTGCATAATATATGTGAGGTGACACTTCAACAACAGTTATTGGTCTACAAGACTATATCTCTTTGTAAAAATGCAACTACAATTCTCTCCTTTTCTTAATCTCCAAAAAATTATAATGTTAACATAACTCTATTTGGTTTTCATTTATCTACACATATAGGTCAATCTTTCCTCACTCCATGTTATCCACCACAACTTTCTTCATCTTCTACAAATTAATGATACATGTGAGTGTGTTCGACTCTATTAGTGCACTCAATATAAGGAGAAAGGATTAGACATGCAGCACTTTCCCTACTTCCATTGTTTTAGTCAAATTCCCAAAACAATATCACTTGTGTATCACAACTCAACCATCACATAAGGTTGAACAAGCCACCCAACAACTCTAATGACTAATCTGAAAAATCACCACGCTGCACCATTTTCCTGTCCAAAGCCATAATTACAGTTTTCTAAACCCATATTATCCAACCTTCATGTGGCTCTGCAGGAAAAATATGTGATCCATTTTGCTGACATGGGAGATGCACATCCTTCGGAGGTAAAAAAAGTGACTCTCAAGTACTAGGGAATGAAAGGGTGCCAATCTGATCACTGCTTCATTAGACATCAGTTCAATAATCAAAAGGCCAAAAAAAAAAAAAAAATATATATATATATATATTCAGCCACTCTACGCTTTGGCCTTAATGCTTCTGAGTCAGTGAAAATGTGGTTGTCCAGGGGATGGCACAATTTGGGTATTGAATCCAAACACGAAAGAACTAAAAAAAAAAATAATAATAAGGCGTCCTGGTGCACGAGGCTCTCACATAGATGTAAAAACTTAAAGCTGTTCTATCCTTCATGCAAATTACAAGAACACAAGCATGGCTTCTTTTATTATCCAAACAGTGTCAAAATCCACATTTTCATGGTGTTAAGCAGACTCAAAGTTGCCAACGAAGATCACAATCTTACACTTGAGTGATCTGCCTGCTCTCATGGTTTCCTCTAAGAATTGTAATTCTATCTCTATAACGTACTTTCAGCGCCACTAAGAGTGTGACAGTCTCCACCGAGTAGTACCCACGATCTGCATTCAACATAATTACGGGGGATGAATACATAACTGTAAAAAATTAAATTCCCCAACAAAAATCTAAACTATCTAACAAAAAATAAATAAATAAATAAATGCAACAAGTAGTAATAGATATCGTGCAACCTCGCAAGCTAACCTAATTAACAATAACATTGAGCCCTTTCAGCAGATCCAACGTGGACTGCAGTAAACTCGCAATCAGATCAAAACCACAACATAAACACTCTTCATCATCAAGAATGGTCTATAAATGATGTACAAGAAAATTAATTTCTCTAAATTTACCGATACATTTAATCGCTACCGCCCCATTCGTCTATCAAATAAAGCAGATTTAAAATGAAAAATACAAAGTGGAAAATACAATAAACATATTAATTACAATTGAAAATAGCAATAAAAATTAATTTAAAAAATGCGAATATATAGAAAAAAAAAAATAAAAACAGAGAAATCGGCAAGGAACCGACCTACGTAGTCTCCCATGAAGAGATAATTAGTGTCAGGCGCATTCCCTCCTATCCTAAACAGTTCGATGAGATCGTAAAACTGGCCGTGAATATCGCCGCAAACGGTGACCGGACACTTCACCGGCTGGACGTTCCACTCCTCCACGAGAATCGCCCTCGCCTGATCGCAAAGCGTCTTCACCTCCGCCTCCGGCAGCGGCTTGCACTCCATCAGCTGCTCGATCTGACGGTCGAGATCCCCGTGCGGCGGCATCCTCTCCGATCCACAGATCGTACGGTTTATTTATTTCGCACAGAATCCGAATAAGGAAAAAAGAAAAAAAAAAAAGATCCGGTCAACCCGATCCGCAACGGAACGGCGCAGCTAGGGTTTTGAAATCGGAGAAGAGCAAAACGACTCGTTTTGGAGATCTGTCTATCATTCCTCGCTTTCTCGCTCTCCTGTGTGTTTGTTTTTTCTCTTCTACCAGAGAAGAAAGAGCCCTTTCTTTTATTTTCCTTTTTTTTTGGTGGGGTTTAAATAAATTAAAAAAAAAAATCGTGTCGTGGTGGTTTTCAATGATAATTGGAAACTGAAAAGAGAGGCGTAGAAGAAAATTATTATAAATGAAAAAATATAGTAGCAATATGGTAAAAAATATATATATAGTAACAGTAATCCCAAAGATGTGGAATAATTTAGTAATTAAATTAAATAAATTAAAAATTATAAGTTAATATATATCCTTAATATATATCTCTTACGTATTTTGAATTAAATTTAAATAAAAATTTATCAAAATAAATTGATATGTTAATATAAAAATAAAATTTAAATGTAAATAGAATGGTGAATTTTAGTTTTGCATATATCTATATTAATATTATATATAGAGTAATACTATTTACACGCTGAAAATGACTCTATACACGCAAACTCAAGCCACTGCTTTTTGTTTTCATGCGTTTCATTTGCGTGTATGAGTACATTTTTGCGTGTAAATAGGGTCACCCTTATATATATATATATATATGAAAGTTCTTTTAAAAAATTTTGATATTTGTTTGTTTTTATTTGATTATAGAATTTAAAAAGATTCGTCAATATTGTGAGGAACGAAAACATGTTTTTTTCTTTCTCCGGTGGCTCCGCCGAGTCAAAATCACAAAGGAGATGACACGTGTCAGTCAAGCTGCTCAATTTTGAAAATTTTTTCGCTTTTTGGATTCAGTGTGTTCTCCCGGCGCACTTTAGAAAAACAACGAAGTCGTCCTTCGAGAGACGTCTCAGAATTTAAGATTTTTATTATACAAATCTTAAATTTAAATTCTGAAAAATAAAAGGTGAGATTTATGAGGAAAAAAAATTACTCTCGTTATAAAATTTATAATCTAATAAACCTTTTAATAGATTAAAAAAAGAATAAAGGTCAATTTAACTTATCACGTTTTACTTTATTTTAAATTTCATCAATAACATTTTTTTTGTTAAATTTGGTCTATAACGTTACGTCCGTTAGTTTAATTTAGTCTTCCGTCTATAACGCCGTTAACCCTACTGACGCGGCATGACGAAATTTGACACGTCATCAATTTTTTCACGTCAGCATGTCACGTCAACATCTGTTGCTGATGTGACATAAGTATAAAAGTTAATGTAATCCACAAGGTTTCAGTTTATTTTAAATTTCATCCATAACGTTTTTTTTGTTAAAATTGATCTATAACGTTATATCTTTTAGTCTAATTTGATTTTTTCGTCTATAAAGTCGTTAACTTCGCTGATGTAGTATGACAGAATTCGACACGTCATTAATTTTTTTCCAAAGAGATGGCTTTGTATTAGCAATGTTAATGGTGGCTGGAAGCCGCGGCGATAGTTCAACGAGCAAATAGTGACAACAACAGAAAAAAAAATTCAAAGATAAAGATAATAATAACTTTTGTTGAATTTTAATAATTTATTTTTTTGCTAAAAAAAGCAAAAGTATTCAAGTGGATATATATTTATGAATTTTAGTTTTTTATTTTGTTTGAATTTGCAGAGTGTGATTTTCAGTATAAATGTTTGGTTTGGATTTTAAAATTTTACTGCAAACGTGACATGTTGACATAGATGAAAATTATTAATGTGTCATACTCCGTCGCATCATATTGTTGAGTTAACGACGTTATGTACGAAAAGATCAAATTAAACTAAAAGATATAACGTTATGGACCAATTTAAAAAAAAAAACGATATGATTGAAATTTAAAATAAGCTGAAAGCTTGTGGGTCAAATTAATTTTTATACCTATGTCACGTCAGTAATAGATATTGACGTGACATGCTAACGTGAAAAAATTGATAACGTGTCAAACTCCGTCATGTCACGTCAGCAGAGTTAACGGCGTTATGAACGTAAGGATCAAATTAGACTAATAGACGTAACGTTATGAACCAAATTTAATAAAAAAAATATTATGAATAAAATTTAAAATATAATAAAACGTGGTAGGTTAAATTGACCTTTATTCGTTAAAAAAAAACACAACGAAGCCGCTCGCTCCTCTCTTTTGCTCTCTCACGCGCTCAAGATTGCGGGGACAGCGAGTTAGTGGGCTTCCTTTGGGGTCAAAAATTAAAATCAGAAAATTCTGAACAGAAAATGCGAATGGATAAAAAATTAGGTTAAATAACCCTATCTAATTGTTTATTTTGTGTTTTATTCTTTTATGATTTCAATTTAGGTAATAAATTTTTTTATATTTTTTTAATTTTAACAATTAATTTCTTGACAGTAATTTATTAAATTAATTATGAGAAATTAGTTAAAATTATATTATTTTATAATTATTATTTTTTTCTTTACCAAAAAATATATCACTTGTTTCTTAAATTAAATTTCGGTATGTACTTTAACTGCATCTCACATTATTTATTTCACAGTTTTTGTTATTTTCAATATACAGCACATATTAATATAAAAATATTTGAGACAGTATTCATAATTAACTTCTACGTGAAATATAATTAAATTTCTGTAATCATAAAACAACGTAGATATAATCAATTTCTATTAATCGATTAATAAATTACTATCAAAGGAGTTAATTGATAAAATTAAAAAACACAAAAAAATTTATTGTCTAAATTGAAACCACATAGGGTAAAACGTAAAATAACTAAATTACAAAAGGTTAAATACATTTAATTCTAAAAAATTTGATGACCTCACTAGTTTTAAAATTATTATAAAATAATATAAATTATTAAATAATAAATTTATAAAAAAATAAAAATAAAAAATTATTAAATATTATTAAATAAAAATTATGTAACTATATGTTATTATTTATAAAAAAGTCATCTGGTGTTATAAAAAAAACAAGAAGATAAAAAAAATAAAGATGAGTTCAACTAATTATTGTGCAAATTATTTATTTATTTTGAGTCTCAATAAGGTTAATTATTATAAAAAGAAGGTAAACATGTAAAAACACGCGCTCGTTCGTGCACACACATATATATTAACTTCTTGAATTCAAGTGGTTATGGAATCGATCTTCATCACCTCATCCAAGTTTTCATATTAAGTATGAGATACTATTTTACTTTCACAACTGGTCTATCAGCACCTCGGCCTCAAAAAAAAAAAAAAGGAAAAAAGGCTATCAGTACCCATTAGGCGGCCGTAAACCTCCTGACTACTTCGTAGCAGAAAGGTCAAGCTGCCGATGCCCTCCCGGGCTTCAAATTACTCGTGCGGTAGGAAGGTGAGTGAAGAGATTTCAACAGTCCCCCACTTTTGCCTCTTGGCTTTCATGGATAAAAAAAATAGATAGTTAAAGAGTAATGTTGTGAATCACGAATCAACCTTTTGATTTTAATAAAAAGAAACTATATCGACAATTTAATAAAAAATAATTCAAAGAAGGATAACTTTTCTTAATTTCATAAGTTTTATACTCATTTTTAACATTAGATCTTAATATTATTAAAATAAAAATTTAAGTTTTTAATCACTAGAACGTTATAAGTGATAATAATTTTTTTTTTTTTTGAAGACAACAATAGAATCATTTTTTTTTTAATCTAGATATATATCATTATTTTGATTGTTTCCAATGATATCATTATTGTTAAAATAAACACCAGTAAGTATTAGTGTAGATGGCTGGGATCCGTCACCGTTTAATTAGAGGTCTCGAGTTCAAGTCCCTGTAAATGCAGTCGCGCTAAATATTTACTAGAAAACTTTTACCACCCTTTGAGATCTTATTCGAGTCAGTTCAGATTAATCAACTCATTAGAATAGATACTGAAAAAAAAATTGTTAAAATAAACATGGTAACAGAATTGAATTGTCTTTTTCAACTGGGCCTAAAATGGGCCAAAGCGATGCAACCACCTCCACTAAACTTCAGTCCAATTTCTCTAATTGTGAAGCTGAGCTTCTTGGACCAGGGCCAACACCCAAGTGGTCAAGTGAAGACAAGGACCAGTCTAACCACAATGCATTGATGGCTTTTGTTACGCTGTCAAGCACAATGCACCCACTTCGGGGCTCTCTCTCTCTTCTTTTTTTTTTTTTTTCGACATTTCTTTTCCTCTTCGGAATTTTCCCTCATTTTGAATCTCATCACCAACTTTAGACCCAGTCGTTGCCCCTCAATATCCAAAACCAGAACGAAAAATTGAAAAAGATAAAAAAAAAGGTGAAGGGGGAATAAAAAGGTTGAGTAGAGAGCCTCTTTTGATGGCTACTTTGGAGAGAATAATGGAGACCAGATGTCATTTTTTTATTCCTTTATTCTGTTACTTATTTTTCTCTCTTTCAATTGTTTTTTGATTGCCACGAGACCAGAAGAATCTCATTTTTAACAAGTTTGAATTGGACCAAAAACCAAAACATTCACCCATATATAGAATCCAGAGAAAAAGAAACACCCAAGATGCAAGCAACTTTATTCATTTCCATGCACTAACACCTTTTTTTAATAGGTGGATTCACTACTTTAGTTTTGGGAACTCATGCCACCTTTTTAAAATAACTCCAGTTATTAAAAAAGAAAAAAAAAAGTATCATATCACATAAATAAAAAAGATGGTTCAAATCAATGCGAAATATGTTTGATTTGATAGATAGGAATTGGTACTTGTTCTCAGATTGGTATAAATCCTCCTCCTTCTTTACATGCATGCATAATTGCGTATAGCTGCTGGAAAATATTTTGGGTTGTGTTCCACATTCCAATATGCTTGTTCTCGTTCTTCAGAAGCAAAACCTAGTTGTTTATATCCCATTGGTTAAAGATAGATCTATATCTGTCTTCTATTAGGCACATAACAAAAAAAGTAATGCTATTTAATCTGACCGCCCCATTTCACTAAAGAACTTAACATGATTTATTAAATTAATGAGGTGATAAGATTATCATCCGTGTGAGTATCTAGGTTAACTGAAGTCGTATAAGATGTCTTTCATTAGAGATATGAAATTCGAATTTGATTCTCCTTACTCACCAATTTCCCTTCCTAATTATGGGTTACTATCTCCACTACATCAATAATGTAAGTACTTTAGTAAGATTGGATACCTAGCATTACTCACAATAAAAATATTACAAAGTCTTTAAAAAAAATCACTAAGGAATGCAAAGGGCGCCTCCTATGATCTTTTCCTGGAGTCCTTAATTTGAACTAGAGCAATTTTCGTATGAAATGCCTCCTTTTTCTTTAGTTCCCAAGGCCCAACTACACCCTTCCCTAACAACTTGTGTATAAGAGGGGAAAAAACTAAAAAACAAGGAAAAAAAAAAAAAAAAAGGAAACTCGAATGGTTGGGATCCTCTCAGATAACTTCACCGGCATTTTTTTTATAGTCCCAGTTATAAGGGAAATAAACAAGACGGCAAAGTACATCTTGCATCCTTTTGAACCTCCATCGAAGTTTCTCAAACTCTAATACCTATGCTCGTCCAGGAGGTCGATTAGAGTTTCCAGCTCTCCTGAAAAGTGCAAAAAGAAAAAGGCGGAAAAATGATGTTATCACCTTGGAATCCACCCATATATTATATTATTAATATTTTTATGTGCTCTATTGAGCATCAAATCTAGTACATTATATCGCGGTATGCTTATTCAGATATCATTAACGCAAACAAATACAAATCCTTTTCAAAAATAGAAAACGTAATCTGGCATGTCCTCTACTTTAGTTGTGGTGATTGGTGATTTGGATTGGAGGATTTTGTGGATATAAAGGATATTTTGTCTTTTAAGATTTAAAATTTTTATATTGAAAGTATAAAGGATATTTTGTCTTTTAAGATTTAAAATTTTTATATTGAAAGTTTTAAGTTCTAATCTTATGAAACAACGTGAAATTTAAAGAAACGAAGATAGTTACTTTCATTGTATAACTCATAACTTAATATATGTTTTAATAGACTTGAAAAAAAAAGATATTACATGTGGATCTAGAGCTATGAGAATATTGTTAATATGTAAAATGATCTTGATAAAAAAAAAAGGTAAAAAAGATCTTGTTGGCTACAAGTTTTCAACTATATGTGCTATCCCCCAGTAGTTCATTTCTTACATACACAATATTATTGATTAATTTTTAATCTAGTCCATAGTTTTAATTAAAGTGAGTGGTCCTGCCCTTATAACGCAACGAAAGACACACCATGTTTAAGTACTACAAATTAAACCAGAACGCCATATTTAGAGTATCCTATCCAGTTGCTTTTAAAGTTGATGCAGTTGCTATATGACAATGTGACTGATATTAATATATATAAAGATAAAAAGTTTTGAGAAGACAAAAATCGGATGGACGTATGAATTACTAAACAAAATTAAACTAGTTTGTGATTTGATGTGTGGTCCCTAATTCCATTCGGTTTTGATAATTTTAAATTATTGTGTCCTTAAGTATGTTTATTCTTTAGGTCCCTGTAGTAACCTTAATTTATAATCTGTAGGTTATTGGTCAGCCAATAAAGGAAGCAAAAAAGAAGAAAACAAAAGGCACCATGGAAAGGTTAAAAGACTCATAAATGTGACAAACATATTATGTATGAAATGCTATCTTACTTTGAATTAATATGTTTAATGGTGGCGGATGGAATAAAGTGTAGAGACAGAAAACTTTATTTTTCTTTTTCCTTTTTTTTTTTTTGTGTAAGGTTAAGTGGGATTTAAGACAACTTCATGTTATGATAACCCATGCCAAAGGAATAGCACTGAAACAAAGATCCAGTTTAGCAGTTAAAGCAAGAAGCCAGACATGCATGTGGTATTTGGCTTTTTTCTTTTGTTCGAAACTCCTCCTTTATCGAAAGACCTAGATTTTCTATACCGAAAAAACTTTTACCACAAAAATGAAAAGAAATAGCTCAATTTTGGATTTCTATAATATTACAAAAAACAACCAAGTATATTTAGTTTAGTATACAATTGTTTTACTCTAGCCCTCCTTCTGTTTATCCTTATTTATCAATTATTTTTATTATATATGTAACTCTCTGTCTTTTTTATCTTTTGTAAAATATTTTCTGATTTATCAGAAAAAATAAATGAATGTGTTATATTGTCAAGAGGATGTCCATTTAACAGCAAGAAACAAGTAACATATCAAAAAGAGTAGCTTTTTTTTTTTTTGGAACTGCATGATATATCTTATTTAGCATGAAGGACACCCAAAGCAGCCAAAACAACTTAATAATTTTTGTTGCTTAACTGTAACGTGACTAACATCTATGATGTTCCTTTAGAAACTCCAATAATGAGCTCATAACTCAATGAGTTTCGTAAAGGATTAAAATTTAAAAAAAAAAAAAGTCGGATAATAGTTGGGAGGGATTAAAATGAAATATTAACTAGCAGGCTAAGAAAAAAGAAATTATATATACGTTTCATAATAAGCTTTGGAGAAAAGGGTCACATAAATTCACACCCACGAATGTAAAATGGTAGTAGCACTTTGGCTACTTTGTTATACGATGAAAGCTTAAAACCAAGGTAGATAAACAAAACCAGTAGAATATTAATACAAAGAGATAGAGGAGGTATGACAGAAGAAGCTTGAATTATGTACCTGTTATGGATGGGATCGGGTCCATTAGGGACTTTTCTCTTGCTCAACATGTAATTGATATCCAATTCAGGAACATAAACAAGCTTTTCTTTTCCTAAAACCTCATTATCATGTTTGGTACCGGACATCACCCATGTGGCCGTCGTCGTCTGTCTGGTCGTCGCTCCACTTTCCCCTGTCCCAACTAACAAGATCCAGACCAAGGCCAACGTTGCAATAACCCCAATTGCAAACTTGAAAAACGAAGAAGCACAACTACTTCCCATATGTCCCCTTCGTACCATATAATTATTTTTTGGTATATTAATGAATAGAGCTGACTTTTACTTATGACCTAAGGGATAGAGAGCTGGGGGGCAAAAACCATGCGGAATGTTATGATGCATATGTTCAATAAGAGATGGGAAGAATAGAAAGATGAATAAGAAGACACGAAGTGGGCTACGGCAAGAATTTTATTTTGGGCAGTATTTTTTTTTTCCTTTTTCACCTCAGTTTAGGGACGTAGGGTGGGTGGCATTCTTTATAGGTTGGAGCGATTCTGTTTGCACTTTCTCGGGGGGGGGGGGGGGAGGGGGGAGAAAGAGACAGAGAGAGAGAGAGAGAGAGAGGGCTGAGCTGGTTTGGACAATGGATTAAAGGTGGGAACTTAAACTTTGCTTTATAGAGTACTACTCCTTTTTGGCTTCATTGTGTATTTTCATGCAGCCATACGGAAACTAAAGACCATCTCCCTACATCCCTTACTTAATTAAAACAAGGTGAAAAAGAAAAGAACTAGGGAATCCTTAGAATCATGAAAGATTGAAATTTTCTTGGGCGTTAAGAGACATTGGACATGGCAGAGGGGATAAGAGTCGTTCTATTATAAGCAAGAGATCAATTTGAGTTTCCATTTTCATAACAGAAATGCTAAGTAGTAATATTTAACTAATAATAAAATAACAACAATATGATATAAGTTATTAGATGATTAAAATTTAAAAAATAAATAAATAAATTTTTAGATCTTTTTTTTATGAACTGTATGACTATTTTATTATTTTTTAATGTTAAATTGTATAACGAAACTCTTTTGGTAATAAGGAGGGTAGACATTCCATTCTTAAAAAACAAAAAAAAAAAAAGAAAAAAAGGAGAGTAGACATTCCATGGTTCATTTTGGAGGGCTTAGCAATTTGCAAGGCAAAGTGTTCCCTCTATATGGTGATTTATAAACCGCACGACTTTTTGTTTGGTCCAATTTCAATTTAAATAGAAGTAAGCCTCTCTTCTGGCTGCCTACACCATAGTCACTAATCACTAACCTTTTGTTTGGATAACAAAGTAGGAGGGAAAGAATATCGAAGAAAGGAAAAATGGGAAAGAGACAAATTGGAAGAAGAAATATTAAAAAATTTTTATTTGAAAAAATGGTGGAAAGTGAGTATTATGAAAATAATACATATAATGAGGTCAATTTTATTCTTATATTAAAATTTATGAGCGTTAATAAAAAGAGTTTTAAATGGGTGCGTGGGGAAATTAAATATTTTCCTTTTAGTTTAGAGTGAATGAATTTAATAAATAATAAACAAATATTAATTTTGTTCTCTGCCATTTTTCTTTCTCTCCAAGACATTTCCTAAGGACAAGCATAATTACTTTTTCTTCTTATTTTTCTCTACTCTTTCCTTTTTACTCTCCCAAACACGATATAAGGTGGGTCTAACACAGATAATAGATTGGCTAATCCACGAACAACCATGAGTTTAGTCCAATTTGATAATTAAATAAGCAGGTAAGTAAATGAGCTGCAGAAAATTGATTAACTCCGAATATTACTACTTATATAGATATAGATGTATATTGCATTTAAATGCAATATAAAATTATTAGCTATTTTGAAAAAAGAATTGACTTACGTTAACGACCCACCACTAACCTGACACCCGACTCTTAGTTGAGTTCAAGGTCCTGTAGGATTTTAATAACTATGATCTTTACTTTTTTTATGACCTTTTTTTTTTTTCTCTATTGGACCTGTAGCCCAATGGTTAAGGGAGAGGAAGAATGAGAGACGGAACTGAAACTCGAACTCTAGTCCCATAATTGGAGGCCACTCTTCCAATCAATGCAGCCAATGATGCTCCTCTCTTTACCGCATTCAACTCATTTAATTATTAGTTTAGCAGGTGATGACTATAAGTCTCGTTAGATAATCACCCAATAATGGTCCTCGAACTCGCGAGACTGTAAGAAGGCCAAATATATGATATTGTTAACCAATAATTTTTGGTTGGGCAACTCTTGTAACGATTTTTTTTACTAAAGTAGGAAGAGTGTGATTCAAATGAAGTCTGTTTTAATCTTTCCTTATCGGGAATAATGTCATTCTCAGACAGTAATAGGATGAGTGTTATTTTCATTCACAACTAATTACTTTCATTTCTTTTCTCGTGTAAAAAAAAAAAAAAAAAACCTTTGGTTCAATAATATTAGACAATTTGAGCGTTAACTCGAATTCACACAATGCAGAAAATATATATTCTCGGACGGAAGACACTTTCCCCATATCCTTCGAATTCCTAACCTAGCATCAATGATTACAACTGGAACACATGCATTGCAACCTTAGATCTTCTTCTCTTAAGTCTTAACATGAGATTCTCACTTAGCCAACCTTTTTTTTTTTTTGTTTCAATTGACAAGCCGCTTGTTTCAAACTTACCATATACGGCCACAGTTATTTTTTTGCTTGTTCCCAATTTCTTGTGACATGAGCTGAATATAATTCAAGGTGTAAAAGTATTGCCTTGGTGCAGAAATTGTGGAAAAGCAAGATAGTGTCCACTGTCTCACTAAAAAAAATTGTACTCTGTCAAAGGAGTAAACTTTGAGCACATAAGTTTATTACCACTAAATTTTTAAACAGAAACTCTTACTCATGAATTATGTCAACGAACTAGCTTGTATAGTATTAGACTGCGATGTTTGGCAGCAAAGGCAACCTAAAAATCTTCACCTTTGAAAAGTGTATCCTGTAACCAGAGAGAGTAATTTTCGCCTATACGAATCAATTGAAAGTTCTGTCTTGACCACGAATTAAACATCTTATACCTAACGTAATTTATACACATATATAGATCAATGAATCTGTGTATAACGATACGTACGATGTCTTTAATTACTGTACAATTGCGGCTGGCATGGTCCACGTACATATGCCCAAATCACTTGAACCGCTCTTAGTTGGCACTGGTAATATAATAAGTCTTATGTTTTTTGGACTTATAATAAGTCCTTGTACCTCTTTGAAGGAATGAGGATATATTGTCACGTAAGAGAATATGTAAAATAGCACCGCTCGTATAGTTTAATGCCTAAAAGATTCAAATTTATGTGAAAGATTACGAATTTAAATTTTACTAATGTTAAATGATGAGATTAAACTAACGGCTAACTCGATAATGAAAAAAATATTGTAATTATTTAATCGTTTCATGTCCTTTGAACACATAGTCATAATACTTCTTAATAAGAATTTAGGATACAATCTTATTTTTCCATTGCTTGAATAAAAAATTTAGAGAGAATATAAAAAATTAGGTGACATAGATGTACAAGAATATGAGCGAATAGAACGATCGAGGAACTAGTTCCTCAAACAAATCCATCTTCTTTCATTGATTAGGGAGAATATTGTAAGCTTACTTCCATGTCTGGTCCATATGGCTAAGGCATATAGCACATTTTGTCTTATCCGTGCCCTATGAATCTCACAGTAGAAACATCAAAGTTTTTGGTTGGAAGGAATCCAATGCTTCTGATGATCATTTTTAATGGCTTCTTGTTGAAGGTAGACAATCGAAATCCGTTTAAAGACTTCACTCTCTTGGAATTTAAAATAGAAGAAAATGTTTTTTTTGCCGCTAGCAATATATATCACAAAAAAAAAAAATTTCGTAATATTTTTGCACATATTTTTGTCTGCTAGTAATCTGGAAATTTGTTTGAAAGAAATTTTTCTTCTATTGCGTATATTTTATTGGTTGATATAGTCATGTGGGCATCTAGCGTATAACTTCCTTAGCATGATGTACAGTGGCATGTAGAGTTTTTTTTTTTTTAAAAAAAAAACTTAGTTGCTTCATTTAGGTAACTTTAAAGTAATAACAAAATTATATGAACCGTTAGATGACTGAATTGATGAAAAAATAAAAAATTGATAAATTATTAAAATTATTGGATAAGACTGTAAAATTACTTATTGCTACCTATTTCAAGCCACTCAGTATCACTTTTTTTTTTTTGTTACATAAATCTGGCGCCATTTTAACGTACATAGATATGCTCGAAGTGCAAAAAGAATTCTAGCTAACAGTAGGAGTATTGAGTATAGAAACCATTTTGGCTTGCCTTTACAAAGCTAAACTCTTTATTTGGTGCGCTGCCTTTTAGTGAGCACCTGAAATTGTTAAGTTCAACAATCAGATGATTGGAACCTTATTAATTGTATTGAAGGCGTGGAATATAATGCACTAAACACAGCATGTGTAAATTGTGTAATTTTCTTGTACAAATACTACCAAGTGAATTGAAGTATTCCCGACTGAAGGATAAAATAAAGAACCAAATCTGCACAATTATAGCAGTGAAGCCCAAATATGAAATTACTGTGGCTTTCTGCATGGCGGATTCCACATTTTTTATTAATTTATTTGAACCTACAGTTGAAAGTTAAGTTGGAATACGATTCATTTTATTATGGCTTTCTAATCGTACAAAAGACTAGATTTGGCTTTTTCACATCACGGCCTGCGCTAGTGAAATATTAGCTGTAAATTGCTCATGTTGTTCCATTTTCCATATGTGTTAATATTCGTCATTGATAAATTTCCATCCTGGTACCTTACGCATGTATCTTTGCCTACTCCTTGGACACATCCTATTGGAATATACAGAATTTAAGAAAGAGCATCACTACGTGACAACGTTTATTGGACAACAAGTATAAATTTTGAAAAAAGAAATTATAAATAGTACAAATTTTTTTAGCAAAAAAGAAATTTTGAAAAAAAACATTTAATTAAGATTTAGAGTACTAAGTATATTTTAAAGCAATATTAAGTGTGTTTAAGTTTATTTTTTTTAAAAATAAATTTTTTAATATTTATTAAAAATTAAATTCATTTTTATAGTTATTTCTTATATTTTCCTAACGAAACTCTTCTAGATATTGTACGTTTGCTCTCTAGTCTTTGTCGATCATGCGTGCAATCACTCATTTTTTGCCTAATGTATCATGCTTAATTTAAAAAGTATAGCTTGCAACTACGGACCGTTAAGAGAGAGACTCAATAATTTTCCAACTGCAAGTGTGTAATTCATGTAGCTGTGGAGTTTCATTGTGGAGCTCAACTATTCATCTTTTTTTTTTCCCTCATTTTTTACCATATTTTTCTTTTTTCATTGACAATCATGACATATTTATTATACGTGCTTCTTATACTTCCTCATTTTTTATGAGTATAAAAAATAAAAAATTTTCAACCATACAATTCTGTTTTTTTTTTATTCTTAACTTGGTCCCATTTAAATTTATTTATTTTTACTTATTTTTTACGTTGAGTTATTTTAACTAAACTTAATGGTGAATCAAATTAGAAAAATTTCTTAATTTGTATATCCAACCCTATACTTTTACTCGTATTTGTGCTTGGGAACTAGAAGGATCCGTGGGACCTTAATCTCGGAGAGGGCACAAAAATCTCTTCTTTAATGGATTCGTACAAGACAGCTTAATGATATGTTTCCATAAATTCGATTATGATTACAGACAAAAAGGCCATCTGGTTGCATGATAATTATTCCATGCTGTGAAAACCAGTGGAGCACCTAAAGAACATTGAGCTTTTATGCTTAATAATTACTAAAAAGCTCTAGTCCTCTTCATACTTTTTCCACATACCTTTGAATAGGGCCTTTGAATTTTATTGTCCTTAGAGCACATTTTCGTTCTCCATGGTGACTGAAGGATATATATATTTTTTCCGTTCAAAAAAAAAAAAAAGCTATAGTTATCAAGTTTGATTCTCCTACCAGTTTCTTTAGTTTTACTATTGCATATGAATTTCCAAAATAAATAAATGTTAGATTATATAGCAGTTTGAGAATATAACGACGTAATGTTAAACAAAATTACATCCCTCTTGAACTTCTAACCTTGTGCTGAGAGATACCAACTAGATTGAAATTCTCGTTCTAAAGAGCGGGGAATCAGTCTTTTTTGTTTTTGCAATCAAATATTTGTGGAAGATTATTCATCTGTGTTTCATTGACGAATGTTTGAATGAAGTAATGTTGATTAATATATTGATGTCCGGCACCATTCTAAGTGTCGAGGCACTAATTGGACCAGTAACACAATGACTCAATCTTTGTATGGGTTTATGTAAATCTGAATAAAGTTTTGAAAATATGCAATTATAATCGTATTCTTGAACTAAGTTGGTGCATTCAAGAATTTATTGGTGCATTGAGTCGAAGATTACATAAAGCATAGTCCAATTCATGAGTTGCTAACAATAGACAACAGATCCTATTTGATCACGTCGTCTGATGTGTGGATTGAAGGAGTATTTATATAATTTGTTCGAATGTGTAGAATAAAGTGTTTGAATAATTTCGTCCGACAATCGAGAGATAAATCATCTTGCAATTATATGTTTTATAATATTTTGTTTTAGTTCTTTTAAAACCAACCTCCCATCGCCTCAATGGCCTGTCATTGATCATGCTCGGGGTTAAGAGTTCGAGGTCTCGGTAACACCAACATTTTTTTTTTTTTTATCAAATTTATATAATTTTGAATTAAATTTTCAGTTGAACTTTTTTGTTGAATTAATATTCAATTAAATATACCTAGATTGATAGTAAAATACCCATCCAATTTCTTTTCTTTTCTTCTTCTTTTTTTTTTCCTTACACAGGCTCCAACGCGTGTATATGGCTTAGTAGCAACGAATCAATAAGGACCTTATTTTGAAGCAAAATGTTAATTCTAATGTAATGTTTACTCAAATGTCACAGCTTCTTAATATAAAGAGTCACGACTCCCTTATTTTTAGAGAAGGAAGTGATGATCTTCCTATGTTAGAAGGTTGTGATTCTCTTTTTTTACCTAATATAAAATTAGAATAAATTATATTTAAATTTTAAAGTTGTATGAATTTTTTATTGTATATCTAATAGTTTTTATTTTTATTTTTTCATTGTAGTTCTATAGTTTTGTATATTGTTTCATCTGAACCCAACATTTTAGTTTTTACCAAATTTGGATTTTTAGAATTATATCCCGTCAAGTCAAATATGTATTATTTAATGGATTAACTAATTTTATTCAGGAAAAGAGTCAAAAACAAAATATAAAAATTTATTTAAGTATTAAATGAAAAATAAAAATTATTGGGACCACAATAAGAAAATCATAAAAATTTGATGAAATTAAATTTTGATATTTAAAAATTTTATTGTATTCTAGTTAATACAATCTAAACTTTTGTCAGAATCATTTCAAAAGCGAGTTTTATATTTTTTCTATCTAGGCTCGAATTCGAAGCTTTATTTAACGGAATTGATTTACTTAATGGAACTGATTTTGCATTGAAACGACGACGACGAAGCAAAAGGCAGTGCTTCAAGCAAATGAGCATTATCGATTTGTATCCAAACGCCGCAGTTCGAATCATGTTTCGCCGCTGTAAACCCATCGCCGTCAGGCTAATCAACAAGGCAAACCAAGCACCGCCGTTCGCCGCCCACCCGCGCACGATAGCATCATCGCCCATCGCATCATCGCCGCCCTTCTCTCACACCATGAACAAGGACTCCTCCGTCGGTTCTTTTCGCCATCTCGAGGCGATATATCGGGCGAAACGGTCTCTCAGATACAAGATGCGCAAGGAGCTCAAGAACATAGACCCAATCCACCAATCTGAAGAAGGTTTTGGACACGCATTTCGTGTAGCCGTTTAACTGTTTGTTTATTTGTCTCAATAAATCGTGAATTGTTGGTTTATTATTTCTGTAGATAACGCGATTCAGAGTTTTGTATTGGAGGCTCCGTGGTTCAAAGCCAGTAAGAGTTTATGCGCGTATATAAGCTGTGCTTCTTTGCGAGAAGTCGATACGTCGAGGATTGTATCAGAAGTTTTGTCCAGTCCAGCCAAAGGTTGGGGCCACCTTGTGCTGCTTCTTGTTTGGTTATTTGTTTTTTTTTTTTTTTTGTTTAATCATCGCGGGCTTAATTTTATGAAATCCTTCCTCGCTAACGTGTGAGAGTCTCGTGCACTAGAACATATAGTGACGTATAGTGACGAGTCATTTTATTTTGTAATCTAAAAAGGGCAATTAATTTGTACTCTGCTTACATTTCTTTTTCTTTTTTTTTTTTTTTTTGGGGTCAAAATGACTTGGGTATGAGAGTTCTTAGATAATAGGAGAAAGTACTGATTCTACTCTGAGAGAAATAGGGTAGGACAATTTGATGTTGAATTTGTAACAGGTTATCTGCTTTTTGGCAACCCTTCTCTAGACCCTACAAATGTAGGAGTCTCGTGCATTGAGACGCCCTTTCTTTTTTTTTTTTCTTCTTTTTGGTGACGCATGCTTGAACTCGAATTAGGAAGAGGATGCAGTTGGAAGTTTTGCTGTGGAAAAATGGAAATGAATTGTAGGAGGAGAAAAAATTCTAAGCCTTGGATTAAGGCCTGAGGAAAATTACTAGTCCTTGAAAACTTTTGTTGGTGAGTAGTGCTGGGAAGTATTTACTAGTTTTTACATACAAGGAAACTAAAGTTCTTTTTCACTGAGATAAGTTTGAGATCGACCAATAAATTTCTCCTGCCTAATGATCTATAGATTCTTTTATATCTTCTGAATTCCTCCAGTTGTAAAGAGAATTATTCGGTCATCTTCTGAATTATGTTCATTATGACGTATGAACAATGAAGGTATTTGCCTGCTTGTAACAGGTGATTTTGCTGTCACAGTCTCTACAACTTTGAAAATGCTAGATGGTTAATCAGATCTGTAACTTTCAGTTTGATGCCATTTTCAACTCTGGGTAGTCAGTAATATCATAGAAATGCATTTAGAGTACTTGAAGGTTCTTACACTTCATTTTTAACTCAAGAGGGTAATGCACGGAGCAGGAAAAAGCTTTATGTTCCACGTGTGGAGGACAAGAATAGCAACATGAGAATGCTCAAGATAACCAGTGCTGATGATCTTCTGGCAAACTCAATGAATATTCTGGAACCTACCCTAGTAGATTCTGATGGAAATCAACGCGAAGATGGTAATGTGTTTTGTGCTACCTCATCAAGATAATTGTTTAGATGTTCTACCACAATGCAATATTGGCTTGAATTTCATTGGTGATTTGATTGTCTCACCTTTTTTAGGAGCAGAGTTAGTCTTTTTTTTTATCCCCAGTCTTCAATGACTTGAGAGTTAAACCTTCTGTTGCCTACACGTGAATTGAAGCTTTCACATTATTCATATTGATTGCCCTGCTCTCTCTTATGTGGTCAGACTTTAGTTTGCTCTGAGATAAGTGATTTATTCTGTCATGTGATTGTTGAAGCTGGTTATTTACCCAAAGGGTATATTCAATGCAGTTATGCAGGCAAATGAGCCAGTTGACTTGTTCATCCTACCTGGTAAACTACCTCTATTCTTTTTCTTTATACCTAACTGGCAAGATAATCCCATGCAGCATGCACAAACTTGTTTTTACTATCTCACGTTGTCTGTTTTCTGCCAGGTATTGCATTTGACAGATCTGGAAGACGATTAGGCCGTGGTGGGGGGTGGGTATATGCTTCTTCACTCTGGACTTTTAATTTCTTCTTCAATGGCCTCTTCTTCCTGATTGTTTAGGGTATAGACATAATAACTATTTTATTGTTGCATTTTTAATGCTTCAAAAATTTTTACATGTTCTATTTTGGAAATATGGGGTTCGCCATTTGGAGTAATTTAAGAATATTAAAGAAAATCACAGAACTTATGGAGTATATTTTATTGTTATTAGTAAGAGTTGATTAACTAAAAATTAATTACCATAGTGCTAATGTTTGCTAGAAGTGATGAATTGGTGGATTGATAGTAAATGACATGTGAACAGTTGATCTCTTTTGCTCTTTCTCTGATGATAGACCCTTATGTAAAAGCGAGGCATTTTTTGAAGAATCGAGCTGCAGCACTGGCCTTTTCTTCTCTCTTTTCCCCTTTCTTCTCCCCGTACAAGTATAGAGACCCTGAGATTTTTAGAGTGACTGCTACGCATGCCGTGCCAACTGATGCATCTTTGATATGCTTTATTAAGCCACTGGTTGGGCATAAGCTCTTAAATTGTATGTTTTGAAATATGTTGATAGCTACTATGACATGTTCCTGAAAAAGTATCAAGACCATGCAAAGGAGCACAAGTGGAAGCCCCCTATCCTTGGTAATTACTAGTCATGACTTTTGTTGGTTATCCCTTATAATGTGGGTAATAGGTTTTCATCTATAAAGTTTCAGATTCAATATATATGTGCTTGTACCAAATCCTTCATTGTTTTTGGTTGAATGCAGTGGCACTGTCATATTCTCTACAGATCATGGAGGAAGGAGCCATACCTATTACTCCCGGTGATGTTCCCGTGGATGCTGTCGTTTCCCCAGCTGGTATCATTAGCCCGGCTGCTATTGAGAGGTGCATTTGAATGAATTTCTCTTGCAAACTATGTAAATCTAAATTTCAGTAACCAGAAGCAGTCTTGGTTGGCGTACATCTTTATCAATCCATCATCTTCCCTGATCGCTGATGGACATCCTGGATAATATTGATGGTCTGTAACACCACAAATTAATGAATTGACTAGTATTGGTGCTTTGGGTTGTGCTATCTAGCCCCCTAAAATTTTTCGCCTGTTTTTTTGTGTCTATGATCTCGTACGAGGGCATATCGGTTGTGTGTCCTGTCTCATGTTTCTAGGAATGTTCTTGTTCCTTAGGTTGTATGGTATCAAGTTAATCCATTTATAGTTTGTTGGGCATAAACATTTCACAAAATTCAATACAATTTTAGGCATGGAATTCAATTCAACAGTTTGATTTTTCAAGTTAATCCATTTTTACTTATTTTGACGAGGATTTTCAATTTTATTTTGTCTGTATTATATAATTTTTTTTAGTTTGAGAACGCATGAATTTGTGTACTTTGCAAATTATGATACTAATCGAATAAATTGAACTGAATTGCGTTAATGCATACCACTTCCAAGGGACCGAGGATAGCATAGCCTTATTGGTCCTTCAAAAGAATATGTTGAATGCAATTGCAATGGTAGGTCTCGTTTATAGTTCACGTTTTCATCTTAGGAAAAAAAAAAAATTGTTCGCAAGTATGTTAGTTATTATATTTATATACTAAGGTTGGGGTTAGCTGTTGTGATATCTTATTTAACCATTTAATAGGGTAAATTTATTACCCAAATATGGATTGGCTCGTTTGGCTCTCTCTCATGGCTGAGTAAAGTGTTAACAAATTTAAAACTTATTATTATATTCTCGACATAGATCTAAACATTCAAAGGGACAGATACCGGTAAGGAGATTCGAATCTCAATCAATACAAAAGAAACACGTTAAATTGTTATCTAAACTACTACCTCAACTGCTGGTATATGCATTAATATTGAACTTATATTCAATAGGGGTGTAAGCAATAGAATGCATTGATTTTTTATTAATAAATGGCTATTACACTTGTCATAGCAAGCATAACATGAACGTTGTATGAGGCGCTCTCGACGTCTTAGATAACATTAATGCATCATATCTAAACTATAAAATCAGAGTTTATAGTAACAGTCTATTTGGTTAAAAGATTAACAGCTGCTTTTTCCAACAATTTTTTCTTAGAAAAAAAATATATTCCCAAATTTTCTTTTTAATGTTTTTTAAATTGAAAAAATCCCTAAATTTTGTTTTCTTTTTAGTCTCTTCTTGTTTTTCCCTTTTTGTCTTATAAAATGAAACAATAAAAAAAAAACTACCCCAAAATTCTCCTTTTTTATTTTCTTAAAAGGGAAAAATAACTCTCCCTTCACTTAAAAAAGGGAAAAAACTTAAATTTGAGTCCCATTTTGTTTCTCCCTTTTGTTTTCTTAAAAAAAAATCATAATTTAAGTCCCCTTTTATTTCTTTGGAAGAAAAACTACTCCTATATTTCTTTTTTTTTTCCTTTAAAAATGAAAAAGGAAACTTCTTACATATTTACCTATTTTCCCTCAAAAAGGAAAAAAAGAACTACTCTTGAATTTTCCTTTTAATTTAATAAAAAGGAAAAAAGAGAACGAAAAGCAAAAGAAACTTGTAAATCATATCTCTTTTGTTTTTCCATTTTTTTGCTTTCTAAAAAAGGACAAAAATCTACTGTAAAAATCCTCTTTTTTTTGTTTCCTCAAAAAGAAAAAATACTTATAATTTAAGTCTCTTCCCATTTCGATTTTTGAAATTATTTCTTAAAATATCTGGGGAAGTGTCAAAGGCCGATATTTTTCCTATTTTGATTTAAATTATTTTATCTCATCTCTTGACGAACTCATATTCTATTGTATCTTCATGTCAAATTCTTCATGTTAGATGGTCTAGAAAAGGTAATCCACAAAATAGTGATTAGGATCAGCATTTGTTTGAAAAATTCTCTCATTAAATATCATAAATTCTCGAATCCGCTTTACATGCCATACATAACTTTATAAGAGTTTGCTTTGCTATAAATACCACCCTACATCACAGCTCTCCTGTGCACAATTAGGAAAGATAGTTACTTAGAGGTCATCAGGTACTCTTCAACAATGGCCATCTTCAAGACTCTGGCGCTTGTTCTAGTATTCCTCCACCTAATTCATTCTGATCATCAAGTGGTAAGTCAATTTATTTCATTGTAATATTATTTTCCACAAGCTTTTTATATTATGATTTTGATTTTCTCATACCCGCTACTTAAATTGCTTCAGATGGTCAGAGGAGTTGGGGAGAGTCAAATTCCCAGTCCGCCGCTGCCCAAAATAGGTAAAATATGCATAATCAACGTAGGTTTGGTTTCATTTGTTTCCAACTTGGGAATATTGTGGTTTTGAATAATATAATTTGGCGCAGTTATAATGTGTACCCACGTCGGTCCACCTAGCCGTGCTCCAAAGATTAAATTTTTTAAAAATATTTGAGTAGGTGTTATTTTAAAATTTAAAAACTGAACTCAAAATTTAATTTAGATTGCAGTGGAGCTTGTGATGTGAGATGCCAATTGTCGTCGAGGCCACGACTGTGCAAGAGAGCATGTGGGACGTGTTGTGCCCGTTGCAACTGTGTTCCTCCTGGAACTTCCGGCAACTATGACGTCTGTCCCTGTTATGGCAATATGACAACTCATGGTGGCAGACGCAAGTGTCCTTGAACCTCCCCAAAACCAGAAGAAAATCCATGGCATGGCATTGCAGTGTCTAAGGGAATAAATGAGATAGCATACTGTTATGTGGTTGGTATTTGATGTAATGAAAATCAACGTATTGGAAACCATAAAGAAAGCCTCAATTGCCAAAGGATAGCGTTTTATTTGCATTGGAAAATTTCGCGATCTTATTAGAGTCTCTAAGTTAATGGTATCACTGTCCCAATAGTTACAATTTGAATTTTTCTTTTAAAGGTCTTGGCCTCTTTGGTTCTAACCTAACGTGAGATTTTTTTGGACAAAATAGTTATTTCATTATTTAACTTATGATTCAATAAGTTTTCAAATGTAAAAAAAAAAATTAATGTTTTTGTTACTTGAGTTTTTTTATTAGTTAAAACATTCACCTTAATCATTCTCCTAATATTACAATTCATAATCTAAGATAAATTCACGCAATGTATAAAATAATCTCTGATTTAGTGTGGAATAAGAGGAAGGTGGGTGCATATATATGCAGTTTTTCTCCTGACATTTCTACAAAGAGACTATTTCCAAATTTTGAAGCCGCGATTTCGAGGACACTGAAAAAAACAACTCAATCACTACGCCAAGGCTCACCTTCTCACAATCTAAGATAGACTGCAAAAATTATTTATTTATTTATCTATTTAATTTATTATATTTTGTTACTGGTTGTAAGATAAGCAAGTAAATCATTCACTTGGATCTTAAAACTCACAAAGAATCGTCTGACAAAGGTTGTAAGAATACGAAGAGCCACGTGACTTGGGTGCTATAAAGGATTTGAACACCAGTGAATAAAAATACTTATTGGTGAGTGAAACTTTCAATTGAATCATTTCAGCACTTTGATTAACAACCAGGGATTAGAGAACACAATAAAGGCCTCAAAAAAGTTAGGAGGACTCTAAACTTGAACATGAAATGAACATTAGAGCAACATAATCTTCTGTTGCCTGTGAAAAAAAAAAAAAACAGTATTACCTTAACTGAGAGTCATAATAGATCGATGTTTATTTCGTGTCACCCTAATAATACTCGCTTGCTAACTTTTGGAAGCCACACCAACTTTTAGTTGAGTCTCTCTATTTTATTTTATTTTTTGTCCTCTAGGGCTCTAAGTATTGATATTTGTAACAAGCACCAAGGCCTTAAGTTGGATTGACATCTTAGAACAGTAAAACGGTGGTTGATAAATTGAACATTTACTAGCTTTATTACTATCAAAGATATTGTTATAGTTTGAAAATCTTTCTATGGTTTGAGATTTCATATTTATCTTAATTACAGTAATTTCATATGATTACAATAATCTTCTTAGATTATAATAATATATTTGATATTCTTTATTGTTATGTGATTTTTTCTATTAGATTATATAATTATTGTGAATTATTTACTTATTTAGTTATATACAATCTTATAAATAAAGTATAGCTGAGTAATACAATTTTCACATTTTAAAATTTTTTTTTTCTCATATCACTTTTATCATGGTATAAGAGCTTACAAAATTAACATTGAAATTTTAGTTTTGATCTTTGGTTTAATATAGATTCTTGAATAAATGGGTTGAATTGAACTCCTTTGTTTTGTAAGGGATAGAATGAATTGAATCCAATTCTATCCAATTTTTACTCATTTGTCATGGTGAACTATTAACGAGTCCTACCATTCCAATTGCTTGCAAAATTTCCTTTGAAGGACCGATAAGGCTCTGCTATTGTTGCTACCTTGGAAGCCGTATGCATTAACATTGAAATTATATTTAGTTGTTACTCTAAAATATAATTTGGAGTTTAAGCAGGCTAAGGTTCTAATTTATGTGGTTTTGAATTATGGGTTCATTGTCGGAGAATTCTTCCTCTTGGTTTTTTTTTTTTTTTTTTTCAATCATATCCTCATCCACCACTTGAACCTAAGTAAACTGTGCAATATAAATAGGAACATACTATGTGACAACATTTAGATTGTGACAAAATTATATAATTCGTTGAATGATTAAAATTTAATAATAAAAAAATAGATTATTAAATATCGTTAAATATGTTACATACCTGTAATTACATCAAATAAAGTATTTAGAGGATATACATTTGGTATGCCTTAAAGTCAGTTAACCCTAGTTATGCAACTAAATAAGGTCATAATACAATTTTTGAGGAACGTTTTTCCACATCTCCAATAACAAGGAATCGAATCCTAAATTTAAAATTAAGTGTTCAGATGATTCCACTAACTTTGGTGGTTAGTGGCATTTTTTTAACAACTGGTAGACAAGATCAATCTATCTTTAATGTCTTTTCTCTCTCGGTAGCCCCACACCTTCCTCAAGTACATTAGCTTTGTTAGCACAGTTTTCATTTTCCGAGTGCTCTAATAGTGTTTTAGTTCTTGTTAGGTAACAGTAGAATTGTAATCCACATATTGTCACAGCCTTCCTTTGATGAATCCAAGGTTATTTTTGTTTTATGAGGAGAACACTTTGAAAAGAAAATCAAAAGTCATCTGGACTTTGACGTACATCTTTGTACACAAGGGAACTGCTCTTTAATTCCAGCTTCATGAAACACGACCATCTTCTTGAATTGAATTGAAAAACTTTGCTAGTCTTTGTGATACAGATTGCTGGCTTTCATCCAATGTTTCTTCACTTCCATCATAATCATCTTCGTTCTCGTATACCAGATAAATGCCATGCTTCTTCAGGTGAAGCGCTTCAATAACAGGCGGGTTTCTCTTTGTTACCTCTATCTTATAGCCATCTTTCAACTGTGAAACCAGAACATGAGATTCTGGGTACCAGCACATGTGCATTTGGTCTTCACGAGACCTCGGTATTCCCAGCAAGTACAATGTTGTGTAAAATATAGGTTCAGTGAATTTAAGTATCCGGGCTTGAACATCCGGTACAGCTGGGAGCTGAACTTTCAGGTTATCTGGTTCTTGATGGTCGATGGAGAAAACGACAGCTATAATTACAGCCCTGATTTGACGGTTTCTACGTTCTGAGAAGGTTACTTCTTGAGAAAACCAATTTGGAATTTCACTTCCAGGCATACTCAAGTTGCGCATATGCCTCAGGCAAACCTGCAAAACAATGTCAAGAATGCACCTTAATCCTAATCTTAACTGTAAGTATCAGCATAGCACACAAAAGAGGGGAGGGAGATAGAGGGATGAAGGGAACCTTGGATATTCTTCTTTTTACAGCCACTGAGCAGGCTTTACATCCAGCCAGGTAAAGTCTTTTCAAGGACTTCAAGCATTCCAGGCCTGGAATATTTACCACTTTCTCACAATTGGCAAGGTTCAACAATTCTAAGCTCTCCAGGTTTGAAATATCAGATATACTTTCCAATTGAATGCAGTGTGCAGCATCCAATTCTTCTAAACTCGAGGGAAGTGGAGGAAGAGACTTGAGCTCCTCACAGTTAGGCAAGTAAAGCTTCTTAAGAAGAGAGAGGCTCTTCAAGCTAGACGGAAGGCTGCAAAAGTTGTTGTAGCCTAGATCCAAGGTATCTAACTTAGACAATTTCTCAAAATCATCTGGAATCCTTCCAGATATTCTCCAAGCACGGGCATCCAGTTCTTCTAGCAAGTAGAGATTACAAAAGGAAGTAGGAAGTACAACTAGCCTCTCGCATTTATCAAAGGATCCAGATGGTACCTTCTTCATTTTCAATATCATTAAGCTAGCGAGCATCCCAAAACTTTCTGGGAGTTCTGTTACAGAAGTTCTCTCCATCCATAAATGGTGCAAAGATTTCAAGTTTCCTATTGAAGCTGGAAGCTTGTGGAGCCTTTTGCAGTCATTCAATCTCAAGATCACAAGATTTTCCAGCATACCAAATGATTCGGGCAACTCAGATATATTACTACCAGACAAATTCAACCTAGTAAGGGTCAGCATGCTCCCAATTGCTTCTGGTAAAGCCGTAAGGAATTTGCAATCCATCAACTCTAGTACCTCAATCATTTTCAGGACACCAATTTCGTCTGGCAGACCTGTAATTGGTGTCCTGTCTAACTGAAGTTCGATGAGAGAAGCTAGTCCATTGAGTGAATCAGGCAACTTGCTCATGAAGTTGCACCCTCCAGCTGTTAATTGCTTCAGATAAGGTAATGAGCAGATTGCTGCAGGCAATTCCTTGATCGAACTCCTGTCAAGGAACAATTGTGCTAGTGATTGGAGATTGCCAACAGACTCAGGAACTGCAGTAAGTGCATCACACCGTATCAAACTTAGTTTCTCAAGGTTTGTCAGTGATCCAATAGAATCAGGAAGTTCTTCTAATGGGGAATGATTAAGAGAGAGTTCTTTTAGAGAAAGCAGGTTGCCTAAGCATTGAGGCAATCGCCTCATGAAATGGCAACCATCCAGACTAAGCTTCTCAAGATTTGTAAGCCGCTCAAGAGATTCAGGAAGCTTTGATATAGCAGTTTCATCTATGATAAGCTCTTTTAATGAAGTCATGCAGCCCAAGTTGTCTGGCAATTCCCTCAATTTTAAGCAGTCTGAGAGAAAAAGTTTCTGAAGACTTATGAGCCCAGAGACATCACTAGGAAGTGCTACAAGGTTTTTGCATCCCTTCAAGTTCAAGTAAAGTAATGTCTTTATATTTCCCACTGATTTGTGAATCGTTCTAAGTTGGGTGCAAAGCTCAAGATTGAGCTTCTCCAAGGATGTAAGCCCTGATAAATCAGGAATTGATGCTAGACTGTGACATTTGCGAAGATTCAGAACTGTCAAGTTCTCGGCCATCTGAAAAAAGAATATTCCTTCCGGGTTAAAACAAAAAATAAAGCAAAAGGGTTTACGAGAATGGGAAACTCAATGCAATTTTAATGACTGGTTTGAAAATTACAAAAACAATAAGAAATGTTCCACTTAGTTATGAACCTAAATTTACACCATGAAAGCAATCATCCTATCCTCAAGTCCCCTGAAGGGGCATACCTTGTTACTGTGCCAACCCCATAGTTGTTCAATTCTACTCTCAGAGAGATCAAGGACAGCAAGTTGACAAGGAAAACAACCACAAGGAAGGCTTTTCAAGGGACATCGCTGCCACTGTAGCCACTTCAAATGTGTAGGCAAAAATTTAAACTTCCCTTTCAATTTTGCATGATTGATGCGAAGCAGTCGTAGGTTTGCCATTGACTGAAAGGATTTAGTGTGAATTTTCACCGTCATATCTTCCTCAGCTCTTTTTTCAAGCGATTCACGATATGTTTCCTTGAGGTAAAGTAGTAAATTGTTGCAGTTTGGTGTTTTTCGGAGATTATTCCAGTAAATTACATCAGCACTTGGATCATCCAGAGGGCGCTCCTTTTTAAAGTCTAGGATGATGCCCTGTACGCAGTTGCTTCCCTGTTATCAAAGATACAAGTGAAAATATTTTATATTAGGAAGAGAAACCAGGTAAAAAAAAAGAGAGAGAAAGAATCAGTGATTCATAACTTCTGGTTTGACAAATTTATAAATTATGTGGCATTGGCCAGAAGTTAGCATGCGCTCTATATCACTATACATGATCATGCACACAACCTTCAAGCATTTGCATGGACATAAATGAACCTCTTATTAATGCAGCTTCAAATAGAAACCTATGGATGCAAAACAGGCATGCAGCAACAATGGCAGCTTGTATTCTCTGAGGAACATATGTAGTGATACATGCATGCATGTACTCGAAATCAGGCTATAATTGTTATAATAATTTTGACATACAAAGGTAATGGAAGTTCCTAAAATAACTAAGTTTGTGTTAATAGAATCTCCTTCAATGTAACCAAAAAAGAAAAGAATCTAAATCTTCTCTCGCTAATTCTGCAATTTGATAAGGAAAATGAGAGAGCAACTGATGATAACGTCATTTTCAACAGTTTAATTTACCTCCTTATACTTTAATACGGTCATGATTTCATTATGATCCCACAGCCTACTACGCATTCCAGGATTTAGAAGGTTTTCATGCTGAACAATTTGTCTTCCCATGTCTCTGAGTTGATCATGCATCCATAAAGTATAGTCTTCTCCTCTATAGTCTTCTCTTATCTTCATAAGACATTTTGCTGTGAGGACTGTGATAGCTCTCTCAGCCCGAAAACCGCAACCCTTCAATATATCAATTGCTTCCTCTCTCTTCATTTCTGTGGGAACAAATAAACATGCTATGTCAAGGAATACATCCCTAATATCTTTATCCAGTCCATCAAAACTTATTCTTAGAACATCCTGAAGATTACGAGGTCGAATTTGTTGCAATCTTTTCAGGGCATCTTCCCATTCCTCTATCCTCCTCTTGTCAAACAAGAAACTACCAAACACTTCCAGAGCCAAAGGCAGTCCACCAGTGAGAGACACAATTTGCTTTGACAGATTCAAGAAATCACCAGTAGGTTTCTCTCTTCTGAGGGCATGATAACTGAAAAGTTGTAAAGCTTCAGACAAATCCAACTCTCTGACCTCATAGCATTTATCAACTATACGGTCGACCAAAACTTGTTTATCTCTTGTTGTGATAATTATTCGACTTCCTTCGCCGAACCAATCTCTTGATCCTGCTAGTGCATCAAGTTGTTTGACGTCATCGACATCATCTAAAACTATTAATACTCGCATTTCTTGAACCATCTTTTTGATAGCAGTGATACCAACATCAACATCATTCACGAAGCTTGGCCCATAGGAGGAAAGATCACCAAGAAGTTTGTTTTGGAGGGATACCAAACCATCATCTTTTTGACAAGTTTCTCTAACATTTGAAATGAAACAGCGGCGTTGAAAATGTGCGATAACTTTATTGTAGAGAGCCGTGGCAAGGGTTGTTTTCCCAATACCACCCATTCCATAAAGTCCTACAACTTGAATGTGTTTAGATTTAATATCCAACAAGCTCAATAATCTTTCTACACGAGAATCAAGCCCGACAGTGTAAGTAGCGATACCAACTGGAGTTTTTCTTAATTCAGTCAAAATCCTGGTAATTAGTTGCTGAATCAACAGCCCTTCTTTGCTGTCAAAAGGTATATTATTTAGCACATTAAAGAATATAAAGCTGATAAAAATGCAAAATAAAATAAAATTAAAAAAAGAATCCAACCAAACAATTTTCTAATGGCTTATCATTAAAGGAGCAAAAAGAATAGTATGGTGATCAAATAAGATTGAACTCAAGAAAGACGCATTATCTCTACCCTTTGACCAGCAATCCTGACTCTTCATTGTGCACTTCACAGTAATCTATGAATGCTTCATATTCCAGCAACACAATAGCCAAGATTTTAAAAATATATAGCAGGGGAAATAAGAATCAGAATCGCATTCTTACAAATACCAAATGTACATCTCGAGGAATGAGATGGCAGCAACTGAAAAGGTGTTTGTATAAACAACATAACCTGTTATGCCGTTCCAGTTTGCAATAAAAACAAGGCATTAGAGTAAGATTGTTGGCATCCATCACATTAATCATGCTAAAACAAGCAAGAAACAGACAAACATCAAATTTTATTTCCAAAAGGAACACGACATGATAATGAATTTGCAGCACTCCACATGCAAATTCCAATTTTCCGATTGACCCATTAAAGAATTATAGCTCATCGAACGACAAACAAACACAATTGACAAGATGCTAATTAAAGAATAGCTAAGAACAAATTTCAAGATGCTACTACAATCCAATGCCAAGATAATCAATATCCCGAACTAAGCTCACAAACAACTTAATCTCATCAAAGTCGAACAAAACCAAAATGCTCAATCCTTTTGGAATTCCGTCAAGTTATTAAAACCCCGGATCGCTGATCTCAGAAACTGAGTAAAAATAAAACTAGATCACCTGCTGTCAAAAGGGGAACCCTTTATGTCACCAACTTTCTTCATGGCTCGTCTCCACTCATTAACCTTATCCTCTCCAAACCTCGTTAAATGGTTCCTAAAATGTTGTTCGAAAGGGCCCTTTTGTCGTCTAATGTCAGACGGTTCAACTTGATAGAACACAGGAAGTATCAGCCTCTTCAACTCGGTTATTCTAGCGAGCTCGTCCAGAGAGCAATGGGATTTCGCGTACCTCGGAGAGGTTATGACGATGGAAACGGCGGAGTCTTCAATGGCCTCGAGTGGACTCGGGGCCGTCTCGTCCCCATCATGAGTCTTTCCGACGTCGTTCAGGAAGGCCCGGAAGTCGCGTTCATGCAACGAATCGTAGAGGCCCTTGGTGAAGCTGTGGCCCGTGTCTTCGCCATGGAAGCTTATGAAGACGTCCCACTGGAGTCTCGGAGCCGCCGACGGCGCCGGAGCCGACGAAAGAGGGACGTGATCTTCCGACATCCTAAATTCTTTCCTTGGGTGTTGGTGCTCTTTTGTTGTCTTAACACTTCAATACTTTTCTTTTCTTACTTCTTAGTTCGACGCATAAATCTAACCAATAAAGTCTCCGTTAACTGTGAAGGAAGCTTATTCAGAAGGGTTTCGTTAGGTAGTTATATATTTTTTGTCGTATAAGAGAGTTATATTATAATAATATTTAAATTTTTTTAATAATATATATATATATTTTATAATAAAAAATATAAATTATAAATTTTTATTATAAAAATATATATATAATTAAAAAAAAATTTATATATTATTGTAATATAACCCTTGAATGTAGCTAGGCTACCAACTTTTTCCGTATTCGGAATATGTCAACTGGAATAAAAGAAGGCGCTGTTTCCACGCCAGAGGTCGTGGAAAGATATGATCAGTAATATTTTAAATATAATTATCCCGAATTTTTTTGAAATAATGTTTTTTTAACATTATAAATTTAAAATTTAAAATTAAATAAATATTATTTTAAAATTTAAAGTATACTACATGTATATGTTAAAACAAAAAAAAATTATCATTTCCTCACAAAATTTTTTTCCTAAGTTAAAATAACAAGTGATTACATTTTTTTTGTTGTCCGAAAGTACCATCAAGATATACAATATGGGTGCCAATCTTTTCCCGAGAAAAAAAAAGTGTAAGAATGTTGAGAGAGGATAGCCTTATTTTTATTGAGTTATATTAATGACCAAATAAATTAGCCAAACACAGCTCAAATTTTCTTATTTTTAAGAAAGTAGACTTTAAGTGTATTTAATATTATTTTAAATATAATTAATATTACTTTGAATCTTAATTTTTTTTAAAAAAATTCATTTGTTTTTTGGCTAACCCAGTATGCCATTTTGGACCCCATTTGGCCATGAACTTCTACTGATTTTTATTATGCAATTCATAATGTAAAGGACTTCTTAATATACAAACAAAAAAAATATAACCAATGAATTAAATTTATAATTACTATCATTAATTAAGATCCTAAGAAAAATATAATAACCCTTTGTTCGGGAAAGTAGGGGAGAGTAGAATATTGAAGAAGAAAATAGGAAAGGAAAATCTAGAGCGATGAAAATTGTTTATCCTCAATGTTTGCAGAAAAATTACTGTAGAAAAAAAAATATAGTTTTGGTGTTTAGATAGAATTATAAAGTGCGAGAAAAAATAATATCAACTTTACTCCTAAAAATAAAAGTAAAAGATAGAAATAAAGACAAAAATAATATATTATTTTAAAGCATCAAAAAACGAAAAAGAAGTTGGCTGAGGCAACTAGCAAGCCGGCACTCTCCAATTGTAGGGAGTTTAGATTTTGATGGGATACGAGAAAAATTATTTCTCGGTCGCACTCCTCTTATATCTATTTCCCTCTTTTCAAACAAATATATTTAATTTTTCACCAAAAATCCTTCCCCTCCTGTTTTCATCCTCCTAATCAAAGTATGAGTATTTAATCAATAGTTGTAATGATATATATAAGAATGTTTTTAGGAGGTAGTTAGATTAAACATTAGGTCTCTATGTAACTTTATAGAATTCAAAGATTTAGGTAACCGTATCTCGAGAGACAATCTGATAAATAAAAATTTAGATTTTTAATTTCAAAATTTTGAATTTTAATTTTAAGAAGAGGTATAAAATTTATAAAAATACAGAATATAATATTTATTATATAAATTTCAGTTCAATAAGTCTCTACTAAAAAACAATTTCCAAGAACTTGCTATCTATCATTAATTATTCTTTTGTCCAGTTGCCAACTAGCACTTCAAGATAATGGTAATTGTCAAATAATGTTCTTAGTGCTCAAATCATATATATATATAGGAAAGTTCAAAATCGTTATAAATTATATTATAGATTTATTTTTAATTAATACGAGATATTATATTTTTTAACACATTCTCTTAACACGAGCTAAACTCGATTAATACATGGCACAAATAAAATGTATTGAAACAAGTAAAACCCATAAAAATGGGCCAAACTAATGAGAGATAAATCAAGCTGTGTTTACAAGAGATATAAATTAAAATCTAACACTATGATAAAAGTAATAATACAAGAAAAAGAGAATTTGAAATTGTGAAAATTGTATTATTCAACTTTACTTACAATATGACCTTATTTATAAGATTTTATATGACTAAATAAGTAAATAATCTATAATAATTACTTGAAATAACGAAAAGAATCATATAATAATGAAAAATATTAAAAATATTATTATAATTAAAAAATATTACTGTAATCAAGACAAATATAGAAAAATGTTCATATTTTATTGTGTCTTCATGTCAAATTCTCCATGTTAGATGGTCTGGAAAAGGTTATCAACAAAATAAAGAATAGGATCAGCATTTGTTTGAATATTAATACTCTCATTAAATATCATCAATTCGCGAATCCGCATTGCATGCCATTTTAAAACTTTATAAGAGATTGCTTTGCCATAAATGCCACCCCACATCACAACTCTCCTGTGCAGAATTAGGAAAGATAGTTACTTAGAGGTCATCAGGTACTCTTCAACAATGGCCATCTTCAAGACTCTGGCGCTTGTTCTAGTATTCCTCCACCTAATTTATTCTGATCATCAAATGGTAAGTCAATCTATGTCATTGTAATATTATTTTCCACAAGATTTTCATATTGTGATTTTGATTTTCTCATACCCCAATCGGCTACTTAAATTGCTTCAGATGGTCAAAGGAGTGTAGGAGAGTCCAATTCCCAGTTCACCGTTGCCCAAAATAGGTAAAATATGCATAATCTACATGAGTTTGGCTTGATTCTAGCTTGGGAATTCTTTTACTTGGAATAATTGGATAGGGCTGTTTAGTTGTATCCACGCTAGTACACTGAGCAGCACCCTGAAGATTAGATTTTTTTTTTTAAAAATGAAAATTTAAATTTGAGTGGGTGCTATCCTAGAATTTAAAAGCTAAACTCCAAATTTAATTTAGATTGCGGCGGAGCTTGTGATGTGAGATGCCAATTGTCATCGAGGCCACGACTGTGCAAGAGAGCATGTGGGACTTCTTGTGCCCGTTGCAACTGTGTTCCTCCTGGAATTTCCAGCAACTATGACTTCTGTCCCTGTTACGGCAACCTGACAACTCATGGTGGCAGACGCAAGTGTCCTTGAGCCTCCAAAGACCAGAAAATTCCTGGCATTGCAGGGTCTAAGGGGAATAAATGAGAAAGCATATAGTTATGTGGGGTGGTATTGATGTAATGAAGATTAACGTATTGGAAACAATAAAGAAAGCCTCAATTGCCAAAGAGATACCGTTTTATTTGCATTAGAAAATTTCGTGATCTTATTAGAGTCTCTGTATTAATGATATGCCTAAATTGGGTGTATGATCATGAGTAATTATAATCACTATCACTAACTAAGATCCTAAGAAAACTATGATAACCGTTTGTTTTAGAAAGGAGGGGAGAGTAAAATATTGAAGATAAGAGGGTAAAATTTAAAGCAATCAAAAATTTTTATACTGAGTGTTTGCAGAAAAATTATGTAGTAAGAAAAAAAAAATAGTTTTGGTGTTTAGACAGATTAAGCAGAATGAGAAAAAATAATATCAATTTTACTCCTAAAAGTAAAGGACAAAATAAAAAAAAAGACATAAAAGTGATATATCAATTTAAATCATTAAAAAAAAAAAAAAGAAGTTGGCTGAAGCAAGCTACCTCTCTCTAATTGCCGGGAGATTAACTTTTGGTGGGGTTCAAGAAAAATCATCTCTTGGTCTCACTCCTTTTCCCTCTCTTTCTTTCTTTCCAAACACATATATTTTAAATCCATCTCCTCATATTTTTCATCCTCCTAAACAAAGTGTAAAAATTTAATCAATAATGATAATAATGTATGTAAGCATGTTTTTAGGAGGCGTTAAATTGAACATTAGGTCTTCATTAGGAGTGTTTGGGGTATATTCGCATCCAACTCAGCAATGGCAAATTGAATAATTTTTAATTCATATCTATTCTGTCATCTTGCTCAATCTGCCTAATTCAATCCGCCACTAACTGATTAGATTTGATCAGTTTTGGTGGATTGTATATAATAAAAGAAAATTTGTTCATAGCAAAAATTTTAGCTAAGCACACAAATTACTTATCAATATATGACTCTAAAAATGGTCTGCCCTGGATACTTCATTGAATATTATACAAATTAATTGTTCAAAATGCAAAGGTGGTCGATTTTACCATTGTAACTACTGTTATTTCTTACTGGTGTTTTATGTCAGACTCTGATTTTGGATGCCCCATTTCTATTTCTTTGGTCTATTGCTTCAAGTTTCAGTGTACTTGTCGTTACTCCCCACATTTTAAATTTGTTGATGTGCTATTAATTTATATAAGACAGCAAAGCGAAGGTGAAGAGGTATATATATATATATATAACAGATTAGGTTTGATGGAGGCGAATTTTAAAATCCTTAATCCGTACTCGATCCACCCCAGGTGGATTTTAAAAAATTAAAACCGCAATCGATCCAAACCCTTGTGAATTTGGCATATACGAGTTCGTGCGGGTTGGATTGGTCGATTTCGGCGAATTGGTCGATTTTCAAATAACCTTAGTCTCCATGTAACTTTACAGCATTCAAAGATTTTGGCAACAATATCTCGAGAAACACTTTAATAACTAAAATTTAGACTTTTAATTTTAAGTTTTCAGATTTTAATTTTGAGCAGAGGTATAAAATTTATAAAAATAAAGATGATTATTTTTGTTGCGTAATTTATAATTGAATAATTCTCTTGCTAAAAAAATTTACCAAGAAGTTTCTATCTATCATTAGCTATTCTTTTGTCAAGTTGTCAACTACCACTTGAAGATAAGGGTAATTGTCAAATAATATTCATACTCCACAAATTATATTAAAAGTTGAAGTTAATTGTAGAAAAAGTTTATAGTTATTATAAATTATATTATAAATATATTTTTTATCAATATAAAATATTATATTTTTTAACATACTTTTTTTTACAAGTGTTAGATTCAATTAGCATGTGACACAAATAAAATGTACTGAAACAAGTTAAATTCACAAAAATAGATCAAATTAACAAATACAGATAAAAAAAGTGAGTCAAGTTTTGATACTATAACACAAGTAATACAAGAAAAAAAGAATTTAAAAATATGAAAATTGCATTACTCAATGTTACTTATAGTACCCCATTTATAAGATTGTATATGACTAAATAAGTAAATAATATATAATAATTATATAATCTTGTAATAATAAAAAGAAACATATAATAATAAAAAATATTAAAAATATTAGTATAATTAAAAAACATTACTGTAATTAAGATAAATAAAAAAAATGCTCAAATTATAATATGAAATATTCTCGAATTATACTAATATGTTTGACAATAATAAAACAACCCTTCAATTTCAAAAAATAAAAATAAATAAATAAATAAAGCAACCCTACAACGTAAATGAGCTATACGTACTGTGAGTTCATTTTATCAACTACCGTTTTGCTTTTTCAAAGATGTCAATCCAACTGAAGCCCCTGGTGCATGTTACAGATATCAATACTTAGTGCGCTACAGGAAAAAAAAAACAAAAGGAAAGACACAACTAGAGCTGTCAAAATCTGACCCGACCCGATGGGTTGACTCGAACCCACCCGAAAAAATACGATCCGAACCTGAACCGAAAGATGGCCTAACTCGAAATGACCTGAACCCGAATGACCCGCAAATCTTTGGGTCAAACCCGACCCAACCCTAACCCGATCCGTTTGACCCGAACTTTTTTTTTTCTTAAGGGAACAAAAAAATAAAATGAAAAAATTTAGCATATTTTATATTATAAAAAGTATAGATTATACTATTTTCAATATAAATCTTAATTATAAATTTTTTTAGAATATTTTGAGATTTTTTATACAGTTTTAAATTTTAATTTAATTTTTTAAAATATTTTAAAAGAAAAATTTTCAATTATTTTTCAATCATATGATTTTTTTTTATTTTTAAGAATTTTTAGTAAAATTTTTGAAATTTTTCAATTTTTAAAATTTTTAATAAAAAATGTCACGTCATCATTTTTGATGACGTGGCCAACCCGTGGGTTGACTCGAACCCGACCCGAACCCGAAGTGACCCAACCCAAAATGACTCGAAGATAACTTGACCCGTAAGTAATCCGACCCGAAGTGACCCGAATCCGAAGTGACTCAATCCGAACCCAACCCGATAACCTGTTTCGACACCTATAGACACAACTCAAAGTTGGTGTGACTTACAAAAGTTAATAAGCGAGTATTATTAAGTGGCACGAAATAAACACCGATCTATTATAAAATCATTTTTGTCGTACAAGCAACAAAAGATTATGTTGCAGTAATGTTCATTTCATGTCAAAGTTTAGAGTCCTAACTTTTTGAAGCCCATAGGTTGTCGTGTTCTCTAATGGTTGTTAATCAAAGTGCTGAAATGCTTCAATGGAAAATTTTACTCATTCTCGGTCCAGTCTACAAATTTTATAATTAATATATTTATAATAAATTTTTTTTAACAAAAAAAATTTACTCACCCATAAATTTTTTAATCCACTGGTGTTCAAATCCTTTATTTATTTATTTATTTTTTATCCTTTATAGCAACTAAGTCTCGTGGTACTTTGTACTCTTAGAACCTTTGTCAGACGATTCTTTGTGAGTTTTTAGTTTGGAGTAAATGATTTGCTTTCTTATTTTAGAACCAGTAACAAATTAAAAAAATAAATAAGTAAATAAATAAGTGAAAAAGATATAGTAATTAGTAATTTTTTAAGTAGTGAAAAAATAACAATAAAATAATGTGAGTCATTAGATAACTGAAATTTAAAAAAAAAAGATAAGTTATTAGATAAAAATTAGATGAACAACATACCTAATTTGATGTTATTTAAAGTTAAATTATATAGTTAAACTTATAAATAAATTCTGTAGTCTATTGTAGATTGTGAATTATAATTTTAGGAGAGTAATTAAGGTGAAAATTTTAACTAATGAAAAAAATTTCAACTAACGATACCATTAATATAGAGACTCTAATAAAAGCAAGAAATATTCCAATAAAAATAAAACGGTATCCTTTGGCAATTGAGGCTTTCTTTATGGTTTCCAATACGTTGATTTTCATTACATCAAATACCAGCCACATAACAATATGCTCTCTCATTTATTCCCTTAGACACTGCAATGCCATGCCATGGATTTTCTTCTGGTTTTGGGGAGGTTCAAGGACACTTGCGTCTGCCACCATGAGTTGTCAGGTTGCCGTAACAGGGACAGACGTCATAGTTGCCGTAAGTTCCAGGGGGAACACAGTTGCAACGGGCACAACACGTCCCACATGCTCTCTTGCACAGTCGTGGCCTCGACGACAATTGGCATCTCACATCACAAGCTCCACTGCAATCTAAATTAAATTTTGAGTTCAGTTTTAAAATTTTAAAATAACACCCACTCAAATATTTTTAAAAAATTTAATCTTTGGGGCACGGCTAGGTGGACCGACGTGGGTACACATTATAACTGCGCCAAATTATATTATTCAAAACCAAAATATTCCCAAAGTTGGAAACAAATGAAACCAAACCTACGTTGATTATGCATATTTTACCTATTTTGGGCAGCGGCGGACTGGGAATTTGACTCTCCCCAACTCCTCTGACCATCTGAAGCAATTTAAGTAGCGGGTATGAGAAAATCAAAATCATAATATAAAAAGCTTGTGGCAAATAATATTACAATGAAATAAATTGACTTACCACTTGATGATCAGAATGAATTAGGTGGAGGAATACTAGAACAAGCGCCAGAGTCTTGAAGATGGCCATTGTTGAAGAGTACCTGATGACCTCTAAGTAACTATCTTTCCTAATTGTGCACAGGAGAGCTGTGATGTAGGGTGGTATTTATAGCAAAGCAATCCTCCTATAAAGTTATAAAATGGCAGGTAATGCGGATTCGTGAATTTATGATAGTTAATGAGAGTATCACTGTTTAAGCAAATGCTGCTCCTATTCTTTATTTTGTGGATTACCTTTTCTAGACAAATGAAGGATTTGACATGAAGATACAAAAGAATATGCGTTCATCAAGAGATGAGATAAAATAATTTTAAACCAAAATAAAGAAAATATCGGCCTTTGACACTTCTCCATATATTTGAAGAAATACTTTCACAAAACAAAATAAGAAGAGAATTAAGTTATAAGTATTTTTTCTTTTTGAGGAAACAAAAAAAAAGAGGATTTTTAGAGTAGATTTTTTTCCTTTTCAAGAAAGCGAAAAAAATGAAAAACAAAAGAGATATGATTTGTAAGTTTCCTTTCCTTTTTGTTCTCTTTTTTTTCCTTTTTATGAAATTAAAAAAGGAAATTCCGGGGTGGAATTTATTTTTTTCCTTTTTGAGAGAAAATAGGTGAATCTGTTAGAAGTTTCCTTTTTCAATTTTTTAAAAAAGAAATATAGGAGTAGTTTTTTTTCCCAAGAAACAAAACTGAACTTAAATTATGAGTATCATTTTTTTTGGGTTTTTAAGAAAACAAAAGGGAAAAACAAAAAGGGACACAAATTAAAGTATTTTTCCCTTTTTTAAGTGACGGGAGCATTACTTTCCTTTTTGAGAAAACAAAAAGGCGAATTTTGGGTTTTTTTTTTCATTGTTTCATTTCATAAAACAAAAGTGGAAAAACAAGAAGAGACTAAAAAGAAAACAAAAAAAAATTAATATACACACACACACACACATATATATATATATATATATATATAAAGAAAATTTGAGAATTTTTTTTCTTTTATGAGAAAAAATATTGAAAAATGCAGCAGTTGATGCTTTAACCAAATAGACTGTTACTTTAAACTCTAATTTTGTTGTTCAGATTAATGGCTTAATGCCTCAGATAACGTTCTTGCCTCATATAACGTTTTTGTTATGCTTGTAGTTACTAGTGTAATAGCCATCTATTAATAAAAAAATCAACGCATCCTACTTATAAAAAAAAATTTAAATGAATTCTCAATATTTATACGAGTTTGATCACATAATTTAACTTTGGGTAGCTTTTGGTTCTCATTCCCAAGTTGATTATTGGTCCCACTGAACTTAATAGAAAGGAACACTTTGCTAATTGACATATCGACATGAAGTAATTGTGAATATCATGGGATTGAAAAGAAATGTATTGATCATATGTACGCATCATGTACTATATTTTGTTAAAATATTTTTTTTACTTATAAGTTACTTTGTATTTCAAATTACATAATAGTCTGCACATAAATGAATCAGCTAACGAGAAAGGTGTTGAAGTTGTTATTACACTATTGCCGTAATGTGTCATCAGCAGGACACCGCCACGGTCAATATGATTAGAACCACATTATAATATTAGGCAAAACGTTTTGAGCCGGAATGGGTGTCCGAGCAAAAATGCAACCAAGTGTAATTGTATTAATTTTTTTAAGAAAAATTTTCTTTCATTTTTTTTTATTTTATCGTATATCACAAAAAATTTATATTTTAGATTTAAATATAATATTTATTAAATTTTAAATTTTAAATTTATTATTTTTTAGTTCAATTTTTTTTTAAATGGTCACAATAAAAAAGTGACCGGCTGTACTTTTCGGTAATGTACGGACAATTCGTCTAGATGTCACCTCCAATACCCTATCTTCGCCCATAATATTATACTCGTTAAATACATATTTGTGATCTGCAAAACAATCAAGCTGAAAGATTAAAACTATATATTATAATAGTATAACTTATACACTTGCATATGAGACACATCAAACCGACTGTCCGCATAAATTTAGGCTTTCACGAATCCTCACCTGATCGTGCTCACATTCAACAGCAGTCCATTAGACCTTTTCAATTTTTCTTCTGGCCATTAAAAAGTTCATTACATCGTAAATTGATAAAATAAAATAAAAAAAATTTGTTCTTATAACATACTCTCTTTTACAACATAAAACCTAAAAATTTTAAAGATAAAAACTTAAATTTTAATTATTGTAATGTGAGCGAGTTACTAAATCTTGTCCCATTTTATTTTTGTTTTTGAAAAAAAGATAGGTACACACACTCCCGTCTATACAGGAATATAATACTTATTTTTTGTATTGTATTAACAAGAAAAAATTTTTTGTAAAGAAGTATATAATATCTATATTTTATATTTTGAAATAACATTCATCCAAATCTAAATTTTAATTTAAAAAAAAAAACTGAAAAAACAATTTTTTAATCCATTCTTTGTGCATTTGGCAGCCCCTTTGTTTTTCACATCTAAAACGTTGTCCTTCCCTGAGAGTCCTCGGCTGCGTCCATCCAAGAGGCCCATCGGGCTTTTGGATTGGGTTAGTTCCCGAGCTACTCCAGTATTTCTTTACAAGTCTTCACCATATAATGAATCATAGAACCCCACAAGTTTTCGATGTACTTTATTTTTGAATTTAATTTCGACTAATTATTATTAAAATTTTTTATAATTGATATTTAAATTTTATTTCAAATTTTTATAATTCATACAAAAACATTTTTCTTATTTTTAAATTTTTTATAACAGAATAAAATAAAATAAAATAAACCATAGGCGAGCCAATCCAACCGCAAAAATCGACTTTCTCGAGCTCAAAAATGGCAGCTACAGCCACCTTATCACCGAGCACAAGCACTCTGGCACTTAACTCCACCAACCTTCTCCTACACTACCACCACCACCACCACCACTCATCACTCCAACACCCCAGAAAACTCTCCATCCCTCACCAATTCATTCACTTCCATTGCCACACCACTTTCCGCAAAAGTCCCACTTCCATAACCTGCCATAGCAAGGTCTCTCCTTTCCTCTCACCACCACTCCTTATTCTGCTTTTTTTTCAAATCTTTATTTACTGCAGAAAAATCTCTGTTCTCAGTTGGATCCTCATCATGGTTCTTCTGGCCAAAACCCTGATGGGATTGGTGAAGTTTTCTTTGACGATAATGAGATGATCGAGGATGATGAAAGTGATGGTGAAGATGACGAGACAGAGAGCAGTGTTGATTTGCTTGTGAGATTCTTGCACAGCATGTTCAGGAAGCTCTCCAAGCGAGCCAAAAAGGCAGCACGTTCTATCTTACCGGCTGTAATTTCACCCCAATTGGTAGCTTTCTTTTCTTTGTTAGCTTTTCAATTGGCTATTCAAAATCAATTGTTTTTCACATGGTTGTTGCTTTGTATAATAAATTGAAGAAAATGCCATTGTGAAGTTCCTTTAATATTGGATGTGCCATCGAATTCCCTGATTCTAAAAGCTATGTAATTTGAAGGGTATGCATCAATATATGGTGGAATAGGACTGCAAGAAATCAAGACGAAATGGGGTACAAAGAAATTGCTTTTGTTTTGGGAGCTAATGTAGTAGATAAACGGTGTAACAATGTAATCGAAGGCATTTTTACGAGAACCTGTGGAATTGTTCTTGCTAATTGTACTGATACATTCAAATGTTTTACGATCTTGAGCTTTAAAGCAGTAACCATTAAGCTCCTGCATGTCATTCAGGTCATTAAAAGGCGAGCCTTAGCGTAATAGAAAAGTTATTCTATTGTGACTTGGTGATTACGGTTCCAATCTTGAAAACAGTTTATTTGCTAAAATAAAAGGAAGGCTATGTACATTGGCCCTTCCCCTGCAAATGTGGGAATCTTGGGGATCCCCCCTTTTATCATTCAGGCCATTGCTTTTTTGCTTACTCATCTCCTTTCCTTCTTTTGGTGTGATATTTTTTGGGAATTCAGGTGTCTTTTGCCGTTGATGGAGTTCTGCTATTGGCTGGACTTTCTATTGTCAAAGCACTTCTTGAGGTGTTGCCTTTTCTGAATATTTCGGATGCCTTGAATTGTATCATCATTTTAAAAAAATCTTAGTATCAAGTAATTGGTTTCAATAATCTAAAACAGGCTGCAGTAGGGTTTACCTTACACTAAACATTGTGATTCCTCCTCTTTTAGAAGAAATGGTATACAGGTTAACAAGCACAGTGAAATGGCCTCATTTTTGTCGCTTTATGGCCAGAAAAGAGTCTGTTGAATAGCCTTCAATAGGTTAACATTGGCATTAAAGAATTTACTTGTGATCCATCAGTTTGATGGTGGATATCAAACTCGGATTGTCATTTATATATAATGGTTGCAACTCACAAGATTAGTTGGAACATGCTGTTCTACAGGTGGTGTGCACCCTTGGAAGCACTGTGTTTATGGCAATCTTGCTTCTGCGGGTGATTTGGGCAGCCATTTCCTACTTCCAATCAGGTGGGAATACCTTTAACCAGGGTGGAGGTTCCTTTGGTGCAAGTACAATGCAGCCAGTAGTCTAACATCATCATTGACACAATTTCTCATTTGGACATTCTCAGTGATAGTAGTGTTATAATTTGAGTGTAATAGTTGTTGCGCCGTGATATTGTGTGAATGAGAGTGCAAAGTGTAAAATGAAGTTTGAATGGGAAAGATCTGCGGAGTTCTTCCACTTATCTCATGTGCCTAGCTCCCTTTAGCCATACAAAAGGAATTCTCAATTAGAATTGGTATTTGCCTGAATCCTTGAACAAGTTTTTCAGGCAACTGTGTTTAGTTTACTTAGCCCTCTGATGCTGCGTATAAGTTGTGCAAATGCATTGCTTTGGACGCCGTAGGCCGTTGAGGAAAATTGAAATGATCATAGTCGTCTTGTCTCGAAGGGTTCTGGCAAAATTTAGTAATTTTGTTCAAATGGTACATCCATTTCCTCTACTCTAAAGCACACAAAACGAAAATTTCCTCTAACAAATCCGAAGGAACTATTTGTAGCTTGATATAGCAAAACATGTTAAAACTTATGATGGGTATATCCCTTCTCTACTTAGTTTCAAGATACAAAGAACTTAACAAGATGGCTAGCATTTAGAGTTTTTGAACGAGCATCTTAATCTTACAAGAACAATACTCATTTTTGAGGTTCTGTTCTGGTATTAGTACAGAGAAATATGCCAAGCCTGCTATAGTCCATGGATTAAAAGAATCATTTTTCCAATACAAAAGAGAATGGAGATGTAAAGGTAGTAGCTTTATAAAGTCTTTTTAAACAGCAACAACTCCGGCTATCTTTGATTATACATGCTGGGGGATACATCTTGCCTCCTGGCAGTGACCTGAAATGCTCTTATCGCTAATTGATGAGCGATCTTTAGATTATGATGTTTTCTCAAAACCACCACCAACCTGCATATGCAACCACTCTAGTGATGTGTCATGGCTGTATTCCCTCGTGGGTTGAGAGCCAAATGACATTCCAGCAGTCTCAAATGTTGGTTGGCCGAACTGAGATGAAAAATGAATTTTTTGTAAGTCCTTGCTTGCTGAGCAAACTCCTTCTTCACTTGTAACCTAGGTTTCCATAGATTTTGGTCTCTATTTCTCAAAGCTCCCACCACGGGACCATGTAAAATACCTCGATTTAAGCATAATTATGCAAGTAGAATCCATCTATACACCTGATATATGATTTTGTATATACCAACATGGTAAAATCCAAATGAATAAAGCAGAATGCATTATTTCGTTCAAAGGGAAGTACTCTCAACTCTCAACTATTGAATAGTGTTTGGCCAAACATTGATCTCAACAAGTTTGAAAGAGGTCAGCAATATTCAGCCCCCCGGCAAGAAAGAGATTGATAGGAACAAAGTATTAGGACTTACATCTTTAGAAGGAAGGACTTCGATCCCAGTGTTCATCCTTGAATTCACTGCTTCGAGTTTCATTGATAGGAACTGCAAATTCCAGTAATTAGTTGGACTCAACTTCACCATAAACAAAGTTAAGAAAGGTAAAATCTAGTAAAAAGTTATGCAACCCACCAATCCATTGTGAGAAACATGTATTCATACCTCAACTTGACGTTGTAATGACTGGATGTAATTTATAATCTCATCAAGGACCAGTGCTTTGCCAATAACCTGCATTAGAGAACCTAACTTATCAAAAAGGAATCTAAATCGTTTAGCCTTCTTGTTGATGGAAAATCCTGTCCCAGACTCTTATTTGAATTTACTTTTGCAGTATTGACAGCACAGAATCGTCTCACAAGACTGCAAGGAACAGACTTTCTGGAATTCTGGGACTAAGATCAATATAATTATAAGAAAATTTAAGATTCCAATACTCTACCTTATTACAACCAGGAACTAGATCTTGGAGAATTTTCATCCTTTCGCTTATTTTTTCTCTCCTAGCCTGTCTGCAAAATAGTTCTCATCAGCATAAGTCACACGATACATTTAACTACGATAACACATACTGTGGAATGCACGAGAATGGGAACTACCGTCAAGTTTTCTGCATCTAAATCCGAATCTTGAAGTCATGGTTTCTACAAACAAAAGTAAGTTTAAAAAGCCTGTAGAAAATTACCCGTTCTGCCAGACTGTGGCTATCAGTGGCTTGGCCTCTCCTTGCTCGTACGTGAATGTAATCCTGTTTAGTTAGCTCTGGTGGTTTAGACTTCTCCTCCATGGCCTTGCCCGAACTGGGTTCTGCTCCTACTTTAGAGTCACAATTCTCATCTCCACTTCCAAACGTTTTCAGCCTTTTTGCATCTCCGTCATTCTGCCCAATTGAGAATTATAAAAGACGAGATCATAACCTTTTAACAAATAATTAAAGCTATTCCCATTGCGACTTTACATCACTAAAAACAGAATACAATTAGCATGGATTATATAAATTTTTTCTCGTCATTCCATTCTATCATAAACTGATTTATGAGATCTAATTGTTATAAATCCTTTGATTCCCTAGTCAACTAATATCATCTCTCATTCTTCTCTCACTATCCACCTAAATTTGGTCACTGTTCTTAAGTGGACCATTTGTAAGCCTGAAAATTCAAAGGGCAAACAGATTGATCATAACAGGATAAACGAGTAGAAACAACATTCAAAAGCATCCAAAATTTACATCACAAAAACAACGACAAATAAATAACTCTTTCATTACCAAAATTTTGAACTGTTATTAATTAAACATGGCAAGAAAATTAAATAAACGAGGCTTCCAAATCATAAGCTAGATTAAATACTTAATAATTGAGAAAGTCATACTGCTTCATTGCCATTGCCATTGCCATTGCTGGTAGAGACTCCCTTTTCCGAATCATCCTCCAAATCACGCCGTCTCCTCGTGCCACCATGAGCTGCTCTATGCTCCGCATTCACCGCATCACCACCGTCAACCTCGCGGCGGCTGGAATCTACAAACTGACCGAAGCTCTGTCCAAACTGACATCTCCCGCCGCCACCACTCATCGTGAACTGCCAGATCTCCGCCAGATTGTAGGAACCATCATTCATCATCGCAGGAGGATCCATATATATATATATATATATATATATATATATATATATATATATATATGTATGTATGTATGTATGTATGTATATATTGCCGCCTAATAATTAACAAACGAACCAAACCCAACTGGTCTTTTCGCACCCAGAGAGAAATGACGGGGCGGGGCTTGATCTGAAGTTGAAGTTTGGTTCAGACCCAGAATTGGGGTTCGTTATAAAAGGAAGTGAGAATATCAGGAATGGCTATAAACTGCAAAAGAGACAAAGCGCTTTCTTGGGGGGTGCAGCTTTCTAAGTAGCTTCGAAAGGAAAGAATTAAAGAGGAGAAAGAGAGCAGAGCTAGTGCATTTATGTTCACAACAAAATGGAATGCTATCGATTAGAGAGCGAGAGAGAGAGAGAGAGAGAGAGATGCTTGGACAGTGGAGGTTGGTGCGCGCTATGCCACTACCCAAGTAGCTATTGCACGGGGCGAGGAGGAGACCTCGGGAGTCCCAATGTAAAGTCCACTTCCTTCCTCGGAGATTTTAACGTTTTTTTTTTTTTTTAATTGATAGAAAGTACATAAAAAAAATAAAAAATAAAAAATAATATAATAATAATATTATTATAATTAGTAAAAAATAATAATTAAGATTAATAAAAAATAAATAAAAAATATTATCATTTTTTTCTTTTGAAAAATTGCCGATGAGGGCCTTTATGTCCAAAAATTTTTTCCTTGAATTTCCTCAAAAATTTTTTAATATTATTATTATAATTTTTATATTGTATTATATAATTTTATCTAGCATGACATTCTTTTTATTTATAAAAATTATATATTTTTATTTGTCATCGTATAAAAATAATTATTTAATAATTTTTTAAAATGACAACCATCTAGTCTAGTAGTATCTTTTTTTTTATTTTTTAGATTATATTACTAGATTAAGAAAGTGATGCTTTTTATTTACTTGTATCTAACAATTAATTTAACTTTTTAAAAAAAATTCAAGAACATATTTTACTTTAAAATTACTCTTATAAAGTTAAAAAATTTTCTCTTTATTTTTTAGAATTTGACACTAAATTATTGGACTTTGTGATTAGTGACGTCCGAAAAAAATTTTAATGCCCTTCGTTCACGAGCATTTCTAGCTTTACTTGTTAACCGTTGGATTCGGTTACTATCTTCTGTAAAAGCACTCGAAAAGAACAATGTTATAGACTACAATTTAATTTCTCAACTTTTTTTTTCATTATTTAAGTCAAAAATTCTCTCCGGAAATTGAAAATGGAAAACAATTTTATAAGTCAAAAAATCTCTCGATTTTTCTCTCACTATTCTATATAAAAAAGCAGTTTTAATAACAGAGAGGGACTGAATCTATTCTACAGTTTGAGGCACAAAAGGATTTTATAAATAAATGATTTATACAAGATAATCAAGAAAAATAGAGGGTTTGAGTTGTGGTAAATATTATCAATTTTTTTTTATATAAAAATAGCAAACGGTGATAAATTGATAATACTGATGTGGAGTCCCAAAGCACTTATGAACTAAGGGGTCCCGCAGATTAGCTGGCACCAACCAAAGACCCCAAAAAGTACAGTTACGAATGTACAAACTACATTTTGGACGATGCGAATGCGATTGTGATATTTGGCTTTTGTTGTTTTAACTTTTAATTATTTTGGTTTGATTATAATAGTCATAACGGCTTCCCAATAAAGCCTAATGATTGAAATGTGGGTTACATTTTAAATTTAATAATTATTATAATTTATTTATATCAAATTTACACTTGATCTTATTAATATTTAGATTGTTGGTTTACTTTATGAGAAATAATTAAATAAAAATTTTAACAAATAACTCTTAATATTTACTTATTGATGTAATAATTAATATTTTTATAATACATTTTTTTTTGTATAAATCAAAAAAACAAAAAGAAACACTGGCCTAATGATGGTGATATTTGTGTGCGACGATATCTATCTCTTTCTATCTTAAGAATAAAGTGGTGGATAATGATAGTTTAAGCTCTAATAATCGCACGCTAATTATGACGCCATCATTTTAAGGCCCAATGCCAAATCGTAGCAAATGAATTACAAATGTTTTAATCAATCAATCAAAAATTACATATGTTTTAAGGGGAGATTTTTTTTTTTGACCAATTAAGGGGAGAATTAATTATAAAAATTTTGTTACGGATAATCATTTATTATTTTTTCTTTTATAATTATTAACTAAAATTAATATATTAATATTTTTTAATGGTAAATGTATAATGTATTTGACTTTCAATTTTTTGATAATCAATTAATACGTGCTATATATAAACTACTGTAAAAGAGAAAATAAAAATAACTGTTGCTAGTAAAATCCTTAATTATAAATAAATTATGAAATTGGAAACAAATTATCATTCATTGCAATAAGAGCTACAGCCCACAGGTGACCAAGTAAGGTCACGAGGGAGATAGAGAGAAGTTAGAGTCTAATGTTTTGATTTTTGAGTTAAAGAAAAATAGATTAATTGGATAATGATGGAGAGAAGGTGACTTGTTGCTATTATAAATAAAGTTTTGATGATTGAGGAGATTCACTTTAATTGAAGTTATTAAAAGGATGTATCTTCAATTAGAGGTGTAAAATTTAAATTTCAGTCATTTTTTTTTATCAATTCTTTTCTTAAGAAAGAACTATTATTGCTTATAAAAAAAAAAAACAATTTTCACAATTGACAAGTAAAATCTCTGTTTTTTATGCCACTAATTAGTAAGCCGTAAATAATTGATTTTAGTGATACATTTTTTTTGGTCGAATTTTAGTGGTAATTTGACAGGGCAGTTTTGTTGTGTGATAAACATGATTGGTGCCGTGCAAAAACAGTTAGACACTACAGTCAACATGATTAAATAATTCCGGCTGGCATGCCGGTGAGAGTGTTGGATCTAGCCCTATTAAATAGATAGGAGAGTTATACTTTTCCTTTTTTTTAAAAAAAAAATAAAAAAGTAAAGTTAGATTACTGCTGTGAATTTAATGCATCTGATAAGCGAGTTCATAGATTTTTTTTTTTTTTTTGACACAAAGAGTTCATAGATTATATAGTCATTGTGTGTTGCAATACATGATAATAATTAACAACATGCTGTTCAAAAAAAAAAAAACAATAATTGACAATAAAAATATAAATCTACATTCAATAATTGTAATTATATAATGAGGACTTACATTTAAATATGTCAAATGTAATCTTTCAATCTACTCAATCCAATTAATTCAATCAAATTAATTCAATCAAAACCAAACAGAAACTGTCAAAATAACCGAGAACAGTTTGAATATGAATTACAAATTAAATAAACCGTATTTGATGATTTGGTTATGGTTTTTTGAATTTGAAAACCAATAAAACCAATTTTAACTACTTTGTAATATTAAAGCCAAACAGTACATTTTACGGAGGCGTGATGTCAATCATCACCCACAAGCCATAATTCTTTTACACTCAATATATTGAATATAAATATATTGTTTATATATTTTTTCTTGTCATATTTTTAATTACTTGTCCCTTATTTTTATTTTTATTTTGAAAATTTACTTTCTCATTTTGATACTTGAAAATCAATATTTAGATATAGATAGTTTCGTTTGTTTAATGAGTCGACCGAATAAAAGGCTTGAATGACAATTTTAGTTCTAGTGAATATGATTCAAAAACTCACTAAATCAATCCACAAATATTAATAGCATATTTACTAATTTCACTTTTATAGTAGTTAGGCTGTAGTTTTTAAAATTTTAATTTTATTAGTATTAACAATTATACATTACTACATAACTCACATTTAATTTAATGTAATTAAATACACAATCTATCTAATAATATTTAATATCTTATATTTTTTTAATTTAATTATCTAATAATTTATATTACTACATGACTACATGTACTTCAACAAAATTATTCTCTTCAAAATTTTTCCTCATAATTAGTCTGAATATAAGAACTAAATGGTAGTAGCTGGGAGTACTTGTCCCATGTGGTACTACCACAAGACAATGAGATATTATTACTGCCTCCCTGTTTTTGGCTCAGTCAGAATTGCAACAAATTTTGTCGCCACACTCAGCAAGGATCATTAGGAGATCAAAGCATTGTTATAATAAAATTGATAATTTTATTAATAAAAATTAAAAATTATTATTTTTTATTATAAATATTATTAATATTATTATAAAAATTATTTATTTTATTTTATTTAAAATATTAATCGAGATAATAAAATTCAGTACATTAATATTTTTTTATTTTATTGTTATTTTTTTTTATTGGAGACTCTTTCTGTGTTTAATAATAGCTGTACTTATTAGTTGACAAATAAGGCAAAATGGTTAGTCTGAATATAAGAACTAAATGGTAGTAGCTGGGAGTACTTGTCCCATGTGGTACTACCACAAGACAGTGAGATATTATTACTGCCTCTCTGTTTTTGGCTCAGTCAGAATTGCAACAAATTTTGTCGGCACACTCAGCAAGGATCATTAGGAGATCAAAGCATTTTTATAATAAAATTAGTAATTTTGTTAATAAAAACTAAAAATTATTATTTTTTATTATAAATATTATTAATATTATTATAAAAATTATTAATTCTATTTTATTTAAAATATCAATTGAGACAATAAAATTCAGCACACTAATATTTTTTTATTTTATTGTTATTTTTTTTATTGGAGACTCTTTCTGTGTTTAATAATAGCTGTACTTATTAGTTGACAAATAAGGCAAAATGGTTAGTCTGAATATAAGAACTAAATGGTAGTAGCTGGGAGTACTTGTCCCATGTGGTACTACCACAAGACAGTGAGATATTATTACTGCCTCGCTGTTTTTGGCTCAGTCAGAATTGCAACAAATTTTGTCGGCACACTCAGCAAGGATCATTAGGAGATCAAAGCATTTTTATAATAAAATTAGTAATTTTGTTAATAAAAACTAAAAATTATTATTTTTTATTATAAATATTATTAATATTATTATAAAAATTATTAATTCTATTTTATTTAAAATATCAATTGAGACAATAAAATTCAGCACACTAATATTTTTTTATTTTATTGTTATTTTTTTTATTGGAGACTCTTTCTGTGTTTAATAATAGCTGTACTTATTAGTTGACAAATAAGGCAAAATGAGCAGGAAAGAGTAGTTCCACATGAGAGCGCGGTTAATTTACTAGTGTTTTTCACGTGCCTGAAAAGGTCAGATGCAGCTTAGCTGTATCATCACCAGACTGATCGGCCAATGTTGAACAATTTACATTATTTGACGTAAACAACTACATCAATTGGATGAGTGCGCTAGATATCATGCAAAGATTTGACTCTGAAAACGTTGTATTCTCCATAATTCTTTCTTCATTGCCATGCTACTCATAATGTAAGCTAACCCAACTTCATCCATGGAAGCTACAACTTGAATTCCCATCTTATTTTTGTCACTTTAACTCTGAAATTCTATACTTCTTACCAAGATATGTGGTCATGCTATTGGTACGCTTAATGTTGAAGCTCCTAGTCATATATTTCATAGTGTGAAAGTCTAATATATTCAGGATAAAGTTTCGTATGAAAGTCACCATCCTCTGGCTAGCTGGCTATTAGCAATTTCCATTGGCTGTACATATACAATTATATCCTCCGAAACACGATACACTGTTGTTTTTCTTGTACCTATTTTTTATTTTCTCTCTACTTTTATCACCTCGCAACTTATTCATATACATCAACGATAACAAAGATAATCAAAGAGTATTGGGGCATCAAAGAGTATTGGGGCATCAACGATAAACATTTTGAGCAATGGAAGTATCTTGTGAGGGGGAAAATTACTAGAAGGGTATGGAATACATCATTTTATGTCATATCTTGGACAATATGGCTCAAGCAGAATAAGAAAATTTTCAAGGAAGAAGAAATAAAATGACATGACTTAAAAGACATTGTGCTTGCTCGGATTTATTTATGGTTGGAGGTTTCAAATGTTGAAATCTCTTTTCAGACTCAACAACTATTTCTCTCGGTTGATGCTTTGTATGAAGAAAGGACGATAGCCCATATAAATGTGTAAGCAATGGCTTTGTTATTTTCTACTGTTATGTAATACTTTGCGGGCTTTCCTATTTTTCAAACCAAAAAATAGGAATTTTGTATTGTTTATCTTTATATTCATTTTGTAATAAAATCAATTCATACTGGTTTATCAAAAAAAAAAAAAAAGATAATCAAAGAGTATTGGGGCATTTCTCCCATATCTTAAATAAAAGGGACCGAAATGATGCATAATTTAGTTATAATAGAGTGGTTTCAAGGGAACTGGATCGAGCCATCTCTCTTAACAAAATTAAGCTGTTTAGCTCGTTCTATTGGCACAGCTGTTTTTGTACCCGATTAGTTATTGCTTTAGATACCTGTTTTGTCAAAGATTGGTGGATGAGAAAGATCCGTACGTTATACAGAGCAAAGGTTTAGCCGAATGCCTGCCTCCCTATTTTGGTATTTTGACTATTCTCGAATTTGGTCAGGCATATATGATCAGTAGAAAGAGTACGACACCACATACTCGTCCTGATTTACTCCTAAAATAATGTCATTTGGTTAATTTATTTAGTCACGTGTTTGCGAAAAAGAAAACAAGCAATCCTTTTGGTACACAAATATTTGGAAAGTTACATGGACATTAAAAATTGCTACGTCCCACAAGCTCCATCTTTTGATATATTATTGTAATTAATGACGAGATCATAAATTTATATGTAACAGTAATGATAGTGGAATATGAGTTTACTTTTAAAAAGGTGAACTCTTGGAAATATCCAATACAAATTGATCATGCTACATAACCGGACCACGGCAGTGTGCTTGAGGGCAACCTTATCTACTATAGTTTGAGGGTAAATTCCTGAAGCCATTTGAGCATGTGGAAAATTTGCATTAATACTTTTCCTTCCTGATACTATCTCACTCTTTTGGGAAATTGCACGTGCAAAAATACGAAGTTTGGTTGGCAATTTCACTGGTGATCATAGAATTTTTCACGTTTTACAACAACTCATGTGCCAAATTCCTCGAACTGGTACAAGATTTCCACTCTGTCCATTGACGCATGGAGCTGCTTTTGCCTCTAATAGAAGCTTTTCCCGTACACGTCCATATATGATGATGCCCTTTGTGTTGTTCAGTTCGATTTTCGCTGGAGCAGAACGGAATACATTGTCAACAGTATTTTTGACTTTAATCGATGCATTAAAGTCTTTGGCTTGCATGTGGTAATGAATTCCCATCACTATTTGTTTCTTTGCACTCGACACACGCAATACGATTTCAAACCCCGTAACTAAACACTAAATTGCGAAAGAGAATAATATCGGGATATATTAGTAATTAAAATTTAAATTTTTATAGATATTGAGTTTAAATTTTGAAAAGATAAGAGTGAGATTTATAAGAGTAAAGAGTTATTTTTATTATATACTTCATAATCTAATGAATTTTTTAATAAACTAAAAAAAAAAGAAATGTATATGAGGTGATAGGGTAGAGATAAAAGAAATAGAATAAAATTATTGTGCATTAGGCATCACATAATTATTTTTTTTCTTAAACACATAAATCATGCGTAAAATAGATAAAATTAATGTGTAATAAATTTAATTTTTTTGAGTAACAAAATTAAAATTAAAATACCGGTCACACTTTCTTTCGAAAATATTCATTTCTGCACTTATTACTTGAAAAAAAAAACACGCCTGGACAAAAAGCTATGTGCAAAAAAGGTGGACAATTAATAATAAAAATCTAGCTGTCAGATTGACAAAATTCACAAAAACTCTGACAAAGGAACTCGGCCTCAATAAGATGCCGCAAAAAAAAAAAAAAAAAGCTTTAAAGTAGAGGATATGGTCAAAAAAAAAAAAAAAAAAACAAAGTGGAGGGCCATTATCTCACTGCAAGTTTGGTAGTTATAAATAATTGTAATTATATGATACGAGAGATAAAATATATTATATAATAAAAGAATTATAAAAAAATTATATAAAACATCAAAGATAATTATATAACTCGTGTAAACACTGATAGAAAAAATTTTAGTTTTTAATGACTGTTCACATGAGTCGTATAATTTTTTTAACATATTATACCCGTGTGAACAATTAATAAAAATAAAATTTTTTTTATAAGTACTCATATAAATCGTATAATTTTTTTTAATATATTATATAATTTTTTAATAATTTTTTTATTACATTATATATTTTATCTATTGTACCATATAATAATAACCACTTATGGCCAGCACTCACAAAAGTTTTTCTGAATAAAGTGCTTCAACGCAAAAATAAGCTCTTCGGTGTTAGTAGTTTCCACTAACACATTGTCGAAAGAAGCGGGGAAAGAGTACTGAAAATTGGCTTTGACACGACTAAGTTCTTCATGTTGGTAGTCTCCTCTTAACATATAGGGTGTGGTTTCATGAATAAATAAAATGAACAAATAATTTATTCTGTAGGACGTAGACTGTAAAGTGACATTTTATAAGAAAACATGAATTTCAAGTTAAATATACTATAAATTTAAAAACATTCACTCTATATCAAATCAGACAAATTATTTGTTCATTTTGTTTGTCCATAAATCTTTTTTCTAACATATATGTGAAGTCCGCCCGAACATTTCATTCTCTACTAAGATCATTTTTTATATCAGTCATCAAAAAACATGACAATTATTCGAGACGTAACGCTGCCAATATATTCATGCACCTCAATCGTTATGCTCTGCATAATGCCCTTTAAAACAAACCAGACATTTGTTGAGTGCCTCTATAAAGGCTTTAAATCCTTTTATTGTCTTTTTTTTAAAAAAAGAATTTGGGTGTGGGAGTGAATAGTACTTTCTGTTTCATACGCTATCTTTAGGGTTGTAAGCGAGTTTTTACTCAATCCTTTTAATTCTACCAATCCGACTAGCCTCCAAACGGTTGAGAACTATTTGAATATGGCTTATAGTTTAGGTAAATCACGAACATTTGATAGTTAGTTACGGCTTTGAGAGTTAAAAAAATGTTAAAATTAAACTAAATGCCGTTGTACTCTCAAAGTCTAAAAATACATTTTGTAGAATATGGATCCCACAAAAAGGATTAATATACAAAAATATCACTAATTTTACCTTAATAATAAATTTAGTATCAATTTTAAAAAATAACAAATTTAACATCAACTTTACTTAAAATAATAAATTTAACATACAATAATTTTATTGAACAGAATTTTTCAGTTTTGATAATAGATTTATAAAAATATATATGTTTCGATGACATGATAATCATATAAATTGGTATCACATCATTGAAACAGATAAATTTTATTTAAGAAATTTCTCAATATACTAGATTTATCACTTTAAATAAAATTAGTACTAAATTTATTACTTTCAACAAAATTAATAATATTTTTATACATTAACTTTAAAAAATTCAGCCATCTCCTGCAGCCCGCAATCCTTGGACACTCAATAAACTAATATATAGATACATTGTTGGTATCTTTGCCTTTGCCTTGTCTTTAGTTACTAATCCTTTTATCTTTTTTGAAAATTTATTTATAGTTTTAATACTTAAGAAGTCAATGTTTGGATACCAATGATTTTCTATCGGACAAGTGAATAAAAAACGTGAATGGAAATTATACTTCTAATGAATACAATCAAACTACCAACCCAACCAAATTAACCTACAACAATTAATTACAGTTTGATTAGTTTTTCTCTTATATTAGTTTAGTTATAATTTTGAAAATTTTCAAACCATCTCTAATAATTTAGTTTGAATATTAAGATTAAACCGATCAAAATTGACCTAGCTTCACCGCTACTCTTAAGAATGCTCTAAAAACCACCCGCACATCAACAACACATCTTAAATTCATGCCTTTAGCAGAGCGAACAAGATTTACAGCTTTCTAGTTCTCATTAATGAGATCCAGTACCAACAATGGGCGCTTTCTAACCTAAGTGAGAAATCTAGTGGCCCAACTTGACAATGGAAAATGCCAGCTGTCTTTGCCAGATTACCAACCAACTTCATTAATGGCAAAAAGAAGAAGATCAAAGCGACTCAAAGAAAAGCTCAAGTCCTAGTGTAAACTACAGTTATCAGAACCGAACCGGTTATTGAACCGAAAATATTAGTGGGTCAAGGTTCAACCGGTCGAACCGGTATTTGAACCGGTATTTAATAATATATATGTGTATAAAAGTAATTATAAAAATAATATTTATAAATAGTGATTAAATATTAATTTTTCTAATTTTAATGATAAAATTGAAATTTTTAATAGATTTAGGACTAAATTGAACTTTTAAATTAAAGTTAATGCTTCAATTATAATTTAAATAACATTTGAGGTCAAATTGTAATTTATGAATTTTTTAATTTTATTAGACCGGTTCAACCGGTTCGGTTTTCACCAGTTTTTACCGGTTTTGACCGGTTCTTGACCGGTTTTCATCGGTTTTTACCGGTTTTGACCGGTTCTTGACCGGTTTTTTCCGGTTTTGACCGGTCCGAGTCACCCTTCAAAATTTACCAAAACTGGCCCGGACCACCGGCCGGTCTCCGGTTCAACTGGTCCGACCGACCGGTCCGGTCCGGTTCTGACAACAAGAATGTAAACTACAGTATTAGCAGGGCAAACAGTGGTTAAAGACCCACTTATCAACCAATCTGATGGAGCCCGTGGCCGTGGTGCAGCTCCAATGCTTTTTATGGTCCCAAACTCTAATAATGCGGATTGTGGTTTAGAACTGAATTACGTAACTGTATTTTAAATAAGATTAAAGATAATACAGTCCATCTGACGGAATTCAATAACTTATTTTTATTTATATTTTTTTTTTAAAATTTGCTCATTTGATATTTTATATCACTTTGATTTTACTTTCCAAAAAATTCCATCAATTATTGTTCAATGGTTTATCCCTAGCGAATGTGGTTTTCATTCATGATCAACCATTGTTCTAGATTCCTCAATTATGATAGTTTTGAACTCCGTATGCATTGCCAGTCTTGTGGGAAGTGGAGGCAATTTTATATTGCCTCTTTAAGTGACAGCTAGAAATTTAGAAGTATGCATTACTTGCAGACAACCAATGGTTCTATTTTGAAAAGATAAGACCCGTGGAAGTGGAGTAACGTGACATATATGGTTTTGCCCCTCCCATCTATTGGCATAGGAATTTTGTCAAATATAACGTTCTGGCAGAGAGTTTGAGTTTGTTCCCTTTTTTTTTTTGGTTTTTGTTCTTTTTTTTTTTTTTTTTTTGTTTTGGATTCATTCGATTTTATTGAATAAAATACCAACAAAAAAAAGGAGTTTTCTGTGGAGGTTTTCTATAAATGATAAGTGGCCTAGACTGGAGTATTACCATATCTCCATGGTTTTCACAATTTAACTTTGCTTAATTAAATCTTAGATTGTAGACGTATATGTGTTCTTACTCATTATTTGATTGAATAATACAGTATACAGATTCATTGGCCTCTGTATAAATGACTTGCTGAAGACGGAAAATGTTCCATCATTTGTGCTAACAATTCTACTTGTTTCTAATACAAAAAGAAACAAATTATATGAAGTCATATACTACCGTGTTTCATGTTGTCATTGGCTTAAATAAGCCAACAAGTGGTATTAATCTTTTTCTTTGTAGTTTTGTGGCATATAATCTTTATTTGGCCTTTTCTTTTCGTAGTTGTAGCTATAAGCATTCATATTTTCTGTACAATCTACCAAAAACTGTTCGATCCAAATTACAAGGACTGGTACCTAACAAAAATTGAAGAAAAAAGTTATGAACGTTTTTATTTTTTTTTCGATAACATCAAGGGCAGTTTGGATGTAGACGAGTTCTAAGAACCGTAATAAACTGATTCGATTAGATCTGCCTTAATTTCTTAATTTCAAAATTATAAATGTTGATAGATATTCTTATATAATCAAATTCAAATGTAAACTCCATTTTTAAATTATTAGACCGAGCTCCCTTCATGGGCCGACCCACTAAATATAATGGGCCTCATGTTTGAGCAAATGGCGCTTAATAACCAGTCAAGAGGCCAACGTGTCCAGGTGTGGTTAGACAAACCGAATCACTGGAACTCGATCATTCTAATCATGTCCGAAAGAGCAGATCAACTCTCTTTCGGCAAGCAAATTATCAGCATTTTGGTTTTCTGACATTATGAACCTTTTTTTTTTCCCAATAGATTAAGTAATTATGAAGTTATATATGCATTATGATTGTAATTTAATAACCACTAGATATAACTTAGTGACTATTAAATTTAAAGTTTGAGGTAAGAACTGGAGAACGAACTCTAGATCTCACTCGCAAAAAATTATTTCTTTTTCATGACAAGTAAATCAAAAAAAAAAAAAAGTAATAGTATAATTTAATTATCAAAACCTTTCCTTGTGGAAACCAATTCCAAGTACAAGGCCATAAATCGACTAGGTACATGCAATGAAGTAATAACTACACAAGCAAATGAATCACAGGGCCATGAAGCAGGTATTAAAGATGCTTCAAATAAAATAGCAAACATGAGAGCAATTGCTGGCTGTTCTCATATATATATATATTCGGACAGCGACAAACGGCTACAATCTAATTGCTGCCATGAGACAAAACTGATGACACGGATTTAGCTGATACAGATGCAGCAGGACTAGTAGGGTCTTGTTCTACGTTGTCAAAATTTGCTTTCCCAATCAACATTTTGATAGCTATTTGAGCAACTTCAGCAAACCAGTCCTCCTCAGGTAATATCCTGCCAAAAGAATGTTTGTTATGTTACAACATAGCAGCTTTCATTAGGATGTTGGGGTGCTACATAATAAGTTTACTGCTAAGGACATGTACCTGTAAGGATCTAGTCCAGTAGCAGCCACGGCATCAATCGCTCTTCCTATGATATTTTTGATGACTTGATGTAGATGCCTTGATAAGTAGCGCCCTTGGGATGCAAAGAGCAGCACAAATTCCATATCCAGATATAACTGATAAAAATGGAACTACTAAGAAAATGCCTAATCCCATCCTATTATCTCTAGCTAAACTGCAAATTAGAGAGAAATTTATGAATTAGTCGTAAGGATAAAAATTCCTTAGTCCTACCATACCTGTTGAAGGCCGAACGGACCCAAAGTCTTAGGTCCCGCTTCTAACTCCTCCCAAAACGCTTGATCATCAGAAAGCCAAAGGATGACTGTCTCTGTCAGTCTCATTAATAAAATGGTTGCAAACCTTTCGCGACCGATAAGCATGTCAGTTGCTATGCAAGCCAGCCGAGTCAACTTCGCAAATAATTCCTGGGTTGAAATAGATTTTCGTACCATTTATCAGAATCTGCAGCTGAAAATTGCTTTAAAAAAAAAAGTTAAGCAAAAGCATGGAGGCATAATAATGAACGCATTGATACTAATTGATGACTTTAGTCCATGTACATATATAATCTGATATATTAGAAAGGTAATGACAGGAAAGAAGCAGTTCTTTCTAAAAGGATGGACCTAAAAAAACATAATAGAGGAAATTTGACTGAAAAGTGGTCTTGTTAGCATAAAAACAATGTTTGGACAAGACATTCCTCTCAGTCATTCAGTTGTCTACTCAAACTAGATCAAAACCAACTATTATGTTGAGCTGCATGCAGATTTGCAACTATGACTCAAGTACCTGAAAAATTGTAGAAGGGAACCATTCAGGCTCTTCAATCTGATCATCCATAAGAATGTAAATATGAGGGTTTAGGCGGATTTCACCATCATCTGTGAAGATGAGATCAAGAGCATGTAGTCTACAGAAACTATCTCGCAAGCGATCAACTGAACGTTGAAGTTTCTTCTTCCATTCTCTTTGCTCCGGAAGACGGGATTGCTTTTCCGAACCTCTTCTAGGATGGTCATCCATTCTAGAAGGCATTGGCAAAAGCTTCATGGCCGCACGTGGAAGCAGCTCTTCTGCTAGCAAAGATGCATTAGCTAGTAAAGCTATCTGTTGAGGATTAGTTTCCGCCATCCTGACAATTTTATTGGCAGAACCTTCCAAGTTTTCTTCATTCTCTGCCGAGCCCGGTATCGCATGTATCAACAAATTGACATAGGAGTTGAAAACTTGTAGAACACCTTCTAGAGCTGGACCATCTAACTGAAGGCTCTCAAGCGGCCCTACATCCTCAAGAAGTTCCTGAGTTTGGGAAAAAAAAAACATAATTGGTGAAGCAAATTCTCAAATGCCGGGTGCAAAGGTAAATGACTTGTGATTTCAATTAGAGGGTGAAGGTTTCAGACTTTCAGCTGGGCGACCACTTCAACAAAAACATTGTAAGAATGAGCTATCCTACAAATTCTTTATCAAGTATACAACTATGATTACACCGCGGAGGAAAAAATCTGAAAGGTTTGAATGGAAAAGAAAAATAATCGATCACCTGCACCATTGAATTGAACTTGTTAGCACTGCTTGAGAGCTTAGGTTGCGACGCCATTACACTACCAAGAGATGCAGTAGAAGAAAAAGGCCGCCCACCAACCGGTTGGTAATTGAGCGACCAATCATCTGCAGCAGCTAGTGCAGCACTGCTGTGCTCAATTCTTTTTAAATTGGCAGTCAAAGCCTGCTCAACACTGGACCGAAAAAGCCTCAATAAGATAGGAGAAAGCGCCAATCCACGAGCTTCTAACAAAGAACAATGACCCAAGGATACTTGAATACACTCAGCAGCAACCCTTAGTCCCCCTGCGGCTACTGACGAAGCTAAAACATGTCTCTTCAGCAGAAGAGCGAAAGCTTCAGTCTGTTTAACAGCCCAAGTCACAAGCTCGGATGTATATGCAGGCTCCTCACCGAAAACTGCCAAGGAATCACTTGCTGCTTGTGCAATGGCTGAAAAGACAAGCTGCGAAAGCGCTGCAGCGTATGCTCCTCCATATGTAGCATTTGACGAGCGGAGAGCCTTCATGTTAGACTGCAACCTCTGGTGGTGTGAACTAAGAAGTAATGTATGCGCGCGAGGGCCGTCTCCAAGTTTTTTCAGAGCAGTAACAGCTGAACGTAGCTCTACTCCGCGGGTGGAAGGTTGTAAGGTTGTATCTGCCAGCTGCTCAGCTAGCTTTTGCCTTTGTTCCCTGATAGCATTCTTCAACATTACAACTGAACTCGGGCTCAACGAATGCTTCGCATTAGCTTCTTTAACTAAACTTTCTCCTTTGTTCAGTGCTGCCATTGCTTCATCTACTCTCTTTTCAGCCAATAAAACCTCAAGGGTGTCCAAGAATTCTATCAACCAATCTTCTGTTTTGGACAATTCCTTCTTCTCAAATTTGGACAAGTCCTCTGCTAGAGAGTCTTCAGAATCAGCCCACAAGGAATCAATTCTAACACGTTCAGCCAAACCGTGGACCAGAGCTCCCTGACTGGACAAGAGATTTCTCAAGGCAAGAAGCTGCACCTCAAGGTCAGAAATCTCCTTTGACGTGCTGCAAAATGAAAATAAAATAACATATATAGTTTTGCTTTAGAGTTATACATACATGTGGAACTCAACATTTTATATGCATTTATGCCTACATTTTTGTTCTACACCTAGACTGCTGAAAACTAGAATATTAATGAATTACAACTATTTAAATCTAAATACCAACATTACATAGATTCAGTCAATTTCACGTGTTTTAAATGTGAGTTCACATTATACTATCATAACTGTTAGATATACATCTATAATTCTCATTATTGATGGCGATCGTATATTAGAATTAAAAATATCTAATGTATAGATCAGTGTCAGGATGCATTCATGTAACTTCTGTGAGACAATAAATAAATAACTCTATGTCAGTCTGCATAACAACATGCAAAGAGAACAGAAAAAAAAAAAAAAAAAACTAGCTTACCGAATAAAAGCTGCATAGTTAGCATAAACACTTCTACGCATTTCCTCGGCGGAAGCCTTCTTCAGCTCCAACAATAAAGAACAAAGGTGCCTAATTTCCTGTCCTCAACATGCAAGGAAAAAAAAAAGTTTCAAGAAATCATGTAACATTGAAATGCACGTGAAGATATGGCAGTGTAGATAATTGAGAATAGCAACGGGTGACCGAGCCTGGATTCTGCAATCCACTTTTTTTCTGAGAAAAAAGAGGGAGGATAGACATGATATGATGTGACCTTCTCGTTCATGGTCTGGCACTTGGAAGCGACATATCGTTCGGGATCAAACTGAGAGCTTTTAAACGCTTTCAAGCGATCACTCAGCGTTAGATTTCCCTCCAGCTCCGCTGAGTCACCAATGCTTGATGCTCTTGACATTTTCTTGTTCCAGATCGAATTCAATTCAATTCTCAGGTTCACGTAAATGTAATCGCAATGCAATCTCGACCTGGAAATGGGAATTTTTCTTTTTTTTTTTTTCAAATGATTTATTTTCTTGGTAGATTGGCAGGAGGGGGACAAAAATGAAGGATGCTAATCAATGACAAAAGATGCTTTCGTGTTTTGTAACAGACTTTACTATGACGAACACTTATGACTCGCTCTCTGTTCGGTTTTGATTTAATTGGATCATCCTTGGTCGTTGGATCAAGCATGCCACTCTCCAAATCAGATTGGCGTTCGTTTAGCATACAAATTATGATAATTACATTTATAATTATACTCTCATTTAAATTGATAAGTACTTTTTTTTTTTTATAATTTATTTAGAGGGTCATCGGCTGTAAGCAAGCTCGTCTCTTATGCACTCTCTTTGATTCTAAGTTTTAAACTTTCAAGGACACAATTACTAAATTTTTAACAAAGAATTTAGTGGGAAATTTTATTGGCAAGCATTGCACAATCTGCCAACAAAGGCACCAACAATCTGTTGATAGGTCGGAGTTGGTTTACTCACCTCAAAATCAAAGTTTTACCTGTCCTTTACTTCTTCGTCTACGGAGAAAGGAAGATCAATCAATTTTGGTGGAGGTGACCAAAGGTGACTGTAAACAGTTATTTAAAAAAAAAAAAAAAAGAAAAGTGTTGGCAGCCGCCAACCTTGAAATTAAGGTTGGTAGCTGAAATCAAGGTTGGTAGCTGCCAACCTAATTAAATGCCTCTAACTAAATGGTTGGTGGCAGGCAGGTGGGCGAGACTTATAAATTGGTCTCCCTAAATTGAAAGAAAAGGGCAGAGCGAAGCGCAGAGGGCAGGCAAAAAAAAAAAAAAAAGGGAAAAGAAGAGAGAGATAGTCAAAAAAAAAAATTATTTTTACGTACTCTGTGATATATTTTTAACTCTTTTGATAAAGATATCTTAGGTACAAACTCCAAAAAAAAAAATTTGTTATTTCCGTTTCTAAAGTTATTTTAAATTTATATTCTCCGATCGTATTAGATCTGGATCTGTGAGAATATAGATCTGAAAAAAAAAATCAAAATATTACAAATCCGGCTGGGATTAAGCCTCATACGGCCCTCAACAAAATCCAGGCAGCTCATCCGAGAATAAGTCCCTTCGACCCTCGGTGAAAGTAAGTCAGATCGGTTCAGATCAAGTCTCTACGATTCTTAACCGTAGTCAAAACGTCCAAATCAAATCCGGTTTCAGTCTACTCAGTTCAAAAAAAAGCTGTGGAAATTATTTCTGTCAACATCAAGCTTGTGCAGCCCTTGACGGAGTCAAAAAAGGAACACTAATCGGAGGATCTACGGAGATCGACCCTACGTAAATTTTCTTTTATTTTACAATTTTTATTTGTAATTTATTTTTGTATTTTCGAGTTTAATTATTTTAGACTCGAAATTTACGTTTTACAAATTTTTGGCACGTTCGGTGGGATATCTTCACCTCCCATCTCTTGTTCCTAAAAAAAAAGAAAAAAAAAGACAAAAAAAAAAAAGAAAAAGACAAAAAAAAGTAAAAAGTAAAAAAAAAAAGTAAAAAGTAAAAAGTTAAAAAAAGTAAAAAAGTAAAAAAAACGTAAAAAGTAAAAAAGTAAAAAGAAAAAAAGTTAAAAAAAAGTAAAAAGTAAAAAGTAAAAAAAAAGGGTAAAAAAAAAAAATTTACAGGTGTTCAGCACATTAAATGGCACCGAAAAGGAATACAACTGCTGCCACAAAAAAAGAAGGCAACGGCTCCACTGCCTGCATCAACTACCCTACTTGGGTACGCAGGTCCAGAAACCCGGAGACGGACACAATTTCTTACCGTCCAAACTCAAAAAAATATCGAAATGGAGAGTCCACAGCTCGCACAACAGGATCTCTCCCTCGACTCTCTTACTGCATGGAGGAGTCGATCACCCACCCCGATCGAAGTCGGGGGCAACACGACGAAACCTGCACAACAGAATCTGACTCACACAGAAAAATCAGAAGAGTTCTCTCCCTCAGCCTTTCCCGGAGCCTCATCTGTTGCCGTCATGATGACCAACACAACCAGCACAGAAGAAAGGATTTCAGAATTGGAGAACAAGATTTTGCAGTTGATCAGAATTGTAGAGGAAAAGGATCAACAGATTGCCGCTCTCAAAGGAAAGGCCCTGATCCAAGTTGATCCTGAAATTCGCGAGGAGCAACCATATCCCCCCGGTTTCACTCCAGAAGCCACACCAGCCGACATCTTCACTGCAGAAAAGCGACCAAGTAGTTCTACACAGCTGCCACCCTCAAATTCTGTAGCTTCGCTATCTGTTCAACAATTGCAGGAAATGATAGTCAATACGATCCGACTACAACAAGCTACATCCTTCCAAGGATCACAGATGTACGTCAAACCGTACACCAGACGGATCGAAAGTCTCAACATGCCTTTGGGCTACCAACCGCCTAAATTTCAACAATTCGACAGACGAGACGATCCCAAACAGCACATCGCCCACTTCGTTGAAACCTACAACAACGCAGAGACTTACAAAGATCTTTTGGTGAAGCAGTTTGTTCGTTCACTCAGGGAGACCGCTTTCACCTGGTTCATAAATCTTGAACCAGAATCGATCAACAGTTGGGAACAGCTACAACGAGAGTTCCTCAACAGATTTTTCAGCACTCGAAGGACAGTAAGTATGATGGAGCTTACCAGCACCAAACAAAGGAAAGGAGAACCCGTTGTCAAATACATTAACAGATGGCGTGCCCTCAGCTTGGACTACAAAGATCGCCTGACAGAGACTTCTGCCGTGGAGATGTGCATCCAGGGAATGCATTGGGAGCTGTTATACATCCTACAGGGTGTCAAACCCCGAACCTTCGAAAAACTGGCGACCCGCGCACATGATATGGAGATAAGCATCCAGACTTCCGGAGGCACGGTACCCATCCAGTTGGACCAGCAAGGGGGCAAAAGGGAGATTAAGAAACCCAACAGCTCCGGAAAAGGAAAAGAAGTGATGACTGTTGAAACCGCACCAGCAAAAGTAGGCGCCAAAGCTAAGGTAAATCCTCCGACCCAAATAACTCAGCCAAAGCAACAGGAAAGGCGGAAGGTGACATTGCGAGAGCTGGAGCAAAAGCAGTATCCATTCCCCGACTCAGACGTTCCCGACATCCTTGACCAACTCCTGGAGGCGAAGCTGATCGAACTCCCAGAGTGCAAACGGCCGAATGAAAAGGATCTATTCAGCGATCCGAGATTCTGCAAATATCACCGGATAGTAAGTCATCCAACCGAGAAATGTTTCGTCCTGAAGGAACTAATCATGAAGCTCAAAAGTCAGAATAAAATCATTCTGGACCAGGAAGGCATAACCTCGGCAAACCAGACCACCATCACTTCAAAACCATCAGAAGAGGTGACACACCGTAAGGAGGAGCCGCTCGACAACAAAAAGTCGACAACAGAGAAGGTATATGAAGCTCTCCAAACCCTTCTCGCTAACCCTCAGCTGTTTATAGCTTTGCAATCAACAGAAGTGTGGCAAAATCAAGTCAGCAATACTCTCCAGACCTCGGCTGAATCACAGCCATCAAATGATTCTAACTCAGCGGAGCAACAGACGGCCCAAAATCACGTCGGATGTTACTCTACTATCTCATTTTCAGATGAGGATCTCCTGCTGGGGTCCAAACCCCACAATCGGCCACTGTATGTATCAGGCTATGTGAAAGAACAGAAGGTCCGACGTATTCTGATCGACGATGGCTCGGCAGTCAATATTATCCCAAAATCCACCATAAAGGAGCTCGGCATCGGCATTGATGAATTATCAGACAGCCGCTTGATGATTCATGGCTTTAATCAAGGAGGACAAAAAACAATTGAGATGATTCGCTTGGAGTTAACTATCGGTAATCTCACTTCTAGTACTCTATTTCATGTGATCGATGCACATACCACATATAAGATGTTGCTAGGACGACCGTGGATTCATGGAAATGGAGTTGTGCTCTCAAGCCTGCATCAGTGCTTCAAGTACTACAATGGTGGCGTTCAAAAGGTCAATGCTGACTTAAAGCCGTTCGATGATGCTGAATCACATTTGGCGGATGCAGTCTTCTACACCGACACAGACAATCCAGAGATCATTCCATCAAAAGCTACTTGGACTGGGGGCATCCACAAAAAGGAAAAAGCTGTCGAAAAACCTGTCAATGCCCAACCCCAAGCTCCAACAAATGAAAAGCTGCCACAGCCTGCTGAACTTCGTCCGAAGGATGTTGCATCTTCAAGCTCCACTCCAGTCCTACGCTATGTGCCGAAGTCACGATGCTCAGAAGGTCAACCCCCTTTCTCTTATTGTATTGATTCTAAACAGGAGTAAGGACATAGCCAACCCAAGACAAAAGAGCTGCACAACCTGAATGGGACTTACACTCTGCCGATACCAAAGATTGAGCTGGTTTTGTCCTCAAAACCATTAAAAGGCTTCGTCAAACCACACACGGGGGCAGTCGAAGTCGGCTTACTTCCAGAAAGAAGAACAAATGAAGGATTTGATCCTAATGCATACAAGCTTTTGGCAAAGGCGGGCTATGACTTCTCAAACCCGAGCATAATGGGTACGCTGCCATCCACACATGGCACTGCTTCTCAAACATCACAGTCCCGACCTGGCTTAGGTTATCAGGAGAAGTCACCTGTGTGGATCATGCTAAAGAGCCGAAGCCGAGCAGCTGATGCACGTGTCATCACCACCACCACCAAACAAGACAGGCTTATCCAGTCAAACAAAGAAGTCAGAGGCTCTACATTTCATGTCACAATTAGCGAGGAGGCTGAGTCTCACTCATCAAACGGTGAAGTAAAGGAAGCTCCCCCGGAACTTGAAGATGGTGGCCAAGCAACTGTTGATGAACTCAAGGAGGTCAATTTTGGCTCTTCGGAAGATCCTCGACCTACATTTGTAAGTGCTTTACTTACTGCATAAGAAGAACAAGATTATGTTCAAGTATTAAGTTAATATAGGGACGTGTTCGCATGGAGTTACAAAGAAATGTCTGGACTTGACCCAAAAATTACAGTGCATCGTCTAGCAGTAAAGAAGGGTGTTCGTTCTGTCAAGCAGCCACAACGACGGTTCCGCCTGGAACTCATTCCACAAATCGAGAAGGAGGTTAACAAGCTGATCAATGCTGGCTTCATCCGAGAGGTCACCTACCCAACTTGGATTGCCAACATTGTCCCGGTAAGAAAGAAGAATGGACAGTTGAGAGTATGTGTTGATTTTCGAGATCTTAACAAGGCCTGTCCGAAATATGACTTTCCATTACTCATAACGGAGATCACCGTCGATGCAACAACGGGTCACGAAGCATTGTCCTTCATGGATGGTTGTTCAGGCTCTAACCAAATCAGAATGGCATCAGAAGACGAGGAGTTGACAGCATTCCGCACCCCAAAAGGTATATACTGCTACAAAGTTATGTCGTTTGGATTAAAAAATGTTGGCGCCACTTATCAACGTGCTATGCAAAAATTTTTGATGACATGCTGCACAAGATTGTAGAATGTTATGTTGATGACTTAGTTGTAAAGACTAAGAAGCGCAAAGACCACCTCGAGGATCTCAAGACGGTGTTCAAAAGACTTCGCTGGCATCAGCTTAAAATGAATCCTCTCAAGTGTGCATTCGGTGTCACATCAGGAAAGTTTCTTGGGTTCGTGGTGCGTTATCGTGGAATCGAAGTTGATCAGTCAAAGGTTGAGGCAATTCAAAAGATGCCTGAACCTAAAAACCTACACGAGCTGCGAAGTTTACAAGGAAAGCTGGCCTACATTCGTCGTTTCATCTCCAACTTCGCTGGGAGATGTCAACCTTTCCATCGGTTGATGAAGAAGGATGTCAACTTCGAGTGGGACGAAGCTTGCAGCAAAGCCTTTGAGAACATAAAGAAGTACCTTTCCAATCCACCAGTCCTGGGAGCTCCAATTCAAGGAAAGTCGTTGATTCTCTACATTGCAGTGCAGGAAAGATCTTTGGGAGCCTTACTTGCCCAGGAAAACGAGCAGGGAAAGGAAGTTGCCCTGTATTACCTGAGCAGAACACTAAACGGTCCGGAGCTGAATTATTCGCCCATTGAAAAGACATGTCTAGCACTGTTCTTTGCCATTGACAAGCTGAGGCACTACATGCAAGCTCACACGGTACGTCTCATTGCTAGAGCTGATCCTGTCAAATATATCTTATCTAGACCAATCTTGTCAGGACGACTTGCCAAGTGGGCAGTAATCCTACAAAGCTACGACATTGTCTACGTGCCTCAAAAAGCAGTCAAAGGACAAGCTCTTGTAGACTTCCTTGCAGATCACCCTGTTCCGTCAAATTGGGAGTTCACAGATGATCTTCCAGATGAAGAGGTCCTTTACATTGAGACACTACCACCATGGACAATGTTCTTTGATGGTGCAGCAAGGCGTGACGGTGCTGGTGCCGACATAGTGTTTGTCACTCCTCAACGACAAATACTACCATATGCTATCATTCTCGGTGAGTTATGTTCAAATAATGTTGCTGAATACCAGGCTTTGATCATTGGTCTTCAAATGGCTGTCGATATGAAGATTCCAACTATAGAAGTCCATGGAGATTCCCAACTCGTAATCAACCAACTTACAGGGTTGTATGACGTGAAGAAAGAGGACCTTGCGCTTTACCATCAACATGCTCGACAACTAATGGATGAATTTGAAAGCATCACCTTGGAGCATGTGCCTCGACGAGAAAACACTCAGGCAGACGCGTTGGCTAACCTGGCCACTTCTCTTGCAAAGTCAGAAATCCAGGCTACAGTTGTTGCCGTATGTCAGAAATGGATAGTGCCACAGAAGGATGATGAAGAAACTACAGCAGCCAACGCTGTATCTGTACGTCTCGCGGAGGACGAGGATTGGCGTCAACCAATCATTGACTACCTACAGCACGGGAAGCTGCCCGAAGATCGTCGTCATAAAACAGAAATTCAACGACGAGCTCCCCGCTTCACACATCTCAAGGATGCTCTGTATCGAAGATCTTTTGATGGAGTTTTGCTTCGTTGTCTAGGCAATGAAGAGGCAAAACAGGCTCTTACTGAAGCACATTCTGGTGTTTGTGGCGAATATTAATCGGGGCCTAAGTTGCACTTCCAACTCAGAAGGATGGGATACTACTGGCTAACCATGGTACGTGATTCAATTGAGTTTGCTAAAACCTGTCAAGCTTATCAATTTCATGCGAATTACATACATCAACCACCCGAGCCACTGCATCCAACTGTCTCATCCTGGCCCTTTGAAACTTGGGGTCTTGACTTAGAAGGACCCTTGCCAAAGTCATCCCTAGGTCATCTGTACATCCTCGCAGCAACAGACTACTTCTCAAAATGGGCCGAAGTTATTCCACTTAGAGAGGTAAAGAAGGAGCATGTTGCCAATTTCATCCGGACTCAGCTGATCTATCGCTGTGGAGTCCCTCGATTCATCATCACTGATAATGGTAAGTAGTTCTACAACAGCTTAATCGACAAGTTCTACGAGAAGTTCAAGTTCAAGCAGTACAAGTCATCTATGTACAATGCCCCAGCAAATGGCTTGGCTGAAGCATTCAACAAGACCTTATGCAACCTGTTGCGGAAGGTAGTCTCTAAATCTAAAAGAGATGGGCATGACAGAATTACGGAGGCATTATGGGCGTATCGTACAACTTACCGGACTCTAACACGGGCGACGCCATACTCACTTGTCTACGGTGTCGAAGCAATACTGCCGTTGGAAACACAGATTCCATCCCTGCACATGGCTGTTCTGGAAGGACTCACACAGGAGGAGAATGCTCGCCTACGTCTGGATGAGTTAGAAGCTCTCGATGAAAGGAGGCTCGAAGCACAACAGCAACTTGAGTGCTACCAAACTCGGCTCACCAACACATTCAACCGCAGGGTCCGCCCTCGATGTTTTGAAGTTGGAAACCTTGTTCTTACAGTACGACGGCCCATCAACATGAAGCATCGGCCTAGTGACAAGCTTACTTCCAAATGGGACGGGCCATACCTAGTGCAGGAGGCCAATACTCACAACGCTTACATGCTGTCAGACCAAGAAGGCGTCCGAATCGGCCCAATCAATGGTAAATTTCTGAAATAGTATTATGTGTAAATATGTACAAAAAGAAAAAAAAATAAAAAAAAATAAAAAAAATCAAAAAAAAAAAAAGTTCGGAAGTCCCAATCGGAAAGTCCAAGCGAAAATCCAAACTCGAAAATCCAATCCCAAACACTTGAGCCCAAATCAGAAAACTCAAGCCCAAACCCAAAAATCCAAGCCCAAACACTTGAGTCCAATTTAAAAAACTCAAACCCAAATCCAAAAATCCAAGTCTAGAAGCCCAAACACTCAACCCAAATCCAATCCAAAGCCCAAAACCCAAAAATTCTACGTTCTAGACACAGTCCAGAACCCAAGTTCAAAATCCAATCCAACTCCTGACCCGCATGAGTATAAACTGTTAACGGTCCAAAAATATAAAAGCGACGGAGGGTTTGAGTCTGAAATTCAGCATCACTCTCAACCGATCTTCACCACATACCAAGACCTTTGCTCCTCTGCCACAAGAAAGATGGAACCAGTTGCAGAACCTCAAACAAGGGAGAAGAAAGGTCACCCCGCACAAGGTGGCAACCGACCATGGCACAATTGCAAATTTTGGAGGAAGTCTTCAACAACAATGGAGGTTTTATTCCTAATGCATCTCAAATTTACCAACTTGTCTCACGATTGCGCCCGCTCGGGGCAATCGAAGGAAAAAATGTGTTTTATTGGTTCCAGAATCGGAGAAGCAGGAAGAAACCAGCACTGACAACTGCTTTTTCCAAAGAACAGTTTGTCGTTCCGATAGTAAATCCCACTGGTACAGTTTCGCCCTCAAATAAAGCAGGTCCGAGTTCTTCCACTGCAATGGTCTCTCCACGGTATGTTCATCAGAGCCGTAGTCCATGGGAGCATGCATGCTGGTCTTGGTGGTCTTACGGAGTCAGCCAAGTGTTCATCCCTCCTAGGTACTTAAGTCTAGGAGGAATTTTTCTAGCAGAAAGGAGTTATTTCGGCGAAACTTTGCCTCTGTTTCCAGAATATTTCGGCAGCATCAACCAGCTGGAAAGCGACGTCGACGTCGACGTCAACATCATCGGCCCACCAGACGAGGTCGAGCTTGACTTGGAGTTGCACCTCGGGTCCCGCTAGGACGGCCGACAAGATAAGGTGCAACGACTTTGGCAGCACACGGTAACGACTTCTGCAGCACACGACAACGACTTCTGCAACACACGGTAACGACTTTCGTGACACGCGTCAGCCGCTGCCTCTTTTGTCTCTTATGCAAGAAAGGGACGTGGATGACCATACTCTATTCAACGTACCTTCTTTTTGAAATTTAAAAAAAAAAAAAATCTTTATCGTATGTATATATATATCTTGCATTCCCGAGTTGTAATACTCACCCCTCAGTTCTTCTTCTTCTCAAAAGAAAATGGCTAGTCTCTGCACTTGTCCTAAGAAGTTCTTTGATCAAGAAGTTGGAGGCGCACGAGCTAAGAAAAGAAGGAGCAGTCTTCCTCGAGGGATCCCTAAAAGCTCTCGAAACTCAGTCTCCAACGCCATCGGTGTCATGGAGTTCCAACTACTCTCCTTAGTTCACATCTACCACAGAGGGATGAGACGCTGCAATCATCCTAATCTTTCTTTGGATGCGGCGACGTACAGAGAAGTTCCAACTACTCTCCTTACGTCGAAGCATACTTGGAAATCATCACTACAGTCAGTCTCTCTGTGTGCAGGTCTTGAAGTTCCGAAGTGCTGGGCCTTCCTCTTGGGGAGGTTCAAGTTCTTTGCCTATCGGATCATCCTCACCAGATCTTTGGAACTTCAAAGAACCTTTGCCAACATTTGCGAGCTATGGAAGTTCGAATGCACCTCGAGTCAGAACTTCAATTTTTATATTGGCTGGGCTGCTAACTTTCTCAGGATCGTATCTGTTTCCTGTTGAGATCCAACAAAAGCGGGTATAGCTGGAGATAGAAGGCTTCAACATTCAATGATTATTAAGACATCTCAAGTTTCAAACTGGACTTCAAGACTCGGTTCGGATCATTTCTGTAAAATTTTTCCTTACCAACCCTTGAAGTTGGGGCATTTATAAACAGTTATTTAAAAAAAAAAAAAAAAGGTGTTGGTAGCCGCCAACCTTGAAGTCAAGGTTGGCAGCTGCCAACCTAATTAAATGCCACCAACCAAATGGTTGGTGGCAGGCAAGTGGGGGAGGCCTATAAATTGGCCTCCCCAAATTGAAAGAAAAGGGCAGAGCGAAGCGCAGAGGGCAGGCGAAAAAAAAAAAAAAGGGCAAAGAAGAGAGAGATAGTAAAAAAAAAAATTATTTTTACGTACTCTGTAATATATTTTTAACTCTTTTGAGAAAGATATCTCAGGTACAAACTCAAAAAAAAAAATTTGTTATTTCCGTTTTTAAAGTTATTTTAGATTTATATTCTCCGATCGTATCAGATCTGGATCTGTGAGAATATAGATCTGAAAAAAAAAATCAAAATATTACAAATCAGGCTGGGATTAAGTCTCATACGGCACTCAGCAAAATCCAGGCAGCTCATCTGATAACAAGTCCCTTCGACTCTCGGTGAAATTAAGTCAGATTGGTTCAGATCAAGTCTCTGCGATTCTTAACCGTAGTCAAAACGTCCAAATCAAATCCGGTTTCAGTCTACTCAGTTCAAAAAAAAGCTGTGGAAATTATTTCTGTCAAGATCAAGCTCGTGCAGCCCTTGACGGAGTCAAAAAAGGAACACTAATCGGATGATATACGGAGATCGACTCTACGTAAATTTTCTTTTATTTTACAATTTTTATTTGTAATTTATTTTTGTATTTTCGAGTTTAATTATTTTAGACTCGAAATTTACCTATTACAGTGACACCACACAAAACACAGCACGGAAAATAAGTAAGCATGTCAAAACATGTACGAAACGATTAAGCTCAAAAAAAATAAGTCGTATCTAACACGACACGACTCATTTTTACATGTCTACACTTAATTGGAATCGACTTCATTAAAATCACCCTCAACGGCCAGCGTCCACATTAGGCAGCGGAGCCACCGTGGAGGGCGTTGGCACGGACTGCCAACTGACCGATAAGCTCGAATGGGTTTTGTGTGATATTATTGGAATCAGAATTTGGGCTTGGGTCCGGAGGACATATGATCGTTGAACCGGCGATGACGACTGCGGGAATCGATGTAGACAAATCCTTGACCAGTCATTGTCTTGAACGGTGAGGATTTATTCAAGAATAATCGGAAGGCTGCTGAATGGCTGTGGATCTCAATTGAACGGTTGGACCGAATCTGTGAGATTGACCTGCAAAAAAATATATTTTTCCTACGAAGAACATAGACGGACTGGAAAAAGAATAACTAGGAAGAGTTATAATCCAATTGATTAAACAAATTATGTAATTATTATTATTTTTTATAAAAATTTAATGAAATTAATATATTTTTTATTAATTTTTTATTATAAATAATAATAAATTAATTATATAATTTAATCAATTTAATTGTATTGTGAAATTTTTTAATCAATTTTTTGTCGAATTTCACGAAGTCCGGGTGATTGGACTTTTGCTACTATAACGGGGCGATTGGCAAGCGCACCCACTTGACCTGGCGCAAATGACCATCGACCTAGAAGAGTCGGTACTCAGTACATGTCCCCTCACTCGGTATATGTCCCTTCACTCAGTAATTATTAACGGGCATAAGTGTACGGACAAAAAGTAATGCAACGGTCTTACTGATTTTTACAATAAAATTGATAAAATATGTAATAAAAATTATCGTGTTATTTTTTATTACAGAAAAAATCAACGTTGTTGCAGAAATATTTCTTGTTGTTGCATTATTGACACTTCTTATGTCCTCTCTCTCTGACCGCCGATCTTTTTCGATCATTAATTGTCTAATTCACTAATTTATAAGCAAGGTAATATGAAGACATAAAAATAATAATTTATTTTATTTAATTATATTAAAAAATTTATTTATTTATTTATTTTATAAATTTAATTATATAATTATATAATTATTTTATTATTATTTTGAAATTATTTTTATGAAGTTAAAATTTTTTTTACCAACGGACATGTTAATTCAAGACATGACGCGCATGACCTATGACAAATACAGCCTGCGAATGCTCTAATTTCCTTTAGGTCCCGATATTTGATTTGAAAATTTGGAAGGAGACCAACAAAAAGACGTAGAACCATATAAAAGCACAACACAAGCAGGCCAACCTCCTCTCCTCTTGAAGTCCCCCACTGTACTGAATGATGTCCCCAAGAAGACAAGTAATATCGTCCATGTTAGATCTCATCTTGTGGAAATTCTGGTAGTTTATAACTTAAACTTCTTTTGATAGAGTCTTGACTTTTAAACATGGAAAGAGGGCATGAGATATGATAACGAGGAGAACTAACCCTATTTTTTAGCAGATGGTCCATTGGACTCTTCATGGATTACAAAAAATATATATATATATATATATATAGATATATTTAAACCTCACCTGACTGCCCACATTGACGCATTAGTTGCAGATTAGTTGTGAGTTGTCTGAGCCTAAACCACCTAATTTTATTCAAGATATCAAAAAACCTGAACGAGAGATCACATCCTTGAACTATCTCTTAAACAGTAGAACTCAAACAACTCAAACATCGCAGCATTTCCTAACTAACACAATGCAATACCTTTGCTGCATCCTTTACTTTTAATTTTCTATTCAGTGGCCCTTTACCAGGAGTCGCCTGATGGTTCCTCTCTTATATTGGAGGAGAAAATACGCTTTCTAGCACAATTTATGCACATAAATAGTGTTGTAATTTTGACGCATGTAAAACACTTAGGCTTACATTACACTCTAATTTTTTTTTTCTAGACTCTGAGCCTGGCTTTTGCTAATTAGATCTTTGGGTTTGGATGGGTTTCGGAGTTAACCTCCTACTTTATTAGTACATGAGTAAGCAACTAACAAATATTTTATTAACACTACTTCTTATTCAAAATTTTAAAATTTGAATTATGAGTCATTTGATCTTATTTATAAGTTGCCTGCTCTCTTCACTCATTTCTGGTGCGAGAGATTTTGTTTTGTCTTATACTCATTACTCGCAACTCCATCAAATAGAGGCTGAAAGTCATATTTCAGTAGAATAAGGCGTCCCTTACTTTGCGTTGTGTTCGAAAAAAAAAAAAACTCTACTTTTAGGGAAGTGTATTAAGATGTATGTCTCAACCTTATTCTTACAAGATTTTTATTATATAAATATAAAAATTAAATACAAAATAATGATATTGACTCATTATTTAAAATTTAAGTTATTAATTGTACTAAACTCATTATTCAATTAATAGTTAATATTTAAATAATAAATTTGTGTCATTATTTTATAGTTAAATTTTTTGTCTAATTTTTTTTTCCTTTTTACAAAGATACTGTTACTGTAACATCAACCTATCTATGATTTTCATGCCATCATTATACGGAGTAACCTTATTATTATAAAAGCTTTTGTGCTATTATAGCCTATCTATGATGTAGTACTTTCTTCTATGCTTTTTTTCTTTCTCTTTTTAATAAAACCTTGCTCTTATCAAGAAAGAGAGTAACCTTACTATTATAAAAGTAAGGGCGGATCCAATCATGGCCCGAGGGAACAAACACCCCCTGACTTCGTGTTTTGTATCAGTAATCTTTGATCAAAATATAATTAAAGGTACAGGTTAGCCTGGTGGTTGCCTCCACTCATTCTGTCTCTTTTTTTTTTTTTTAATTTTTTTTTGATCTTAGTAAAACTTCCATTCTTCATTTTCTTTGAAAACTACTTTGTTGTTTTCTTTTAAATGCCTTTTTTCAGTTTTATGATTTACAATTTTATTTTCTAAAATTTAATTTCATTGAATGTGAGAGTTCCGTGAGTTGGTTTTTTAATTTTATTTCATTCACCCTCAAATTTATTTGAATAAAATTTTCTTATTTTTACATAATTTTTTGAGACATATTTCATTTTTAATGATATAAATTATTACCAATGGATACTAAAAAAAATTAAAAACACATTGTATATATAAACATGTATTTATTTATAATATTAAGTTTCAATTTATACATTACAATAATTATGCAAAAAAAAATATTTTGTCTATAATAAACATTACAAAAATCTACCGACAATCACATAAGAGATAATTATATAAAGAATAAAAAGATAGTTATAAAATATTAAAATTCATATAATATAATTATAATATTAATTATTCAAAATAATTAATATAATATTTTATTTTTATTATAAATTAATTTTATTATTATTATTATACATATAAAATTTACTTTGTTCGCCCTCTATATAACGCTTGTCCTTCATATTTGAATAGTAGAAGTATTATCCCTATAACTAGTAACTTCAACGAGTGGCTACTTAACCACAATCCCATCATGCCCAGCAAGTGCCAGGTACTTATCTTTCCTAGTTAAGGTAGTACACTCGTAGGAAAGAGTGGAAGCAATTAACCTCTGTACATAATTGGCCACTTCATGGCTAGACTTCCCAGAACTGCACGTTAGCTCCGTAGGCAACTTGTTCAAAAACGTTACTTCGTACATGGGATTGGGGTTCATGAGGAAATAAATTGGATCCAATGCTTTCCACCCTCTAGCCGTGGTTCCATGAAACATGCTCGTATGGTCCACCAAAGCCACTGGCACAATCTGATCAGTTAGCTCAGCAAACAGTGGGGAAAACCTTAAAAGGTACAGCTCACGGCTTGTAGTCCCCTCGGGGCATATAACCAGATCACCTTCTTGTAATAGATTCTTGATTCTTGGTGCATCTGTAGCGCGGTCGCGGGTGAGTCTAACGGTTTTGATGGGTGCAATGAATTCACTGAAACGGGACAGTGAGTAAACAACTGTTGAAACGCGGCGGCCAAGGGCGATGGATATAGCTACTGGGTCAATCAGGGTCCTATGGGAACAAACATAGAGGACCCCAGGTTGACCTGTTGATTTTCTGGGTGGGGGAGGTGGTGAGCCCTTTACGATGACACGGGCACCAAGTACCCAGAATGCATAGTACATCAATGACATGGGCAGTAACTTCGCGGCCACAATTCTCAAGCAGGCTAAAATGAAGCCAAATGGAATCCACAGAATGATAATTAGCGCCCCTAGTGGTGTTGGCGTCAAAACTAGTCTCCCGTCATGGAAGATGATGGGTTTGGGGAGCTTGTCGGGCGTTATGGCCTTAACATTTGGCTTGGACGGAACCAAGTAGCCCTCCTGCAGTTTTTACGTTAATGTCAGTGCTCTGTTTTCATAGCATATTTTTTTATGTTGTCTTATATCTAATTGTATTTGTAGACGTTCAGTCATTTTCGAGAAAAAATTTAAATTTCCGAGAAAAAAAGTGCAAATAACTTTAGCATGACCTTATCTATCTTCCTTAATTGTACATGTTTTGACTCTATCCATGTAACTTTTTCTTTTAATTTATTAACTTGTAAGGGTATATAATCCAATATTTTCTGTTTATGCTTACCTTGCACAAAGACAGGAAGGGAAAATCTGTTTGCCGGTCCCCAAGTCCAATTTCAGGCTGTACATCTCCAAAGACCTGTTGAAGAGCGTCCGCCTTCTTCTTGCCTACAAGTACTCCGTCACTACTAGCAAACCCAGTTGCTCTGCCTTTATAAGTAGAAATCTCAGTGCCCAAAATCAAATGGGCTCCCAAGAAATCTTTCAGGAATGGTTCCACCATAATCCTAGGATTCGCAGTAAGCACGCAGCGTTTCCCACATGAGGAAAACACGCGCCACGACTCCGGGTGGATGTCCCCGGAATAGAACTTAGGCAGGACGGCGCGTGCTGCAGACTCAATGGTGGACACTCGCGCGCCAGCATATGTGGCAAAGATGAGAACTTTGATACCAGCAGACTCGGACACACAGTAATAGAGAAGGGCTACAAGTGGGGATGCCAACAGCAAGAGAAGGAACCTAAAAGGCCCACCAACCTCGTAGGCGACTAGTGCAAAATAAGGAAAAGAGCTGCGGCCCCTTAGCAAAGTACCATCAAAGTCTGCAACAACTGTGTGGCTTTCTCTGCCGTTTGATTCACATTGGTCAATAGCTGGGAAGTTATTGCCTCTCATATTAACTATATTTGGTTGAAGATCAAGCCCAAAAGCATTTATTATATAGTAGGAAAAAGATAGGTAGACAGGTCAGGAGGGGGATATACAGAGATCAAAAGATTCTATATTTATCTAGGAAGATGGTGGGGCTGTACCCCTCTTTAACCCCTTTTTTTTTTTAATTTACCTAAAAAGGAAGGTCTTGGCTTTTTACACGTCCACATCATATATGTTTTTGGAAATAAAACAAAGTAAAAACTAAAACACGGAAGACCTGTGCGGAGCCATGCTGCCACATCACTCCAGCTCTCCTCCTCTATCCCTCCACCCCGTAACATAAATTAAATAATCAAAAATTTGAAACTTGTTTTTTCTGCTAAGAATTTGAAAAATATGCAACAAACAAGACAAAAATGTACTACAAGCGTCACCAAATTAGGAGCAAAGATGTTATTAAAGTACAATAATTGTGGATTTCAACGTGGAGTCGGATTAAGAAAGTATAAAAAATAACTATAGAATAATTATACAAATAATTTTATATTTTAATAAATGATTAAAAAATTATTTTTTTTAAAACAAAACTCTAAACTTGTTTTATATAATTTTAAATATATTTAATATTATTTTAAATTTTAATTTAAAAAAATTTACTGTCCATAATTATTTTTGTGACTATTTCCTTTATCTCTTAATTTTTTTGCGCGTAAAATTCAAAACGTAACAGTTTTCTTTTTTTCTTTTCACATAAAAAACGTATCAAATTGTTGCACTTGTTTCACAGCTTGTGAGCGTCACATGAGTTGCAACTAACCTGACAAAAATGTGCCGCAAGCGTCACAAGTTATGGAACAAAGATGTTACTAAAGTATAATAATTGTCAAATTCACCACGTGAATAAAGTGCAAGGAAGTCAAAACGTATCCGATTGTTGCAATGTTTCGAAGCTTGTGCACATTCCAGCAAATTTGTTGTGCATTCTTTTAGTACAAAAAATAATTAATTAATTAATAATTATATAATTTAATGATTATTAATTAATTATGTGCATAAAAAATTATTATTATAATTATTTAATGAGAATGACGGCACGTTAATGTCTAAAAATCTAGTTAATTCTACAGTATAGGTAACTTTTCCATTTCAAAATTACTAGGAGTGACAAGTATTTTCTATACAATTGTCAGCATCGCCTCATTGTTGCCCCGAATGATTTGATATTCGATCCTGAAGGCAAGAAATCTTGGCCATGAATTCTCTTGTTGCCAGCTGCCATGGAGTATGTGGCTTCAGTCAATCGACTGTCCGTGCAAGTTAAATTCTTCTTTTTGAATTTTCCTCTTCGGTTAGGTGGGGGAGGATTGTTTGTAGAGCTGCAAATGAGTATATCCTGCAGATTAATGTGTCCATTATACTGCGGGCAAAAAATATGTGTCCATTATACTGTAACTGGCTCTTTGGCAAACAAGTTTTGAATGAGATGTTCTATAATTAAATAACCTTAAAGATTTTTTAATGTGTAAAGAATTGACAACTTCTCAATATATCTTTAACCATATAAGCTTCATTTTAGAGTCCAATTTAAGCATTGCACTTACTTGATTGAATCATAATTAGGATCAGCGTTCCTGGAAACTGAGGGAGGCTTTTGCTAGAGATTTCATTCTAAATTTTTACATAAATGTGACAATTGTTTTTATTACAAGCATATTATCGGGACATTTAATTTCATTGCGGATGATTTAGCAGAACAAAGAACTAGTTAGCAATCTAATATCATTACTAAGTTCTAGCTGTGGTTTTGGTTACCTTCTATTGTGCATTTGACTTGCATTTCTCTTCATCTGTTCTTAAGAATTTTGACCCGACTTATCAAAAAAAAAAACAAAGAAAGAACAGATTTTTGTTATTTTATTATGTATTTATTTTCTAATGAACAGCTTTCTCTGTTTTGCCACCCTGTTTATGGCATCAAATATTCATATTTTTTATGAATTCTTTTCCTTAGATAAGTATTAGTTTGTGATCCCGGCTCGATATTTAGAAATAATTCGCAGTATATTAAACCTGTATTTTCAGTACTTATCAGCGCCTCCCGTGACGGGACTGGGACTTAAGAGATGAGGCATGTATTATGCGAAGGAAGTACTCTTGCACGGATTTCTTGGCCAAGTTAGGGGTTGATTGCTTGGATGGGGAGGTTTTCTTCACTCATCCTCCTGTGTGGTTGAGATTGCTTCTTGATAGAGACAGCCAAAGTGCTACTTTCATTCGTAATTAGATTGTAATTTAATCTTGTGTCTATTTTTTTTATCATAGTTCTTTTGCACCACAAAAAGAAAAATAATTGAATCAACGCAACTATACAGCAAGAACTCGGGTTGAACTGTGTTTTGTGTCGCGGCCTAATAATTTAGTTGAATGTTGAAAATATATATAGGGTACTAATTTGTAAATCTGCTGTGTTCAGATTTATAAGTATGGACCAACATAGCTGTTGTTGATGCAGCTCGTAGCCCCTTGACTTATATCACACTCTTACCAAATTAAAGTGAAATAAATTTCATTTGCCAAAAGCTTACGTGAATAAAACATAATAATTTACAAGAATTGGAGGCAAATTTTTTAATACAATCCGAGCTGCGGGGAATACGTCTCTAACGAATATATGTATAGCTGTGGAATCGGACTGCCTTGCAGTTATCAAAGCTATCCAGAAGTCCCGGCAAGCATGTAACATAGCTGATCATGTGGTTGGAGACATCCAAACTCTATATAAGTCTTCAATTAAATGGGGGCTGACTGCCTGCCTAGAGCAGATGGTCTGTGGCCTATGTGCCAAGAAGCAAAGAATGTAAGCTCTCCCATAGAAGAAAGGTGCTTTACAGCAATGGGTTGTCTCCCGTTTGACTCAAATGGTATAGGGTATGGTTTCCTTCTCAAATGGCCGCTCTTTAAAGGAATGTCAATGGTTAAGCCAAAGGAAAACCAAACCCAAGCAGTATTGGAAGTGTTTATAAGGATTCAGATTAGTATTTCTTTTGCATTTTCTCATGATCTGTTGGTATCATCAATTCGTTCCATGCTGAAATATTGACCATTTAAAAGGCAATCGAGTTGAGGTGACAAATATTGCTTATTGGATTGAATCAAAAGAGTCAAACTATAATGACTGGAGATTTATAGTGACAAGATCAAGTTATTTTACATCATTTTCTACTTTTTTGGTATGATTTGATTGTTTCCAGCAAGAATGACCCTCACTTGAAGAAGATCCAGATATTTCAGTGCTTCATTATGCTTCTCCAACGGTAATTGTACTATTCTTGTTATGGTGTGATTTGCACATATAATCAATCATTCGGCCTGGCCCAATTGGCTGGTGGAATTGTGGTCGCTTTAGTCCTATAAGTGCTGGTAATGTCCCTTCACTCACTAATGAATTGCTAACTGCCTTCCATTGTCGATCAAAAAAAATTGCTAACAGCCTAACACACTAAAAAATTACCTGATAAAATTAATATTATTATTATTTTTTTGAAACTGTCTAGTATTCAGTTTAATGGGCTGACTAATCTGAACCGACCCGAGCAGGAACTCAAAGGATGACAAAGGTCTCCCAGCAAATATTTAACGCAACTATATTTTCAGAAACTCGAACTCGAGACCTCTAGTTAAGCGGTGACAGACTTCTACCATCCGCACTAGCAGTTGCTGGTGCTAAAATTAATACTATGGCAAGCATGACCGTGACACAAAAAGCTATGAAATGCTCTAATTTCCTCTATCAAGTCAAATATTCGATTTACAAATTTGGAAGGAGATGAGCAAAATGATACGTATAACAATTAAAACCACCGAATAAGGAGACCCTCTTCTCTTTATGAAATCCCAACATCATTGAATGATGTGCCCCAGGGACGAGTAATATCACTCATGTTTGTGGGTCAGATTTAGCAATTTGACACAGAATTTTACATCAAAATCACTTATGAGGTTTCTCTAAATGTCAATTTGTAACCAAATTATAAACCTCGCCAAACTGCCTAAATTGACATAAGTTAGGGTCCCTTTATTTGGTGAAAAAAATAGAATTCTAGAATATTTTTTAGTGAGAACAATAGAATTTTGAAACATCATTTTTTATTTTGGGGTTTGACCGTGCTACTGAAATATTTATTTCTTTGGTGAAATTTATAAAATAAAATACTGAAAATTTGAATTTTATCAAAATTTTCTATTCTTCTTTTTTTCTCTCTCCCCATCATTTTCACTCTTTCTCTCTCATAATTCTCTCACTCTAAGTATCTATTTATCGCATAATGCCCCTCTCTCTCTCTATCTCTCTCTCTCCCCCCCTCATAACTCTATGTCTCTCCACTTTCTCTCTTTGTCAACTCTCTCACTTCACTCTTTCTCTCTCATAAGTCTCTCTCTATCATGTAACGCTCTCTCTCTCCCCCCATAACTCTGTCTCGATTAATTCTCTCTCTCTCTCATTGTGCTCTTTTGTTAACTCTCTCTTTCTCCACTCTCTCTCTCTATGTTAACTCTCTCTCTCTCTCTCTCTCTCTCTCTCTCCCCTCTCTCTTTGTGTTAACCTTCTTTCTCATCACACTCTGTTTCTCTACTTTTTCTCTTTGATAACTCTCTCTCTTCACCCTCCACCCCTCTCTCCACTCTCTCTCTCCCCACTTTCTCTCTCTCTGTTAACTCTCTGTCTTCACACACTCTCTCTGTTAACTTTTTCTCTCCTCTTCACTCTCTCTGTTAGCTTTCTCTCTTGTCTTCACACACACTATCTCTCTCTTCTTCTCATCTCTGTCATGTCTGTTCTTCGTTTTTTTTTTTTTTTTTTAATATCATGCATTAGTTTCGAAAAATGTCATTTGCTTGTTTTGAGTGTAAGACGTTTTTCGGAAAAATAGATATGGGTTCCTTTGACCGGGAGTTGATTTTCCGTTGACCAATTAAAATTCCGGTCCCAAGCACTATAAAATGGAACAATAATTTCCGGAAAGTGATTTTCACCTCAAACAAGCATACCCTTAGTTGTGGAGTAGTTGCGGGCTATTTGAGGGAGTTTAGGCTTTATTTTATTTCAAAGAAAATGCTACAACATACGTTACATGCAGAAAATAACATGACATGTATACATGAATCAAACGAAAATCTGACCTGTAAAATACAAGAATGATGGTGTAATAGGTACAATTTGCAAATTATAAAATTTATAGAACAATAAAGGGAGGCAACATTGAGTAAACGTCAGATCATAGTTCAGATAAATAAACAAAGATTTTAAAAGAGGCAGCAAATAGCACGACTTCGTGGGACTGATCGCTTTCGCTTATGATCACTCTCACTACAGGAGTAGTATGTCTTGGATGTCTCCAACCTGACCTGTGTATGAGATTTACAAAGTTACTAATTTTGACACTAATATGCGTTCTCTCTGTTTTTTTTTTTTCTCCATTTATTTTGATGAAACTGTGCAGTCTAATTCTCACAATGTCTACTGAATTGTAAAAAGAGTAATTTATTATTTTTTTGGAGTTAAAAATTGACATCAATAAGTTACATCATTTCTCAATTAGAAAAAATTCCTTTACGTCTGCCGCCAAACCATCCATGGCAATTTTTGAAAACCAAAAATCATCAATTTTTTTTGTTTCCAGTTCAGTTTCGGCAGGTGCGAATTTCTTGCAGATTCGATTGAACATTTTTTACGAGGTATGGCGGTTTTTCTAATATTCGCTTTATGCACATAAATAGAAGGCATGGCAACACGGGGGTGGGATTTGGGGAATTGGGAAGTCTCAATTGTAAGTATTATATTTGTTTCTACAGAGAAAACACAATTTGCCATAAGATTATTGATCATAGAAAAAAGCAGGCGTAGCATGTGAGGCCGAGCGAAAAAAAAATTTTTTAAAAAGATTTCAAAATTTTCTGCCAAAACTCTCTTGATTTTTCAATGAGAATGATATGATTTTACAATGCAAATGATGGTATTTTGCAACGAGATTGGCAAAAAAAATATTCTTAGGCTCATTGTAATTTGTGTCCATATCAGTTATAAACTGTACGGTCCTTACTGCAGATTAGGTGTGTTTGTACAAATAAAAAGTCAAAATTTCTCCAGAAAAATAATAATTTTTTATTATTATTTCGCTTCCTGTAGGAAATGTATTAGAACTCTTTAAAGTGTTTGATTTATTGCACCAAAAAATAAAGTGTTTGTTTTACTCTTGTGCGGAGGCAAGCTTGTTCTTCATAGTTTGGTAGTGGAAGAAATGCAACAAACGACTTCAACCAGTGGTTACTTAACCACAATCCCATCATTCCCAGCAAGTGCCTGGTACTTATTTTTCCTAGTTAAGGTAGTGCACTCGTAGGAAAGAGTAGAAGCAATCAGCCTCTGCACATAATTGGCCACTTCACGGCTAGACTTCCCAGAACTGCATGTTAAATCCATAGGCAACTTTTTCAAAAAAGTTACTTCGTATACAGGACTTGGATTCATTAAGAAGTAAATTGGATCCATTGCCTTCCACCCTCTAGCTGTGGTTCCATGAAACATGCTTGTGCGGATGGCCACGGCCACGGGCACAATCTGATCAGTTAGCTCAGCAAATAGAGGGGAGAACCTTAAAAGGAATGGCTCACGGCACGTAGTCCCCTCGGGACATATAACCAGATCGCCTTCTTGTAATAGATTCTTGATTCTTGATGCATCGATAGCGCGGTCGCGGGTGAGTCTAACGGTTTTGATGGGTGCGATGTATTCAGTGAAGCGGGACACTGAGTAAACCACGGTTGCGACACGGCGGCCGAGGGCGATGGATACGACTGGCGGGTCAGCCAGGGTTCTATGGGAACAAACATAGAGGAACCCAGGTTGACCTGTTGATTTTTTGGGTGGCGGAGGCGGTGAGCCGTTTATGATGATACGGACACCAAGTGCCCGGTATGCATAGTAGACCAATGACATGGGCAGTAACATCCCGGTTACAATTCTCAAGCAGGCTAACATGAAGCCAACTGGAATCCACATAATGATAAGTAGCGCCCCTAGCGGTGTTGGCTTCATAACTAGTCTTCCATCGTGGAAGATGATGGGTTTGGGGAGCTTGTCCCGTGTTACCGCCTTAACATTTGGCTTGGACGGAACCAAGTAGCCCTCCTGCAGCTTTTATATTACTGTCAGTGATCTGTGTTCATAGCATATAGTTCCATATTCAATCGGATTTGTTTTGCATTTAACAGAAAAAAAAAACTTTAATTTTCAAAAAATAAAAGAAATTTCTATTTTCACTCTTTTTTTTAAATGAGTGTAACTTATTCATAATCTTATATTATACAATAAATGAAGTCTATTTAAATAAAAAAATTAAAAATTATATTTAAATAATATTAAATTATAAATTAATTTTACTCATTAAAAAGAATAAAATTAACAAATACTTTTAACTCCGTCAACGTCACTTTCTCCTTCTCATATTTAATTTATTAGACCTGAGGCACATGCGGTCATTCTGCATTTTTTTTTTTCTTAATTCATATCTTTTACACATTAAATTTAAATTTATTAGATAATAATTTTAACTAATATACACATGATCATATCACACATCAACCATAATCTTTATAACCTTTAAATCTGATGCACATCGATAACAACTATATACACATAACACATTTTCTTTTTCAAAAAAAATTAAAAAATAGTTAAGACTCACCACCCACCATCACACTCTCTCTCCTCTTTCTTTCTCTCCCCCATTCCCGTCCATATCCCGTCCTGCTAACATTTCCGTTCCGTTTAATATATTAACTTCTCCTTGTTCTTTATCTGCCCTCGAACACTTGACTTCAGCAAATGTAAATTTCTAGCCACTATAACAACTGGATGAGTGGTTAATTTATTAATATATTAATTTGTGAGATATATAATAAAATATTTAGTTCAAAACACCATCGGTTCTAGTGTTTTTATTATTATTCTAAATATAATAATATTGATAATTTCTTTCTTTAATAAAATAAATAATATTTGTACATATTATTAATTTTCTTATAAAAATTATTAATATTATTTCATTTAAAATATTAATCAAGATAAAACAAAATTAGGACACAAATATTTTCTTATTAACTTATGTTTACCTTGCACAAAGACAAGAAGGGAAAATCAGTTTGCCGGTCTCCAAGTCCAATTACAGGCTGTGTCTCTCCAAAAGCTTGTCGAAGAGCGTCCGCCTTGTTCTTGCCTGCAAGTACTCCGTCCCCACTAACAAACCAGTTGCTCTACCTTTATAAGTATAAATCTCAGTACCCAAAACCAAATCGGCTCCCAGGAAATCTTTCAGGAATGGTTCGACCATAATCCTAGGATTCGCGGTAATAACGCAACGTTTCCCACACGAGGAAAACACGCGCCACGACTCCCGGTGGATGTCTTCGGAATAGAACTTGGGCAGGACCGCGCGCGCTGAGGACTCAATGGTGGACACTTTAGCCCCAGCAAATGTGGCAAAGATGAGAATTTTGATGCCGGCAGACTCGGACACATAGTAATAGAGAAATGCTGCAACTGGGGATGCCAACAGCAATAAAAGGAGCCTAAAAGGCCCACCAATCTCATAGGCAACCAAAGCAAAATGAGGAAAAGAGCTGCGGCCCCTTATCAAGGTTCCATAAAATTCAGCAACAACTGTGTGGCTTTCTGTGCCGATTGACTCACATTGGTCAATAGTTGGGAAGCTATTGTCTCTCATCTTAACCGTATTTGCTTCAAAACCGAGCCCAAAAGGCTTTGTTTAGTTTTGAAGCGAGTGACATTGATTTTCGTTACCTTATATATATATATATATATACACAAATTTTCAAATTTCAGTGTCGAAAACAGAAAATAAAATGACAACACAAGGTTTTTCCAACAAAGGTTTGGTAAATTCTCTTTATCTGGTTTGGTTCCAGAATAAATAAAAGCTTTTTGCTGTTAAAAAAACAAAAAAAAAAAAAAAGTTTGGCTAATTCTCATAGTTTTTACCGAGGTTTGGGATAGGCTGCTGACAGGTAGATCCAAATCGGGCGCTGGTTTAGGGACAAAGGAATTTTGTCCGAGAGAGTGTAATGATAATAACAAGTTTATAATTTTTTATAACAGTTATATTTTATGTAATAAAAAATTAAATTAATAAAATTTTGTTATTTAAAATTAAAATTTATTACTTAAAAGTGTTTATTTGTAATATTGTAGACATTTTTAAAATCGAAAAACACTCAGGGTGCCCAACTTTTTTTCTTTCGAATCTTATATCCTTGTGACAATCGCCTAATTCTTGTCGGGAATGTTTTGGGCATCGATCCTGCGGTCCTACGGACAAGAAAAATTGACCGGATTCTAGCAAGCTGCCATGCTGCTTTAGTCAATTGATTGTCCATTAAAGTTCTAGATTCTTCTTTTTAAACTTTCTTCTCTTCACTAGGTGCGGAGGGGATTGTATTTAAAGTAACACTATATGATCTTAAATAAATATAATTAATAAGTAATATTAAATAGCAACACAATTTTATTAGATTTTTTTATCTATGTAATTAATTATTAAATAATTTATATTATTTTATTTGTATTTTGAAATTAATTCAGTAAAGCCGCCGAAATTTTGCCCATATACATCTGCCAATGAGTATATCCTGCAAATTAATGAGTTTTCATTAACAAATGAAACCTTTTTTTTTTGTCATTAAGCGATTGTTGATCTGGCCTGTTGGTAGCATTTTGGCCTCTCGCTGGGCCTTGGGCTCGATTCGAGGATGGTCATTTTGCATTTATTAATTTTTGTTGAAAATCATACCAAATCAAATCCCTAATTTTTAGGAATTAGTAAGGAAAGTCCAGCCATTGATAGTTGTATATTCTTATTTTATTTTCCTTTAATTTTCTCTTGTATTATAGGGCATAGATTAGGGCAGTAGGTTATGTTTCATGTATATATGTAATCGCTACAGTTGAATAGTAATCAGAAGAGAAATTCTTTTCTCCAAAAGACCTAATTTCATGGTATCAAAGCCACAACAACTAGTTGTTCAATTTTTATGGCAAGATCTATAGTTCTGCCGTGTTTTTTTTTTTTTTCCCTTTAGTTTCAACACCAGCAAATTGTGTGCTGCCACCATGTCAGGGGAGCCGAAGTCTGGTGCTTTTTCTGGGGTATCTTCATCATCAACTATCATTGGTTCTTCAAGTTCCACCCCCATTGATTCTTCAACTGTTCCTGTCATTCATAAATCCACATCCTCGTCTCCTATTGGTTCTATATTCTCTCACCCTTCTGTTGTCTCTAGCCTTGATTCCCCCTCTCTACAGATCACCCAACATAAATTGAATGGAACCAATTTTCGTGAGTGGTTTCAATCAGTTCTTTTGGTGATGAAAGGCAAGGGCAAAGTTGGATATCTCACTGGTTCAAATCTAATGCCACCATCAGATTCCGCCTCTTTCAACACTTGGGAAGCAGAAGACTCCATTGTTATGGCTTGGTTAATCAATTCCATGGAACCAAAGATTGGTAGAACCTATTTATTCTACAAAACTGCCAAGGAAATTTGGGAGGCAGTACAAGAAATCTATTCAGACTTCGAAAACACTACTCAGTGCTTTGAGATCCGTTCAGCCCTACGCAATACCAGGCAAGGAAGCTTAACCGTTACTGAATATTATAATGTTCTAACTAAACTTTGGCAGAAGATGGATCTATTTTATGATGCCAATTGGCATTGTCCAGAAGATGGGATTAAATATACTCGTATGTTGGACAAGGAACGTGTGTTTGATTTTCTTTAGGGTCTTAACAAGGATCTTGATGAAGTGCGTGGGCGGTTGCTTGGTGCCAAACCTCTTCCCACCATTAGGGAAGCATTTGCAGAGGTTCGACGTGAGGAAAGTCGCAAAAGAGTGATGATGAATTCCTCAGTTAGTTCTGTTTCTGATCTAGTCACCCAAGGATCAGCTTTAGCTGCTAATTGTGGTGGATTCTTTTTTGACTCTAAAGGTTAACGAACTAAAGACAAAGTGTGGTGTGACCACTGCAACAAGCCTTACCACACAAAAAGAAGCTTGTTGGAAAATTCATGGAATACCACCAAACTGAAAGCCTCGAAGTCAGCGTGAAAGTAACTGATCAGCTCATGTTGCAAAAAAGTCAAATGATGCTGACAAAACTAATAATTTGCATCTTTCTGCCGAGCAATTTGAAGTCTTACAACAAATTTTAAATCAAAATAAGATTTCCAAGATTCCTGAGCCTCTTACCCCTCACACTCCTACTGCTTCTATTGTCCAACGAGGTAACACCCAATATTCCCTCTTATCTCATAAAGTTTTCGAGAATTCATGGATTATTGATACGGGAGCATCCAACCGTATGACTGGTTCTTCGATTCCATTCTCAACATATGAAACTCTTAAGGATGGAATAAAAATTTCAGTTGCTGATGGGACTCTCTCTAGTGCAGTTGGTCAAGGCACTATGATACTTCCAGATTTGACATTGAAATCAGTTTTACATATTCCCAATTTTCAGTGTAAACTCTTGTCTGTAAGCAAGTTGACTAAAGATCAAAATTGTGTTGTGACATGTTTTCCTTCTCATTGTGAATTTCAAGACCTATCTTCGGGGAGGATGATTGGCAGTGCTGAGGAGCGGAATGGCTTATACTATCTTTTAGGTGCTAGTTTTCCTCCTAAATCATCATGTCCTAAGAAATTTTCCTTATCTGTGGTTTCTAATTTTGATGTAATGTTATGGCATCAACGGCTTGGGCATCCTAGTTCTACCTACTTAAAGGCTTTGTATCCACATTTGCTAAGCAATAAAGATGTCAATTCCTTTTATTGTGATCCTTGCATCTATGCCAAGAACACCAGAAACAGTTATCCTTCTCAATCCTACAAACCTACAAAACCATTTCATTTAGTTCATAGTGATATTTGGGGTCCTGTTCGGATTCCAAGTCTCACTGGAACAAGATGGTTCATCACGTTTATTGATGATCATACTCGGGTTTGTTGGGTATTTCTTATAAAAGAAAAATCTGAGGCAGGTGAAATTTTTAAACAATTCCATAAATTTGTTCAAAATGTTTTTCAATCCTCTATCCATATTCTTCGTACAGATAATGGCTGTGAATATTTTTCCAATGAGTTCACCCAATACCTTATCAACCATGGTGTTTTTCATCAGAGTTCATATGCTTATTCCCCCCAACAAAATGAGATTGCTGAACGGAAAAATCGACATCTTCTTGAAGTTGCCCGGTCTATGACGTTTGCTAGTAATGTTCCCAATTCTTTTTGGGGAGAAGCCATTCTTACAGCATCCTATCTCATCAATCGTTTACCATCTAAGAGCTTACAATTTCATACCCCTTTGAGTATTTTACTTAAAACATTTCCTCATATTCGTCTTTTGTAATCCCTTCAACCCAGAGTCTTTGGTTGCACAGTTTTTGTTCACAATCATGACCTTACTAGAGGTAAGCTTGACTCCAAAGCTCTTAAATGTGTGTTTGTTGGTTACTCTCCCACACAAAAAAGGGTACAAATGCTACTGCCCGTCTTCTAAACGATTCTTTGTATCTTGTGATGTTTCATTCCTTGAACATCAACCATTCTATACCAATGTCTCTCTTCAGGGGGAGGGGAATTTTGATGAAGAAAGACATTGGGATTCATCGATATCTCTTCCAATTTCACTCCCTTTGTCACAAAGTAACCCTGGTACTGAATTGTCCCAAGATACTCATCCAAGGAAAAAAAATCAAGGGGGAGAACTTGCACCAAAGGAAGTGTTGGTTTATTCTAGAAGGCCAAAAACTACTCAGCAAGGTCAATTATCCAATCCGGAGCCAAGTCCCGAAGGCACAAGTGAAGACGTTGCACAAATAAATGATCTAGATGTTCCTATTGCACTCAGAAAAGGGGTAAGATCTTGTACTCAACATTCCATTGCTAGTCATTTGACCTATTCAAAGTTGTATCCTCAGTATAGGGCATTCACTACAAAGTTAGACAGCATAGAGACACCTAAGGATATCCATAGTGCTTTGAAAGATCCAAATTGGAAAACTGCTATGTTAGAAGAGATTAAGGCATTAACAGAAAATAACACATGGGAAATTGTTAAACTACCTAAAGAAAAAAGGGTTGTAGGGTGCAAATGGGTGTTCACAATAAAAAACAAGTCAGATGGGACCATAGAAAGGCACAAAGCTAGATTGGTGGCCCAAGGATTCACCCAAACCTTTGGCATAGATTATGAGGAGACCTTTGCCCCAGTTCCAAAGTTGAATTCCATTAAAGTGTTATTATCTCTAGCTGCCAATCTGGATTGGGAATTGCACCAAATAGACATAAAAAAAATGCCTTTTTGAATGGGGAGTTAGAAGAAGAAATTTACATGAAGATTCCACCCGGATTTGAGAGTAAAAAAGAAATAGGGAAGGTATGTAAACTGAAAAGGTCCCTATATGGATTAAAGTAGTCTCCAAGAGCATGGTTCAAAAGATTCAGCACAGCCTCGAAGGAGTTTGGATGCACCCAAGGACAAGCACAACATACTTTGTTCTCCAAGCATACAAATGAAGGAAAAAAATCAATTTTGATTGTTTATGTAGATGACATAATTGTAACAGGTGATGTTGTTCAGGAGATTGAAGAACTCAAGAAGCGTCTAAAGGCAAAATTTGAAGTTAAAGACCTAGGGACACTTCGATATTTCCTGGGTATGGAAGTGGCAAGGAGTAGACAGGGCATTTTTATCTCTCAACGAAAATATACTCTAGATCTTTTGAATGAGACTGGAAAACTTGGTTGCAAGCCAGCTGGAACTCCACTAGAAAACAATTGGAAAACCAAAGAAGCAGAAATTGGTGATTCAGTGGATAAAGGGAGATATCAAAGACTAGTAAGGAAACTCATTTACTTATCCCTTACAAGGCCTGATATTGCATTTGCTGTAAGTGTGGTAAGCCAATTTATGCATTCTCCTACTCAAAAACATTTAAATGTTGTGAACTAAATTCTTAGGTATCTAAAAAGTACACCAGGCAAGGGGCTGATGTTTCGAAAAAAATGAGCAAAGAGGGATTGAAGGCTTTGTAGATGCTGATTGGGCTGGTTCAATAGAAGATAGAAGATCCACCACAGGCTATTGTACTAAAGTGTGGGGTAATTTAGTCACATGGAGAAGCAAGAAGCAATCAGTTGTATCTCGGAGTAGTGTTGAAGCAGAATTCAGAGCTATTGCCCAAGGCATTTGTGAGTTACAATGGTTAAAGAGACTAATGAGTGACCTCAGAATCTCTTGGTCTAGTCTTATGAAACTTTATAGTGATAGCAAATCTGCAATTAGCATAGCTTACAATCCAGTTCACCATGATCGAACCAAACATGTAGAGATTGATCGACACTTTATTAAAGAGAAGATTGAAGGTGGACTGATTAATCTATCTTATGTTCCAACCAAGTTCCAAGAAGCAGACATTCTTACTAAGGCTATGCCTAAACCGGAATTTGAGTCATTGGTAAACAAACTGGGAATGATAGATATCTATTCTCCAGTTTGAGGGGGAGTGTTGAAAATCATACCAAATCAAATCCCTAATTCCTAGGAATTAGTAAGGAAAGTCCAGCTATTGATAGTTGTATATTCTGATTTTATTTTCCCTTAATTTTCTCCTGTATTATAGGGCATAGATTAGGGCAGTAGGTTATGTTTCATGTATATATGTAATCGCTACAGTTGAATAGTAATCAGAAGAGAAATTCTTTTCTCCAAAAGACCTAATTTCAGTTTTGTTTTGGATTTTTTTTCACTTATAAAATTTGTCTCTTTTAAAAATTGTATTAAATTTATTATTAAGAAATTTATCGAGTCATAAGTTATAAAATAAATAATATTTTTATCCCTATAATTTTTGTATCTCTTTCATATCATTAAAACTTCAAACTTAAAGAAGTCTTGCTTCTCAACTATTCGAGTGTCTTTGGAAAAAAAATGCAATTGGCTCCTTAGGTTAACACTTTTGTTTTGAACAGTAAAAAAGATCTATTATAAGTTTAGTAGTTATCATATCTGTAGATCGAAACTGAAGTAACCCTTATTTATTTGAATTTCGTTCAACCAACCCCATGAGATAGACTCACCACCCAAACATTATTGGATCTAAGAGGCTTTCCTCACGTCCAAACTACAATGTTAATGGGTTTTAAAGTGGCAACCGTGCTCTTGCACAGTTTCAAGTAATTGAGGCGGGTGAATTTTTCAGCGCGAAGACTTAAACCTAAGTCGTGGCGGGAGAAACTACGCCAAATAACTACTAGATTGTTACGTCGGATGGTACATTTTCTTTTTTTTTCCTGATGCTAATATGCAAGAATTACAAGGTCATAAGAATTAAGCCCAAAAGCCACCTAACAACCCACGCATGTCAGCTCGCAGAAGACCACCTATTCTAGCAGGTGGTGAATGCCAGATCTTTAGATGAGCACGGTCATGAGTATCGCTAAGCCATGAAATCTGCATAGGAGTTTTCTTTCCTTAAAGTGTGTTGGAGCATACAACTCCAAGACAATCCACAGAAACCACAAAAACCAAAAAAAACTACGTAGCCAGTGCCCACAGTAATCTCCTGCTATCCCACCGAACTCAGCAAATCCAGAAGCACATTTTTAAATTTCATAGTTGTATAGATAACCTTATATCAATATTAATGGTTTTTGCAGTTTTCTTCTTCTTTTTTTTTTTTTTTGGATTACAATAAAATTAATCCTAAATATTTACAAATTTTTATAGTTTAGTTCTAAACTTTTTTATTTTTTTATTTCAGCCCTAAACCTTCAATATCGTGACAATTGAATCCTAAACCAAACAAGCTGACCGTCCTCTCCTCACGAAGTGCCATTGCCTTGGATGGTGCCCCCAAGAGACAAGAAAAGGTTTTTTTTTTTTTTCTTTACGGGAACAAAAGTTTTTTTTTTGTTTTCAACGGGAACAAGGAGGACAAGACCCAAAACTAAGAAACTACAACTCTAAGAAGGTAGACACCAATAACATCTTCAAATAAAATACTCTAATATCAGTGCGACATTGCGTGATACATATTAAATGTTAATGTATCTACTCACTTATAAGTTTGTTGAGTTGAAAGCATAAACGGTAAACAAATTCACTTTATAAAGATTTTGTTACTGTATCAAGAAACTATTTGATCTCAAAACTTAAATTGTTGCATATTACATGTTAAACTGAAAATGCATGATGACATATCTAGTAAATTAAGTCTTCAATTTTATTCTTTATATTTTTAAATCTAATCTTCAATTTAAATGTTCAAATTTATGTCCTTTCTTTTTGTACTGTATATTCTTCCTTGAACATAGCGATGCTTGCATGTAACTGTTTTTGTTTCCCTTGAATATATGATGCTTACGATTAACTATTTTTACAATTTTTCTTATCACAATAATAGCCCCTTTACTTGAAGTCATAAAATTATTTTTAATAATTTGGGCTGATATAATATAATCACAAGTACCATATATAATTCCTTTTCTTTTCTAATGCAATCTACCTAATTTAATTTATATTTGAAACCCACCAACAATTTTTTTTTTTTGGTTATAAAAAATGAGAAAGTATGAGTAGTACCTTACCTAATAACTTTGTCTTAAAGGCATTCATGTGAAAAAAAAAAAAAAATTTGATGTGTTGACCAGTAACCACGGAATAGAATGTGGTATGCATCCCATGGTCAACCATCTTCTTCGAACGAGGTCTTTGATTTTCTTTTCTTTTCTTTTATTAACCACACAATTGGACGCTTTTTAGAGCAAAGAATAGGTTCCCTTTACCTCTTTCTGGTCTAGATTTATCATAGCAGTTCAAACCAGCATTAGCTATCATTTTTGGGCCACCTTTTTCATTTTGCAAAGCTTGTCTCTTGGATTTCTTATCCCATCTTGATTGCTGTTGCCACTATTTCTAAATTTGCAGATGCATCGAATTGAAATAATTGAATTAAGTTCTATAGTAAAATTGATTCTAAGGAAGATGATGATAATTAAGTTTCATCTAAGTGCGGTGTTGATTAGGAAGTGGTGGTGGTATCAAAATATAAAGTACGTTCATCTTTCTAGAGCTTATCAGGTAGGGACAGGAAAAGGAATCCTTTTACAAATGGAAAGGGTTCTCTCTCGGTGGGTATAGTGCTCTAAAGGAAAGAACCCTATTCCTGTATCTTTATTTTTAATACTGTCAATCCTTTTGTGCAAAAAAAGGTCCACTTTGCTAGCTGGATCACAAATCTGCTATCCTTAACGATCCCCCTTCTAAGATCAGTTGCTTGTAATTTCAAATTCAGGCTGCCAAAATGCTGCATAATCATTAAAGCTTTTATTTTGTTTTCATACACAAAAGCAAGAAAGAAAAAGAAGGAAAAAAAAAGATAAGATAACAAAATATGACAACTATTGTCTACTGCACATTTCTTCCATCTGAAGATACTTCAAAGCAATTTATTCCGCTTTTATGGAGGGAACTGCAGTCTTTCAAGCTTTCTCGGGTACAGAAATCAATGATGATTAATTTAATTTGGAGATGATGCATTCAAAATCTACAGGGTCCAAACAATGAAGCTAGCCAAGAAATAGATCAACCAGGTACCTGCAACAATGTCAAAGTCATATGACTCTTTGATCATAGGACACAAAAAAAAAAAAAAAAACTAAATACACGAGACTCTCATATTCGTGAGTTTGGAAAGTGTCAATATATACAGCTTTTTCTTTTTCCTTTTACCTTTATTTTTCATGCAAAGAAATAATTTTTAAAATTCGAATCTATAGACATTAAATCGCAATAGAGTAACATTTCCCTTATTCTTTGATCACCGAGAGTCGAAAAATAAGAACTCAAAATATAACTACAAATACGTACCAGTACTCTCCCAAGGCAGAAACCTTGAACCATGATTGAATGAGGCTCCAAAATAACAATCCGACGTCGTGTTCAAGCCATTGGGACAGTTGCAAACAAAAGAACTGTAAACTCCGCCATATCCGCAGACCCCACCACTATTCTCGCAAGTAGCGCATGATTTTGGATAGTCATTATACACATTGAACTTATACTTAAGTGCTATCCCATATTTCCAATTTTCTGGGTCAGATTCCTGGCCATTGAAGCTGTAAAACCCAGAATATGAAGTGCATTTCAGCTTCTGCAAATCCATTTCAAATGATGGTCCAAGATCCACAGGTGCATAAACACAACAAGTAGAAATTGGTAGACTGAGCATACTGATTGCTCTGCAAGTGTACAAGAAACTGCAAATGGGGGCACCTGCTTGATCGCATTGAGGGACTAATTTGGTGCTGTTATCCCCACTATAGCCGTCAGTTTCGAAGATGGGTGAGTTGCTGATCGAGCAGTCGAGTAAAGTAAAGATAGTATTGTCCTGAAAAGAGAAAGGAGCATCCCAATCCAGGCCAAAGCCTTTGCTCGATTGCGTGCAAGAACATGTTGACATCGAAGGATCAGAAATGTACATAACTTGATCGGTGTAATCTATATTGGTTACAGGATAGCAGCCCGTGTGTGTTGTTAAAGTGAGCTTCCCTTGGTTGCAAGTCACGTATTGCTGGAATCGCGGATCGCCACAGCCAGGGCCTGTTCCGAATGGATACTTAATTCGAATTCCACCGCAGGAATTCTGGCAGGATTGTGATGAGATTAGAGAAGGCAAAGTTATGATAGTTATTAAAGCGAGAACAGTTCTGCAAAGAAGCTTCATTTTCAGCTTATGGATATTAAAACGAGCAAAAGAAAGAGAAATGGAATTCTGAGGAAGTGGGGTTTGAGACGTGAAGCAATTAGCAATGTGTTGATGGAAAATTATATATATTGTCCAGATAGATAAACAGCATTAAGTTTGAGGGGTTGAAGGTCGGAACTTTCGGGGCATGTGCCTTTTCTTTGGGGGGATTGGGTGTGGAACTTTCGGTGTTGGGTTAGCTTTGTTAGCTTTTGATCTCTCTCTCTGCTTTTCCCTATTATTCGATGCCTTGTTTTCATCACTCTCCTTTGCCTATAGTTTTAAGACTTCGGCCCCCACGCTCAAGAACTTAAAAAATGTAAATCAGGACTTGGTACTGATTCCCGATCTCTTGGTTTGGCTGCCAATAAGAAACAAGATGATACGATGAACTTAAGCCAAAGTGAAAATGCAACCTTGAATTGGGTAACAGGAAGAATATTTCTGTTGTTCTTGATAGCCTCAAAAGAACTTTCATTCTCAAAAAAAAAAAAAAAAACAGATAGTCTTAAAAGAACTTTCACCAGGCATTGCTGTTACTACATGTCTGAAGTGACTTACAACACACACAAGTAAACATTAAGAATCTGAATCTTATTGATCAAAATATTCTTAATGTTTTCATCCAAAATAATCTTATTGATCAAATTACAGAGCACTTGAACACATTTAAAAGGAAATACCAACTTTTAAAGTCTACAAGGTATTGATAAACAAGCATCTTATTATTTCTCATTCTCCAACTATAAAGACTATCATCTCCAAATAACATATATAAAAAAATAAAGAATACCGTCAAGAGAGATTTTTCTTGTAAATTTTGCCACGTAGAACTGGATTTCAAGTCACTAAAGAGGTCATAGAACTCTATGCATTTTTTTCCACTCGTCCCTAGAAGTTTTTTTTTTCTTTTTAATTTTTTTTAGCTCGAATACGTGAAATAAAGAGGATATGTGGGCCTAGTAAATTGTTGATTACAAAGTCCTAATCCCTTTTGTTTTGGTCCAGTCCTAAGCCCCTTTTCAATTATTACATTTATATAACTGTACCTCAATGCCCAGCCGAACAATAAAATGGGGAATTAAGAGTAGAATGAATAAAATGTGGCGGGCGTCCAGTCTAAACGGTGGGAGTCTACCTTCTAGGCTTCTACTACCTCGGGCGGGAATTCAAACTCTTATTTGAGTACACCTCTTTAATGTTCTAAGTGTACTCTCCTTGGCCAATTAAGTTAAGTAGACAAAAAGAAAAAAAAAAAAGGAGTAAAATGAATAGAATTATTGTCAATACTTTTGGAACATAAGAGTGTAATATCACTTGTAATGTATTCCAGAATAAGAGATAACAGTTTTTGTAATGAATGTTGAAATCTAATTTTACTTTTGAAAATAAAACATATTGAAATTTTAACTTGGCAAATAGCATGAGAGTGATGTTAGGAGGATGCCAAAAAGGTAGACGAGGTAACGCGGTTTCGCATTTTTTTTTATTTTTTTTTTGTCTTAATTTATTACATATTAAATTTGAGTCTGTTACATATCAACCATGCAGATTCTTTATCCTTATATATATTGCAAACTAACTTTAACTCTTGTTTACATAAACTTTTTGCAAACAAAAAATTAAAAAATTAGTGTGATCACCCATTATAAGTCCCACCTCTCTCCCTTCTTTCTCTTCCCCTTGTCTGCCCGTTTCCCCTTTCTCTAACCATCCAACATTTTCCACAGCATAAATACCATTTTGATATTATAATCTAAATAATTTTTTATGAAATACGTTAATGATTAGAGTTTAGACTTTTATTTTGAATGTTTCAAGCTCTAATTAAAAAAAATAATGTGAAATTTATGTAATTACAAAAAGCTACCTCATTCATAATCCAATAAACTTTCTAATAGACAAAAAAATAAAATCTAAATATCATTATGCCTAATTGTAGAACAATATTTAATACCAATATTTAATATTATTATAATACCAATGTCTGTTTAGGGATAGCTGTGGGCGTTTAAGCCTGTTTGGGATGGGTCTCGTTTTGAACCTCTGGTGTGCTTAGTTGTGTGCTTGAGCCGAGTCTTTATAATGGGCTGAGATCTAGACCTCTTGCTAGGACCTTGTACATCTAGTTTCTTTGATGCAACTACCCTTTATGTTCAAATAAAAAATTAGCAATTGAAAAGAGAGAAATTATAAAATTCCAAAGAGAAAACACGCAAATATTCTAGTTGTCCAATAAAACCTGAAAGTCGGAAACCACCAAATATATGTGAGATCTCATATTCGAATCTTAAACTCAATTGATATTGGCGTGTGCATGATATTATTATCCAATTTTCTCAGTTATGTTGAAATTTGCGTTTCCTTTTTTCATTAATCACGCAAAAGAAGTATGTAGTATGTACCATGTAAACGACAGAACCTAAATTCCTAAATGACTGGTCTATTTCAAGACATAAATCCAACAGTGTGGAAACTGTAAATGAATCCGACTACAGATTTGCTATAATCTTGACTTTAGACGTTGTACCTTTGTCCATCCTATTTCAGCCACACAATCTATGTATATATATATTTTTTTCAAAATATTTTCACATGAATCTCAATGACTCTTTGTTAGGACACCATAGAGTAATCCTTAGCAATATAAAATAAACCGGGCATTATGCAATGCAAATGAAGAAATTTTGACCTTCTATGCCTGTTATATTCACCAAGGTTCATGACATACGTATTCATCAAAAAGTATTAATATACCACATCATTTTATGAAAAATTACCAAACAACGTTTTTTTCTGGTTTTATGGAATTTCTAATATTTATAAAATTTAGGCTTAACCATTATCAACAAGAAAAGATTTAACCAAGGATAGAAGTGGCAACAGTCGACCCGACCCGAATCACCCGATATAATCCGACTGAAATCTGACTCGACCTAATTTACTTTGACTAAAAAAGTCAAATCTGTAACTCGAGAACTCAAAACCGAAACAACCCGAAACCGAATAATCCGAAACCCAAATGACCCGAAACCCGAGTAATCCGAAACCCAAAAAACCTGAAACTCAAACAACTCGAAACCTAGGTAACCCGAACTCATATTTCCAACAATTTATACACATAATTATAATGTGTTTCTTACTAATTAATTGTATATTATATTAACTATAAATATTATTATGTGGATTATATCATTTGATATTTTTAAATAATTAAAATTTAAATTATTCACATTTTGATTAATTATTTTAAATATTATGGTAAAACATACAAACATAATTTTTGAATCTGGTAAAAAAATAAAAAATATTACAATGGATTAACCCGAGACCCACTTGAATCAAACCCAAAAACTGAAATAACCTAATCCTAAATAACTTGAAACCCGAAATATCCGAGATCTAATAAATCCAAGACTCGATAAACCTGAAATCCGATAAATCTAAGACCCGAATGATCCGAGACCCGAAATCCGATGAGCTCGAAATTCAATAAACTCGAGACTCGAATAACTCGAAACCCAAATAACCCGACCTGAAACTGATCTGACCCGCCCATTTGTCACCCTAACCAAGGACGCGCATAACTCATGTTGAAGGAGAAGTGTTTCCCCACCAATCAAGTAGAATTCCAACTCCTACCTAGTTCTCATCCTCCTCGCCAAATTTTCTAATATGGGCTTCTCTGCCACTAAGCTAAAGACAAGGAAAAAAAAAAAAAAAAAGAAAACAACGAGAAAAGATTGAGCCGACTGCCTCTCACAAGCTAGGCTTTTTGGACAAGAAACCCAATAGCATGGCCAGAAATGTTGAACCCAAAATATCACCTTTTTTTTCTTTCATTTTTTTTTCCTTATTGAGCATTACGGGAATAAACGTTTAACCGTGGAAATAAGTCCAAAAAGCAATGCCTAAATGAAGCATTGACGATGCATTCTCTCTCTCTTTTTTTTTTTTCCTTTTCTTTTGTCTATAAAATAGATAAGCATGTGTAATCGTTAAAGATGCATCAGGAAAGAAGGATTGCGCCGTTTCCTTATCGTGGTAAGTCATGTTATTTATATTAAATTCCAAAAAAATAAATCTCATAATTTTAATAAATATCACGAATATTATTAAAAGTACATTTAACTTTACTGTTCAGTATAACTTGGGTGTGATTGAATAGTGAGAAATTGAATAGAAACTGAATAAAAAATAGTACAATAATGATAATATTATGATTGATAAAAAGTAATTATTAGGTAGTTATGAAAAAAAAAAAAAAATTTTAAATTTTTTTTTTCTTTTCTTTAAAAAAATTGCAAGAATGGTTGACGAAGCATTCACTACCATAAAAACGTTCACACTAGGAGACTAGGACACCAGTGTCGGATAGGACCCCACCAATTAAGTTGGCAGAGCTAACGATCAATCCAATCCAGAACTTTCCTTTCATCCTCCGTTATTTGTATGCGACGGAATATTCGGTGAACAGCCAAGAAGTAATCGAGCACTGTTACGTTTTCAAGATTGTGTTTGAATTATTGTTTAAGTATAATCAGTCAGATTTAATGTATAATCGATTAAATTATATGTATAATTAAATATAAGAAATAAATTTTTTTTATAATTAATTATACAACTAATTCGATCAATTGTATATTAAATTTAATTAATTACATTTAAATAATATTTCGAACACTTCTTTTTTTTTTTAATGTAATTTTTTCTGAAATTGTCTCGTTGTATGTTGGAATCCCATTACTGTGACTCAGCACGGCCGACGCAGGGCCCGCTGAGGTCACCTCAGAGAGTTTTTTTTTTAAAAAATTTATTATTTAGAAAAAAATTATTTAAAGTGTATTAGGACAAATCAAATGTGCAACTGGTTCCAATACAGTGTGTACGAAGATAAATTAAAGATAATTTGCATTTTCATCGTCCTTTTTTTTTTTTTTTTAACAGACATTTTCATCGTCCTCGTACACGTTCTTATTTTATATCCACATTTTGTTGGTTCTTACGACATCTAGTGATTTTTGTTACTGACAAATGAGCCTGTGTTCTGGATCGTGGATTTTCCGAGCCCAAAGTATCATTTCCACATTTTTTTTCTTTTTTACGGATTTATAGATAAGTAAAATGAACAAATAATTATCCCATCAGATGTAAACTGCATAATCACATTTTATAAAAAAACACGAATTCCAATTATAACTTGAAAAATATTTTCTATATTAGATGAAACAAATCTTCAGTTAATTTTATTTGTCTATAAACCTTTTTCCAATTTTTTTCTATTTTTCACAAACTCGAATCACTCATGTGCCAAACTTGTGTTTACACTTCTATTGTCTATATAATATGTCATCCAGAAACCGAGGGCAAGCAAAAGTTCTCGTGGTATTGAATTTGTGGGTGGTTGAGAGTAGCCATGGCTAAGAATTATGACGTGAAGCTTATAGGTACGTGGCCAAGCCCATTCGTGACGAGGGTAAGGATAGCCCTTAATTTAAAATCCATCGAGTATGAGTTTCTTGAGGAGTCATTTGAGGGCAAAAGCGAGCTTCTTCTTCTTCAATCAAACCCTATTCACAAGAAAATCCCAGTTCTGATTCAGGAAGGCAAACCCATCTGTGAGTCTCTCATAATCGTTGAATACGTTGATGAGGCTTGGTCTTCTGGTCCTTCCCTTCTACCTTCTGATCCTTACGATCGCGCCATTCCACGGTTCTGGGCTGCCTATATTGATGAAAAGGTTCCTCCTTTGATTAAAATGCACATATTTCTTAATCTCTTCTTCTCTAAATTGATTCCATGCCCCAATTTATGGGTGCGCCGTGGATTTTTTTTTTTTTTTTTTTTTGGTGAATGAAATGGAAAGTAGGGGTGCGTTGTGGGTTGGACAATAAGCGAGCTCAAAAGTACTAGCAATAAGTTAAATATGCTTGTTTGTTATTTATTTGGAAAAAACATATTGAATATTTATACTTGACAACGTATCTGTATTATTAGAAAATTTTTAATTTCACTCTTCAACTGAATTATTAAGTTGGTATTACAACAAAGCAGACTGGCATTACATTTGAGTTTGGCAGTTTGCAATTAATTAGCCTGCTAGATTTATTATTGTTAATAGAAGTTTAAAATAATTCACAAAAAATATTCTTATAAATGCATTGGAAAACTAACTAACTTTTTAACTTATTTAGATTGTTGACGTTGAAATTAAGAGCTGAACGTTGTTTATTGTGTTGCTATCTTTTTTGCATCATAAACTTCATCCGGAGATACATAGGTGTATCTTTTCATAATTTTCGTTACTGCTAATCGCTAATGAGTATATTTATTGTCCTGCCCTGCATTAAAATATACATGTGTAAATTGTTATCAATCCAAATTAGAGTATGATATCACTCAAAATGATGATTTAGTGGTAATTAGGCGTACTTTCACGTTAGGAGTCTTGAGTTTGAGTTTCTGCCTCTGCTCCCCTCCTCGGCTAACCCATGCAGAGGACTGTTTCATATGTAAGCAGTGATGCGCAGCATGGGTAAAAGGTTCGTTCACTTAGACCCCAGTAACGGAGTCACGCTCGATTTTATTGGTATTCGAATAGTGAGTCGATCCCTTTAAAGTTGTTGAATGAAACTTTAATAAATAAAAGTTACTTCAGCTCCAATTCAAAAATTCGATAACTGATACGTTAAGTAAGATTTTTTTTTATCATAAAAAAAAAGAGTATGCTAAATATGTAACGTCTTAAAGATTTTGATTGATCGAATTACCTCTTGTGACATGTGCAGTGGTGGCCAGTATAGGTGTCAAAACAGGTCATCGGGTTGGGTTTGAGTTGGGTCACTTCGGGTTCGGGTCACTTTAGGCCGGGTTACTTATGAGTCAAGTTATTTTCGGGTCATTTTGGGTTGGGTCACTTCGGGTTCGGTTCGGGTCGATTTCGGGTCAACTCACGGGTTGGCCACGTCATCAAAAATAATGACGTGACATTTTTTATTGAAAATTTTAAAAAATTTATTAAAAATTCTTAAAAATCAAAGAAAATCATATGATTGAAAAATAATTAAAAAAATTTCTTTTAAAATATTCTAAAAAATTAAAATAAAATTTAAAACTGTATAAAAAATTTTAAAATATTCTAAAAAAATTTATAATTAAGATTTATATTGAAAATAGTATAATCTATACTTTTTATAATATAAAATATGCTAAATTTTTTCATTTTATTTTTTTGTTCCCTTAAGAAAAAAAAAAGTTTGGGTCAAACGGGTCGGATTAGAGTTGGGTCGAGTTTGACCCAAAAATTTTCGAGTCATTTCGAGTTCGGGTCTTTTCGAGTTAGGCCATTTTCGGGTTGGGTTCGGGTCGTATTTTTTCAGACGGGTTCGGGTCAACCTATCAGATCGGGTCAGCTTTTGACACCTCTGGTGGCCAGCCATGACAGGCATTGCGTCCGCCAAAGATGAAGAGCGAAGAAAAGCTTTGATAGAGCAATTGGGACAAGGATTGGCTCTCCTTGAGGATGCATATGGGAAGATCAGCAATGGGAACGCTTTCTTTGGCGGATATCAAATTGGTTATTTGGACATCGCATTTGGGGCCTTCTTGGCGCGGCTGAGAGTCGTAGAGATCATCAACGGAGTGAAGCTGCTTGACGAGGCAAAGATTCCTGGTCTAGTGAAATGGGCTGAGACGTTCTCTTCTGATCCTGCTGTTAAGGATGTTTGCCTGAAACAGAGAAGCTGGCTGAGTTTGCCAGAGTTCTTATTGCCAAAATCAGAGGGTCCGCTTAAACTGTCTTATGTCTTGGCGATCAAATAGCTAGTTTCGTTTTCCTTCGTTTCTTTGGTGATGTATAGTGTAATTTTTGCTTGTTCTTAAAAAGTTCTTAAATAGTATTTAAGTCGTTCTCAAGAATTAAAGTCTCGAGTTTGAGTCTAAACTAAGTGACCGAAAAAAAAAAAATCACGGGAATAAATTTGGAATGCTATGAATTGTGACGAGAGAGCGGCTTTATATGTCTTTGGTAACTTTTGTGTTTGCCTGGCCATTGAGTTAAACTTGGTTAATTACTCTGAAAAATCTTTGGAAGAAAAGTCCCCTGATTTCTTTTTTTCGGAAAAGGTTCGATGGGCAGATAATTTGGTGGGCAAACAGTGTTCAAATTCATGTTTTATATAATAAAAAATATATTTTTTATAATTGTAATAATAAATAGTAATATAAAAAAATATTATTTTTTATTCATATTTTTTATTATAATTGTACAAAATATACTTACGGTTATACAAATTAAGTGACGTATGAATGTCATCTTCTCACTAATGTCTGTCCATATAACAGTATCTTTTTCTATAGGTGTTTACTTGTTGGAGAGTCATTATTCCCACATTCGGATCAAATTACTTACATATGTAATAATTCACTTATAAGAAAAACTAAGAGTAATTAGTAGATACAATCTAATTGATTATTAGATATTATCAGGCATCATCGCTTGTCAATCCTCCTCACTTTATATGTGTATGGTTTATGATCCCATTCAAAGACAAAAAAAGAAAAAGAAAAATTGAGACTATAAACAAAATTTATTACTAGATCTTGTTTATTAGCAGCAGCGTTGTAGTTTCATTCTCAGCCCCCATCAGACTATTTGATTTAGGAGTACAAGATCTTACCATAATGTGAGAAATAGACACGTGCAAGATAACGGTCCAAAAATATATGACCATTAGTTGATATTCTTTAACATGTTTACATGTATAATAATTAATGGTTGTAATTAAATAAGGTGAATTGTGTTTGTTTTTCATGTCCTTAATTAAGCAAAAGAAGTTGTGAATTGTATTTGTTTTTTCTTTTTTTTTTTTTGAACAGCGTGCATTGTATTTGTTTGTTTGAACAAAAAAGGTCATATGTATGTCTATAGTCTAACAGAAGTAAAAGATCTTACCACAATATGAGAAATAGACACGTGGAAAATACGGTCCACAAATGTATAACTATTATTAGTTGATATTTTTTTGACATGTTTTCATGTATAATAATTAATGGTTGTAATTAAATAAGGCAAATTGCATACGTTTTTCATCTCCTTCATTAAGTAAAAGAAGTTGTGAATTGTATTTGATTGTTTGAACAAAAAAGGTAATATGAATGTCTATACTCTAACGAAAGTCAAAAAAAATCTTGATACTTGATCAAAAATAAATCTTAATACACTATGTAAATTATTATTAATAAATATGAAAATATGATAACATAATTGATACTAATTCAGACTTGTAAGTTGTTGTTAATGCAGATAATTGTGTTTTTTTCTTAGTGAGATTTTGTTCTTTTTTTTCCTTTCAATTTTTGCACTTCTCTTCAACCAAGAAGAAACTATCTCCTCTAAGAAAGCGGATATAATGCAATTAATTGTCTGCTTTGTGAGAGTAAGGACGATGATGTTGCTTTTGAATTCCACTCAAGGCTAGCGAGTCCTTTAAATTGAACTTTCCCTTTTAATAAAAATTGCCTTTTATCTTATTTGGGGGATTTCAAATTTTTGTTATTATTCTTACTTGAGATTAAATTTTGTTCACTTATTAAACAGTATCAGATTGTTATTTGTTTTTTTGTTTTTTAAATTAAATCATTTTATTTTATTTATAAATATGTCTGATGGCCTAAATTATGGGATCATTTTCATGGATGACAAAAAATCACAAGCTAGGCCCCCAAGCCAAGCTCCAAGCAGGGCATCTTCAATTCCAATATCTAGAACCTTACATAAAAGCTTGCCCAACATCTTATACCGCACCCCATTAATCTAATGATTGGCTTCTTTCCTACTAATTTAAAATTTTAACCCATGCAATTTGAAGTTCAGATTGCAACCTCAACCAACATCCACAGCCACCATCTATTGGTCATTGAAACCCTTCACAAAGGCAAAGCATTAGTAACTTTGCAAGAACACTATTTGAAGAGTTAATTGCTAGGACTTTTAAAACTTAAAATTTTTTTTCCTTCTTCGCGATAGTTTGTTTATACTTATTACTGGTTCTAATACCTCTTTAAAAGTTTTCTTTACCAGCTTTCTGGTAAAAAATTGTTCCATCTATTCAACAACAACATTAGGCAAATATTCAACTAACATGTCTTGCCAAAAATACAATCAGCTGCCAAAAGGGCAAACTTATTATTGCCATCCCCATAAAGGGAAAAACATGCTGCCAAAATGCTGCAAGGATAGGAAGGATTCACTTGCCAGGAAAAGCTGCTTTGCCACGATGCAGTTGGTCCATTTTCTCCAATATTCGACTTAGTCTTCCCCATTCGTTCTGCTTCTTCACGAACATCTTCTTATGGCAATCCAGAACCGACTCAAGGCACTCTAGCTCCAAAGGACTATAAGGACGCAAATTTAGCCTACTCTTATGTTGGTCTGCTGGCAGCTTATTTATTGCAAATTCTCCAGTATCTGTTGTCATTCCTTCAGTCTGCTTCCCTTTGTCATTCATTTCTTTTTCCTTCTGCTCCGTCACTGCGGCTCGCAATCTTTCTTCCAGGTTCATTGTTTTTGTTGCAATCATACGTTTTTCTGCCAATGTAACTTCTTTCTTCTTCTTCATCATGTTTCCAGCAACTACCAGTTCTGACCTCATGAATCTACAGTCAAAACCTTGCTTCTCCAAAACCTTCATCACATTTCCTAATGATTCCACATATTCCGGGGAAACGTGAAAATCCATAAAAACTATATTCCTCACCTCAAAGAGGAAAAGGCAGTAGTAGCAATAGAGAAATTCACTCTGCTTTCCTTTGTCAGGACATTGGAAAACCAGCTTTGGATCTTGGGGGAAAACTCCAAAAATATGAGGATAATAGCTTTCCATCCACTCTTTTACTGGTATCTCTTCACTTCTTTGCAGCAGTCCTATGTCCAATTTTTTTCTTTCCTTCAGGTGCGTTAGATAGGCATGTACTTCCAAGGGGCTCTCTGGATGAATTTGGACAAACACTTTCGGTTTTTTTCCTGGTAACTTTGCTAATATCTCCTTTCCTTTGTTAACCTGCAATGACAACACCCTCGGTCAAGATTGCGTCACTTTTTAAGCATGGAGCTACGTCAGTGGAGATCAGTCCTTTTCTTCTTCTCTTCCACAGAGTATATATTTATTATGTCAGCTCAATTTGCTTTCAAATGATCTTGCTAATTATCTTAAGTATGATTGTAACAAATGGATTATTGTCAAAAAACAATGTCAGCTCCAGCTAATGAGCAGCATCACATAATTCCAACATACATATGCCACAACACCTAATCTTAAAGAACTAGTCTACCAAAATGGTCATGGACTGAACTTACTTATAAACTTTTCCATGTCTGCTAACAAGCCAACATGCTGAAAATTTCACATGACGCATAATAGATTTGCCACTGTTACCAGTCCATGATCATTTGCTGGATTAGTTTCACTCAGGATAATCATTCATAACATTTTCTCACGTACATAAATATTGAGTTGCTGTTCCACAATTATGTAATTAATTGTATACTAGTGCATGCTTGACGGGATAAGTCTCATTGGTATTTCAACAGCTAAGCAAAAGATCATAAGATGAGCTGGAGAGTTTTTGAAATCAAACATACATAAAAGTAGCAATTGTTAAACTATTTAGCCATTCATTCATTTAATGTATCTTATTTCATCAAAGGTCAACAAAAGTGCTTTAACCTCTTGGGGCATATTCAGGGTTAGATCGTTCCATTGTGCTGTTAATTTAGTTAAAAGTTAAGATCATTAGTGGAACCAATTAGAAACATGTTTTACATCACTGATAAAAACAAAATTTAAAACATGAATCATTACTTCAACCAATTGGTTGAGAACCATTAGAGGTTGATGGTGCATACTGACAGTTTTACGAACCTGCTCAGGGTCTTCAGAGACGTTTTTCCTGGGCAAATTTGGAAGTGGATCCATAAGGGGAGCAACTCCTAAAAAAAAACCATTATATTTAGTCAAATCATTTGAAAAAGATGACGACAAATATACATGTAATGAGCAATTCACTAAATACCTTAATCGAAACAATTGGTAGTATATAGATGATAAGGGACAATTTAATGCAAAACAGCAATCAAAAGTAGCTATCTAATGATTTCTCAAAATGAATATCTAACGCTAACGATTATACCTAAAATTAACGATTATACCTAATACTAACGATTATACATAAAACTAACGACTATACTTAACACTAACGACTATACTTGAAACTAACTACTATACCTAACGCTAACAACTATATCTAATGTTAACGACTATACCTAACACCAACGGCTATAAAAAAAAAAAAAAAAAAAAAAAACTATCTAAAGACGGTAAAACAACTTGTTTAGAGCAAACCAAATGGAAAATAATCTAGTTCAATAAGTTATAACTTGAGTTTACCAACGGTGTATCCAAGGAGTCTGCGTCTTCTTAGACTTACCATAGCCAGATCAATTGCCTATAACAATACAGTAAAGTACAATTAATGGCCTCAAAAAATTAACCAACACCATCTTTCCAGTTATATCAGAAAGGGCAAACCACTTATGGATTACATATAAACCCATAGCAAAAATTGTAAACAACCATCAAAAGGAGGCCAAAATTGCAATCATATACAATACACTAACTCGAGCAAGATGATTGATGAGATCGTACTACTGCGCAAAACAAAGCCACAGGCATATGATGAGTTTTGACATGTTCAATTCAAACAAAAATGAGATAATACAGCGTAAAGCAGAAACAAGATAATATTGTTTGAAAAATCATGTAATCAATACGAATAAATTTAGTAAAACTCGAGTACAACATATTGATAAAAACATAAACATTATCAAAAAGGGGCAATAGTTCGTTCACTGCCCAAAGAAGCAGCCATGGGTGGTCTAGTAATTACATCACATGCATTCAAATGTAATAAACTGTCTATGAAATCATGAGAAACAAGACCAAAATACTTCACAAACAAAAAGAATACACAAACAAGAATACTTCATAAACAAAAATTCTCGGTTGTGCAAAATCATGAGAATCAGAATGAAATGAAATTTACAGAGAGTATAAAAACCAAAAGAAACCAAAAAAAAAATCAAAGATAATAAGAAAAATAAGCCAACAAACATGTTGCAATACAAGAAAATGAGGGGAAAAAAAGTTGACAACAAGCAATGAGAATTGTTTATCGCAATTTCGTTAAGGATCCATAAATCTATGTCCGAAAGGAAAAGAAAATGCAGAAATTAAAAGGAACCCCCATGTCCCATTTATCCAAATATTATATTAATAAACATTTGTTTGCATGTTTTTTATTATAATCAAAAACTTTGATTTTAGACAAAAAAACAAAAAAAAAAAAAAAGAGTAGAAAACAATAAGCCACACCAAACAGCTCGGGTAAAGAAGTAAACAGTGAGAGCCGGCTGTGAGGTAGAAGAAGCCAAACAGAAATAAGAGAAAGAAAAACGTGCGAAAATATTCATGAATGGACAGCCGAAGTCATGGCGGTCGGGGTCCAACAAACCTGAGAGGCATGCAATGACGACGACAGTGGAGATACCGAGGATAACCACTTCACTAATAAATAGGACTCTGGACGTCTAGGGGAACCGACGAAATTTTTCCTTTGGGTTGACTACGACAGTAGAAAATCTGTCTAATTTTAAGGAAAATGTTTGGTATTTTTGGGAAAGGAAAAATGTTAGGTGGAACATGTTAGGCATTTTTGGGGAAAGGAAATATGTTGGTTGGAACATGTTAAGTTTTTTTTTTTTTTTTTTTTTGGAGAAAAAGATAATGTTAGGTAGAATATTTGAAATTGAACTAAAATAACAGTAAAGTGATATAATCTTAATTTATTAATGATTGAATTTAAAAAATAAAATGTTGTTAGATAAGAGTATATTATTATTTTGGTATTGTCTAAAAGTACAATTTAGTAGTACTAATAATTTTACACTAGGAAAAAATTCTTTGTAATTTTATGCTATAAATCATATATTTAACATTAAACAAATAATATTATTTTGCTATAAAATTTGTTATGTTGTGTGAAACATTATTTATTTAATTCAAAATATTATAGATAGATTATTGTGCTAAACATTCACAAAATTTATGTCACTTTTTTTGTTTTTCTCTCTCTTTTTTTCTGCTCTTTGACTCGCTCGGAAAATGCAAATCCAATTTTGGAGTTTCCGACAGGTTGCGCTGGTCTGGCCCAAAAACTCTGCTTTGGGCTTCACTATTGTCCAAGCCCATCTAGCGACATTCGAACTACTTGCTCACTTCCACTCCGCTATGAAGTCTGCACTAATGCGCGGTTGGAAGTGGCTCCAATTCTTTGTTTTATCGACTTTGGTAGACGGCATGCTGGTGTTGCCGCTGTTGCAGGGAATTTTATTTTAGAGCAAAATTACTTAATTATATTTAAATAATAAAAAATAAATAATATAATTTTATTTAATAACATCTCTCACAATTTACTTATTTATTTTGTATAAATATAAATATTTAACAATTCATATCATTTTATTATTATTTTAAAATCACTTTTGTGAAATTAAAAATTTTTTTCAATGCACAGGCTAGAAAAGTGTCTTACAGTAACAACTTCAGCAAATATTGACCTTGGGCCTCTTTTAGGTGTAAGAAGACTCTCGTTTTTCAGTGTTCCTCCTCTTCATGTAGAAACCTACAACAAGGCTAAAACCTCGGCTGGCTGTGACTCTGGAAATTGTACAACACTATTTTTATAGTTTAAAGATGAGAAAGTATAAGTAATGTTTTATAGTTTTACTAAAAAGTATTACGATTTTATATTCAATAAAAAAGTGAAGAGATTAGATGATTATGTCATACCTTACACTAGATTGCGAATCGTACGTTAACACCATCATTTAATTTTGGAGAGATTCAAACCTCCAACAACAAAACCGAAACATCAAATCTCTTGCCAATTCAACTACAGTAGACATGGTATGACACTATGTCGTGGCTTACCAATTCCCAGATGGCAAAAGTCCCGGGGGGTTTTTAGTCCAAACCAAATGCCCGTTTTTGGGCTGGCCCATTTACTCATCTAGCCACTTGCTGAGATGATGGTTTGAAAGCTTGAAATCTAAAGTGAGATTAAACATATGTTTGACTTTGTAAAATTATAAAAATAGTTGGTGATTCTTGTTATATATCATGAAATTTACTCTTATATTAATTCAATATAGTAGCTCAATTTATTATGCATTATGCATAATACAATCTTTTTTAATAGAACTGGACGAAAACCCCAACCCCCCCCCCCCCCCCCCCCCAAAAAAATTTTTTCCCTTTTTATAAACTAATTAGGCTAACTTAGTTGTTTACGACAGACAGCCTGCCAAAGTCTCCAATGCAGAGACTCAAAACATTTTTTGAAGGTAGCGACGTTTTGAATGTGCTTAACATTAAGTCTCAATTGAAATTGAAAATTTTTTTTTAAAGAAAGGACACATATATCAAATACAAAAATTATAAATATTCAACACTCTATGAACAAGTCAAGGTACTTTTATAATTCTCAATAACAAAAAATTAAAAAAAAAAAAAGAAAGAAAGTTGAATACTTAAAAAGTTGTCGTGGATTCGCCAATCATCGGCTTCCAATCCAGAAAGGTATTATTTCTATTCATATAATCTCTCTCTCTCTAAAACAAGACTATATCCAAATAAAGGATTTTTTCGTTGATTGTATCTTCTTATCTTCTTTCAGTTTTCGTTTCTTCCTTCTCTCGGCTTTTCATTAAAAAATAATCCGGAAGATTGAAATTCTTGAAATTCAAAAAATATATATATCATTTAAAAATATATATATTCACTCGTATCTAAATCATATTTGTATTCTAATTTTTTTAAAATTAATGTATTGATATTATGTCTTATGTAAGTCATTCATTGTATCCATGTTCGCATTTCACAGGCCAAAGTTCAATTTCCCCTTGCTAATTTAGTACCAGTGAGCATCAGACATGAGCCAACATTGATTCACATTTTTCTCTCCTTCCATCCCACCCCTGCCTTTCTCTCTCCCCCTCTCTCCTCCTACTCTGATAATGATAATCCATCGAACCTTGTACCGTCTACTCCCCTCAAACTTTGTCAGGTGTCAGATCCTGAGAGAACAGAATTCAAGAGGGAAGAGAGAAGTTAGGAGACGAAGATGCAGAAATAGAGAGAGAGATTTGAGATAGAGAAAATCAGAGAATCTTTCATTCCATAACTAACTCGAACATTCCTTTTCTCATTACATGTACGTGATTCTCTTCAGCAACGCTGAATACGGAAAAGATATTGCACCGGATGCAGCATCCGAACGCTGAATCTGGAACAACCAACAAAATGTAACTTATTGTAATAAAAGTGTAACCTTATTGATTTTTTTTGGAAAAAAATTTCAGAAATTTTTTTTTATTATATATTATATAGAATTTATACTTTAATTTTTATGATAACACTCATTTAATTTTATATTTTAGTTTTATAATTATTCATTTAAAATTTTTTCAATATAATTATATTTAAATTAATAAGTAGTTACATTTTTTAAATACCTATACTTAAATTCAAATACATGGTCGGGATACAACATCCAGTGTTGTATTCTCACTCCACTGAATACCCCTAATTATAATGTGTACCAAAACAAAAAAACCAAAGGGAATATCCCTACTATCCATAGCTAATCTTCTCCACTGTGATTGGATAATAGGAAATTGAATAGAAAGTTAACAGAAAATAAAAAGAATAAAAAATAATACAGTAATGATGATATTATTATTGATAAAAAATAATGATTAGAAAGTTGTGAGAAAAAAAATAAATAGTAATTTATGAGATAAAAAATAAAAAGTAATTATTTAAATTGATAAAAAATAAATAAAAATAAATAAATAAAAAAATCTTTTCCCATCAATTTTCTTTTCCTTTTTCATTGAAAATTGCCAATCACACCCCTAATGCTTCGCTTCACTCTTCTTCTCGACCTGTGGGATTTGGGCTTAAAAGCCAAACCAACAAGCTGCAAGGAGGGCTGGCCCCACAGCTAATCTTCTAGGACAACTCTCAACATTGCTCCTATAACCTCCTACTTGGAATATGGGCCTACCCTCCTTTTGGGCTGGCCTTCTACTGCTTCTGCTAGACTAACTGACTGTAGATCCTTTTATTGGGCTTCACCTTCTGGGTCCTTAACAAACTCCAACAACACCCCAATTCAATGTATGGACACAGTATCTCAAACTCGGATTCACCTCGGACGACGCAGACGCCGCTCTCCGGGCACAGTCCGACCCGGACCTGCCCTTGACATTTTTCTATGGACTACCCTGCAACGCAATTACATGCACGACGACGTCACCTACCTTACCACGATCATAACCCTGATCGACGGCCGACGATACCGCCACGCCAGAACGTTGACATTGTCGCTGCCTATGATCTAAGCATTCCCCTCTATAACTCCATTTAAAAGTGTCAAAAAGTGACCTGACCCAATAACCCGTTTAAATTTATCTGAAAAAATTAGCTCAGAAACCCGATTTTTCAACCCGAATCTAAAGTGACCCAACCCAAAAATGATCCGAAAATTTTGGGTTGGATCCGGGTCACCCGTTAGATTAAGAAAAAAACAAAATAGTGATAATTTTTTTGACTGTTACCTTTGACTTATTTTTTTTAAATACTAATTAGAAAAATAATGGTTCAGTGTGAATTCGACCCGAATTCAATCTGAATCTACCCGAATCTGAAACGACTCAACTTGAACCCGAACCGAATGTAACGTGGCCTGAAAGTAACACAACCCAAAACGACCCGAACCCGAAACGACCCAACCTGAACCCAACTCAACCTAACTTTTTGACACCTCTAACTCCATCATTCATTCTGCTGTAGCCCAAGTTTTTTTTTTTTTTTTTTTTTTTTTTTGATCCTATGTAGCCTAAGTTTTTGATTGATCGCGCTCTTGGCGTCCGTACAATAAGATATTGAAATCCAATGACTCTAAGCCCACACAATAAGCCGCAACTTTGCTTTTCCAGGGATAGGCCTAACTTGTCTTTGGGCCTTGTTCACCAGGTTTCTATCTGTGCAGAAAATTCAGTGGCGGGCGTCCAACCCGACTGGTGGCGTGCGCCTCCCACTACTTTAGGCAGCAGTTCAAACCCGTGCCTGGACACACCTCTAATGCCTCAAGTGGGCTCATTTTGGTCAGTTGAGTTAAGCCGACAAAAAAAAAAGAACCGAAACTCTAAGGTTCATCTTTACTTTTTAATCAATTGAATTGAATGAAAATCTTGATTTCAATAGGTCCTATCCTACGGCCAAAATGAAGACTATGAGTAAGGCATGCTTGCTTTTCCATTACTAGAGCTGGGCAAAATGGCTTATGCTGCGGCAGCTGCAACAAGGGATTGGAAATAAATGAGCAAGAATACTACGCTCAATGCAACGTGAGTTCTGGTCCACTTCTCATGCTTTGGTCACATCAGCATACCTTCCCTTAAATTTTTTTTTTCCCTCTTGTTCGGATTCTTGCATTTGGGATTAAGGTTTTATTGTTGTTGTAGGTAAGTGTCCGGCTAATGTAATAAATTAGAGGCATCAAGCACCAACATGAATTTAATTGCCTGAAAAAAGTATGAACTGTGAATGCAATTTTTTGCATCAAGTAACTCCCTTTTAATCAGTTAGAATTTCAAAAATATATATCCCTACTCAATCCTGTCCATTCTTATGTAGCTGTGCCACGCTCTTCAGCACAAGTATTGTTTGAGAGAGGTAGTGGTGTTCATGGAAGCAATCAAAAAAGTTGTAGAAATATCTGACCATCATTTCTGCAAGGAATTGGAGAAAGATGATGCTGCTCATGCAGAGGTGCATCATTTTGTGATCTTTTTCAATGTGACCCCCATTTTGCCTCACAAATCTGAATTTCTGTGCGCTCAGTTGTACATGAATACTCTTATTTTTGTTGCTGCGCGTTTATGCACGTGGTGAGCTCAAGATTTTTACTATCACCGTAAGTTTGATCTAGGCAATTACTTCATTGTGATCTAAAGCTCCGAGTTCAAATTTCAAAAAATATCTGTGTGAAAATAAGAGTAAAACTATTTACATTTGATTGTTTTTTCAAATCATTCAGAGTAAGAGACTCGTGTACTAAGACGTTCCTTTCATACTTTTTTAACTTATCATGACAGCTTGCTGTCACAGAAAGAGTAGGTGTGTTTGAAGTTTCGCATTTGTTCTGTGTTATAATGAACATATTTCAGATGTTCTGTAACAATCGCATGCAAACTACCTTATTCCAGGCCCACAGATACTTAGAGTTGCACCTTGATGTGTTGCTATTGTATTATGGGCCATTAGCTAAAACTGGTGGGAAATCAAAAGCAGAGGACTTACGTGCGGGTTTGAAATTCAGGTAACCCCATTCTCTTTCTTTGTCAATTTTGAGATTTCCACACAACTTTCTTCCTTCTTCTGTTCTTCCCCCACTTTTCTCTTCTATCCAAACACACTAGGGTGCAGCATTTCTTTTTACTGCAGCTTTGCTCTCTGTGTAGAATATCTAAGATAAGCAAGAAGAAGCAACTTTTAATGCAGGTATCGATTCTGTTTTTGTCAATTATTGCTTGCTGTCCCTACTAGTCTGATACTACTGTTTTGTCAATTTGAACACGTTACTCCCGTTCACGCTGTATTCCTCAACCCGGAGGTGCATGGTTGCAGTGTTGGAGAAATCAGAATACTCTGCCCAAAATTTGTTGAAGACAACAGATAATTAAAACCCCATTGCAGAGTCAAATTTTCCAATTACATCTTTTTTAATCGATCACTTTTTCTTGGGTCTTATCTAATAAAAAAGAAATTGAGAGCTTCACGTAAGAAATTTTAACAAGTTTTAAAATGTGATAGAGGTCGTTCAATGATTGAATTCAGAAATATAAAAAAAAATTAGATAACATTGGATAGAATTGTGTTGCTAGTTAAGTGAAGCTGCATAGAGGGTTCATTATAAATGTCCCGTAGATCTTTGTTTTCTGCATTTATCATGTTTTCTTTTGGGTACTCTCAATGGAGTTGTTCTTTGAAATTTAAGGATTTGTTTTTCTTTTGTTGGTATAGAATTCCCTTGTATTTCAGGAAAATTACTTGGGAAAATCACCTAATATCTAGACATGCATAGGTGATACATTTTAAATTGGGTTAATATCTTAAAATATCATCATTGTGTTAATTAACAAATATAACATTATTTTTAAAATTTTGCAATTTAAGCTTTGGAAAAAAATTTTCTAATAAATCTATCATTATGTCTAGTTTAATGGACGAAATTTGTCAAAGATAGTGACTTGTTGCAATGATGTGAACTAGATGCTGACATGTAATATAACAACATAATAGTTAAAATCAAAAAATGACCATTAAACTTGACGGCGTAGTATATTTGTAAAAAAATTTCTTACAGAGCCTAAATTGTAAATTTTTAAAGGTAAAATTATATTTGTTAATTTATACAAAAATCATGATTATTAAGATATTAACCCTACAATTTAAGCATCATTGATTCAGGAAGAGGGGCCATTCTATGACGGGCATGGAAGTATCCAAGGTTGCTGCTCATAGAGCCAGGGGTGCAAGAAAGTGCATACTTTTGTTTAGATGGTATGATCGCGGCTGACTTGAACTTTTTTGCCATCTAGGCCGTGTGCGTGCTATATGCAGATCAAATTCAATCCGAGATGAATGATGAAGTATTTGAACAATAATTGATCAGCTTAGTGGCAAGGGGAACTTAAGATTGTCTTTAGGTTCTTTATTCAATCCAAAAAAGGTCATAATAGATACCCGGTTGGACAATTGCTTTGGTTGGACCACGCACGAATGCAATAATCATTAGCTTGGCCGATATTAGTTCAATAGAGGGTAGAAGAAAAGATTGAGTGCATTCATAAGTTTTACAGTAGTAGAGATTTGTTCGGTTTTATTAATATTTGAATGATAAATATATTTTGTATAATAATTAATTGAGAATTTAAAAGAGATTATTTTAATATTTATCTGTTGATATGATTATAGATATATTTTTAATATATTTTTTTTTTGATTAAAAAATGGAAAAAAAAAAAAAGGAAGTCACCGCAATTAGCGCCTAGATTCTGCAATCACTGGTGAAAATGGTAGCTTACGACAAAAATATCGGACTTGAGAGGCTGCGAGGAATGAAGATGAATCAGCTACTGATTTTCAGATAACAAAAATAAAATAAAACAAAATAAAAAGAATTGCATGCTCGTATCAAAGTTGATTCATCATAAAATTCCTCATTTTATGTGTTCAAAGACTTCAGTGACTTGAAATAAATCAAGAATTCATGATAGGCTCTTCCACGAGGAATTAAGAGGGTATTTGATTAAACTTTTAAGAAATGCTGATTGATCTTACAACTTAAAAAATAGTAGAAATAACGTTGGGTAGACCCTCTTAAAAATAACTCTAGCTATTCTTTGTTTGATTAAAATGGATAATTATACTAAAATAAAGTTGATTACCTAATTTTTTTTAATACTCGTTTTATCATATAAACAGTAATGATATCTAATTAAAACTATCAACTCATTTTATTTATTAATAACAGTAATTAACAATAATCATTAATTAATAACAGTATAACAAACAGTAAGAATTAAATTAAATAGACCCTAATTCTATCAAATGACATGACCACAGAGCTTTTCTCTGCCTGATCCCATCTCTCTTGCTAAACACATGCCATGCCCACTCATTTTCAGACATATAATTAGTTTAACAACCCCATACGATGTCCTAAATCATTCATACAATTCAGCTCGGTGCCTTTCAACATGTGCATCTCATTTTAATAACTTTTTTTTTTTGATAATTCATTTTAATAGCCAATCACAGTCACAACATTACCATGAAATGTGGTGATATTATCGAAATATTTATAATTGTTTGCATTCGATAACAGATGTGGACATTTTAAAAAAGCACGAAAGATAGACAGAATGGAAACGAGCGAAAGAGAAAAAAGGTTGTAAGTCCTGAATCAAAATTGAAACCCACGCTTTAGAAAAGCAAACAATGTACAAATGTCAAATAAAATTTTTGAATAAAATGTACAAAATGTGCGTATAATTATTAAAAGAAAATAATCACGTCACCATGGCACTTCCTTGTATTCACACCCTTTTTAACATAAATAAAATTATATAAATACGTTTATTATTTAATAAAGAACATCATTAGATGGCCAAATACAAATAGCCAAACAACATCCTAATGACGTTTTATTTACACAACAAAACTCATATTTTATATAACTGTAGCTATAAAATATAAATTATAAAAAAAAATAATATTTTTTATTAATTTTTATTATTATTATTACACAAAATATATTATTAGCAACACAAAATATCAATTTAAAAATTATTTGACCACAACTTGGTATGGTGATGTATCTTTTCTATTTAATAGAATATATAAAAAAATTAATAATTAATTTAATAATATCTAATAATTTATTTAATTTTTTATTTTTTAACTTTAATATATATATTTTTTATTATTTAACAATTAAAATTATGACGTGCCGGTCACTCCCTCACAGTTAAGTGTCAAAAGAAAAAAGATTTCTAGTCTTAACTCTTAACAAACCAATTTCCTTTCTTTCACGCACGGAACTGTACAAATGAGCCAAAGCCTATTATCTCAGCAATTCTTTTTCCTGGTGCAATGCTCTTGTTACATTACATCACATCGAAAACTGAAACTGGAGAAATTTTGACCAGAAGCGGGACCCATCAGAAAAGAAAAAAACAAAACGAAAGACAAAAGCCACTTTTGAGAAAACAAAACTCAATAATATCCACAAATTTCCCATCACAAAAATAAACATCTGACTTCTGGTCAACCAAGTGACCACATTACGTGTTCGCCCACTAGAAATGGGCCCCACCCGTATCCCAAAGCAAATGAACAACCTTTGACTTCAGGTCCGAAATCTAAGCTATTCGACCCGCGGACCAGAAAGGGCTCGGGTTCGGATCCGCTTCAGCTCTTCCACAGCCTCCTTCGAGTCTGGCCTGTCGTCCTTATCCGCCGCCACGCAGCGGAACGCCAGCTCCGCCATGGCTTCAACACCGTCCATGGCCTCTCCGTCACGGGCCAAAACTGGGTCCACCACCTGAAGGAGCTGACCCATCTGGATCTTGGATACTACCAGATCCGCCAGCGCCATTTCCGTCTTGTCCCTACTCTGATCCACCGCTTTCAACCCGGAAATCAACTCCATCAACACCACGCCAAAGCTGTACACGTCACTCTTCTCCGTCAACCGGAACGACCGGTGGTAATCCGGATCCAAATACCCGGGCGTGCCCTGCGGCCCGGTCCAAACGTACCCGGATAAATCCGACGACGTTTCCGAGAAAACCAATAGCCGGGAAAGCCCAAAATCACCTACCTTAATCCTCATATCTTTCTCAATAAAAATGTTCGCCGACGTTATATCTCTGTGAACGATCGCCGGCCGCACGGAGAAGTGCAAGTATTCAATGGCTAAAGCCGTCTGCAAAGCGATTTCGAGCCTCACCTGCCACGACAAAGACCCTTTATGTTGCATCTTTTTCGGGCCGTGGAGGTGGTCGGCGAGAGTGCCGTTGGGAACGTAGTCGTAAACCAGAAGCAGCCCTCTCGGGTCGCTGCAATAACCGTGAAGCTTGACGAGATTGGGATGATTTATTGAAGATAATATCAAGATTTCGTTGCAGAACGACTTTGTAGAGAAGGCTCTGCTGGCGGCTGCGGCGGCGTGGTGGTGGTGGTGATTGTTATGTAGATATTTAACAGCGACGAGTCGGCCATCGTAGAGATGACCCAAGAAAACGGACCCGAACCCGCCGTCACCGATTTTGAGCTTCGGGTCGAACCGGTTGGTGGAGGACTCGAGCTCCTCGTAGGAGAACACTGGCGGGAGGAGACTAGCAGAGCGGTGTCTACGGAGGAATAACGTTGTTGGGTCTTCTTGTATGGCCAGTAATCTCAGTCGCCTAGACCTAAAAATAGCTGCAATAACTAAAACAACAAGTAGCAAGCACAAAACTGTGAAGATTGCACACAAAATGGCGATTCGATCCGCATCATCATGGCGAATCCAGACGGGCGAAAGCCGACTTTTGGACAGGAAACAAATGAAATGCTTATCCGGGTCCGAGGAATTGTACCCACAGACGCCATTCTTGGACTTGCAATCTCTGCAGTTGGAAAAGTAGGAGTCTTGAGATTCATCGTACTCGACCTGGAACCCAATTCTCAAGAAATTGTCGAGACACTCCAAGACGTCAGATTGGCATCCCTGCTCAGACAGAGGGCTGCGAGTAGATCCACAGCCATTGAGGAGCTGAATCGGGTTCTTGATAAGCTTACACTCCCAGGAGCAATGGCTGCAGTTGGGGAGATTCGGAGGCGAACATGAGCGGAGAACAGAGAGGCGAGAGCAGTATGAATCGGAAACCCGAAATGGGGTGGTGGAGAGATTGATAGATCGGCTAGGAATGGAGAGAAAAGAGCAATTAGTACGAATACTGGAGGAAAGTTGTGTTGAAAGACGGAGAGAAGAAGAGTTGGGTTCGAACTGGAGGAGAGCAAAAGAGAGGTTGTTAACAGAAATGACGGAATGAGAAGAAGGGCATTGCAATTGGAAGGATGGATGGCCACAACCAGGAGAAAAGGAGAAAGGAAAAGGAGGAGGAGTGGATGTGAAAGGAGCGCATGGAGATCTGGTGGCGGTGGTGGAGGAGATTTTTGGGTTTGAAGAAGTACCCAAGTGAGCACCCACTAAAAAAACCCAACTAAAAAGAGAAGATATAAAGACGATAGGCGGCGGCGGCAGCAGCGGTGGAGAAGCTGGTTCAGGCATGAATGGAGACGACGGTGGGTCAGACCAGAAGTGAAGTCAAAAGTCATCAATAAAAAAGACAACGGTTTTGTTTAGAGATCTCTAACAAATGTAATGTAATGAAAATCTGATTATTGAGTTGAGCAAGAGGGTAAAAGAGTGGGTCTCGGAAATGGAGTGGTGGTTTCTGGATGCGTGCCTGGCTGCCTGGGTTGTTGGAATGACAGATAAAAGAAAGAAAAGTGGCGTCTCGTGGGGAGAGAAACTGGAGAACTATGCTCTCACGTGAACAGAAATGAAATTCTGAAGTGTTTTTCAGACATTAATCACTTGAAGGGGAAAAAAAAAACAAAAATCAAGGCAGCTAGCGGTGGCAAAAGGACAGGGTTCTCATTTTTCAAACCGCTCCACCCTTTTGGTTGGCTTTTGCCTTTGCTTTGTTGTAATGTTTTGAGGACCCTGCATGATAATCTATAGGTGAATATGGATATATACGTAATTAATTTAAATATATTTAATAATTTATTTATTTTTTAAAAATTTAATATATTTTTTATAATTTAATTATTTAAATTTTTACTTGTCCCATCGTGTTTTCACTCATATGTGTTCACTTATATTTTTCCTAATATTTTTTTTCCTGTTTACATGGAGTAAAAATATAAACAAAATAACATGATGTTATTTGGCAGAATATTGGGTTTTATTAAAAGAGTAAACTCTAATTTTGAGAATATGTGCTTAATTTATTGAATTTTTTAAAAATGTACGTTTAATAAAGATATCTTAATAGGAGTTCGAATTCGTACTTCTTGGATGAAAATGAAAGGAACTCTTTTACACCTAGTCAAGAACCGTGATTTATAATGTTTTTCAATTGCTTTGCTTTGGCCTTTGCAATGTACGTGGCTTTTAGCTCGTTAGGGTTTGAGAGCTAGTCCATTGGTCGGTGAACAAATCTTTGACCTCTGGGGACTCCAAGACCATATCTCTCTTGTTAATAGGGGCATTCCGAATTGGATTGAGCGGAAAGTAAATTTTACATTTAAAATGTGATTTTCTTAAATCTCACTTTACAACCAAGACATGAATTTTCTTTTTTTTTTTAATCTAAAAGAAGCGTACATTCCATTTGGAGAATAAATTTAGAGTCATTTGTTATTATTTTTATTTAATTATTATTTTTATAATAGATACTGTTAATTTTTTTAAAATAAATTATAATATTAATGAATTTGAAATTTACAGTCTCTATAAGAGTATAAAATTGCACTACGACATCTCTAATCCTCTCGTTGGAGGTGAAAGCAAACAGTGTGGCAATTTGAACTTGAACTAATAAAGAGCAAGAAATGTCGAACAAATTATCAATTATATTATCACCTCGAGTGCTAGACATAAAATTCTTTAAATTGACCAAATTTATTAAGTTGATTATAGGGATTTAAACTTTTATGCATTAAAAAGAATACTTTTATGCATAAAATATGTACATGTTTATGATTTTAGATTCTTTTTTTTTTAAAGAAATACTTGATAGAATTTCTTAGGTTGGATCAAAAGAGAAATAAAGTGATACGTACTGTTAAATAATTAAAATTAAAATAAAAAATAAATTATATAATTATTTAATATTTAAAACTATGCGTAATGGAATGCAATTTTTTTTTAGGCTGTTTATTTTTGGCAATTATTAACTGTCAATCCTTCATTTAACATACTTAATAAAAGTCAAAATGAGTAGTGCGAATTAGTGACAGTTAATTCATTGGTTAAATGTGATAAATTTATGTTTTCATTCTTGTAGAATTGGCTTGTTACGGTAATTCAATTTACTCTAACTAAATATCTAGGAGAGGACCAAGATTTTCTTGTGCGCACCCAGTTAGCCACATATGGCATCGGCTTATTTCTGCCTAAATTCAAGGCAATTGTTTTCTGGTCGTGACATACCGTATACTTACGCCACAGACTTGAAATGATGCATGAGACAATCACATTACGTAAACGTAGTTTAGATTGTATATAATTGTCAAATAACCAAATTTGTAGTGGATTGAATTGATTTTGGCGTATCCTAACCCAATCTTTCGATTATGTCTAGTACAAGTTTTAGTGCTAGGTGTAAGCCCCAAGGAGTGCTAGAGAATCTCCCACTCTCATCTGTCTCCAATTTGTATGATTTTTCATTTTGGTGGATTAGATGCTATGTGTACGCCCTATTAGGAGTGCATGCGAATCAATTTGGTGTAGTTTGTTTTTATATTCAAATCAGATTATGGTTGGAAGTTTGAAAATTTTTGAAATCACAATTAAATTAATATAATAGTAAAATTAATTAAATTATTCTTGGCAGCTATGAGTTAATTCGATCAGTTTAACAGTTTAATTTATAATTTTTATTTTTATTTTATGCAATTGAACATAGTTACCACACACTTGTTAACTAAACGTAATTAATGAAATAAAACTTAATTAATATTAGAGTTATCGCCGTTAAATTTGAGTCTTAGTTAGAGACTCTGAGCTAATTAACAAAAAAAAAAAAAAAAAACCCCGTTGAGTGAACGTGTAAATTTTTTTTCTCAAATAAAAGGAAATATGACGATAGGGAGAATGTATTATGTTCAACTCCAGTATTTATTTATTGGCCTTCCAAAATAGAAATAAAGTGAAGGATATCTTTTTTTTTGACATAAAAGTGAAGGATATCATTCAATTCCATAACTGTACAGAATATATGTGCAATTAAACAAGGAAAAAACTCCTACTCATTCTCATAGGTGACATGTGGAATCTTTTTCCAGAAAATATAAAAGATAATAATAATAGGTAAAATTATTTCTTTGTTTTACCAGCAGGTACAAATCATTATGTTCTACTTTTTTTTTTGACCAAAATTATGATCTACTTTTCATATTTAGTAAAAGCTTATTAACATATCTCGAAGATACTGGTAAAAGCCTATATTTATAACAGCTTTCTGATTTTCTCTGTAGTATGGGCCTCTTTTCGAAATATGAATGGGCCTTGTCTTGCTTAGGCTTTTTGATAACGGTCCAACTCACTAACTAAAAATTTCTTGTTCTTTTTACCAAAAAAAAAATTTCTTGTTCTTTGGATAAGAGCCTGAGATGATAATATCTCAAGTCTTAACGTACGAGGAGCGCATAAAATATTTTTTTGAGAGGGAAAAATTAGGAGATAGAAAATACTTATAGAGTAATTATAAACATAAACTATTTTTTTAAAAAAATCAAGGTTTAGAATTGAACTAAATACATTTAAGGTTTAGAATTTTAAAAAATTATTAATTTTTTCATGTTTATAACTAGTTTAGATCATGTTGTATATCCCCTAGTTGGACTATTTTTGAAAAAGTTTTTTTTTTTTGTTTATAAGGAATCTTATTGATCATATAATGAAAGGAAAGAATGAGATTAGTGGGAGTTGAACTCTCACCTAAAAATTGAGGAACATGCTCTTTAATCTGAAGTAAATACTCAACTTTTTTTGAAAAAGTTAGTTGGACACGATTTGGGAGATGTATGACATCAACCACGTAGGGATGCATCTGTATCCTCGATTTGTGCATTTGCTCTAACAAGAAAATGTGGTTCGTGTAAATTATGAAATTTCTAATATGATTTTTATTATTTTTCTTGATAATTAAAAATATGATCATATAATAATCATCCGTAGTATTAGTGATAAGGACAAACTTAAAATTAAATAAGTAGAACACAGATCATTATGTTAGAATTTTGTGGACAAAAAAATTTTATCACATAGATAAATGACACCCGTGATACATAAGCCACTATCTTTTGTAAGTATTAAAGAGAAGAATGTGTATCATACTTGGCAGTTTTGTTACTCAATTTCAAAAAGACTGTTTTCACCATATCACGTTTTTTTTTTTTGAGCAAGTTTTCACCATATCAGGTTTACGTTTTAACGAATGCATGACATATCTAATCTGCACAAGTTCAGTTTCTGTTCCAACTATGAGGTCAACCAGGATACCTAATCCGTGGTCCACTTACCTGCTTGGTGCACAATGTAGATTATAACTTGTCTCAACCAATCATTCAACCCAAAAATTTAAAATATTAAGAGAAATTTAAAAAATAGAACATATATTAAATCCTAATAAATTTTTTATACAAAAATTTAATGAGTTAAAAGCGTAAATAAAAAATATATTCACTATATCTGTAAAATTTTAAAATTAAATATGAATAATAGTCACATAGGATGTACTTATAATTCTAATTTTGATATTGTGAGCTTAAAACAATAGAAAACCGCTTAAACATAAAATTTTGGCATCACTTCAAAAAATTTATTTATTTTAAAATTTTAAATTATTGAGAGACTCAGAAAATGCATCATCTCAAAATACATCATATATAACATTTTAACCACTGGCACGCACATCCATGCCGAAAACCGCAAAGCGCCTGATCTAAGATAAGGATGTAAGCATGTACAACTGCTAAAAGTTGACCAAAGCTGCATGCAAGGGATCAGTCTTCGCAAAGGCTAAACGTGCACTCTTCTTCCAAATTCTCACTTTTGTTGGTTGAATACTTACTCATGTATATATATATATATATATATATATATATATATAGATAAAAGCAAAGGCTCGCCCGAAGACAACGTTAAACATATGATTATAAATATCAGATCCAAGAGATGATACTTAGCTTGGTTGAGTTACCTGAAATTTGTCCAATTCGACTAAAGTGACAAGGGGACTACGTGATTAAAGAAAGGCAAATATTTGGTGAGTACAAAGTGAGAGTGATATGATGTAATTTAATAAAAAATAATATTAATTCAAAAAAATAATATATGTACTATTAAATAAATTAAATGCTCTTCAGATGCTTCTTACTACGCTACTTTTTAGCCAGTCCCTGCACTTTTTTTTTTTTTTGATCGAAGCTGGAGGGCACTCCTGACTCCTAAGATATGATAAACATAAAATTGGAGAGTCCGTGTACGGAGCCCTGCTCTTTTGCAACTTGTATGATGTATGTACGGATCATTTGCTTTCATATCGGCGTTTGTGAGAATATGAGCGTAAGGTTTATCTTAGTCCTAAATTTTTTAAAATTTTATCAATTTAATCTTGTAATTTTTTTATTTTCACTTTAATCTTATAACCACATGTTCAATTCAAATTAATTCTTAATCTTAACAGAAATGGGTCGAAAGATTAAAAGAATGTATTTCACCCAATAGATACACAAATACAGCTAAAAAAACAAAATATATTGTCAGAAAAAATAGAGAGAGAAATACACTCTTAAATCGTTCCCCCCTTCTTAAATCGTATTTTACCCAACTTAAATGAAAATAATGATAAAAATTTTATGATTGTGCTTATCCCACCTTCTCCCAATTGAAAAATTTTTGTCAATAATTTTTGTATATAAATCTAATAAACACATGTGAGCCACTCTTTTTTTCATCATTTCTTTTCTAATTATGACAAAAATTTTTGGATTGGGGGAAGGAGGGATAAGCACAGTCAAGAAATCTTTATCATTGTTTTCATTTAAGTTGCTAGAAATACAATTGAGGAGGTTATTTCACTCTCTTTTTTTTTAATAATGTATTTCATTTTTTTAACTCTATTTGTGTGTTGTGCTGGGGAAAATATATTTTTTTAACGTTTTGACCAATTTTTATAAAAGTTAAGACTTAATTAAAACCAAACGAACAATTATAAGATTGAAGTAAAAATATAAAAAATATTAAATTATATTAAAAAATTTTAAAATATTTAAAACTAGAATGAAACTTATTCTTAAGAATAAAAGCAATGCATCAATCTATGCAAGATGACACACACACACAATTCTGTCGGACGTGTGATTGCACGTAGAACTAGCCGGACTGGAAGAGTCATAACTCATAATCTTAAAAGCAATTATTAATTGGTAAAGGAAAGCGACAACTTTGGACATTGACACCACGTACGCGGGAAAATTGACGTGGGAAAAGCTGACTGAAGTCACTGAACCCATTTGATGGTTAAAAACACCCCCCCACAAAAAACCAAAAAACAAAAGGTCAGATTTTCCAGAAGTGGAAGACTTCGACGCGCGTCAGGCCGTCACCCTGGTGGGCGCTGTTTCATATTTCAACTCTCTTGCGCGCTCCTTTGTCGCGTGGATTTTGACGATGCTTCAGTAATTTCGTTATAGCCGTGTACTGTACGTAATCACTTTGTCATTATCTCCGCAACTTAAAAAAATAAAAGAGAAAAGGTTTATTAGCATATAAAATAGATATGTAATTTAATTATATTATAATTGTTTATATTTTTTTATAATTATAATTATATTTTTTATAATAAAAATTTACGCTTTATTTTTTGTTATAAAAAATAAGTTTATAATTACAAAAAATGTGACTGTAGTTATAGTATTACTGAATTATATAACAAAGATCGTATGTCTATATAACATTATTCAAAAAAAAACAATAATGACGTAGATACACTTCTTGTGATGCACTAAAGCCCTGTTTGGTATCATCTTTATTTTTTATTTTTCTTTTTTTTTCATAAAAAATGAAAAACATATTTACTATTATTTTTATTTTTTTGTTTTTTTTGAAAAGTTAAAATTATTTTTCAAAGAAAAAAATAAATTGAGAAAATAATAAAATAATATTTTTTTATTTTATTTTTCACTTTTTTTACTATATTTTCTCTTACAACATTTTCTTTCTCTATCTATCATGTTCATCATATCTCTCTCTACTATCATCTTTTCTCTATTTCTCTCTATTTTTTCTTTCTCTACTCTTTCTCTCTCTACCCTCTCTCTCTAGTCATTCCCTCTCTACCCTCTCTCTCTCTCTTTTCTCTCTCAACCATTCTCTCTACCCCATCTCTCTCCCTTTTCTCTCTCTCCTTTTTCTCTCTCTCTCTACCATTCTCTCTACTCATTTTCTCTACCCTGTCTCTCCCTTTTCTCTCTCTACTATTCTCTCTAGCCCCTCTCTATCCTTTTTCTCTTTCTACTTATTCTCTCTCTACCCACTCTCTCTTCGCATTCTCTCTCTATTTATTATTTCTTTATATTTTCTCTCGACTCTCTCTTTGTATTCTTTTTCAAGCCACTCTCTCTACTCATTCGCTCTTCCTGTCAACTCGTTCTCGCTTTGCCCTTTTTTTTTTCTCTCTCTCTCCCCCTTTTTTTCTCTCTATCCATTTTCTATTATCTGTCTTTAGCCATTTTTTGTACTTTTCATCTTTTTATCAATCATTCCATATGTTTTTTCTCTCTCAATCCATACTTTTTTTCTCATTTCTCTCACTATCATTTCTCTATCTACTTTTTTATTCTTATAAAAAACAAAAGTTGACAGTAATAAATACAAAAATTCAGCAAATAGCAAAAATATAAAAACAAAATATAAGAAATAACAACAATAAATTTACAGTTTCTCCAAACGGGCCCTAAGTAATACAATAGTTTATTTATTTTTTTAAAATTTAATACATTTTTACAATCTTATGATTCATATCTCACATGTCAATTTTCTACCTATTTATCTATATGCTACATAATTTTTCTCAAAAAGAAAATGCATCAAAAATATGTTGGTCATGACATTTGTTATTGAAGTTAAAGTAATTAATTAACGTCCTCGTTCAACCTCTTCTATAAAAAAGACTTATCATTGAAATACTGTTGGACCAAAATAAACTTTTTTAAGGCCCGATCACAATGTTAATAAGTCTAAAACTCAAGTGTTTATACTTAAATCCCCCATTTATTCAACGAAAGCACCAACAAGAGCAATCAAATACAAATAAATGTTTGCTATCGTGCGCACGTTTGCTAATATGCGCCAAGAGCTTCTTCTGGTTCCTCCGTCTGCCTCTCTGTAGGTTTGGGGGTTTGTGCCCCTTTGTGGGCTTTGTTTTGTTGGGTTTTCCATCGTTATCTGGGCGGTGGTGGGGTTTGTTTGCGATTTGGGGGTGTGGGTTTGGTTGCGCTGTGGTTGTTGTTTTCTACTGCTGCCTGGTGGTCACTTGTTGGTTTGCTTGGTTCTCCCCTACCTCTCCCGACGATCGCCATGGTCAAAGTGTGGTGGGGGAAGTTGTTTTTTTTGGGTACGAGTTCGGGCCGTGTATAGGGAAGTAGAAGAGTAGCTCCTTAGGCAGTTTGATGGCCTCGACGATCTCTAGAGCTATGGGGGCAACGATCTGGGGGATAGAATGCTTAATCGGCTGAGTGTGTGGCATGTGTCCTTACCACGGTCGGCGTGTGGTGGAGGATTTGGTCGACATCTTGTTTTCTATAATAGCTTGGTAAGAGAAGTATAGCCAGATAGAGGTGGCGCCCACATCGGTAATCGCTGGTGCTTGTGGGTCAAGTTTGGGTTGCGTTTGCGCTTGCTTTCAGAACAGTCTTGTGCATTTTTTCTTGTGTTGCTTTCCCTATGGGCCTATGGGTTTAGTTGGAGTTATTTGGGCTGGGTGTATATATTGTATCACTTTTGACCCCTGACTATATATCTCTCGCTTGCTTATAATGGAATGTTTTCTTTCTGCTCAAAGAATACAAATCAATATTTAGCAAAACACAACGATTCAGTAGTATCACTTTCAACGATATTATCACTCAACTTATTGTTTACATTTTATATATATACATCCTTAGACGCGTAGCTGTTGAAAATGCTTCAGTGTTTCTTTCGTGACAGCCTTATACTGTAAGTGATCATTTTTTCATATGACCGAGTGGAAACAGACAAAATAAAGATAAAGTTAACTGTAGTATTTTTTTTTTTGACATAAAGGAAATCGTTTCATTAAATCAATCGAAAATCATACATAGATTCGACTCGAAACATGTCGGGAGAACTTGCATACAACAGGAATAAAAACGGCACCAATGGCCTACATTGAGCATTGTCACAAAGACCAAGAATTGAATAAGCTTGAAGCCCGTTTAAATAAGACTCTCGAAAGAGGGTAGAAAATGAACTGAAAACAACACTCTAACAAAACTGTACAATGCAGTAGACACCGCATGTCGGCGGATCTATAGTGGAAATCGACCGAGTTTGCTAGACAACAATTTCCAAACAAACTACGGAACAAACAAACACAAACACAAGCACAACACAAATAAATACATAAATAAAACATAAAGGCCCGAGAACAAAAGTAAACCAGCAGCAACCCTTTGCATCAGATTTGATGGCGGCAGAGGCAACAAAAAATGGCATCGTTGTCGGCACCGCGCCGGACATGCAGACGGCGATGGTGCCATCAGTAGTTGCACCGGCAGTAGCATCCATCGGCCCAGCACCGGCATCAGAAATAGAGCCAACAATGCCGACGGTATCAAACCCGCCGATGGTGACTTGAGCTGGGACTCCAGTGACGGTGACGCCGACAACATCATTAGCATAAGGGACAGTCGCTTAGGTGCCAGCAGCCACATCGTAGGAAGCACCGAAGGGGTTGGCAGTGGTGGCGTAGACGGTGGCCATGGCAGCAGAAAAGGTGGGCATAACGACGGACACGGCGGCGGCGGCGGTGATGGTGGCAGAGACAGCAAAAAGAATGCCCGACTAGTAGAGAACACAGATCCATCGAGAAGGAGGCCATGGGGGCTTTATTTGACTTAGATCTAACGGAGAAGCTACAGAGCACCATAACTAAAGACCAAAGGAATAGAGAAGGCGAAAAAGAGCAAGAGAAAGGGAAAGATAAACGTAAAGGAAGGGGAATGGAGCCTAGGGGAGGAGATGAGAGGGGCTAGCCGGCGGTGGTGGTAGCTGGCCACCGCCGGCCAGAGGGTTTTCAAAATTTTTTAGAGGAGGGGCAGGGAGCTTTAGAGAGAGAGAGAGAGTCAAGCTAAGCCTCTAAACTGCTGTGTGAAAGTTTAACTATAGTACATATCGTTTATAAGTTTATTATACATATTTTTTGTTATAAGTTTTTACATGTTTTTATTCAATAATTTATGATATGCATAATTATTAAGGTTAACATACAATAAAATTATAAATAATATACACAAAAAATAACTTTCATTTCTCTTTTTGACTCCCTATCCTTCTCCATGTATCAGATATTATCTTTGTTGTCATGTATACATATAAATTTTTCCTTTTTGAAAAATTATTTTGGATTCGTCCCTAAAGCAACCATATTATTTTCAACCCCATTTTTTCATAGATTCTCCATAAAATTTTAGGTTTCTTATATTCGTCAAATCTTAGGAAGCTAGTATTTAAAAAACAAAGCATATATAGTGTTCTAAATTTGATTTTTCTTTCATTCCTGGTGCTAAAAACAACACTTTATTGTGTATATATGCCTCTCCTCTGTATTTAGTTAGATTGGGACTTTCCCTCCATGTTAATAAAAAAAAAAAAAAAGACAAACAACAGTTTATTCCTAATGATATATATATATATATATATATTATAAAAATGAGAAAGCAACTCTGCACACCCATCAAGATAATTGTGTTTCACCGTGCACAATTTATAAGGGTTGTTACAATCAAGAAACATACTCTCGAGATTTTATAAGGATAAAAAATCACTATCACAAATATACCAAAATAAACATACATTTAATTATACTGAATAACTTAACGAAAATTTAAATTTATGACCTTACAAACGAATCCCTTAACCACTATAATATTACGGTCCCGGGGTCCTAACGAAATTTTTTATAAGATCCCAGTCCACCCCCCAATCAATTTCACGTACCTTCGCGGATCTTTGTTTTTTTTTTTTTTTTTGGAGAATAAAGGTAGTTTTCAACCTCTTACAAGATTTTTTTTTCTTGTTTCATTTATTCACATACTGTTGTGGTCATATTCTTCTTTTTCCATGAAATACATTAGAAGTATGCTAGAACCTTCATCGCCAATTATTTTTTGGACGCGGCGAAGACCATAAGAAAGTCTTACTAAGCCAGGACCACAACGCCCACACCCCAACCCTCCTCCACCCCCCCCCCCCCCCCCCCCCACCCAAAACCAAAAAAAAGAAAACAAGATTCTCTTATACAGCAATTTCGTCCCATCCTCCTCGACTACTATTCTTTGTTTATGCAATCTTGCACGCTAAGCAATAGGAGTGTTCAATAATAGACAGAATGGAACCAAATTTTGCATCAGGAACTAAATATTGTAACTAGTGAACCGAATTACTCTAAATTATTCTAATTTTTCAAGTTGATTATAATTTTTAATTATCTAAAATAATGATAACTATAATTGTTCATGAAAAGTACAACAAAATTACATTTTTTTTACATTAACAGTAGAAATTTCAATGGTTTGAAAAACCGATCGTTTTAAAATGACTAAATCAACTAAAAGTTTAGATCAGTTCGGCCTACTTTTCCGGTCTAATCCCGACCATCCATGCTAAACAACAAGTAAATACTTAAAAGAAAACCCAACACAATTAGCCTTTTTAGTTTAAGGCTTTAAATTTTAATTAATTAATTTGCTGTCAAGCTATTGCGAAGAGATTGGATCATTAAAATTGTTCATACATATTGGGAAAAAAATCGTGTAACAAACTGATTTGCATCTTTTGCTCTTAGTCGAAACTTCTGATTGACTATTCTTCGGCAGCCTCCTACTAGCTTACACAATCAAAATATTGTTGGTGTAAATTTACCTACAGCTGGGTGATTGAATTTTGGATTTTGCCCTCCTTGTTTAACAAAAAAAAAAAAAAAGAAAGAAAAGAGCCTTTTTATCCTCAATTATAGACTAATTAATCTCCTATCATTAATTAAACATTTTCTCATTACTTTTCCTATCTCAAAGCTAGCTGTTGTGCGTTTCTTCTTGTATTTAAGCAGATCTCTTACTCGTGACCAATTTATAAATTCTCTTTATCCTTTCTCGCGTTATTAATTGATTTGGATTTCTTGGTCTATCCATGGAGATATTCACAAAAACCAAGGTGGTGAAGCTCCGGAGCCACTTTGACAAGTATCTAATCGCCGAAGACGACGGAGAAACTGTCCGTCAAAGCCGAAACGGCAAGTCGTCACGCAAGGCCATGTGGTTCGTCGAGCTAGTCGAAGGAAATGACCGCGTCGTCCTTCTTAGGAGCTGCCATGGCAGATACCTCACGGCCTCCGATTCCCCTTTTCTTTTAGGCATGACGGGGAAAAAGATAATCCAAACGGCGCCGGGAAACACCGGGGACTTGAGGTTGGAGTGGGAGCCGACGAGAGACGGATTTCAGGTTCGGATGAAGAGCTGGTGCGGGAAGTTCTTGCGAGCCAACGGAGGGCCGCCGCCGTGGAGAAACTCCGTCACCCACGACGACCCTCTTACTGGGTCAACGCAAAGGTGGATTCTTTGGGACGTGGAGGCGATAGAAGCTCCGCCGCCGGAGTCGTTGGAGTCTTACTTGACTTCCATTTCGAGCTTTTCTTCGGTTTCGGAAGAGGTTCTTGAAGCGGCTTTCGATTACAGGTCAGAAACAGGGTCGCCGGTTTCAGTTATGTCGTCGGCGAGGACTCCGAGGTTGACTTTGGTTGAATCCATGTCTCCGAAATTGTCTTCCCCAAAGAAGGTATGCGATTTCTGTAACTCGGTTAAATCTTGAACGATTGTTCATTAATTTGGTAGGTAATCGTTAAAATCTTACTTACTAAATTTAACTAGAAATTTGTATTGCATTTTTAGGCAAAATTAAAATCTTGAAGTGAAATGGTTGAATTTTGTAGTGTGGTCTGGTGATCTCGTAAAACATGCTTCACATGGGAAAAAACAAAAGCATCCGAAGTTCTCACATGGAGGTGGAGTACAGGAATATACGCAATATTATCTTTATATTAAAAAAAAAAATTGAGATTGGAATTTTTTCTTCTATGTCAAGGTTCCTCGTAAAAAATTTTAATGTTCAAAAGAAATCTGTCATAGGTTTAACCGAGTAGGTACACAATGCAAGAAAGACTTGAACACAAGTAAAAAAACACTCAAACAAAGAAGTTGGGACTCATGAAAACTTGTGGTTTTTTAATTATTAATTTTATGATTTATTTATGAAAAAAAAGGAGGAAAATTTAAAAAAAAAAAAAAAAAAAAGGACAAAAACTAGTGCTGAAGGGTAGGTGAGCGCATATCCTGGAACAAGAGAACAAGTGGGGATTCAGCTATGTTGTAGTGGAGTGTGATACTCTTTATCATCAGCTTCTTCATCCTCTCTCTTCTATTGAATGAACCCCAAAAACAAAAACAAGAAGATAAAAGAAAAAAAAAAAAAAAAACTAGCTGCCATGAGGCATGCACATTTTGAATAGATCGGAAGAAATGTGTAAGCATCCCTGTAATGTTTTTGCAGTCAGTTTTTCTTTCTCAACTGGCAATGGCATTTCATAGGCTGACACATGGCTTCGTCCTTGTCATAGGATAGTCTAATTAATGATTTTAATTTAGTCTTTATACAAAAGAGAGGTAGTATAAACCTCTTTTTTTTTTTTTTTAATCTCTAGATCTAATATACTTTTAGTGTAAAAATTCAATACATTTAACAATAATATTTAATGGTCAGTAATTTTATATATCAAGAGCTTGTTCATAGTTCTGCTTGTTAAAAACATACCCATAGAGATTAATATTGATAAACATATTTAGTCAATCATGCATCTAGTCATAAATCTGACAAATATATTATTAGAATTCTTTACTATTAGTTAACATCCACGGCAATTTGTTTTACTGGATTCATTAGCTTTTTATTAGAAGAGGTTTACTAAAATCTTTTCCTACCGTGAGGTGAGCCAGATTCCAAAGGGACGGAGAAAAGTCGCATCCTTTTTAGGGATAAACATGCCCGTTTAGTAGTGAAAATTATGCAAGTATTTGCGGATTGTCCTGGTATAAGAGTCAATGGTCATTCCTTTTTTTTTTTTTTTTTGTTTTTTTACAATAAAGTTACGGGTACCACCGTACCAGTTCGTGTACCGGTACTCTAACCAAATAATTTAGTAATAATAATAATACTATTTTTTATTTTTAAAATTTTTATTTTGTTAAAAAAGTCGTGAGAGACTAGCAATCTCTACTATTATTCCCACGATGCTTTACAAAAAGAAAAAAAAAAATAATTATAAATAATATATAATATATTTTTAATAGAATCGGTACCTTTGGTAAAGCTAGTTTGACCACTTATTTTTTATATATATAAATATTTTTTTTTATCAAATAGAAATTAATATATATTACAATCATTGCATCTGGGTACATAAATCAGCAGCCAGTAAAATAGAAATTAATATATAAGTATTCATATATTAGACAAACACGGAACTGATTTCTCTGTGTTTTTGGTGGCATTCGCCTAGAAACTTCATGGTTCAATTGTTCTATGCAGTGCAACTAGGGTTTACCGCTTTAATCTAGGATGATTATCATAATCATAATGTCAATTAATTGTTTTAGTACTATAAAAATGCAGATATACAATCCTAAGATACATATTATTGTTGTGTCTCAATCAGGCACTTAGTTAAAATTGTAGACATCTATAATCAGATTTATTAGATCAGTGTGAAATGATATCCTCCGATTGGATTGTGTAGTTCATATAAAATTTTTTGATGGATGAAAGAAGATCTATAATAATTTATTACTTTTATAGTCAAAATTGAATATAAAAAAATCGGTACGGAATAATTTTTAGGCTAGAATAATATAACCACAAATCAATCCTAAATTATTGTAATAATTATAATATAATCTTATTACTTTTGTTTACAATTAAGTTGAATACTTTTATTTTTTTTGTGTTTTATTTGAGTTTATTTATGAACGAAAGGTCGATTTTTTAGAGCATATTTTGTCCATTCAAATATTGTTTACAATAAGTCAACTAAATTTGGGTTGGACTCAAATAAAATAAAAATAAAAATTATATAAACGAATCAAAAAAACAAAATTTAATAAATTATATCAAAAACATTTATAAAAATTTAATACTGCTGTCGTTCTTATTCATTTATAACTGGTGGCAAATATTGTGAGACAAAACAGTTGTGGGAACTTATATTAGTGGAAAAAATTTGACGACAATGCAATGAAAATAGTGCGATAGGCACATTCTGATATAGGATAATTTAGGGAAACATCTATTAATCTAAAATAGAAAAAAAAATAACATAAGAATTTTTTTGACATAATAAGTAACATAAAATTTATTGAATGTATTGCTACGGGGTCCAATTAGTCATCTTTGTGTTTTGTTACTGACCTTTTTGCTCATAACTTAGCAAATTTTAAGCGATTGCGTTTTGATGGGTCAGAAAGGCAACCATATTTGCGTTCATTTGCGAAAATGTCCCAATCCAAAGCACCAAGGTTTTATCTTGTGAATTTGCATACTTTTCGGGTGGGCCCCATTTTTAATCAAGTCAAAGTGTTACCAAAAATCCTGTCCGAAACTTACAAAACTAAACTAACCCTTACACGAAAGTAGTTCACAATTTTCCAAGGCCACCTAATTGCCGCGTCTAAGTCACCGCGTGCGGCGTCCACTCTTTCGCTTGGCTGCTAACTGGCTGGCGCCCACTTCCACCGCACCATCCGACCACCACCGGCCGCCCCCACCAGTTTCTTCCTCAATCCCCATATATAAATTCTACTCCTTTCAAAGACTTGCAGAGAGCCACAGACAAACTAGCTAATCAATTTCCTGAATCTGCGTTTCATTTCCAGACTAGCCACCACCGACTCCGGCTCGGCATGGATTTCTTCCACAACGCCAAGGCGGTGCGCCTCCGGAGCCACCACGACAAGTACCTTCTGGCGGAGGAAGACGAAGAGACCGTAATCCAAGATCGGAACGGCTCCTCCAAGAACGCCAGATGGACTGTTGAGTTCGCTTCAGGATCCGAATCCATAATCCGGCTTAAATCCTGCTACGGCAAGTACTTGACGGCATCGAACCAGCCATTTCTTCTGGGTATGACGGGTCGCAAGGTGGTTCAGAGTTTGCCGGGGAGGCTTGACTCGTCGGTCGAGTGGGAACCCGTCAGAGAAGGGAATCAGGTCAAGCTCAAGACCCGGTACGGAAACTTCTTGAGAGCCAATGGTGGGTTGCCACCTTGGAGAAACTCGGTGACCCACGATATCCCTCATAGGACTGCTACACAGGATTGGGTCCTTTGGGACGTTGACATTGTGGAGATTCAAGTTCGGTCTCCGGGTCATCAAGGCAAGCCGGTTCCGCCCGTTTCTCATTCGGATTCTTTGGACTTCGAGTCCAGCTCTCCTTCCTCTGTCTCTGCTAAATCCACCAATTTTTCCAGACAAGAGGTTCGGATCTCGATTCTTTAGTTACTCATTCGGAATTTGCCTGAAAGAGATTCCTCGTTATAAAATAAAAAAAAATTGTAAAGGTTCAACCTTTGACTTATTTTTATGTTGTTTTTGGTGTCCAGTCGTCTGATTCTATGGTGGGTTCGCCGCCCAAATCGGAGGGACGGACCATATACTACCATGTGGCCGACGAGAGTGGAGAGGTTGATGATGAAAGGATGCCAGGTTATCCGTTGACTTTTAAGGGAAAAGGGGTTGATGAATTGACTCAAAAGTTGAAGGAAGACACGGGTCTTGAAGACATTGTTGTGTGTAGCCGCAGTCCTTTGAATGGAAAGCTTTATCCACTTAAGTTGCAGCTTCCTCCAAACAGTGCGGATATGCATGTCATTGTAGTTCAGTCATCGTCTAAAGGTGAGCATTTTTTGCTTCCAGTTCTATAATTTATGTCAGTCTTGAAGTGATCTCTGCTACCTTGTATCTTGTGATTGATGTTCTGTTTCTCCAATGAAAAAAGCTCAATGGCTTCACTCAGGTAGTTTCAAAGTAGCAACTTGTTGAATAATTGAATTTGTGGAAAGAAAAAAATACATAAACTGTTAAATACCTTCGGATAAGATTGTGTAGCTACTTCTTGTTACTTATTTGAAGCAATGTAATGTTACTTTTCTCGAATTTAATACCAGAGTTGAGTAAGTAGACTTAAATGCTTCTTAAGGAGGCTTTCTGTCTGTGAACTTTCTCCACTTTGAGAATCGTTTAGATTCACCGAATTGTTGGCTCGGTTTGATTCCTCCCAAAAGAAAACGAGCACATTCTTTTAAGGTTTTGTGGGGATTCAAATGCTTTAAATGATTATTAGATTTTGTTTCCTCTTTGCCTTTCTGTTCGTTACCAATTTTCAGACAAATCTTGGAATACCAAGTATTGGCTCTGACTTGAAACCAAATCTAGCTTTTTAGATCCTCTTTTTTGCTGTTTTATTTTTCTCTAAAACCTTAGGCAACTTGCCTCTATGTTCCTTGAACTAGATATGCTGAACACACAAAAAAGGGGGGCATTGCATAAAGCTCTCACATTGTAAGATTTGCAGAAGCTTTAGGTGTGAAATAACTAACTTTTGCTTTTCACAAAGAAGCCAATTAGGAATGAAATAATTTTATTGTTAGACTATTAAGGGCTTCCCCTTCTGTCCCTAAACAATGATAAATTTGATATTTTCACCTTTTCCTATTCAAACATTTTGATTAATGTTTAGCATGGTGTAATAAATCTGGATGTTTAGAAATGAGATATAGGAGAAAGCTGTACCAACGAATACCTTGTGCAATGACTACAATATGTGATTGGAATCTTTGATTTTCGATTTTTTTCCCCTTTTTTTTTTATTGCATCTAATGACATGCTCTGCTTTACTAGCATGGAAATTTTAACCCTTGTTCCAATCTTGTTCCTCTTGTACAAATAATTTCTGTCTTAACTTTTGTTAATCTGGCTGTATCAGTTGCCGGAGATTTTGCAAAGCAAGGAATCACTTCATGACGTACGATGGATAGAATAGCTGCGGGCTTATGTAATATGTACATATGCTAGTTGAAAGCATCTGGAGAGTTGATTTTTTTGTTGAGACTTCTCATTCATTGTTCCATGGTATTGGTGGTAAGCTGAATATAGGTAAATGGATTGATAGATGGAAGCCAAATACTTCTCGCAGCAACAGAATGTGAATGCAGTGATGTTTCCACATTGCCCCATCAGCGATATGGTGTAGAATGTTATTCCTTCTTGGAAGTTTACTTTAAGATGATTTCTTCGTAGATTGATTGATCTATTTTGTTTGAGATTTCACACCTTCTGTTCATTATGGAAAATGAATGGTTTGATAGCTCTGTGTGGCTGTTGTAAGATAGTCCAATAATATACCTGTCATGTTCTTTCTTTGTTTTCATTTTGGCTGCTAGACTGTCTTTACATTCTTGGGATAATCTGTTCTGCTACTTTGCATGGTCAATTTATGAGGGTGCCTGAAATTTGGCCTTGGTATAAGGGTTTCGAGGACTTGAAATACTTCTAGATAATCATTTATACAAGGAGTTTTATTTTTTGGTTGCAAGGGAGATTGTAAGGACAGGAAAGAAGAATAGAGTCACTAAGAGTCACGCACAGGAACAAGAGATCTTACAAAATGTTCCAAACAGTCATGCTACAAGCACAAGACATACACATAAGAAACTTTACAAATGTATGTGTATTGAAAAATTTTTGGGTATGCTTGTTGATGCCAGGAATACATTTAATGTGTCATACTTTGATTTACGCTGTAAGACTGAAATGTCAATGAGTTGGTGCTCCCAGCGCCAATGCAAATAGCTAACTGGGTGAGGGAGCCAAGTAAAATTTGCAGCTTCATCTAGGATGTCAAGTTCCCCTAGGTCCTGATCACATCACCATTTTCGATCAAATGGACAGAACCGCAAGCGCTTCATTGCAGGCTTTCATTCGGCATGTATAATTTCTCGAAAAAGAAAAGTTAGGCAGAGGCAGTCGATTGGACACTTTTTTTACCTAAATTATTAATTATTAACTTTTTAATTTTTTGGTGTATTATCATGGTTAACAGATCTTGAATGTGTATCTAACGATCATTATATAAAAATGTGAATTTGCGTCCAAAGCATCTCAAATTGAATCTATGTACGAAGATCAAAAAGAAAAATAGGATGGCAAATAATAATTCGGAAGACGGAAAAGAGAATCAGGCCCATGGACTGTATATTATATCACTAATACGGCTTGAGTTCAATTGATTGTAGCACCTTGAATTAATTTAAAGCCTAAGAGAAAGGGGGAGCATGTGCCCTGCGAGACAATTTTAAGTTGGTTCTAAGTTTTAATTTATCAGATAATATGGCGTTGCTTAAGGAATAACTTGTGGCGGGATTTCCTATCCTCGTGGATTTTTCGTTTGCCCCCAGGGTCCTCCATAATATTATAGCTTATGTTATCCGTATTCTGGCCGAAGCCTCAAGCCCGTAGCCGGGTGAAGAACATGCTCCGCAGCTGGTGTCTACCTTGGTTTTGATAGTGCAGAGCCTGGAAAACCGGGCATAGGGGTGGATCTATATTGAAGGTTGTGAGGGCACCTGCTCTTATTGAATATATATATATATATATATATATATATAGAGAGAGAGAGAGAGAGAGAGAGAGATAAATTTTGCATTTTTTTTTTTTTGAGATAGTTAAATTTTGTGCTATTGCCTGAAATATTATTTCTATCTCAATTGGTATTTTTTGTCTCTACAGACGTACACAATGACTTTTTTTTTTTTTTTTTTTACATACATAGAAGCTTTGCCTCCACTAAAAAATGTTTTTGAATCTGCCCCTAACCAGGCAACCATTTCGGCTTACAATGTCCAGAAAATTTTGGTCCCAAAGAAAAATTGTTACATCTGGCCTCTATTGCCTTTGCTTATTGCTTGCTACTTGCTTGCTCCAAATTGAAATTACCATCAGGTACTTCCTAACTAAAGTAGTTAAAGAAAGATTTAAAGCGACAGTAGAACAATGATGCGCAAATATTTCATACAGCTTTCTGAAAGTGGGCTTGAATTAAATCTCACTTGAACTAATGCAACTTACAACAGACATTACCAATAATCCATGCATGAACAAGAGCCATCCTTGAAGTGATGGAATCGAGCACGGTCTCGCACAATGATCTCCGCGTTAAAGGTTTTCGAGATCAATTTGGTGACTGAGTGGCAGTCCTTGCAGACTCGGAGATTCTTGAAGATGCGGATTGGTGTTCCTGGTTTCAAGCTTAAAAGCCCCAGTGCAATCGCAAGCCTCTCACTATGCAGCCTAAGAGATTGTTGTTTGCTGCCATTCATTTCAGCAACCATAGGCGCCTGAGAATGGTCAGGTGTATATCCTGCTGACTCTAGTCTTTCTTCAATCACGTTTAGAAATTGATATATTTCATTAGTTTGAGGATGAGATGTGTCCCCGGCAAAAAGTTCGTGCGTAACACCATTTATTTCTATTGAGCTGCAGCCAGGCTCTTTTGTTACTCCATTATCAGTCATCAACTTCCTAACCATGCCAACATCGTTCCACCGGCTAGCTGATGCATAGACTCTAGATAAGAGCACATAAACACCACTACAGTCTCCCCCACCCGACTCAACAAGTTCCCTGGCCATTTCTTCGCTAAGCTCAACACTTCTATTTTCCTTGCAACAAGAATCAAGAAGACTTCTCCATATAACAGCATCGGGTTTCATAGGCATGCTCAAGACCAAATCCAGAGCTTCATCAATCAATCCAGCTCGAGCCAGAATATCAACCAGGCATCCGTAATGCTCTAGTTGAGGTTCAATCTTGTACTCATTAATCATCAAATCAAAATACTTGCGCCCCTCGCTAACCATACAACTATGCCTACATGCACTCAGAACACCGACAAATGTTATGGAATTCGGTACAAACCTCCATACCTCTACCATAAGGTCAAAGTATTCAAGTGCTAAATCACCCTTTCCATGCATTGCCAATCCTAGAATCATAAAATTCCATGAACTTATATGGCGCTCGGGCATCCTCTCAAAGACCTGCAAAGCCATGTCTAATGACCCGCATTTACAATACATATCGATCAAACAATTGTTAACCAAAACATCTCTGGATACAGTATCATCACGCCCATCACAATTCCTCAACAAATAAGCATGAGCCCACATCCCCAAAGACAGAGCACCTAGACTACCACAGGCATTCAACACAGTCTGCATTGTATACCCATCAGGCTTAAAGGCCTCCTGCAACTGAACAAACAGTCTCAACGAATTTTCAAACTCACAAAACCGAGCAAAAGCATCAATCATAGCATTCCACGAAACCAAACTTCTTTCCCCCATTCTATCAAACAGTTTCTGGGCCTTATCCAAGTCACCACACGAAGCATAGAAATGAATCAAACTGTTACTTATATACAAATCAGATTCAAACCCAAGTTTCAACATCTGGGCATGCGCTTGTTCCCCTTCAAACAAAGCAAATACATAGGCACAAGCCTTCAAAACGAAAGGAAAAGTGTAATTATCAGGCAAGACTCTTCCTTTCTCCAACATTTTTTTGTACAGCAAAAAGGCCTCTTCTTTACGATCACTACTTTGCGCACAAGCTTTAATTAGACTGTTCCACATGAACGCATTCGGTTTTTCGATTCGATCGAATACTTTACGCGCATAGTCAATACAATACAGAGAAGCAAAATGAAGAATTCGACTGTAGAGAAAAAGGGTGTTTGGATGGTTGGGCAAAGTGGAACGCAGAGTTTGGGCATGTATTTGCTTGAGCTGGGACATGTCCGTACACCCATTCAAGCAACAAAGGAGATGGTCGTGATGGTTCAATGGGTTGTTGGTGTTGGTGGTGGTGGGGGTGGGGGTGGGTTTAGAGAGGACTTGGGGCGGTGGGCTTGGCAATGGCACCATTGCCATAGCCATTTTCAGTGGTGGCTTAGGAAGATTATGATGCTCAACTTATAAACAATATATATATACTTCAGGTTATGCTATGCTCACCGGGTTTTTGTTGAATTGCATAAATCAATAAAAAAGTTCAAAACCTTACTATCCTTGCACCACATAGCCTAGTAGGATAAGAAAATGAATGAACCAATCGTTGTATATTAGTAACAAATCTCTTTATTGAACTAAAGATTTTGGATTCGAGTGTTGCTGAAAATGAGCCTAAATTTATGTTCTGCCTTTCTTCATATTAATGTTTGCAGACTCCGTTTACAAGTGGTCAACCTGAGTTTTTCAGATGTGAGCTTGTGTTAATTGCAATCCTGTTTAGAGTAAATATCAGTTCGCATATGGCATACATCTACTTGAAAATTTAACGTCAATATTTATTTTCTTGAATTTCATTCAACTTCAATGAATAGTGTTAAATTTTTATTTAACTCCCAAGTTTACCAAATATGTTAAAATTCTTTCAACTTGAATGAATTATGTTAGATTTTTATTTAACTCCAAAATTTGCCATCACGTTAAAATTTTGGAGTATGTTAAGTAATTTTTTATTTTATTATATTTTTTAATTTATAGGTCTATTAAATTATGAACACATAATAAAAATAATTCTCCCCATTCTTTTATCATATAAATCCTATATCCTTTCTTTTAAAAAGTAGATGTTTTCAAGGGAACTGTAAATTTGGGAGTCTGTAAAGTGATTTTGTTTCCTGGTTATGTTGCATGGATGCTTGCTCCTGGTAATTCCTTGGAAGGATGGTATGGACGGTTTTCCTTTTCAACATTGTTTGACACTAACTTTCTAAATGTTGAGAGAAATAGAAACATATATTGTCTTACAAATCTATAAAAAAATATTAATCTATAAAGAGTTTATATATGATATAGAAAATAAAGAGAAGAAAATTTTATTACGGAAAATTAATTTTCATACATATGATACTTATAACTAAATGATCTATAGTTTAATTAGTATTAAAATCTTGGGCTCGATTCACAGTCGGACCCAATAAACCGAAAATATCTGAAACGTATCCAGACCAATTGCTCTTATTTTAGTGTGCTGCTGTCGCTGGTGCGTATGTTATGTTGCTCATGTCCTATGCATCTCAATCTTGTTGTGCAGTTCATTCTTCTTGACCCCAGTCACCCTATCAACTTCTTTCCCTTTCCTCAGGAGGGAAAATGTTGGCACTATTTCCACATCAAATTGCTCAGCTATCCCCTGTTTTAATATCCCATAATTTTCAGATTCTTTCATCATTCATAGAAATTAAGAATAGTATACAAGAACAAGATCATGATCTATAGGCTATAGCAACCAAAAAGACAAAAAGGAAAATATTCCGTAAATATAAATTAAGTGAGATTAAAATAAAATTAATGATTAATTTAAATAAATAAAAATAAATAAATTATTAAATATTAATAAATTATATATTTATCTGTATTTTCTTAAACTACACACACAAACGTAATATTACTTAAGGAATAAAAAAAAAAAAATTACCGGCATCTCATCAACATCAATCCTGATAAAATCAACGTCTGTGTATGTAGATGCGAGCTCCTTCATGATTGGCTCAACAAACCGGCAAGGTCCGCACCAATTGGCCGTGAAATCAATCACCAACTTTTAATACAAAAACCCAAAAAAAAAAAAAAAAAAGCCCCGAGAAGACCAACAAATTAGATAAGAATCCAGCATCAAATTATGAAGGAATAGCTGAATCAATTAAGTAAATTTTACCAGTTTGTTGTTTTCCTTGGAAGCATCTACGTAGGCTTGCCATTGGGTTGTAGAGTGTATTTCCACGATGACCCCAGATGGCTTTCGGCTTGAAAATCCAATGGAGTGGCTACGATCAACCCAGCTTGCTCTTCCTCGTCGTAAAATTGGCCAACTGAAATCCATGGCTAGCAGCAGATAAGTGTATGAGCTGAAACAATAGCCTTTGTTATTGAAAGCCTTGGAAGGAGTGGAGGGGCTTTGGCTTGGAGGTATGATTCGGGTAGAGAAGGGTTTATATAGGTTGAAAGATCGATGGTGGCAAACTTAAAGAAATGTTTGAGGAGAATAAGATTCTTTGATGATGACCTGCGATAATGTCGACCGTCGGAGACAGCAACGATGGATTTTGAGGCATATATGGAAGATAATTTTTTTTTTTTTTTGGTTTTTTTACGTGGAGCGAGAAATATAATACTGAAAATTTTGAAATTTAAATTGTTGTTGTTTCGTGTGGTTGATAAAATGTACGAAAAAAGTTATCACTAGTGAAGTGAATTCAGAACTCTATCAAAATATTTTATAAGATTAAATATACGTTTTTCTTATTTAGTGATAAAAGTGACTTGGTGAATTTTGCTGAAAATTAAAAGATTGTTTTTCGAAAGATTTAGAATAGTAACTCTTATCCCATTAAGTTTAGTGATGTCATAGACCCTCTTAATAGTCCTATAGAGTGCTACCTCTATTCAACTATTTTTTGTTACCAAAGAAAAGTGTTAATAAAATGTTACAACTGAATTAAACAAGTTTAATTAATAATATACCGACCAAATCCATGGCTAATTAGTTGTAATAAATCCATTTAATATCAAACATATAACATTTAGATTAATCGATATTTTGTTACATATTCTGTTGATACTCATGTTTTAATAAGAAAAAAAGTTGGATTTCAAATTTTCGAATATATACTCTTAATGCATCCCCCCTTACAAAAAATTGAACTAGTGGTTGACAACTGGAGGCTAGTGGGATTGGCACACAAGTTCACAAGTTCGACCTTACATTTTGTTGCATACAATTTACGTGCATTAATTAGCTAACAAGGATGTTCTTCTCTGGCAATCGTTGTAAAGCCTTCTCACTTAATTGCCTTGTGATGTCCATTTTTTGTGCATTTACATTCATATTCTCCACACGGTAGAATCGTTGAAAAAAAACAAAAACAAAAAACATCCAAAAAGGAATGCTGACGAGCATAATAGTAAAGGCCAATGAGGCGTTGTCGATGATCCAGCAAAAAATTTCTTTGCACTAAATATTATTATTCGTTCTTTTAAGTATGCAAAGATGTCACAAAAGAAAATTTTGGAATCCTTGTTAGAGACCCAGAAAGGGACAAGCTATAAAAATTTTTAAAAAATAAAAAACAAAAAAACCCTCCCTCAGAAAAAAAAAAAAAACAAAAATACCAAGGTAAAAAATGGTCTTCTAAGAGATGCTAATGTATGCGTGGGGGTAACCATTTTTGTGGTTCTTAGCATCTTTCCATTTTTGTGGTTCTTAGCATCTTTCTTTTCGGTGTCGCATCAGTCCCATATATAATTAACTGGACTTCACTGCCAAAAACGTTTTGTCGTGCTCCCACCATTTTGAGTTTTTGTGCTCGAATTCGTATTCTAACATTGTAGTTGAATTCGTACACAACACTGGACATTATGGATCAAGAAAGAGAAAGAAGACTTCCAATTTACATTGATTACCGAAGTAGTCACTGTTAAGTGAGATGATTAATATTAAGGTTCGCCTAGTCCTAACAAGGTTACAAACCCTAGTTTAGTGCCCAATGACACAAGATAACTTATTAAAAACTCTAGATAAAACCAGCTTAACACCAAAACGCATAGCAGATTGATTGCCTGTTTACGTGCACCTATGAAATGACATGCCGAATACTCAAGGCTCCTACACCGTAAAGTCTGAAAAAAAAAAAAAAGTTGCAGATACGCAACTTCAGCCTTGTTTCATAAAAACCCTGTTTCTAAGAATAAAGATTCAATAATGTTTAATAGAATCCAATACATAGTATGCCCATATTTTTCCTTGGATGAAATTAAACCATGATTGGCAATTAAAAGAAACGAAAAAAAGAAGGGCCAACACCCCTTTTCTCACATTAGCAAGTCGATTTGTTTGATTGACATTCCGTCTCTAGAAGGTTCATTCGGTAGGTGCGTGTTTGTGCCCCAAGCCCGCTTTCGTTAGTGGTGTGGTGTCCTTATCAAGCATCTCGTTCCTAAAATTGAACGTTTTAAAATACAATGGCTCGCAATCACGAAAAAATGGAACATCAGTACATCACTAAAGTATGCACAGTCACAAGATAATGGACCAGGGAACCAACCAGGGAAAGGCGGAAAGCTGGCGCCACAAATAGCTCGTCATGGTTCCTTTCTCGCGTTCATATTCGATGCTCTATCAAGTTTTGTCTGGCTAATCAGGAAGACATTAATTTTCATGTTAGCCACCAAAATCAATCCAATTTTATCTTTCTTTACCCTTTGTATTGTTTCTTAAGTTCCCCACAAAATGCTTCATTGGCTGTGACTACAAAAAATTGTTTTCCAGATGGTGGATTTCATGAACAGCCCCCCAACTTCCATAGAGTTCAGTGGGAAGCAGAAATAATTTCTTACAATCCACCTCAAGAAACCCCATGGATGTGCAATCAGGAATGAAAGTCATGAGGCTACCCCAACATCGCCTGGAGCATGATTATTGTTGTACGCAAGCCCACCGCCACCTCTGCCACTCCTTCCCCGATTGTTGTAGTAGTTTCTTGGATAGTTGTTTCCTGGCTGATCGTAATACAAATTGCGACCATTTTGGAAGCCAACAACTCCCCGAGGACCACCTCGCCCCCCGCGGCCGTTTGAATAACCTCTACGGCCTCCATTACCACGACCACCTCTCTGGTTTTGATAGTTCCTCCGAGAAGCATACTGTTGCTCCTTGTGTTCTCCCTCTCTCTGAACATGCTCCACTTCAGCTGGTGCCTTTGCTTGTTCTTGACCAGAGACAACTTCTGCACGACTTCCAGACTCCAGGTCATTATTCTGGAAGACAGAAACCAGCCACATCAAATCAAATAAATAGATACACATGGTTCAAATACTTTCGATCGTGCCTAGTCCAAGCACCTTATGAGCTTCCTCAGCAGGCCTAGACCGATTATCACCAATTTCCTGTCCTTGGAAATTTTCAGCTTCTTCATCCTACAGATTAAAGGGAATTTTAAATACCAAAAACAGATATACCAAAGCAAGAAGAACCATATTAGACTCAACAAATATGTATGTCTGCAACAGGAAAACTGCATGACAAGTACTGATGAGATTGTCAATTGAACATGAGACTAGTGAAATTGTACTTCTGAACTATCATCCATTTGTTGTGCTACCATGCAAAACAAGCTACATATTCCTGCAGCAGCTGAGGAGGGATTATCCAGCGGGTAATGAAAATATGAATACTTTTCATGAGAAGCAGAACAAAAGAATATCCAAACATAAGTTATCAGTTCAAACTAATCTAAGGGGATGAAACAAAGTGGTAACATTCAGAAAGCAATTAGCAAAACCCAAATGAAATTAAAAACAAGGTTTTCACATAGTAGCAACTAAACAAAAGGATCACAAATGGACGTATAGACCTACTAAGAAAGTTCAGAAACAGAAAGTATTTAACAAAACAAAAAGGTTCAGAAAAAATCTACTTCCACACAAGTTCCCTGCAAGGAGGGGAAGGGGAGGGTGTGGCAGCCCTGATCTATCGATCCTTAATAATGGAAAAACTTCAGATTCTCTGTTGAGTGGACCTCTAGCTACTTGATTACATAGTTTTAAACTTTGCCTCCACCCAGCCAAGAATCTCCCCTTAGCATGTAAGAAATTGTCACCATTCTGGTGATGATTTTCCAATGGGACTAGAACCGGAAAAGCAAACACATCTGCCATGGCCTTTGGCCTATCAAACACAGAGGAATGCATGTTACATTGGCATTTTAAATCTCAATTCTTGTTGTTCTCACACTTCTGAGAGGACGCAATTCAGCCAGGTCTCATTGAAGCACAACAATTTCTTTCTCAACCTTTGTCATGACGTGAATATCAGATAAATTTTTTCTGGAGTAACCACGCCAATGATGAGAGGCAGTCAATGACAACGAATTCCCTTAGGCAAACAAGTTTAGTGGGTAATGAAGGAGCTGATAGATAAAGAAGTGATGGCAATCAACGTATTTCTCCTAATGGGAGAAGTATACTTCTCCAATTTTGTCCACACACAATATCTAGGATATAGCTTCTAATGTTTCACCAAAAATCAACTCTTCCAAGCATTAAAATTGCTATTCTGGAAACTTTTGGACGCTTCCTTGCTACCTAGAAAATTAGGTAGAAGATCCACCCATACCAAGTTGTAAGGTTGAGTACGATAAGAATGTCATGCGCATAAAATGCCACCATCAAATTTGACAATAACTCAAGCCTCTGATTTCAAATGTGTAACCCAAAGGAAAAAGAAAGGGCAAAGGCCATCCCACAGAGTCTAAGCCACACTATATTGGGAATAAGCTATACTGTTACCAAAATAAAGACTCAAAACTTAAAGTCTAAAGGTGCCAAATCAACCATCAAGACCAGAACCAACTCCATTCTACAGAAATAAACATGAAAAATCTGAAAGTCTTTCCTAACAATTTTTACCATAGCAAACCATATTCAGCTAAAGCCTACCCACTAACAGAAATGGCTTTTATGATTTCAATAACTTTTGTCAACTCTTGATTTGGCTAAGAAAAATAAACGAAAACCCCAGAAACAATAAAGACACAAAACATGATAAACTGATGTATATGTATTGCTTGGTGCATTACTAAATCCAACCACATAAACAAAATGCAAAATAACTGCATAACAAGCAAATATATAGCAACATTAATGTAACAGGAAAAAAAAAAAAAATCTTTGACTTCACATAAAATTATAAAACTACCTATACCTCGTGCTGGTGTCCGGTAATCGAACTTTCCACCTGGACTGGCACCCCATGAACTGGCACCTGCAAAGGCAAATAATTGGCAGCAGCAGCCATTTCAACATGAGCTTTTATTTCGGGTGTGATAGTAAAGTAATCAGAAGCCATAATCTTCTTCAGCTTCTCTCTCAATCCAGCATCTGCAAATTTCACGAAAAACCCACATCAGAAAACACTGCACAAATTAAAAATCTAAATTCACAAATGAAATCTTTTCCAAAAAGAACCAAAAAAAAAAAAAAGAACTAAAGCAATTACATGAGACTCTAGCACTAGAATCAATTGGCTGGTCAGAATTAGCAAGCCACAACTTGGCGTGCCCGATGCAGCGCTGCAGAGCGTTGTTGTGAGACAAGCTAGAATCAACCGGCCGCGAAATCAACAACCCACCGAGCATCGAAATCAAGTCCAAATCCGTCTCATCCAGTAGATCCGTAGCATCATCGGTTACATAATCATAAGTTAAGCAGCACCCTCTCTCGTGGGTCCGCGTCAACATCGTCGCCGTGAAGTCGTTCTGCGGCTTCACGTCGAAAAGCGAACCAAAGTACAACAAATTCAAGAGGTCTTCAACCACCGCATCGCCGCCGCCACCGCCGCCGCGATTGCCTCCGTTGTGATCGTCACACACACCGTTATTTTTCTCCTCCGCGGCGGAAGAGGAGTCGGAGATGGAGGACTGTTGTTGGTGGCGTTGAAGGGCGAGGGAGATTTCTTCGGAGACGGCAGCGGAAAGGGGCTGGCGGAGCTTCTCGAGCTCGTCGATGGAGGCGACGACGGAGGGCTTCGAGCGGAGGACTTCCTCTTGCTCCTTGTTGATAGGCTTGCCCTGTGAGACGGACTCTTCCATCAGGACGATCCTGTTGTACTTCTTCCGGAGAGCGCGGAGGCGTTTGTTGATGAGGCCGAGGACCGGTCGGTCCGTCGACTCTGAGGAAGCGGTCACCGCCATTGTTTTGGTTTATTAGGCTGGTTTCTTTTTGGTGATCGGAGGAGCAGCAGCACCACCGGATGGCGGCGGCTTTAGTCTGCTTGGAGGGGGTTTTGGAGCGGTGGATTGGTGGAGGAAGCGGCGGCGCGAGATGTTTTTTGAGAGAGCGAGAGAACAGATGGGGTAGAGGTGATTAGTGTGGACTGAATAGACATGGCCCCACTGGGAGCTTGGGGTTTTTGTTAATTTTTTCATTTATTCCTAATAAATAAGTTCTTATCATCAACTAATAAATATAAAAATATTTCTATTTAGGACTAAACAAATATTTTTTTAATCAAAAAAATTTTTTATTGAGTAGACAGTTATCAATTTTTTTTTTTTTTTACTAAAATTAAAGTATTTTCATTTGTTTAAATTTTATTTAGCAATTTTAAAAGAATCAATTCACCACCGAGTACCAGATGAATCTGAATATGACTCTTCCACATAGTCATAAAAGGTTAGACTGATCTTAAACGCTGCGCATTACTGTTTACATTAAAAAAGATCCCCAACATGAATCAGTCATGAAAGAGCGCAGACACAAAAACTCAAAATTAATACTTACAACGTAAAAACACATCAACTAAACATACATTTATTTTTATATAGTAAGGATTCTTTATATAAAAGCAGTTGAATTACAAGAACAATTGGTGACAAAAAAAAAAAAAACACCAATGGGTGATCTTAATGTTTTTTTGAACAGTTGGACTTATAAAAACCATGATTAAGATCTCTATTATGTCTTTTTCTTTTTTCTTTTTTTTTTTCTTTTTTTTGGTTAAAAAAGATCGGAAATAAAAAATCGGAACGACCCCATGACAGAGGCACGACCAACCTGACTTAGAAATCGCCAATGGCCGAATTTCACACTTTTTTAAGCAATTCAAATATTAAAGGTCAATTGCATGCAATGCAACTCTAATCACCGGTGGTCGATGTCATCTTACTTTACTTGAAAATATCTTCTACCCGAATTTAACCAAAATTCATTGTTTAGAGTAACACTTGAATTCAGTAGCATCATCACAAAAACCTGAAATGGGCTAAATTACAGTTCAAATACAATTGCATATCGGGGTTTAGCGCCATAATTGTTGGCAACCTTACTATTACCCTACTAGTATTTAATTTCATAGTATTAATAAAAATAATCAGAATTATAAAAAATATTGTTATAAAATAATTAAGCAGAAAAAATTGGTATAATTTAATAAAACTAAATAATTAAAAAGATATATTTTTTTCTTACTTTAACATAAAATTATAAATATAAAAGAATGTCCCAATATGAACTTCAAATTTGTAGAATTTATACACTTCAAATTTGTAATTTGTAGAATTTAAGAAAAGTCATATGCAAATAAATTTACTCTTGTTTTCGTAAAATGGTTGTTTCTATGAATTAAACAAACCTATCAACACATTCAACTAATACACGAAACAAGTATCTTAATGATTATAAGACAAACCTTAATTGATCTAAAAGATTTTAAGACAAACTATTATGAGTTTAAGCATTTTGAGCATATCTTTACTCAGACATTGTACACTTATTAAACAAACTTTGATATTAATATTGTGTTTAAATAAAATTTTTGAGAAAGAGAAAAACGAGAGAAAGAAAAGTGAGAAAAAAGATTATTGAATGAAAAGAAGATTTTCTATCATCTCTTTTATTTGAGAAGAAGTAATGAAAAGAAGAAAAATTATAAATTTGTTTTGTTTGGAAAGAGTGAAAAGTAACCGTAAACTTCAACCTCAAATGACATTGGGCGTATGTTAATAAGTGAAATATTAACAGTTCAAACTTTTGACATCTCCAACTATTCTTTCATCTTCCAATTACTTAAGTCTAAGTTTAGAAAACCTCAAAAAAAAAAAAAAAATGAAGGAAAAGAAAATAAAATATATTAAAATAACAATTTAATCTTTTATAATAAATTCTATTTTAATATTTTATTTAAGTAAAATTATAATTATTCAATTATATGATAAATAATTAAACTATTTAATAAATTTAATAAAGAATCCAACAACTTTCCTTCTATTTTTTGAAAATTTGAAAGAATTAATTTTGATGAATCAAGAGAATTAAAAACTTTCTTTTTTCTAATTTTTCAAATATTTATTAAATACAATAATTTATTTTAATCTTCTCACTTTCTTTTCCTTCTTCCCTTTCATTGCATTTGGGATACCGAGCTCTTAGCGGATGTGTGAGCTCGATTACACCCCTACTGATTGAAAAACCTAAATATTGAATTTTGTTCTTCCAGCGCCATTTCAGAACTAGCCCTGATGTTATGCATCTCGCGTCACCGCAAACATTGATTAGTGAGAACACGGAATACACTTGATCTAAGGCAAACATCATTTCACAGGGAAATACAAGCCAAAGATTTCTTGCTAAACGCATAAAAGAATTTAGCCCCTTTTTATGCAACTTAAACCAAAACTGACAATGCATATCGTATATCAATAAGCCCCCAAAAAAATGGTCTAAACAAATTGGTGACCCCCTCCAGAAAGTATTGTAAATAATTGCCATCCTCTAGAATATAATTGATGGACGAATTATGGAATGAATAACCTCCAGATGTTCGCAAACAAGCTCTTACGGAAATATTGATGGCAGTCATCACCTTGCATCAGAAATTATTACTGTAATTTGCAGTGGTCTTCAATTTTCATGCCTTTTAATGTTCAATCTCTTCAGGAAAGCTAGCTTTTCCAGAGTAGACATACAGCATCTCCTCTTTCCATGTCTGAAAAAACCTTTCGTGTTAGCTTAAACGCAAACATTCAATTGCACATTAAAATATAGACAGGGAAACCTTACCTCATGTCGGAAAGCGATCCTAATATCTGGAACATTTGTCTTATGAATGTCATTTCCTTCACTGCCTCTTATAAAGTAATTGCTACCAAGCCAATGCAACTGCAGAGAAGGGTAACTGGGAAGGTTATTCAATGCTGCTAACAATAGAAATGCATGTAATGTTGAACCTGGCAGGTTATGCCTCTCAAAAATGAAGCCACTTTAATAAGATTTTCTGTTACCAGAAAAAGACCACACTGTCAGCTACATCTGCATCTAAGCATGCCTGAGCCATTAGTGATATGTTTACCTTTGCTACGTGGGAAAATCCAGATTGATAGACGGAGTTTCTCGCTATCTCACATAGGTCACATGAACTGAGCTTCCATACCTGCAAATCAAGTTGCATCTGATGCTGGGAGAACCCAAAAAACATAAAAAAAAGAGATGAGCAAACCTTTGCTGCAACGCTGTACTCTTCAACCAGCGGTTCTTTTGTTAAATGAATTTGCAAAGGATCATCGCTTGAGAGCGAAACATTCAAGCCACGCTGAAAGAACATGAAAAATGGGTTCCGATGGTAATCCAGGAAAAGGGAATTATTGCTCAATGGTGACATGGCCAATCCGATCTGAGAATTAAAGGAAAGAAGTCAATAAAATATTCAATAGGACTGTGAAAATTGAAATAACAACAGAACTAAATCAACTGCAAGTCAATTGCCAAAACAGAAAATTGCACCCAGAAAGAAAAGTTAAAAAGTGCAATCCTCTAATTTCACCAGGTTGAAGGACCGATCTGAAAATACTCAGAAACTTAAATATATGATCTACATAGCATTTTAAACTTGCACATGCAACTATTTGAGCCTCTTAATTGAAGGACTGTTCTGAGTATCACTCAGAAGCTTAAATATGTGATCTGTATTATTAATGTTGTGGAACAACTATTCTGGCTCTTCATTGGAGAGGATAAGCAACCTCTAAAAAAAATGATATTGTACAGGCTGGTAGACAGTTTCTTTCTAGTCACACAGCAATGGCTTGATGCCAATGACAAGCTAGCCCCTTCTTGTTGGTGTCGAGATTATGCCCTTATTTTAAATAAACGTGGTACACCAAGTAATGTTTGCATCAGACCTGTGCAAGGTAGTACAAATATTGTAAAACAGGGGACTTCCGCAAATTGATTCCATGAGATATGTTATTGCATAGAAGGAATCCAGCAGCCAGATGGTCAATATCACCAGCCTGCAGAGATCATGATTGTTATCTGAAGCCCAAAATTTTCACTGGAAATGAAAGAGAAATCATGCAATAGACAACTACCTCTCCACAATGTGGCCGAAATTTAATTGTTGGCAAGCCTTTGGATTCACGAAGCTGGAAAAGAAAGCAGAAGCATAAATCAAATTCAATACAATCAAGCATAAGGGTTCCTCTTCTGCTTTCCCTCATCTTTGGGAAAGGAGAGCTGCCAGAGTACAGCACAAAGCAGATAAACGTGTACAACTTGAATCCACCAGCAAGGTGATGTCCAAGAAAATAAACTTATGTGTTCCGCTCAAGTTCCCAATGAAGAAATATTGTTGCACATTTTGACAAGACAAAGTGACAGCTGTGAATTATTGCATTTTGTATTCGAAACTGAGAAAGCAAATATTTGCTAAAAATTGCCATGCATTTAGATTTTATCAGACAATATTATTGAGAAATCACATTGAGCTAATGGACCTGCTACAATCTTATGAATAATGGCAAACTCCTTAACAAGAGAACAATCTTTTCCATCATATGTGGTATGCTTAAAGGTAAACATGAGAAATACCACAAACCTTGTTAAGAGTAAACAGATTTGCATAGCAGTAATAAGCATAATAGGAGTATGCAGGGTTGAACTCATTGGTCCATTCAGCAGGCTTTGGCATGTGCTTAGTTGGACGCCTTTCCGGCTTACTTTCATCATCGACAATATCAAATCCAACAACCTACCAAGATTTTTGTTGTTTGAATAGAAAGAATCAGATAATTTCTCTTTTACAGAGACATATCATGTATCAGAGTGCATCATCACACAGATTTTGCTCAAATAACTAGGTTTCTAATAACAAAGTTCTGGGAGTATGTCTGTAAGATCCAAAGCTATAATACAAAAATTTTGATGGAATGATGGTGGAAGGAGACATACACATGCTAGTTGAACCAGTGGGAATTAAGAACATTGTAGAAGTGTGATAAATATGTAAAAGGATCAGATCTAAGCATAGCAGCTGAACTTACATGCACCAGGAATAGATGTAGGTGAGGATGAGAACATGGATCGATTGTGACCTCGAACAACGGAATGAAAACATTGTCCAGAATATTCTGAAAAGATTTAACTGTTCCCATTTGCTTGTACACATTATATAGTCGCGGTAACTGCAAATTGAAGTAATAAAAAAAAAAAAGTGAAGATAAATAGTGCAAAACCACAGTTTTGTTAAATTTAATACCAAGAAAATGGCTGAAAAATAATAAATACTAGATGTTAGTCCTACATGGACAAGCATGCACTTATTTAAATTCTAGGCTTCAAAGTTTCTTGGCCAGATAAATGGGGTGGAATGATTAGCAAACAGTAGATCATGGCAGAGTTATGCTGATTGATACTATAAAACCTAGCAAAGAAATTAACATCATAGTGCTAGAAAGATCACATAATCATTAACCTAGTTTCATCTTGGATAGAATTGACATTAGTATTACATGTTGCTGCTCCACATTATGATACAATAAAGTGTCGCATTTCTGGCTGAAAAATGGTGTCTCATGCCTTGCTTGATTCTCATTAACTAGGAGAACAAATTAAGTGATTAAATCACAAACACCATTAGGCATATCCTAGCCAGATAAATTTGATGGAATGTTTGCCAGAAAATAATGCAGGCATCAGTGAAAAAGGCACTGGAATGCTTAAATTACCTGGATTAACCAGATGGCATTATCACTATAAATTGCATTATTGACAAACCAACTTGCCAGCTGGTCCCATTCACTTTGCTTCCTTCCATATATGGACACCCGGTACTCGGCCATCTGAAAATTATAGGATGGAAAAGCTTGACATTGCTGAAAGCATATCGCGAAAAAACACAGCCAATTTCTACTGCAAGTAAGCTTCCATTAAAGGTAAGGTGCAGACAAAGTGTAGATTGGATTGGGACAAAAAGGAGCCTAAAGCCATAGATTTGTATTATGTCCTAATTATTATTTTTTCGCATGTTGAATTTAAGAGCTTTAGCAAGCAATTAAAAAGAAATTTTATTGTTTCATAAATGACTTATATACGTTTATGCACTCCGCAAGAAATTTTAAATAGCTAGAGTGAAACCATGAGCATAGACTCCAATTCAGCATAATATGATAATATCATGTACCAAACCATTTAGCTAGACCAATCAGTTGCAAGAAGAATTATTGGAATATCTTATCGCTCGGCCTTAATCTCTGTTTTCACCATTCCCTATGATCTGATTTTGTACTAAGGATTGTGTCCAAACTGCAAATTTCGGCTCACTCAATGAAGTTGACTGGTTCATTGAAACAAGACAGACAAAAGAAAAACAACCAATAATATTCTTAAATTCAGAAATGAATCTCAGATATGAAAGATGAAACCTGATATTTGCTTGCTTTCAGATCAGATAGAACTTCTTTTGTTACTTCTGCCAAGAAACGTCCTGCAAAATTCACACAACATCATTGTTAAAATGCTGAACTTCTTTGATGGCACACAGATATCAACCCTAGAGTAATCAAGCACAAACAAAAAAAGAGTCATGCAAAAATATATCCGATAACCATGCCCAGAATAAGCAACAAAAATAAAGAAAATGCATGCAAAGTAGAGATATATATTAAAAAAATTCAAATATATTGAGAACAACGTGATGGTACCTAGAGTAATAGGTATGCAATGATCCATCAAGATTATGCAGGCAACAGGTTGCTTACCTTGGATGAGATTATCCTGCTTTAAGAATATTTCTCGGAGTCTGCTTTGACCGCAGGGATTATATTTGAGATTGAATTTATCGAACCGATGGAATGTACTCTTATCAGCATGGACATCCAACAAATCAACATTTAAATCATACCTGAGTTGAAATCATCAATACGTTAGAAATCTATTCACAATTCATGATGGGGGATAATCAAAACAAGATTGTTAATTCCTACCCAGACAAGTCCAGACTCTCAAAAACTTCTTTTAGTGTCATGTATTTTCCGTCTCTGAATATAACCACCTGTGAAATATATAAAGATACCAATGAACAGGCAAAAACACTATATGAATCTCGCAGAAGTAACAGCCACTGATATGGAAAGATTGTTGGGAAAGAAAAATATACCTCCTCAGGTTCTTTTTCGAGCTTTGACTTGATAAAGCGCAGAAGATGCTTTTGGTTCATGCAGGCAGAATGGTGTACATGTGTATCAACTTTTCTAATATTATAGAAGTCACGGTGAGGAGCACTCTTCTGAGCCAAGAACTCCCTATCTGCATTTACTAATAGGTGAAGGCGGAATTTCTGTGTAGCATTGAGACGTAAGTTAAAAGGAACAAAATCAAGTACCGACTAGGTGACTACACAAAAGGTTACAGAAAACCACCTCTTCAAGAAATCTTAGTCTGAGATGGCATGCAGAGCGCACATTTCCAATAGACATGATTCTTAAGAGGTGATGCATATCAGTAAAAAATGTTGTTGCACTTGCCACTGGAAAAAGATCTACAGTATCTGAATTTCAGTCAACAACTTATCAGTAAGTCATATGGTCTACAAAATAATAACCGTTGCAAATGTTATACGGTAGTATGTGTCAATACAAAGAATACAATGGTAGGCATCAATACAAAGAATTATGCCATTCTAAGAGCTTCGGCTCTTAAGATGGTACAACAAGGGAAAGATTCCCTCCCTATATTTTCTATATGCGACCTTTTGATTCTCATAGCCAGGACCCTTACGCTTTTTTGCAGTGACATATAACCTTCCATCACCTTCAATTAGAGATCCAATTGGCAAATGTAATCCTTTAAACATGTTGACTAAAAGAAATCCCATGCAAGAATCATAGCATCAAAGATACCATGTTAACCTAACTCATGTGATAAAAGCGGTGCCCGAAGTTCAACATCATTACAGCAAAAAGCATCATTGAGAAATTCATTATGCTGCTAGATAGTGACTAAATGCGTTCTGGAATTAAACATAATTCCACATCACGTGTAATGCAAAGACAATCAAATAATTAAATAACCAAATTATTCACTGCTTGATAGACAACTTTATGAATAGAAATGCAAAGTTGAGGAAAGATCTCAGATTCTAATCTCTCATACTTCTATGTAATGAGCTTTCAAACAACGTGTTACAACTTAAAAAAATGTCCCTGTTCCCACTTTTTACCATTTTCATTGGCATAAACATGTATAACTCCATCTTCCATCCTGAAGTGATGCTGCACAAGAGTTCAAAAATTTCAAATAAATAAATAAATAAATTCAAAGAAAGGGTTAAAAAGAAATATAAGCTTCACTAGACAACAAAGGATCAAGCCAAGGAAACCCATATTCACTCGTATCAGCAGAAACCGCACACTGATATGCAGAAACAACTTACTGTGGTTGATGGAACTGATTCAAAGTGAAATGGATCAGTTTTCACCACTGATGTGTTAGTTTCTGCTGCAGACACCTTCATCCATGGTGCAACCGCTTCCCTGTAAACATATCTGTTTCGCAAATCCAAGCATTCACAAAGCATCTTTCGCACTTCTTCCTCTTCTGTGTTTATTGAATCTGAAATGAAATGTTGAAGCAGAAAGAAAAGATAAGTACTTAGAAATTTCTTCAAATAAACTCAATTGAAGCAGAACGGGGAACCAATAAAATTGATCATGTCTATTAACCACAAATTCAAAGGACAGTACATTGCTTAATGAAAACTGGAAGTAGTTCTAGAAAAGAACTTAACATTTATCAGTCACCATAAAAATGATATGAACTATAAATGTTACAATAACATTCACTTAAGGTAACTACCATAACTTGAACGTCAAAGGTTAGTCATGGAAACAACCTTTCTGAGAAAAACAAGGGCAAAACTGCATGCATGTGAACCTCCCCAGACACTATAGTATAGGCATCACTTGCACATGAATGACCCTTTTTTGACTACAGTTATCAGAGGCAGCATTGTCAAAGGCATGCCTAAGGTGCCAAGCTGCGCATTAAGTGTGCATAAGGAGTAGGTGCAAGGCGCAAACCAAAAAAAAAAAAAAAAACACTCTCTTTCTCTCTCTCTCTCCAGCTCTCCTTTATTTCACTCTTTATTTTGTTTACTAATTTTATTCAATCTATCCAAGCCTGTTTTCTCTCCATCTTCGTACACCCCTTATCTCTCCACATATATTCTCTGTTTTCCGACTTTTCTGCACAACCTGCCCAAGACAACCAGAAAACAATATGCATCATAATGCTGTTATATAGTTTAGTCCCATCAATGCACTTCAAACAAAAGTCCAAAAATGCACATTCTACAGGTTTGCTGCCTATGTATTAATTTTATTTTTGATTTTTATATGGGTTATTGTTCTTTGAATAAGTTCAATTGACTACTTTTTTGTTATATTATATAATGCTTCTATGTTTCCTTTCAAACTTTATCTAGATAAGTAGTAACTTTTATAATGTTTTAAATGTGTTCCTCACCTCCCACAGGTAAGCCTACAGCTAGGCTCCAAGAAACTTTAGCACTTGAGTGTCTAGCGCCTTTGAAAACACTTATAAAAGGTCAATAAACCCATAACATCAAAAGCAGGAACATTACCCTCATGGATGTTCGAAGCTGCATTCACCTTTCCGTTTCCACCTGCATCCGTTCCAGCTTTTGCTTTACCATCAGCAGCTCTAAAATTCTGATCCTGAACAGTGTTTCCATTTTCAACTCCAAATGGCAGAAGGGAAGACCCCTGAATTCTTGAATTAGCATCCTGCAAATTCATGAATGACCTACAATAGATTGGTTATGAAGGTTTTTTTTGTTACGATAGGATATTATTGGGCTAATGGGCCCTAAGTTTCATTAGCTAAATACACGTACATAATCCACTTGTCCATGGCTGAAACTGATGTCATCTTCATGTGCAAGTTCTGTTCCTTCATCGTCAGAATCCCAGGTACCCTCAAAGGTTTTGCCATCTGGTGATCTAGGAGTCATCCGCCGACCAAAAGATGTCATCCTCGTAACGGAACTAGAGTAGGCTACAGACTTATCCTCTCCTGCATAAAACATTAAGGATACAAATAAAGTACAATTTGTTGCAACCCGATCAGAATGCAGCATGTAAAATCATAGCCAGCAACAACCAAAAAAAAAAAAAAAATGAAAATCATATTCATTGAATTGTAATTTGTAAAACTTTCACCATAGACTTCAACATTCAAACTGTCAATCTGTCCAAAATTAGAATAAAACTCAACAAAATTATCGCACAACTCCAATAAACTCAAACGGTTGAGAATATTCGTAGCAAAGCAAGTGTAGCACCTATTAGTGGCAGTGGTGTTTGAATTGGTTTAGACATGTCCAACGTAGACCAGTCGATGAGAGACCAGATAGAATTTAGAACAATTAGACTTTACAACTGACTTAATGCACTATAGAACGAGATTGTTCCACAACAGGATTGAGGTTTTGTTGTTGTTGTAGTTGTTGTTGTCGGAAAATAAAATCAAACGGACCATTCCACAAATATGAATTGCATTTATTTGAACTCCTAGGAAGTAGCAGAAATTTAATTTAATGGCTGTTTACCATCTCTTGTAGCTGTCTGCAGAGGCGGAAGCCCTGAAGGAATGAAATTGAGCTTCTCTCCGTGCGACCTAAACTCCATCGTCCCATAAAACTTCGGTTCTCCAACATCAAAATAATCACGCCGGAGAACAGAATCAGGCATCGAACACGACATCCTGCAGCTCCGCAGCGCGCTTCTATCGTCCAAAGACCGGGACAAAAGGTTCTGGTGGCCCAGTATTTTCCGGCCGATAGTAACCTCTTCTCCATCTGATGCATAATCTTCACCTTCCTCCGCATTCTCTGCTTCTTCATCTTCTTCACCGTCTTCGAAATCGTCTCCGGCGAGGATAACCGAGCGGTTTCTTGGTTTCCGGCGGATCTGGATGAGGCGGTCCAGGACTTGATCAACGGCTCGCTTGTGAATGTAGAAGGCGGAGATTGCCATCAGCGAGGCTCCGAACAGAGCCGCCAGGGCGAGGTGTAAAGCCGGTCCTGAAGACGAGTCCATGATTGATGGCTGAGACTGCCCAGCTTCTAGCGGATTGGCTCGGCTGTAGCTGTTAGGTTTTCAACTTAGAACTGGACTGGAGGAGGAGCAGTGGGACCAACTGTTCAGGGTTTCAACGAATTGTGGACCAGAGGATCTTATCGGTAGGGACACGTCATATGATGATATTTTTTTGTTACACATACGTCATATAATGATTACCTAATCGGAGCGTTGACAGTTCACTGATCAGAAATGCTTTGTAGCTATGCATAAATGAAAATCCAATAAAAAAACAGTAACTTAAGTTATTAAATTATTAAAATATATTAAATTAAAAAATAAATAAATTATTAAATATTATTAAATTAATTACATATATTTTATATATCTTATTAAACATATCTCTATAATAATAGAATACTGTTCAGTGAGTAGAAAAAAATCAAAATAATGGAATTGTATTAAAAATTAATTTTTTAAAAAAATTATAAATCTTTTTTTACTGAAAAAAATACTATTTTTTAAAAATAATAATTTTTATTTTATAAATTTCGCTCAGCTCATCATTTAAATTTTTCTATGAGCCAACTTAGTAACCATGCAATCTAACTATATGAATTATTCATGTATAATATTAAAATGTAACAAATTTTTTATTGGTGTATTTAAATTAATAAAATATAAAATAATAAAAATAAATATATTTTATCAATTTATTTTATTTATATATAAAATTTTAATATAATTACATTAAATTAACTATTAATTGTAACATTTTGTACAGACAAAACGCGTGGTGCTATAACTTTTCCGTTTCCATCATTTGTATTAAAATATGTATGCGACAGCCAAGTTTGGTCTAGTGGGCCCGTTGCTATACTCCCTCAGCAATTTATGTCGTGCACGGATCAAAGTTCACGCCTCGCAAATGGTTTTGTCTTTACTTCTTTTTTTTTTCTTTGTTAGAATGTGTATTAATTAAAGTTGTCAGAATCGAACCGGTTATTGAATTAAAAATATTAGTGGGTCAAAATTCAATCAGTTAAACCGGTTGAATTAGTATTTCAATCGGTATTTAATAATATATATGTGTATAAAAGTAATTATAAAAATAATATTTATAGATAGTGATTAAATATTAATTTTTCTAATTTTAAAGATGAAATTAAAATTTTTAATAGATTTAGGACTAAATTGAACTTTTAAATTAAAGTTAATGCTTAAATTATAATTTAAATAACATTTAGAGTCAAATTGTAATTTATGAATTTTTTAATTTTATAGGACCAGTTCAACCGATTTGGTTTTCATTAGTTTTTATCGGTTCTTAACCGATTTTTTCTGGTTTTGACTGATCCGAGTCACCCTTCGAAATTTACCTAAATCGGTCAGGACCACCGGTCGGTCCCCAGTTCAACCGGTCCGACCGACCGGTCCGGTCCAGTTCTGATAACAGTGGTATTAGCTCACAAATTATAAAATAAAAGTAACTTATTATTTTTTTTTATCTTTGTCTCCCACTGAAAACAACCATCAATAGCCCTTCTTTATGTCGACCAATTATGATGGTTAGTCACTACCGTCGACCAGCTTGCCTCCTTTCTTTCCTTCCATTCTTTCCTGCTCCACCTTCTTGTCGCTTCTCAAACTCACCCCTCCTCCTCCCCCTCTCCTATTCCCCTTTATTTTCTCCATCCACCATGGTAGTTATTGTTTCTTTTCTAGATCTAGCCTAAATAAGAGTACCCATGACTCTTTTATCGTTGGATCCATCATCCCTTCGTCGTTGTCCTCAATTTCACTGCCATCATTGTCAGCTCCAACAACGGTGTCGCCGTGTTGGCAAACGCCGACGGCTGCACTGCCGCACCGACCGCCACCCCGTATCCCTTGTTTGAAGCTGAGGATAGTGCTGTCGACGAAGTCTCCACTACTAGAGTCGATGCTGCTTGTGCCGCCGAGAATGGAGCTCCCAAAGCTCCCACAATTGCAACCCGCATCATTGTAGCCGCCCTCACAGCTGCTGCCGAGGAAGAAATAGGCACCATTACTGGTGCTGTTGCTGCTCATGCTGTTGGCCATCCCGTTGCCGGCCTTACTGTTTCCATCATCGGCCTTGCTGTTGCCATTAGCGACAATGCTGTCACCGTCTGCGGCCGTCGTTGCTCCTGGATCTGTTAGGAGTGACTGTAGACTTTTTTAGGATTATGTGTTAGGGTGCGCTAAGATGTTGTGTTTTGGGATATGCGTGTTGTTGTTGTGTTTTTGGACATGCATTTTATTACGTTTGTATTTTATTGTGTTTTAGTAGCTTAAAATTGTGGGGAATCGTTACTGGACATATCCGATAGATTTTCGTTGTAAATCTGTTGAGGTGCGGTGTTTACTTCTTTATACAATTTAGTCCGGCTAGTCTGGTTTATACCCTCATCCGAGGGATTGGTGGATTTCAAACCCTATTCGTAAATAATCATTTTGACCATGTTGATTGTAGGCTATTGTACCGTCTATTGCTGTTTTGTATAGATTTTTTCGACGCCTTTATGTCGGTCTTATGTACGGAATTTGTGTAAATTAATGCAACGATTTCCTTTGACTTAAAAAAAAGTAACTTATTTTTAAAGATATCACATCCTATTTTTCCAAAATTATGACTTACAATTTTTAAGGAAAAAATTATGTAGGTATGTAATAATAAGTATAAAGTTAATACGTGAGATCTAATCCATTAAATCATGAAAAATGCATTAATTTTGAAAAAAAAATGATAAACAATTTGATTAACTACGTATATTTTATATACTACAAATTATGTGTCTACATAATTTTATTCAATTTTAACAATAAAAATTTAAATTCTAATCAAAGTCTCTCTAACGACTCATAAATGCTTTTCTTACACAAATAATATAGATAACTTATAACTTTATAGAATTAAATATAGGTTTATTTCTTTCGTCTTTTAATTTTGTGTAACCACTTAAGGTGATAATTCATTGATAAATCAGCGTATTTTCACACTTATGATCTGAATTCGAGTCTCCACGTCTGCACTCTTCTCTAACAAAGGGGTGAGTGGCCGCTGAGAAAGCTAAAAAGGGTAGCGCGACGATGAATTCTAAACTGAGTAATAGTTGTGGCCTTTTACAGTGGAGTCACATTTGGCTCTACCAGCATTCAAGTGGAGGGTCTACCCCTTTGAGAGAGGTTAAATGAGGCAATTTCAAATGTGATATACTCCAGTTTTAACCTGCAAATCTGATAACTGACATACTACGTCTGCACTCTTCTCTAACAAAGGGGTGAGTGGCCGCTGAGAAAGCTAAAAAGGGTAGCGCGACGATGAATTCTAAACTGAGTAATAGTTGTGGCCTTCTACAGTGGAGTCACATTTGGCTCTACCAGCGTTCAAGTGGAGGGTCTACCCCTTTGAGAGAGGTTAAATGAGGCAATTTCAAATGTGATATACTCCAGTTTTAACCTGCAAATCTGATAACTGACATACTACGTCTGCACTCTTCTCTAACAAAGGGGTGAGTGGCCGCTGAGAAAGCTAAAAAGGGTAGCGCGACGATGAATTCTAAACTGAGTAATAGTTGTGGCCTTCTACAGTGGAGTCACATTTGGCTCTACCAGCGTTCAAGTGGAGGGTCTACCCCTTTGAGAGAGGTTAAATGAGGCAATTTCAAATGTGATATACTCCAGTTTTAACCTGCAAATCTGATAACTGACATACTAGTGATAGATCTTTTTTTATTGTTCAAAAACAAAAAACTCAGTGTAGTTTTAATTTACATTATAACACCAATGGTTTTTAATTTTAGGGTTATTATCAAAAAATAACACCACCTTTGTGTTTTTTTACAAATTTAGCACTAATTTTAAAAACTAACAAATCTAGCACAATTTAATTATTTTTTTACAAATCTAGCACAACCTTTAACAATTAACAAATCTAGCACATTTCGATTATTTTCTAACAAATCAAACAATTTTTCAGTTAAAAATAATCAATTAAAAATAATTGAATTCCTTAGTATACACATATAACACATTTATGTCTAAATCTGATACAGTTTAAAACTCTCAAATGTTATATGTGCATATGTGCATACTGGAGATTCGATTATTTTTAACTAATAATGTGTTAAATTTGTTAAAAAATAATTGAACGTCAAAATCAAGTACAGTTTAAAATGCTCAAATACCATACATGCATGTGTATATACTGGAGATTCGATTATTTTTAATTGACTGTGTGCTAGATTTGTTAAAAAATAATTGAATTATACTAAATTTGTTAATTGTTAAAAATTGTGCTAGATTTATAAGAAAATAATTAAACTGTGCTAGATTTGTTTGTTTTTAAAGGTGATGCTAGATTTGTAAAAAAAAAAACACAAAAGCGGTGTTATTTTTAATAATAACCCTCAATTTTAATAATTAAAATTCTATATCATGATTTTAATTATTTTAAAAATCTTTTTAAATTGTAAAAAATTTAATGTAATCCAAATACTATGGAATTTAATCTTTTTAACTCACCATGTTTTTCTTTTTTAAAAAAACTTATTAGAATTTATAATTTGTGAATTTTTATGGGTTCAACATAGAATAAAACTAGTCAGCCACTAAATATAAGATTTGGTCGTAGAGTTTCAAACTCTTATGTTTAGGTCTACCAATCAATTGCTAAAGACGTAAAAATACCCTAACCATAGTTTTTTTTTTTGTTACAGAAATGGTATCTTATTGTTAATGAGTCATATCAACAATCAGTGGAATGAGGAACGACATCAAAAAAGTTTGCACCCAAGTATTTTCATCATTGTTATTATTGTCTAACAAATAAACAACACTGGCCAAAACTTTAACAAGAGTACAAGACACCTTATAATCTTTCATTTATGCTCGAACCATCAAAAAACAAAATCGACACTTTTGGAACGAATAAAAAGGGTGCAGCCACCACCTAAGTTCAAGACCTAATATCCACGTTTGAAGGTAATGCCCTTCTTTGACCGCCAATTTGACTGTGCGCATGCGGATTGGTTTTAGATTCGACAATCGTTGTGGTCGGTTTGGGGGAACTCGCTCAGTCCCAATAGTGCTCAAGTGGAGAGTCACTTCTTATGAGTTGGGTTGAATGAGATACACACACGAGAATGCTACGGTCTTGATCTGCATATCCGATGACCGATATAACTGCAATGAATCTTTTTTCGTTGGTCAAAAAATAAAAAGACACATCCTACAATCTTTCATTTTTTAAACGAATAAAAATGGTAATCGTCGTTATATAGATCATTGCATCTGTAGACCGAATTAAGAGATCATTCATTGACATTTTCATTCGATCTTTCTATAGGGAGGATCTACTACTCAAAAACTGATGGGTCCAAACGCAACTCCGCTACAGCTTACTCGGCAATTGTCGAATCGTAAATCCGACATCTAATGGTCACCAGATCTTTGAAGCTTAACATCAGGGTAAGGGCACCTAACATACTTGCTAGGGGAATAGTTGAAATGAGATTCAAACCGTGGTCAACTATGTAAAAATACATTAAATCACTATTTAAGTTACCACCTCAAGTAATACATAATTGACAACCCTACTAAAAAGTGCCAAATTAATTCAATTTTGGCATACTTGTGCTATGATTTTTTTAATTAAGAGACTAATTAGGTTATGAATTATATAAAAAAAATAATTTTTTTTATTTTTATAAATATCATAATCTCTTTATTGAAATTAAAATTCGAGATATTGAGAATATAAATCTAAGTTCTTAATTATTAAGAAGTTTTCTGAAGGAGATCCTTAAGTATTGCCTTGTTTGCTTTGCATGGAATTAATAGCAAAAGTAATATCCTGTATTGTCCGAACTTTCATCGACTAAACCCATCATATGAGCCTAGATTAACCGATCCACATCCATTTCCAATAGGAAGAGCCGTCTCTGTGTTTTCTAACTTACGAATGCCTTCTTCCTGCTATCATTACTTGTTGTATTGATTTTTCCCATATACCACTTTCTGCAACAAAATTGATTACATCACTAACATATTCACACATGATCCGAAACAAAGTTTGCACAATTACACTTATTTAAAGATACCATACGCAGTAACTGCTTTTTTCTCACAAGCTGCCTCTTTCTCGTTCCTGCATTGAGTAATTAATATTGCTGCACTGCCTATGTCTTGGTTTCGTCTATGCTCCAACTCCACAACAGTTTCAGCACCTCTTCACCCAATTAACTTGCTCCTAAATGGTTCAATGAATCTCCTTCCTTACACGCAATTTCACCTAACACCATAACATAAATATCATCATCGAAGGTACATTTTTTTCATTAATTTCTTTTTTTCTTTTTCCCACATACACATCTCATTCCACTGCCACTATAAAAGTGAGCTACTCCTGTTCATTCAACAACTTGGATTTTCATCATCGACAAATCAACCACGTTCACATTATAATCAAACTTTCATTCTAACCACGTTTATATTACTATCTCTGGTCTATCCTGATTGCCATGTTTTGTTGGTTACAACAAACGATTTACATTCGTATTCTAACATTTATTTAAATAAAAAAAAATGGAAAATCAGATTTAGATTCACCAGCATCATCAAACATTTTCAAAATCCATTGCATTGCATACAGATAGTTCATTTGCCCATGACACCTGCACCCAATGCCTGCCCGTTTGAAGCCACGCTTGTCTGCTGCATGTTGTCAACCCTCCTTACACACAACTGGAGAATAAATGCAAGCGTGCTAGCCAGGTCAACGGCACGACTCTCACTCCCTCTCCGAACTGCCTTAGCCCAAATTGGGTTTCCACTTCCACTTATTAGATGCACAACCAAACTCCGTGCCCCTCTTAGTTACCTCCACAAACCCCTTTACCTATCAACGCCAGACAAGTAGGTTATATTCAATGGATGACCAAGCTGTCAACAACTGCACCACCTGCTACTTCTATTCTTTTTATCTGCATACCCACAATCTTATCATTCCAATTTTTAATCCCATTTCTCACCACCTCTTTCAATTGCCCATTTTTCCATTCCTAATTCCTTAATGATAAACCCTAGTTTTGTTGCCCCTGTTTCTACTTATGAGTTATGATTAAAGCCAGTTTCTACTTTTCATAATAACACCACTGTTACTGGGTTATTAACTCATTGGACCCACTTTCCTATTACCCCCATATTCCACGTTTCCTTCTTATTTCAATTTCGGAAATTCACTTTCTGCACGCCAGGTTTGCATACACGTGGCTTAGTTTTAGATTCGGCACGCAAGCTTCAAGTAGGACCCATAAAACAAAACATATATATATATATATATATATATGTGTGTGTGTGTGTGTGTGCGCGTGTGTGTGTTGTTTTCCAAAGTGAGTTCAATTGCTAATTATTACACGTTAACTAATTTACGGTACATAATCGTTCTATAATTTCTTGTTTTATTTCCTCAATTATTAGGTCCTTCAACAAGGCGGCTATGCTTGAAAAAGATGATTTGAATCCTGATGGATCGATCGCAAATCCGTGGACGCTATGTAGCATCCAGCAAGTGGAGGAGGTGAAATGCTTGATTAGAATAATTCCAACATGGGCTGCAGGTATTGTTGCTCTCACTTCCATGCCACAACCAGGAACCTTTTTCGTATCACAAGCATCGATAATGGACCGTCACCTCGGACCCAAGTTTCAAATCCCTGCTGGTTCCATGATTGTCGTATCACTGATAACAATGGGATTACGGCTCCCATTTTACGACAGGATAGTTGTACCAGCTGTCCGATAAATCACCAAGCATGAAGGCGGAATCACAGTTCTCCAGAGAATTGGGATTAGAATTGTGCTCTCCATCTTGTCAATGGTTGTGGCTGGATGGCTCGAAAGGAAGAGAAGAGCCAAGGCCATTCGCACCCAAACGCCAAACCCATCTCGGTCATGTGGCTAGCCCCACAACTTGCGTTAATGGGGCTGTGCGAGGCATTCAATATTATTGGCCAAATTGAGTTCTTCAACAGGTAATTCCCTGAATTGCCAATTCGCTTTTCGCGGTCTCGTTTGCGGGTGCAAGCTACCTAAGTAGTTTGGTAATCTCTATTGTGCATCATGTCACCAAAACTAGCCACCATCGGGACTGGTTAGCAAAGGACTTGAACGCCGGGAAATTGGACTATTACTATTACCTTTTGGCAGCAATGGGGTTCCTCAACTTGCTATATTTTATGTTCGTTGCGAGTCGATGTCATTACAAAGGCAGCGTACAAATGAGAGATGAATACGGCCATGACACTGTGCTAAGCTCGAGCAAAGGTGGTCCAAATGCTGCAGACAAGTCGAACACACTCCTCTTGCCGCCCTGACGTCAATCCATCTAATGCATGCTTGCCGACCTAGGTTACGGGTTCGAGGGCTGGTAGCAACATTGAATCAAAACCCATGCGACCAGTATTCAGGAACGACTTGTATTTGACTTTCAATACATATATATATATATGAACAAAATACAATGCTCTCTGTAAGCTTCTTTTTTTTTTTTTTTTTGGTTGACATAAGCATAATTCCATTGATTAATTAGAAGAGTTCATACAAAGTAATTTGAAAAGGTCATACGGGGGGTTGCTAGACCAATTCATCAGACAGATATGAAGTTTAGATTGTTTAACAACTCAGTTTACAGCTTTGTTTGCTCTCTTAGTGATACATTGGATTGAAAACTTAGGTAATGACAAAAGGATGGACTTGATGTCTCCAAAGATAGTTTTGATTTCCCATGGCCAATGCATTTCGGGGCCTTGTAAAGCATCAGTGATGATCTTTGAGTCCATCTCTAGAATCACGTCTGCTACGTTGATCGACTTAGCCAGCTGGGCTCCCAGGTACAATGCCTTTGCCTCTGCCATTAAGAACGAGCGTGCAACACAGGTGGTTGCGACTCCATCACCAATCTATCCTCTAAAATTCCTGCAAATCACACCAAGGCCAGCAAGCTTTGAGTTAGGGTGGAAAGAGCCATTAGAGTTAATTTTTAGTTGATGCTGTGCTGGGGGTTGCCATAGTGCAATAGGATAGTTTGAGCCATCTGCACTTTGGGGAGGTATGCCTTGGAGTGATGTCACCTCTTGCCAAAGGCTGACTGCCTTCTGTAGCATGATTGTCGGATTAGGTTGTCTGTACTCAAAGATAGCAGCGTTTTTAGTCTTCCAAATTTCCCATATCAGAATTGCAATGAATTATTTGGCAAAGGCAAAGGATTGGGCTATAATTCGATCCGTGACAGCTTCCCACTAGTAGTCAAAAGACTGAAATCCCCTTGCATCTGGACTGTACGAGAGAGGGCACAGTCTCCATGTGGCAATGGCACGAGGGCAAAGGAAGAATAGATGTTCCACCGTCGAGGCAGAGACTCTCCTTTTTCGAAGGTTTTCCACCGTGGGTACCCAATTCTTCGTCGCTTTCCATATGAACATTTGATTTTTGGTGGGGGGAACTTTGATTTTCCAGATATTCCTCCAAGTAAATGGTTTGACAAAGTATGACAGATTCCCGTGCTCTTGATTTTCTCTCCAATCTTTGGTTAGGACATAATATCCTGACTTCACAGAATAATTCCCGGCCCTGTCATAATGCCAAATCAATTGATCTTTTCCCTGTATTGCCGTTAGAGGGATTTTCCTAGTCGCATCAACTTCCATTGGAGAGAAGAGAGAGTTGAGAGTAGGTGCCTTCCAGCCAGCCCGGTCCTTATCAATTAGGTCACAAAATTACATGAATATTACAACCTTCCAGTTTGGTAGAACTAATTTTAAAACTCGGTGTACCAGGAATCCATCTATCCTCCCAAATAACAAGGTCTTTTCCATCACCCACTGTCCATCTCGACCCCAGTCTTAAAAGATCTCTTCCGTGTAGAAGACTCTTCCATCCCCAAGATGCCGACTTCTTTTCTGGAGCATTCGTGAACGAGACGACCGGGAAATATAACCCTCTCATTACCTGAGCCCATCAATCTGATGGCTGCTTGATTAGACGCCACGCTTGCCTTGCCAAGAGCGCAGTGTTGAAAGCCTTTAGATCTCGAAATCCAAGACCCCCGGATCCCTTAGCCTGGCACAAACAAATCCAAGTCCCCCAAGCCATTTTTCGCTCTTCTTCTTTTTGACCCCACCAAAACTGTGCCACTCATGAATTTATCTTGTTACACACACTCTCCGGCAGCCAGAAAATGGACATAGCATACACCGGGATGGATGTAGCCACGGATTTGATCAGGGTCTTCCTGCCAGCTTGTGAGAGCAATCTCCCTTTCCACGACTGTAACATTGTTTCAACTCTATCTATAAGGAAAGTAGAGGTCTGTGCTTTTGACCGTGCAATTGTAATTAGAAGCCCCAAATAGTGTTCTTGGGCCTCGGGAAAACCAATTCCCGTGGTGGTCTTGATGTCCTTTCGAAGGCTTTGAGGTGTATTTCGACTGAAAAGAATACCAGACTTCTCGCGATTGATGAGTTGACCAGATGCTTAGCAAAAACTCTCCGCAATCTTCAAAAGAGCATTCGCTTCATCAAGGGATGCGGTGCCAAAAAGCAAAGTGTTATATATTTATATAAGCTTCTTTGTGATGGAAAGCAGTACACGTATTGCCTTGGCACCATCAATGTAAATCTTCATTTTCATGCTTAATTTGTCGCACCCCCGCCATCTTTGCTTTGATTATGGTGTTTTAAATTGAAATAAATATATTTAAATACCCCCAAAGAGCTAGAGATCAGTAAGTGATTAATTCAGATCATAGTGTTATATATGCACATATAGCCTGGTGGACATGATCATACACATACTAATAGTCATATGTAATCATTTGCATGTTCTGGATTTTCTTTTTTCTTTTTAACAATCTAACAGAGGTGCATATATAATACAATCATATATACATCAATGGCTATAAAGGCATCATTTAATGCGACAAATATTTTCAGTTCCAACAATTCATGATGTGGATAGTCTTATGGTAAAGGGTGAATATGAGATTACGTAGATTGGACACATGGTTTTAAATTTGAATCTCTCTATGTGCATTTTATGTAAATTTGCCTTATAATTATAACTGTTTCATTATATTTATAATGGTAATAATTATAATAATTATGATGATTATAATAATAATAATAATAATAATAACAACAATAATTATTATTATACCTTCCTAAACTTCCACTACTAAACGTCTCTTTTGATTCTAAAAGTAATATCTTACATGTAACCAAATTCTATTTTTTATTTCTACTTCCCTCGCAACAGCAGCAACAATAACAACAAAACCTCAATCTCAAATTTACTCAAAAACTTGTTTGTTTTGTAAGGGAAAAGGGAAGAAGGAAAGAAAATTGTAATCATTACAATTTATTTTTTATTTTTATTTTTTCTCTCAACTTTCTATACTTATCCAAATAATTTATTTTTTTCACCAATTTTTTTCTCACAAATTACTATTTATTTTTTCTTTCACCATACTTTCTTTTTCCAAACTTTCTATACTTATCCAAACAATTTATTTTCTTCATCACTTTTTCTCTCACAAATTACTATTCTTTTCTTTTTCACCTTACTTTCTTTCCCCTAACTTTCTTCATTACTCTACACAATTTAATTTTCTCTCCATTTTCTTTTTCTTTCCTCTCTTTTCCCCACCTTTCTTCTCACTCCAAACAGAGTCGGCGATATAAATTTGTTCTTATTATCTCATTTTATCATACACGAGATCAACTATATGATCTAATTAGTTTAAATCCTTTCTGATTAAAGATTCTCAAATTAACTTAGATATATTTTACCCTCTTTTCAATCCTTTTATTAATCTGGTCACTCCTGTTAAGAGGAGAATCTACTAGTCATGTTCAAATTAACGCAAATGTTAAAAAAGCTTTTTCTATAGGAAATTTGCAAAGAATAAAAAAATGCTCGCGGGCGTGTGTACGTATGTTTGTATATATATATATATATATATATTAAAAAAGAAAAAACCGTACATCTACCCTTTTCTTTTCCCTATAAATCTAACTTTTTTGTTAAAACATTTTTTTAAAATAAATAAAAAATTGGGAGTGGTGCCCCAACTTATCTCATTAAGAAGTATTACGTCAGATCTCAAGAAAAGTGTAAATAGTCTGAATAATTACGGCATAGCTTGCATCAGACTCTAGTATAAGTTTAACTTCACTAATTATTCTAATAAGTACTTGAACTCATGATCTACCTTAACAATGTTCAGTACATTTACCGTTAAACTATAATTTTTGGTGATTTTTAAAACATTTTTTTTTTTTGGATATTCACTTGTGTTTACACGCAATTCTTTTTTTTTTTTTTTAATAATGAGGGAGGATCAACGACCTAATTTAAGTAATAATAAGTCAGAAAAAAGAGACGCCCCTAATATCTTCCTCTAAAATTGAAAGAAGCCCTAAAGGAGGCTGATGTAAAAATACCAAACCAAGGCGTTGCATAAGCACAAAATTAACTAGTCAATCTGCAACACGATTTTCTTCTTGGTAAACATGGTTTAGTTGCACCTCCTACGATTGAACAAGAAGGTGCCTACATTCTTGGATCAAATTGGCATGAGGGTCGTTTATTGAGACCCCACCTTGAACTCTAAAGCAATTTTAGAGTCAGTGTCCGATAATAGCTTCTTAAAACCAAGTGTCCAAGCACATTGAAGGCCTTGCAAGATGGCCCACAACTCTGCAACGAGTGCCGAGCCGTGGCCGTTTACACACAATTCTTGTTGGGTTCCTCCACTAGAAGTTGGCGTCATGTTGAGTCCAAAAACCATGTTCCACTTTGAAGAACGAAGACCCGTGTTTTTGGGTTTGTCACTTGTGGAAACTTTTGTCTGAAACTCTTCTTTGGGTCCAGCCTTCTGCAAGTGTGTGCAACCATGACGCCTACCAAAAAGGATTCCTGTTTGGACCCTGACTTCAAATGTCCAACCATTTTGCAGGCCTGGTTGCAGTTCATTACAGAATGATGGGCTCGGATTGGATTGGTTGAATCCGCACTCCTTTCATTTTTTTCTTCTTTTTGTTTTTTGTCTAGCGAGCAGGGTATGAATTCGCATAAAAAAAACCGTCAATCTCTTCTTGTTAACACCGAGATGAGTTTTTTTGTTTTAAAATAAAAATAAACAATACCAAAATTTTTTCATGAAACTTCACAAATAACAGTTAAGTTATAATATTTTAGGCTAATCCTAAGTCTATATAAGATTTAGTTTTTTAAAACAAAAGCTAAATTATTAAAAAAAATTTACCACATCAGTTAAAAAAACAATTTGTTAAAAATTCGAAAAAAAGTTTTCATTTAATATATCATTACTTTTTAAAAAAAAAAGTAAAGTGATTTAATGTAAGACAAAACACGATTAATGTCCTCTTTTTTAACAATTTATTTCGTAATTTTAATTATTTTTATTCCTACCCACGAAGAAATGACTATCATTTCTCAATTGGATCATATTTCAGATTTAATAACGTAGGAATCTCTCGTTCTTAGACACCTTTTTTGGTTGGATCCGTTTTCTGTATTCTTATAGTCAAATTCGCTATTATATTGTGTCAGTTGGAGATAAAGTTGCGGTCCCAACTAGCGCGTTCACCTTTCAGTCATTGAGCCAGTCCTTGGTTATATCCCATCCGACTTTTCTCACAAGCTCGCTGTTTCCGTCCAGGACATGCAAGCTCCAATCCGATCAGGAAATTGGGAAAATTTTCCAATTGCCTGGAGAATGAGCGCTTTTTCCAGTGAATCAAACTACAAGTTTACGAGTGAATAAACAAAGCTACTTTTATTTTTAAACGTCTGCGAAGAAGCCGAATGGACTACTTGATTTAAAAAAAGAGGATCATTATCTGGACGAGACCAACTAATGCACCAAAGACAAGTATGATGGTCGCACGCTCAAAAAAAGCATTCTTTTCTTTTTTTTATTGAAAAAATATACGATCTGTAATAAAATAGTAAAACTTTACAGCAAATTTCATAAAATCTTTAAATTATAGATTATATAATAATTGTTTCATAGTTATACTGCATTCCTGTAGATTTGGAAAAACTTGTAATACATATTATGCTTCAACCAAAAAAAAGAAAACCCCAAAACGGCGGGGCCCACGATAAACCGGTCCAGCGCTCATCCTTCTGCCCCGTGCACGTACTTGTTCTGTAACAAATAAAAAAAAGAAAAAAAGTTAGAAGGACAAATGTTTATTGACGTAGGTAGGACCTTATGGAAGGTACTCTTCCTCTGACTGTTGCGGTCCACATATATTTAAGTGCTGGGTCTACGTGTATACTGGGTCTACGTGTATCTATTCTATAGTACTGGTCCATATAAGTGCTGCAAAAAAAGTTGATTCATGTACTCAAAAATAACATTTTGGCGTTGGTTTCCGACTTCTTGATATGATTGCATGTGATTTGGGCCTCAGAAAGTGGAGCGAGATTTTATAGATCTAGGAAACGAATCTGTCCTAATTCAAACAAAGACAGCAGTGTACAGACAAAAAGACATTATAGAGAGAGAGAGAGGGGAGGGGGGGGGGGGGGGGGGGAGGGACAGGCTGGCGGAAAAGTCTCCTGTTTGTGTTTGCGAAGCTGTAGAATATTGTGGGTTAAAGGAAAATAAGTTCATTTTTCAGTTTTCACTATAGCCTACAAAAACTAGTTCTTCCAATATTGAAGAGAAAGTAACTACTCCTTTTTATGATTTAACGTAATGGATAGCTTGTCCCATATAGTTTATTACAATTATAATTATGAAAACTTAAGATAAAAAGTTATTTTCTTTTGACACAAAGGGTAAAATTAGTAATTTTACATATTATTTTTTTATCTTACTTTTATTTATTTTCAGATAAAAAATTTTTAATTTTATTTCTTTAGATTATACTTTCTTAAATATAGAAATGATAAAAAAATTTTCTCTCTTCAATATTCATTCTTCCCACTTTCCTTCCTCCCATTTTCCTCTCTTCTTACTTTTTCTTTTCCAAACAAAGGATAATGTAAATAAAGGTGGGAAAATTTTAAAGTAGTTTTCTAATTTGATTTACGGAAAATCAGCATTTTCCAAGTTGATCCAATATATAGAACTACTGATGGCTCCCAAAACCGAAAAAATGCATTAATTAATTAAGGTTAGACATATAACAAATTAAAATGTGCAACGTTCATTCTCTAAAGTCTAGATCAAAAACACGCATAATAATTGAACAATTTTAAGACCTTTTTTTCGATACAGTACTTTCAGATTTTTAGCCAGGAGGTTATTTGTTTTTAATCTCAGGAAATCTAACTTAAAAATGTTTGGATTACCAGGGCTCAATTCCAGCAAGCCATAAGTAATGAATTACAAGCTTTAGAACCTTTGACTCTAAACAATTTCACACTAATTCCCGTTGCATCGAATTGAAGAGGTGAATTTGAGGTTGAGTATTTGCTCAACTGGTTGAGGAGAGTGCCTCTCAACCAGTAAGTGAGTGGTTCAAATCTCATATAATTTCACTTTTCCCTTCCTAAATATCTAATAGGGTCCCTTGTAAACTAAAAAAAAAAAAAAAACTGAAGAGGAGAATTTGAAAGAGGTAGAGAGAGCATTTTGCAATCTGAATTTTTTGGCTGATTGTCCGAATCCAAGGTTCATTGTGAATTTTAGTATATGAATTGAGATTATATATATATATTAGTAACTGATTAACAACTTAGTTTCAGCAAAGGACATCATTAGAGTAAATTTTACATTTTTTTTTATGTTTTCTTGGACTTTCTAGAGTAAGCAATCTCACAATTGTTGTTTGACTATGATAAAGTTTCAGTTCTAGAGCGCACCTAGGAATAAACTTCTATCTCTTACATGACATGACAACAAAACAATCCCAAGAAAACAATCCCATGACATTACATGATAAAGCATCGACTTTGGGCGAGAAATACCAGGATATGAATCCTGCCAAAAGTGATTAGTGCAATTAAATTTATTTTGAGTTCTCCAAAATCATGAATGGATCAGCGACGTTTATTGAACACCATAGAATTCGCTCTATAACAGATTCAATATAAATTGTTTAGTTATCTTGGATAAATAATTCAAACAAATTTTCTTAGTGAGCCCCATTTTCAAAAAATAAAAGAAAAGGAATCCTAAACTTTCAAACGAAGCAAACACTGGTCACCAAATTTTACTGGCCATATATCGCGGAGGTGAGGTGAGATTTTTTAGAGGAAAAGATTTTTCTTTTTCCTTTGATTGTACCTACCCAAAAAATGAAGAGATCGAGAATAGAATAATTTTATCACATGTGTAGGTTGAAGCCGAATTATCGTTGCCGTCCTCATTCAACTTATCATATGGGTAAGCACTTACCATTCAAGTATTATTAGACTCGAGCGTGACTCTCTCAAACTGACATTGACATGGACGAGTCATAAATCAGTACTTGCGTGTGTAACTTTACTACTAGGTATCAGAATATATTACCTCTAATTTATATGCATTAAAATTCAAATTCAGATCAAATATAAAAAATGTACACTTAATTACCACTAAACTTTCGATTCAAATAGGTTGTGGTATCTTTGAGTGCTGCATCCACCACTCTATCCCATGAAATCGGCATGGCCTTGACTTCAACAAGCCATCAATCGCAAAAATGTTGATTGGAGTAATATGACTATAAACAGCTCGCATGGTGGGCGGGATTTGGACTGAATAGTGCAACTGAAATTTCACTAGTCAATCGAAGGACAAGTCTTGATGGACGTCTAAGATTATTCGACTGTGAATCGAAGGTCATGGTTACGCAACTCGAAAAAAAAAAAGTTATGCTCACGGGTCGTGTCAGATTGCATACATATGATTATTTTTCAAGTAGCTCGGCGAAGAAAAAAAAAAAAAGCAAATAATATGTAATTTATTTAATAATATTTTTTAAATATAATATATTTTTTATTATGTAATAGTAAGTTATATGTTTATCGGTACTTTTTTTAGTCCATTATTCAAAAAAAACCTTTAGTCTGTTTGAAATCTAAGAGGTTATTGGAATCTTGGACATACCCTTTTCATGATAAAAAAAGAATTATCATAATATGTATTATGTGGTACATAAAAAATATATAATTAATTTAATAATATATCTATTTTTTTGTTTAAATTTAATATATTTTTATAATTTAATAATTTAAATTTCATACGCCAACTCCTCCGTGACTTCGTAACTTTTTCATATATGACATGGTTGTTCTCCGGGAATTCGTATCCTGTTGCAGTTTCGAGAATATGGGGTAGGCTGCCGGATTGATGATTGACAAATGCCGCCCCCTCATGCGTGCTGTCCTCTAGGTTATCTGCTTAGCAGTTAGCATAACTTAGCAATCGATCAGCAGCAGGTACAAAAGAGAATGGCTACAAAACAAGCTATCATGCACCTAACCTGATCTCCAGTTGCTTTTGCGCCACAAAATCATTGCCTACCAAGATATGGTAACGCTGTTCTGTAAGTTGTATGCTTCTTTGGGAAGTCGGTTCATCTGTCCCCCCCCCCCCCCCCCCATTATCCTTCGTAAATTGCTACTTTATATTTACTGGCATCGTAATTTGTCAAAATTTAATAAATTTTGGTCCACTATTTCAAGGGTTTTATTATTGTTATTATTATTATTATTATTAGATTTCCTTATAATATGATTAATTAAACTTTTTGACCAAAAGATCTTTTTGGATAAAAAAAATTCCAAAGAAGAAAAAACGTATATTCATTTGAAGCAATAAAAAAAATTTTTTAAAAAAATCACGCATATCTACCCTTTTTCTAGAAAAAAAATAGAAAATCACGCATATCTACCCTTTTTCTAGAAAAAAATAGACATTCTCCGTTGAATCTAATGGCAATCAGACAAAAACGAATAGAATGATTTGATTGCCAGCAAAATCATTGGTTTTAGGATTAAAAAAAAGAAATAAAAGCTTAAAGGATGAATGAACAACACGAAAATGGACCATAGTAGGACAAGTTCTTAAGCCAAGTCCAAATAAAAGGAGGAAAGTATGATTTTTTTTATTTTTTGTCAATCTCAACTAGATAATTATTAGCAACAATCATTGAACTGTCGTCTATGTCTTACCGTTCTACCATGTCTATGTCTCGCTTAGCGCTCTTTGGATATCTTTCATCATGATTACATAATTTTTTTTTTTTTTGAACGTAAAACGCCATAATCAAAGCAAAGGTATATTTCTGAGCGGACGGGCATAAATTAAGCATGAAAATGAAGATTTACATTAATAGTGCCAAGGCAATACATATACTGTTTTCAGTCACGAAACAAACCTATCTAGGAAGCATAGATATATCGTTGTTGTTGTCCCACTTATAAACTTCATTCAGTCATATATATATATATATAACACCACAACTCACTAATTTCCTTATCTATATATTAATTTACATCAATTAGTCGCCTTGTCTGCAGCAGTTGGAACTTTGCTCGAGTTTAGCTCAATGTCATGGACGTATTCATCTCCCATTTGAAAGCCTGCTTTGTAATGATATCGACTCGCAACGAACAGAAAGTATAGCAAGTTGAGGAACCCCATTCCTGCCAAAAGGTAATAGAAATAGTCCAACTTCCCGGCGTTCAAGTCGTTTGCTAACCAGTCCGGATGGTGGCTAGTTTTGGTGACGTGATGCACAATAGAGATTACCAGACTACTTAGGTAGCTTGCACCCGCAAACGAGACCGAGAAAAGCGAGTTGGCAATACTCTTCATATGTTCAGGGAATTGCTTGTTGAAGAACTCAATTTGGCCAATAATATTGAATGCCTCGCACAGCCCCATCAACACAAGTTGTGGGGCTAGCCACATGACCGAGATGGGTTTGGCGTTTGGGTGCGAAATGGCCTTGGCCCTCCTCTCCCTTTCGAACCATCCAGCCACAACCATTGATAAGATGGAGAGCACAATTCCAATCCCAATTCTCTGTAAAAGAGTGATTCCACCTTCATGCTTGGTGATTTTTTGGACAGCTGGTACAACTATCCTGTCGTAAAATGGGAGCCATAATCCTATTGTTATCAGTGATATGACACTCATGGAAGCAGCAGGGATTTGAAACTTTGGCCCGAGGTGACGGTCCATTATCAATGCTTGTGATACGACGAAGGTTCCTTGTTGTGACATGGAAGTGAGAGCAACGATTCCAGCAGCCCATATTGGAATTATTCTAATCAAGCATTTCACCTCCTCCACTTGTTGGATGCTGCATAGCCTCCACGGATTTGCGATCGATCCATCAGGATTCAAATCATCTTTCTCTATCATAGCCGCCTTGTTGAAGGACCTAATAATTAAGGGAATAAAACAAGAAATTTTAGAACGATTATGTACCATAAATTAGTGAATGTGTAATAATTAGCAATTGAACTCACTTTGGAAAACGACACACATGTAAATACATATATATGTTTTGTTTTATATAGAGGGGAAAATCAGACAAGTATTGTTTCACTATCTTGGGTCTCATTAGAATATGTCATCCACGATTTTTTAGTCATTAAAAGTTTACAATAAGTAATTAATTAATTAATTATTTCATAATCTATGCTGATTAGGCATAATCCTACAGACATCTAACCTTGATAATCTTAGTAAAACAACCACAAAAAATGCAAGATTCCTTTTTCAGCATCTAGAGTCGTAACATCGGTCCACCGCCCAAAGGGTCCAACATTCAAACTTTAGACACGGGTCTTACATACACACTTAAATTCAAACCTTCCTCACTTTCATTATTGATTTTTTAATTAGATATACTCATTATCAATTCAAACCTTCTTTTGCTGTTTTGTTTTTTTGTGGCCAGAATGGAACATGCATTTGTGGTCTTCTAGATTTACAGATGTTGGAGCTGTGAGGGTTTTTTGATGTCACAGAAGTTATCTAAGATTACATATATTTTGGTCCCTACAATTTGTAGGTTACCATGAATAAAATGGAGAGAAAATTTTCTGTTCAAAAAAAAAAGTAAAGAAATAAATAGATTCTGCTCCAAAAAAAAAAAAGAAAGAAGAGATAAATAGATACCTGAGTTCAATGGTGAGAGGGAGTTTTGACACTATGGTTTCCTTAAGTGGAGGATCGTAATAGACCCCAGCAACCTCTCCATCACCAGGAAGCTTAAGCTGGCGTTTCTTATATGCAGCAACAAACACTTGAGCGATGCTCGAAAAAATGCTGCCTTGTGGCTTGACATGCACATAAATCCTCGTCCCAATGAAGAATAGAGCAATTGAGCCTACCATAAGCACGGTGGGTATCCCAAAGCCCAAGACCCAACTCACTGAATCTTGAATGTATACCACTACAGTTGAGGCGATCAACAACACGATTGTGAATGTGGTGTAGTACCAGTTGAAGAAGCTATTAATTCCTTTGATTCCTCTCTCAGTTCTTGGGTCAAATTGGTCAACTCCAAAGGGAATACTACATGGCCTGATTCCTCCTGATCCTATTGATAGAAATACCAGACCCATAATCAAAATACCCAGTTGGGTGCTTGTAGCACTTTTACAAGGACTTGAGACTTGGTGTTTTGGGTCGCACTGAGCCGGATGCAAATTGGGCAACCATGCTGTTAAGGTCAAAATCGCCATTCCCTAACCAACAGGAACCAAAAAAAAAACAGTTTCTTGTTTCAGGTTGTATGTGGACTTTTGTTGCTTAACGTATGTCAATAACTAGTGTTTTGGTTATAGTATATTGGAAGCAACAAAGATGACAATCTTATATGCATCAAGAAAAGATGACAATCTTATTATATGTATGATTTGGATTAGTTTAACAGAAGATTCATTTTACTTTCAATTTTATCTACATCCAAAAGCTGGAATTATTATCTCTCAGTGCATGATTTACGTATGTCTCTAATAAAAGAAGAAAACAAAAAAAAAGAAAAAGAAAAAACAAAGATGATGCAATTTCTTTAAAACAAAATTTGAGTAAACAATGTGGATAAAAGAAAAAATAAAAGACAACTCTCATATCTTAATTTGAAAAATCTTAGAGAATATAATTTATTATATAGGTAAGCACGTAATAATATAAATTATTGATAATTAAATTAAAATAAAATTAAATTATTCAATATTATTAAATAAAATAATTTTTATTTTGACTTTTTTTTAAGTGAGTATAATTTACTCGTAATCTTATATCATATAATAAGTAGAATTCATTTAAATAAAAAATTAAAAATAATATTTAAATAATATTAAATTATAAATTAATTTTATTTATTAAAAAAAATAAAATTAATAATTACCTTAAATAAATTATATTTGTATCTCACTAAATGAGAGTTACACGCCTTTTAATATATGGTCGACAAGCATGTTGTGTGTGAGGATTTTGTGTGTCAGGAAAAGGTGGACAAGCGTCTTATTGAATATACTGATACTGGTATTGATTTTTGAATGGAAAAAAAGTCACGAGTGGATTTGTTACGAATTTTATTATAATTAAAATTAAAATTAATATTTTTAAAATAAAATTTGATATTTTTGAAACACTTATTATTTTTATATTTAAAAAAATTAATTTTCATTTTAAAAATATTAATCATAATTTTTCTTAAAATATAATTTGAGATAAATTCACTAGAACATGTAACTGTACTCTTAAGGTGTGTTTGATACACAGATTGAATAGTATGGTATAGGATAATATAGGCTAATATAGTATAGAATAGGTTAAATTACTAACTTATATTATATTTAGATGTCATCAAATAATATAGAATAGTTATCTTATGTAATGTTTAGATGATATGAGATAGAATAGTATAGTATATCAAAATTACTTTTTTACCCTTAAAATTAATTGATTTACATTTACTATTAATTTTAATCTTTTTATTAAAAATAATTAAAATTAAGTAATGAAATAAATATTTATTTTACATGTTATTATACATTATACTGTTTATAATTTTTCAATTTTGTATAAAAAATATTTTTTAAAATTAAGTATTAATTTTATTTATACAAATAAATTTTAAAATATAAAAAAAGATTAATATTTTTTTAATATTTAAGGAAAAATTAAATAAATTTTAAGAGATAAATTTTCAAATTTATATGAAAAAAAGAATGAATGAGCGAGAGAGAGAGAGAGTGTGTGAGGAGAGAGAAAGGAAGGGAGGAAGGAAGAGAGAGGGAGGAGAGAGAAAGGAAGGGAGGAAGGAGGAGGGAGGGGAGAGAAAGGGAAGAGAGAGAGATGAGGAGTGAGAGACAGAGAAGAGGGAGGAGAGAGAAAGGGAAGAGAGAGAGAGAGACAAGGATTGAGAGAGAGAAAAGGGAGAAAGAAAGGAAAGAGAGAAGAGGAGAGAGAGAGAGAAGGGAAGAGAGAGAAGAGGAGAGAGAAATGAATTTTTTAAATTTTATGTTATTTTTTTAAAAAATATTTAAAATTTATTTTAATTAAGAGGATATTTTAATAAATATATAATTTATTAACACTAGTCTATGATGTGGGATATACTATCTCGTAGAAGTTAGAGGGATATTAAGTTCATATTAGTCTATCTTATACCTATCTTATTAACTGACCAAACATGAGTTAAAGTGGGATAGTTAACCACTAATTTATCTTATTCTATCCCATGAAACAAATGCACTCTTAATTATATCCCCGATCGAACACAAAGCATTGGCTATATTACAGTTATGAAATCTGGCCCGCTTGTAATCAGTCATGCCTTCCTCCAAAAACACATCAGCTATGCAGCCTATGCCTCCGGGTCATCAATTTGATTAGTGGGTCGCTGGGTCGTTGAACCGCAAACCAATAATATTATTTTTTTCATAATAATTTTGTATATATTATAAATTATTTTTTAATATTTAACATAATTTTAATGAATGTAAATTCTTCTGCAGTAATAAGAATTAATTTTCATTTATTTATTTATATTTTATGATAAATTGATGATTTTAATTATTTTAACTTTTGTTTAAGTGCTATTAGTAAGAAAATATATATATTTGTATAAAATTTTTAAATAAAAAATTGGTTGAAAAAATGAAAATCCTAACTTTGGTCACCAGATCAATTGGTTCAATCAACTGATTAGCTAGATCAATTCAGATTAATGGTCCAACCAAATCTTTTAAATAACCAAATCAATATGGAGTTTAGTTTATTTGGTTTAACCAATCAATCCAATCGAAGTGTTTTATGTATGAATTAAAAAATTTTAAGTGACATCGCAAAGATGAAAAAACAAAAGAATTGATTATTTTCAAAATTTTTATTTTAAATGTCTTTCATTAGTTAACATTATTTTTCAAGAGTTATGATTAGTCAATAAGATAGAAATGTGAGAAGTGGGATTTGAACCCCTCTCTTCTTCCTTGGCCAGCCAAAGAGGCCTGTGGCCACTCAAGCAAATGTGAGAAGTTGCTATTCAACAAGTTCAACAGTCAAGTTGATTCAATTTTCTTTTAAAAAAAAATTCCAATCTACTATTTGATATACTAATTCTGCAATTGAGTTTATTGAATCGGATACTTATAATGTATTGTTACCAAATATTAATATATATTTTAACAACCCCTTCAAGTTTCCAACTCATCATGCAACCAAATCGGTCCAAATCCTAAATTTTTGAATTTATGAATTTATGATTTTTCTATTAGCAAAATATATTCCCAATATATACTTCCTAATCATGCAATTTCAGTTTTTCCCTTTTGGACGCAGAAACAAAGAACACATCATTAAAATCATTTTTCAGTTACAAGGGAGACTGCAAGGCTAGAAAAGAAAACACAAAATTAAGAGGTTTTATGATATTTTAATTAATTGTACTAGAAATACGAGGTATTAAAATTATTTTCTATGTTCTCCTAGCATGCCCCTCAATATGTGCGTAAAAGAAAATTAATTTATGATTAAAGTATGTGAAGGATCCATGCTTTTGATAAAATGAAGGAGCATAAAGCTGAGATTGAGAGAGTAAATACCACGAGAGAAGCAAAAGAAGCAAAAGCTATAGTCTTAAACCGTCCAAGATGGGCATCGGAGATGAATGCACCAACCAGAGGTGCAAAATTGGTTATGCCAGACCAGATGTTGATGAGGCTTGCAGCCGACACTTGCTCCAAGTGAAACACTCTTGTCAAATACACCATAAAATTAGACAACAATCCAATGGTAGCTAGCCTCTCAAAAGTCTCATTTCCTGCCAAGAAATTAAAGGTAGCATGTAGCCTTAACAACAAAATTGAATTGGTGAAGAAACAAAAATGGAACCCCGTTACTTAAATTCCTGTGATCGAAAAAGAGAGAGAGAGAGAGACCTAAGATGTAAGGCATGGCTCTCCATCCTCCAGGACTCACTTGCTTGGTATCATTTGAATCAGCATCACAATTGTTAACATTATCGCTTTCCTTGACTTCTTGCTCCATTTCTAGTGTTGATGGTCCTTGAATACCTTTTGTGCTGCAACAATACAGCCAATATGAGCTTGAACTCTTCTTGTCTCCAAGCTTCATCTTTATCTATCCCCTGCTGAGCTGCTGTCAGAGGGCTAAATGTTCTCACTTTACCCCAGCTTAGACTCCTTCTATAGATTGAGTCTTGTATAAGAGGATTTCAGTTTTGGGCTTATGAGTTTGCCCAAGAGCAGCAAGCCTATATATATATATATATACAGATGTATTTGCTCATTGATAGAGACCTTTTTTTGTTGTTTGGGGGGTGGTGGGGGCTGGGGGGGGTTGAAGTTTGTAATTCAGTATACATACTCATATTTTTTTGGTTCTTCATATTTTTCTTTAATCGTAAAGGATTGGTTCAGTACCATATTATTGTATAAGCATATATAGCGCGATGGACATAATCACATACATAATCACATGTGATCATTTATATGTTCTGAATTTTTTTTTGTTTTTTTGACAATCTGACAGGCGCATGTGAGTCGGGTGCAAAGTTTTGCATTTAAATATCTCTACTGAAGTTAAGTATGGCGTACTTCTCTTGTTCGAATTGAGATTTGAAAATTTGTTCGAATTGAGATTTGAAAACAAACTTCTTCTCAAAAAAATAGATCATATGATTCAAGTGAGATCCCACGAAAGATCTAACAAATTAAAAATTTGTCTTAAAGCAGTACTCCCCATAAAATTTTGTGATGATGATATGTGGGCACATGTCCCAGTGAGATGACAATGTGTCAATGTATGATAATGGTCGTACAATCATGTCTGGTTAGCTGGACTTGGACACATAACCATAGAGTCCACTCCATAAAATTCAGTGCGTGTAATAAATGCTCAATAATGTGAATTGTATATCAATAACAGAGATTAGAGGATTAAAAATGAGGAAAAAGATTAATGGTCAGGTAGTAATTAGAAGAAATGTCCAAAAGGTAGGAAATTTAGTTATTTGTGTAATTATATTAAATTTTTTTAATAAAAATAAAGTAATAATTTATTACATTTTATTTTATTAATTTAATTGTATAAATAAGTAAATTTTTTGCATTCTAAATATTTCCTCTCGTCGCCACACACGCTGGACACGTACAGATTGCTAAAAATAAAAATAAAATTGAAAGTTAGTTCGCGTCAATTCAAGTTTCAAATTGGCTTTGATAGTCTTTGTCTTTTTCATATACATAAATCATTCTGTTCGTCCAACTTTTCCAATAATAAAGAAGAAAACACAGCGATGAGCACACAGCATCATTCATTTAGGATTCACAAATAGCAACGCACGCAAAAAAACAAAACCTTCCTGCCCACTTGCATGTCCTGTTAGGTCTTAATGTCGTGTGGAGACCACAAATTTCATAGAGATCGATTACATAGCAATGCTGCAATACAGTGAGAAGTAACAGAAGAAGAACGTGATTCATCCAACAATTTATATACTTTTTTTTTAATAATAATTCCTTAACTGGATTAGACCACATCTATGTGTACCCACCGCGTTATTTTCAAATTTTTCCTTTTTAAAAAAAAAAATTTCACATGCATAATGTTTTATTTCACTCCAATGTGGAGGCCACTTTCTGTAACCGTCGGATCTCAGCATGAATCTTCTTCTAAGAGTTATATATTCGTTACTGATCTTTTATACATGTTGGCTCCAAAAGCGAAGAAACAAACGCTATGGGGCATCACCCATCAGCCGAACTATAACGTCTGAATGAAGATCAGTTATATGGACGTAGAAAATTAGATGTACAATAGTGGCATGCTTATATTGTCCCATTATAACGATTAATTATATATTTATAATCTTTATTATTATACATTGTAATGTGTAAAATATACTAATAATAATAATAATAATAATGTGATATATAAATTCGACTCGAAAATATCCACTGACGGAATATTCCGTTTGGTCGTGATGGAATTGGAAAGTACTTCATTTTGTATCGTTGAACAACCGCGTTCACAATCACGCGTGGTGTCTATGAGGTCCATCGCACACAGTCAGTCTCCCAGTGGTACGAGGCGTAGAACATATAATGTTCACATGACACTCATAATTCTAACACAAGGCTGCAAGATAGTATTTTGGAAACCCCTTAGTCCAAATTTCCGTGAAATGGACGTTAAAAAGCTCACGATAAAAGAAGGAAAAAAAAAGATATGTGAAATCAATCTTGATATTAATTTAATAATAAAAAATTAAAAATAAATAATATTTTTACCATCATCAATGACACCTTTCAAGCCATTCTTTTATTAATGAAGACATACCAACAAGCATCATTTTTCTTTTTCTTTGTTTTTTTTTATTGCTATTTTCAAGTAATCTGTCGCCTCTTAGAAGCGCCGCAGCAATAATATTTCTATAGAGGAGCCTTTCAATGCCTGGTAGGAAGGTGTCTCAGATCCAATGGATGATCTCGAACAAGACATAGTCAGCCTTAAAATCTGCAGACTTAAACCTTTTAATGTCTTTTTGTATTCATATTCATGGAAAAATTTTTTAAATATGAAAAAAATTAACCACAGATATGTTGATTACAATACTTTTAAGCCGAAACTAAGAGTCACTTGTCAGCGTCTTCATTCAATCTCTTCTCTAAAAAGAATTTATTACTCGAACACTGTTAAGTTTAGGTGAGCCAACTTCATACCCAATTTCAATATTAATAAATTTAGAATTTAACACTGCAATTCATATTTATTTAAGAGGGGTATAGTGAAAAAAACTCGTGCCTAAACTAATTTAAAAAAAAAAAAGAATCATCAATCAAGTTACTACTTATGCAGTTCCATGGAAATTTAATCAAATCTTGTGAATCTAATAATCCATATATTCTTATTATATAGAATCGCGAAATCGATATATTGACACTTGAAAAAGAAGTTGATTATGCACCCCTGCAATCGTGTTTAGAATTTGCTACATTCGTTGTCGTTTGTTACGACGATGTTACGGTAAGTGGGCCTACCAACGAACAAAGCAGGGTCTGACAAACAATAGTTCAGTCTCAGTCCAAATGACGGACAAATTAATAGAACCTTCTTAATTAGGACTTAATGAGTGTAAAGACAAGGCAATGGGCATCGCGTCCACATCCCTGTCTACGGGCCGTCAACATGGACCTTTCTAGGCCTATCAGTAAAATATTTTACGAGATTCTTATGTTTTACTATGTATGGAGTTTTGTAATATGTATAATTAGATGATTAAATTTTTTAATAAAAATAAATTAATAAATATTATTAAATAAATTATATAATTATTTGAATATCATCTCAAATTAATTAATCTAATAAAATTCAATACAAAATACGAACAAAAGATTTTAATGTGCTTTGTATAATTGAGTAGTGTTGACGTAGAATTCAATTTGCACCACCGAGGTCAAAGTTGAGACGTTTGTTCACCTGTAGCCACACGCTCAATTGGGTTTAAAGCCCTTACACTTAAAATTTTATTTTAAAAGTCTTAAATTTAAATTTTATAAAGAGATAAGATAAATTTATGAAAAGAAAAAATTACTTTATTATGTAATTTATGTTTTATTAATGGACAAAAAAAAAACAAAAAATAAAATCTGTGCAGTGTTGTAATATCCAGCCGTCGAATAGTCTGTGTTTGGTGTATCCTTTTTACAAGAGACATTAAATCAAGACATTAACGTATAACCCTCACCATTATATGAGTAATATTTTTTTTTTTTTTGTCTATCAAAAAATTTATTAGATCATAAGTTATATAATAAAAGTAACTCTCATTATGCACATAAATCATATAAGGACGCTTTTCAAAATTAGGACCTAACATCTCTATGATAAAAGTCTAAACTCTAATTATTAAAGTATTTTCTGAAAAACACGAGTGATGTCTTACATCTTTTTTTTTTTTTCTCAATAAGAAATGTGGAATTGGCAAGTTGTCTAATTTTGCCTAATCATTTTTTGCAATAAAGGCCTAAAGTAAACCCCCTTAATTACTTTGATAAAGGTCAATTTAGATTTTAAGAGAATCAAGACACGTTACTTTTTTCCTTGCTCAAAAAGAAAAAAAAAAAAAAAAAGACACTTTATGTTTTTCCTTATTTTAGCGAAAAAAGACAAATAACGTAATTTTCCTTTGTGTTATTTTAATGCCTTATATCCCCTTTGTTCTTTTTGTCTTGTTTTTTTCCTTTTGTTTTTTCGGTGGTAGCACCTTATTCTTATCAAACGTTTTGTAAACAATGACATCCACTCACAACTATTTTCCATAAGATTTCTTTTTTTTTTTTTTGTTCAAAGATTTTTTTTTTTGTCTATTAGAATTGGTAACTCAGCGATAAGAGGATAAAGATGGTGAACGTCATATTTAAAGTTCCTTCTTAAGATCTGAGTGTTAGAGACAGCACCTCTCAACCGTCCTTACAAAAGCCAAGTGCTCGGTTCAAACCTTTTTTCAAGTGAATGGTGTACGTGTCTTTACAACGTCGGATCTCATGGGGAAAATTCGGCCCAGGAAAGGCCCATCAGTATAAGCTGTGAATTGTTAGCCTTAGCCACAGGCTTAACTGGCCCCATCAGGACAATGTTTTTTTCGGTCTTGGGTCTGAGGCGTCCATGGATCTGGTAAGTTGAAGCCCAAAATTACAAAATTAAAAAAAATATATGAATTTAATGCGATTATAACTTAATGCGATTTTAGACTATTTTCACCAAATATATGAATTTAAGAAATTAACAAATAATTTGCAAAAGAATCATATTTTCTAATATTATTTATTTACTAATAATTTTAAATAATAAATTTATTCACAAATTTTAACAACATTTCAATTAGAATTATTCTAAAACATGGATTTATTTTTTTATTACGGAATTTTAATAATAATAAAAATTTTTAAAAAAAAATTTTGGCAGGAGGATCAAATGTTTGTATAAGATATAGTGATTATGTATGAATAACAATTATTCTAATATATTATTTCATATCTGTAGAATTATTTATAAATTTTTAATGAAAGACTAATTTCTGATATTTGAAATTTTCGAATATCATTTTCCTCGATTTCAATCAATGAACAGGCAATTAATTTCTCCATGTGAACTCAGGTGGTTTGCAGCAGGCAATTAAATACCCCAAGTTGCAGGTTCAAATTTTGTTGGTTGTAGAGATGGTATATCAATGTCCAATGCTCTATTTAGCAGTGTCCTAAACTTTAGTCCCGACGCATGTGGAGAAATGACGTCTCCAAATGTAAATGAGTGAGTGCGGGCAATATTTTCTACCGGGTATAAAACTAACCATCTTAATACCCTCTTTTTTTTTTTTTTTTTTTTTTTCGTTTTAATACCTTACATAGTAAGAGCCTAGTTATATGTATTGACAATTTTATCTTAAAATTTATCCCAAATAAAATTTTGATTATTATTTTTAAAATTATAATTGATATTTTTAAAATATAAAAATAATAAGTGTTTAAAAATATCAATTTTAATTTTAAAAATAATAATTTTAATTTCAATCGATACAAAATTTAACATACAAACTACTAAAATATCAACTTTTATTCATATACTAAAGAAACAAATAATTAAGTACTCGTTTACACATATTATATTAAACATGTTTACGTAATCTTATTCAAATTATTATTCAAATTAAGAAATAATTGCTCTGTGGCTCTTTCCAGAATTCCAGTAGCATTTGTTTCCTGCTTGAGCGCGCGTTTCTATATAGCAAATCTTATCTCCTAGTAGCCATTGAGTTCTAATTGTTCGACGAAATGCCTGTGCCATGCTCTCCTTCACCATTGCACCAACCCATCTTTCTCCTTGTGCAGAACTTCTCCACAAATTTGAGGAGCTCAAGAAAAGCTCCAAGAAAGTGGGAAAATTTGCTTGTTTCCGTACAGTTTTCTTGGGAGAAGGAGACTGCTGCTGCATTCTTGGGTTTTCTTGACTTGAGAGAGAGGAATTACAGGGATTGCAGTCGGGGTTTTACTGTTTTTGCCAAGAGGCGCAAGAAAGGTCGGGAATGTGAGGAAGACCTTGAACTGGAAGCGGAGATTTTGGAGTTTATGAAGAATTCGGAGAACCCAGAAGCGTTTCCGAGCAAGAAACAGCTTCTTGATGCTGGAAGGATGGATCTTGTGGAGGGCATTGTAAAACAAGGAGGCTGGCTTTGTTTTGGTTGGGAGTCGGATGATGATAATGATAATGAAAACCATGAAAATGGGGTTCTTCGTCATAATGACGATGGAGACCGGGACTCGATAAAGAATAAAGATTCCAATCATTCAGTGATTGAAGAAATAGTTTTGAATGGCAGCGACGAAAAGGGTGCTCAAGGTTCTTTGTTTCGCGTTGATTCATACGCTTCAGCTTCCTCGTCTGGTAGATCAATGTGAGGCTTTCTAATTTTTTGTTCACTTGTTAATTTCCTGCATTCTTTTGCTCTCTTCTTGGATAAGGAAAAAGATACAAAATTGGCAAGCTGCACAGTTAGCAATATTTACGTCTTCGGACAGCATTATCTCATTGTTGGTTAATTTATGGTGGTCGTGCCCAGTTGAGATGTAGCATGAATGCAACGTGACGCTGAAAGTGGCAATCTTGTCATTATTCTTTTCTTTGGATAAGCAATTGCGTTTCAGTAATAGTTCGATTATTATTTTTTCCAATCTTATTATTTTTTGGTGTATAAGTTGATATGCTGCTTTCAAAATTAGAAGTGAAGAAAGAATATGGCAACTTTCACAGTTGTATCTTTTCCAACCCTGCTGAAGATTTTTAGCCCTTATTTTATCCTAAATTGGCAAATACACTGGGAAACTTCTGACCTCTATGTTCTGTGCACTCAGAGAAACAACAGCTGAAGATGATTCTGGAGTTGAGGGCATCCTGAATCGACTGGAGAAACAAAGGAATATGAATTTGGAATTTAGTTTACGCGAGAGAGGTAATGATGCTCATGTCCACAGTAATGATCTTAAAAATTATTTGGTTGCTGACACTTCAAAGGATGCAGTTATTTGCGCACATCATTCTTCTTATATTGTTCCCCATATTTGCTCTGACTTGATGACATAGTTCTTCAACTACACAGTTAGGACGTTAAACTTGCACTAAAGCTCTATGAGAAATTGTTTAATGTATTTTAACCAGGAACATGAAAAATAACAAGCATTTTAGAAAAAATATCATCTGTCAAGATGTCGAAGATAATTTGGAAGGTTCAAGTATCTTCAGGCATTTTCTTGTTTCAGAAAATGTCAAATCATCAAGCTACTTGTACACAGCACATGGTTTATGCTTACTATTTGTTATTTATTCTGTTCTCCAGTCCATCTCACTGATGGGTTAGGCTTACAATTTGTTATTTATTTTGCACTAATATCCATCTTTGCTTACTGAATTCTACCCTTTGGGGATGCGGGGAATGAATGGGAAGATCACAAAGTTACTTGTAGGTGGTTTTTAAATCAAATTTCTTTGTCATTGTGTTTCATTTCGAATTTTGTATCTTTGTTGGGAAAGAAGGGGAGCCGTTTGTTTTGCACATATATGCCATTGATGCTATGATATTGATGAAGAATCACTTCATATGAAAGTGATTGAGCTAATTGCATTTTTGCCCCCTGCCTGACCTGTCCTTATCATTGTGTTGTAAAAGACAGTTGCTGGACTGAAAATGAACAAGAGACCTGGGTCCTTAAATCCCAAAAACAGTATAGTGAACGATGCACAGGACAAGCTTGGTGGTTCAAGTACTTTCTTGAGCATTGATGGCCTCAAAAACTCACTTAAACCAGATATGTGGAGGACTTGGAGCATTCAGAGAGCAGGAAATTCAAACATAGAATTTGAAGGTATTTTGTTGGCTGGTTTAAGTTGTTGCATTGTGTAACATTGTGGCTTAACTATGTCTTTATGCATGAACAGCTTAACTAACATCTATGTCTTTATGGCTTAACTAACATCTATGTCTTTATGCACGAACAGCTGATGAAATTGCTTCCAATGCAACCAGAATAGGATACAGTATGGATGATTTAGGAGATGAGATACTTCAAGTAAGGGATGCTGCTTGTTCACCTTCAAACAGCAACAAAGAGAATTCTTCGCTTGAGGGGATTGATATAAGAAGTCGCCTTCAACATCTTGAGGTGGAGCTTTCTTCAGTACTTAAATCATTGAAGTCAAACAGCAGTTGTGGTGCATCTCTGAGTGTGGGTACCTGATATCTGCTTTTGATAGGCCTAATTATTTTTAATGCTGGTGGCTGTGATCCCTTTTTACGTTATGACTATTCTAAGAAACAGTTGTTTTGGCCCATGGTTGGTTAAAATTTTGAATGCTATCGAACAAAAAGAAAGAAGAAGAAGAAAAAGGCAGCCCGGTGGAAACATTGTGTGCAATATGAATAGCTGTCATCTTTATCCACCTTATCTCTCTGACCCCAGAACGAGCAGAGAAACTTGAATTTAATTATATGAATCTCTCTCTCTCTCTCTCTCTCTCTCTCTCTCTCTCTTTCTTTCTCTCGCTCTCTATCTCTCTCACACACACACACGCATCGCACACAGCTACAAATTAACCATAACAACTACAACAACAAAGCCTTAGTGTGGAGTGATGACTTCTTTACATTAGATATTTTGTGATCCTATTTGATTTTGTTCATTTTGGATCAGGCTTTATCTTTGAGGAAAATACAAGTGCATTCTCAAGATTATTTTTCATCTCCTCAATTGCATAATTTCTGCAATTTTGGTAATTTTATGGTGCACTTCTTTCGCATCTAAACAGCTTTGGTGCAGTATGTTCTAATCTGGTTTTGTATTCTGAACTAGGATCATGAAAACTCCATTGCAAATCTGCTGGAGCTTTCTGATGCTTTGGAGTTCCAGCAAAATGAGATCATGAATGCCCAGAATAAATTACGTTCAATCCGAGCAAAGCTAGCAGTACTGGAAGGGAAAATGACGCTTGCAATCATGTAAATGCTCTTTTATTCATTTAATAGCTTTTGAATCCTGTTTACTTGGCCGCTTACTAGGTCTTGTTATTATTTTTATAGCGATGCACAGAAGCAAATGGAAGAGAAACAGCAAAAGATTGATGATACTCGTAGAGCTTTACAACTTCTTCGTACTGCCTACATAGTTTGGCCTAATTCAGCCTCAGACGTGCTCTTAGCTGGATCATTTGATAATTGGACCACCAAGGTTTGTTTCCATCTAAAATTGATCAATTGTAATTGATAATAAAGGCTATCCTGAGGCTTGTACAGAGTTCCATTTTTCTGTCCTCTAAAGCTTTTTCCTTTATGAAAAAAGAGCACCAATATGTCTTTTTTGGTTTTAATCATTGTAGTCCTGCTCTTAACTGCATTGCAGAGAAAGATGGACAAGTCGAATTCCGGTGTCTTTTCTTTGTATCTGAAGTTGTACCCTGGAAGATACGAGGTATATTTGTTGGCCAACTTGATTGTAATATCTTTCTGGTTTTTCTTTTTGTTGAATAAAAGCATCTGAGCAACTCATGTTACGGCACAGATCAAGTTCATTGTTGATGGTGAGTGGCGGATTGATCCCTTACGCCCCATTGTTAACAACAATGGATTCGAGAATAATCTACTTACTGTCACATGAAAATACGTAGCTCCCAGTAGTGGTAGAGCCGTAGAGGTGGGAACCGAGAAGTTAGTCATCCTGACGAGAACGTGAACGAACGCCATTACACATACAGCAGGTTTTGTTTCCCTTGTCTTTCCTTCCATCCCCTTTGTAAACAGAGAGCGAGTAGTCAGATTTTAGTTCCAAGGAGCATTGGGATATGTAGAAGTGCTGTTGATGTACAGTGCAAAGTGCAAACATCTCCACTGATTAAATATCATTTCATCGACTCTTTTAATTATTTTTAATGAATGAATATTAAAAATGCACCTTGAATATTAATTCAAGTGATCATTAATTTTATTGATTAATAGTGTAATCGAGAATTCGACTCCCACTATATTCTTCTCTCATTCAAGACTACATTCTTCTCTCTTTCATCTTGTATGGGTTTAATTTTCTCCCGAGACTAATAAATAAATAAATAAAAGAATTTGAGGGATGCATTACTCATAATGAGGCCTTCTTGGTTCCAATCTCAATGTCTTTGCAGTGCTTTGCAGTGCATGCAAGGCAGGAATGTCAGCACAAACAAGCCAGGAAACTTTATGGTCTTGGCTTAAATCGGCCCGACCTAAGCAGTCGGAGCAGTGAATCAAATTCCAGATTCGACCGTACTTAAAGAACACCCTTTATGGATGGATTTTGCCTTCCCCGAGACAACCCCAACCCCCCCCCCCCCTCCCCCCCCCGGCAAGAAAAAAGAAAAAAAAACAGAGAACTTAAATTGAACTATGATCCGAGCCAATTTTTGGAGACGCTGTCAGTTTTTTGTTGATGTTTTTCATTTTCTGTTTTTTATTTTTGTTGTTTGTTGAATTTTTGTATTTATTGCTGTCAATTTTTTGTTTTTTTTTATAAGAATAAAAAAATAAATAGAAAAAAGATAGTGAAAGAAATGATAAAAAAAAGTATAAATATGAAGAGAAAAATGGGAGCGAGAGAAAGAGAGAGAAAGAAAGAGGGTAGAGAGAGAATGGTAGAGAGAGAAGAAAGAGAGAATGAGAGAAGAAAGAGAATGAGATAAGAAAGAGAATGACAGAAAGAGAAAGGGTAGAGAAAGAATGAGTAAATAGAATAGTAGAGAGAGAAAAATGAGAGAGAGAGGGTAGAGAGAGAATGAGTAGAGAAAGTGACAGAGAGAAAAAAAAAAGAGAATATAGAAAGAACGAGTACAGAGAATGATAAAGAGAGAAAAATGAGAGAGAGAGAGCGTAGAGAGAGAATGAGTAGAGAGAATGGTAAAACAAGAAAAAAGAGAGTCTAGATAGAGAGAGAATGAGTATAGAGAGAAAAAGAAGAAAGAGAGAGTAGAGAGATAATAGTAGAGTAAGGAAAAGGAGAGAGAATATGGGTAGACAGAGAATGGTAGAGAGAAAAAAGAGAGGGCAGAGAGAGAACGAGTAGAGAGAATGATAGAGTAAGAAAAAGAAGAAAGAATGGTAGAGAGAGAAAAATGAGAGAGAGAGAGGGAGCACAGAGAGAATGAGTAGAGAGAGAGGTTGAGGGAGAAAAAGGAGAGAAAGAGAGTGGGTAGAGGGAGAATTGGTAGAGATAATGGTAGAAAGAGAAAAAAGAGAACGAAGGTAGAGAAAGAATGAGTAGAGAGAGAAAAGAGAGAGAGAGAGAGAGAGGGTAGAGAGAAATGGTAGAGATAGAAAAAGGGGAGAGAGGGTAGAGAGAAAATGGGTAGAGAGAGAAAGAGTAGTGAGAGAAAAAATATAGAGGGATAGAGAGAGGATGAGTAGAGAGATATGATAAAGAGGGTGGATAGAGAGAGAAAAAGTTGTGAGAGAAAGTATAGAAAAAAAAGTGAAAAACAAAATCAGAAAGCTATGGGGCGTTTGGAGTGTTTTAAGTTTTCTGTTTATTTTTCACAAAAAAAACAGGAAATATATTTGTTATTGATTCTGTTTTCTGTTTTTTGTTGAAAAGTTAAAAGTGTTTTTCAAAGAAAAAAACAGATTGGGAAAACAATAAAAATAACTTTCTGATTTTGTTTTTCACTTTTTTTTTCTATACTTTCTCTCACAACTTTTTCTCTCTCTATCCACCCTCTTTATCATATCTCTCTTTACTTATCCTCTCTCTATCCCTCTATATTTTTTCTCTCACTACTCTTTCTCTCTCTACCCATTCTCTCTCTACCCTCTCTCCCCTTTTTCTATCTCTATCATTCTCTCTCTACCCTCTCTCCCCTTTTTCTATCTCTACCATTCTTTCTCTACCCTCTCTCTCTCTCTCTTTTCTCTCTCTACTCATTCTTTCTCTACCCTCTTTCTCTTTTTTCTCTTTCTACCATTATCTCTACCAATTCTCCCTCTACCCACTCTCGCTCTCTCTCCTTTTTCTCCCTCAACCATTCTCTCTACTCATTCTCTCTGTGCTCCCTCTCTCTCTCTCATTTTTCTCTCTCTACCATTCTTTCTTCTTTTTCTTACTCTATCATTCTCTCTACTCGTTCTCTCTCTGTCCTCTCTCTCTCTTTTTTCTCTCTACCATTCTCTGTCTACCCATATTCTCTCTTCTTTTTCTTACTCTACTATTATCTATCTACTCTCTCTTTCTTCTTTTTCTCTCTCTACTCATTCTCTCTCTATCTAGACTCTCTCTTTTTTTTCTTGTTTTACCATTCTCTCTACTCATTCTCTCTCTACGCTCTCTCTCTCATTTTTCTCTCTTTATCATTCTCTGTACTCGTTCTTTCTATACTCTCTCTCTCTTTTCTCTCTCTGTCATTTTCTCTACTCATTCTCTCTCTACCCTCTTTCTTTCTCTCTCTCTTTCTCTCGCTCCCATTTTTCTCTTCATATTTATATTTTTTTTTTACCATTTCTCTCACTATCCTTTTTCTATCTATTTTTTTATTCTTATAAAAAAAAATAAAAATTGACAGCAATAAACACAAAAATTCAACAAACAGCAAAAACAAAAAACAGAAAATGAAAAACAGAAACAAAAAACTGACAGCGTCTCCAAACGGACCCATATTGTTTTCCCAATCTGTTTTTTTCGTTGAAAAACACTTTTAACTTTTCAACAAAAAACAGAAAATAGAATCAATAACAAACATGTTTCCTGTTTTTTTTTTGTGAAAAATAAACAGAAAACAGAAAACTTAAACCACTCCAAACGGCCCCTAAGTTTTTCGTTTATTTTTTTTTTCTCAAGTCAAGTTTTTAAAAAATTTGAACCTAAACATTTTATTGCAAAAATTACTTAAATAAAAAAAAATTGCAAATGTTTCAAATGTTAAGTTTGAAAAGCTATTTAATTTGTAAGATTTATGATTTTTGTTCAAATTTTCAGTTTATTATGATAGTTAAATAAATAAATTTAATTTTACTTTATAATTAGAAGAAAAATATTCATATAAAAATATTGTCTTTTTGTAGGATCAATATAATCACACAGAGGATTGTAGAATTATATAAAATCGTGTAAAATTGTAACTATGTAGTAAGATCGTAAATTTGTAAGTTTCAAATTTATTTCTTCTATTTTTGAAAAAAGTAGATTTAAAAAATAATAAATTTGAATTATCCCATTTATTATCAAGTGGTCCCATTAAAATAATAAATCACTTATAATTTAGTTTATATCAACCATAATAAATGTTTTGTAGATGTATGAAGAAAATTATATCACAAAAAGTTCAACAACAAAAAGCTTGGAAGAGTATATGCTAACATTCATAAATATATGAACATAAAATATCATTCAACTAGATATAATGAAATATAATATTAAAAAGTATCTTAATTTTGAATGAATGTTTAATTGTCCATTATACTTTTTTTTCAATTTTTATCAATTAAAATTTGAAACTATTATATTTTCATTATTTTTCTTTATTTATTAGGGGCCTTATGAGACAATGAACTACGAAATATAATAGCTCTCCTCTTTTTATAAATCTCACATCCTACTTCGATGAATATATATAATTTTTCTTTTGATTCTTGACTTGATGCATCATAGGTTATTAAAGTTATATTATTGAGTTTCATGCCATTTGTTAGTTAATTTTTATTTTTCTTCAATTACAATTTTTTTCTTTTATTTTAGATAAGAAATTACAATTCTCTAATCCGATTCTAAACACCCTAGATTAATTCTAATCAAGATTTCGATTTTAACAACCTTGCTTATAATATGTTATAGAGCATGCATCCACTAACCATTTTCTCACCATGTAGTTGTCATTTATAAAACTTCATGGGCAAAAAAAAATCTGGGGTAACTACTGGGTATAACTTAGTGGCTACCAAGTATAAAACTTAAGGTGAGTCTGATATTCAAATAAACCTCACTCATAGTTAACTTTCCCTCCTAATTCAACGTAACCCCCCGAAAAAAGGTCATGTGCAGGCTAGATTATATTTTAAATGATACAAAATATATATATGATTATAAACATAGAAGCCAATGACTAGTAAAAACTCATGTACAAACCCAGGAAGATATTGATTCTGTTGATAAAATATTAGGAGAAAGATACACTTCTAAAAGCTCTGAGGAGCAAAATAAATCTTACACTAAATTAAGCACAAAAAGCTATGGAGTCAGTTTTGGCAGCAAAATGACATAGGCTGAACCTGTGAATTATACCTCGAAGTTCCATGAGCTCTCCGCGGATAATTTTGGCATGTGCAACCCCTCTGCTAAATTGAAAGCTGCCAAAATCTGCTAGAAAGAAGTGGACAAAACTTGTCAAATGGTTCATGTACAAAGATAGGATGTTTTTACATTAGTCTGAATAATTAATCTCTTCCTAGAGAACAAGATCATTAATCTAGCTGAGCAACATTTGCGTGTAATTTACAAATCATGGGAAAATTGCAATCCAAGATATTAGAGTAATCTGTGCTAAAAGTCATTCATAATGTACTATCCAGGAGCCCAGGCATCTTCACATAAATGTTATGGTCTATGTGTGCATGATGGATACCAATAGCTTCACCTTATGAGGCAGAAGAACAGAATTACGTGCACACATGTATATAAGTATTCATGCGGATGGCAGGTAAAAGGATTCCTTCTCCCTTTTGCAAATTCCTGAAGTGCTGAAACAAGTCTCCTCCTCAAATGTCACATACTTTGACTCAACTATGCTAAATTAAAAATTCTTGTCCAAAGCATATGTATATGCAGCTGTGTTTGTAGGAAAAAAACTAGTTTTATGGTAACTGTCTACGTTTTTTGCCCCCTCCATGTAATAAGACGCCAGGCCTGCTACAATTCCAGGTTAATGGCCCACATTCCAAGGGCCATGGAATTGATTGGACAAAATGTAAGGAACTCTTTTTCTATCAAAATGCAATGCTGAGGAAGAAATGCGCTCCAAACGTTTAAAGTCAAACTCCTGTAAGACATCCCAATGGCCAATACTAAATCTCAGGACAAGAATTGTTCATCATTTGGGTACATCGGGATCCCAAGCCATTGCTTCGGTGGCAAACGTACCATGATTGTTCAAGTTAGACCCCATAATGCAATTTTTTCTGGGCCAAAAAAAAAGACTACTTAGGAGAAGAATTTTCGATCGACAAGTGAGATGAGCATGCAATTCATTTTGTGATCCAATATAGATGTGCAAATTAAAAATATGTTTTAATCACTGCAAATAAAACGATTCAAGGAAGCAGAATTTACTAAAAAAACGATATATACCTTAAACCTTCCCTCTTGGCTCAATGATGATTTCCACCACCACTCAATTCCCAGTTTCTTGCTCACTGCCTCGTATGAAGCTTTTATTACATCACCGTCAAACCTGTCAAACCTATGTGACACTGCCAAGTCCCAAGAATTCTTCCCAAAATCATAGCATGTCTCTAAAGAGGTTGCCCCTCTGTGCACATAGCTATACTTTAACTTGCAATTCCTCGAGCGCAATTCATGGCTAGCAGAAACCTTGTTGGCTGGATCAAGAACAAAGGTTCCATCCACAACTGTCCGGTTTTCGTTCCTCGAGTGAGCATAAGTCCAATTCAGCCGTTTATCTAATACATTCACTGTGTTCATGAATTGGAACCGGACGTCCTGCACACAACCGAAACCAAGCCAATCTAGAAACTCCCTTTGACAAATTGGAACTCTCACTTTTGGTCTTTCTGCTTTAAATTTCAGTTCTACCAAAAGTTTGAGTAAATATACAAAATTCTCCACAACTACCCAAATACAGAGATATGTTCTGTTTGGTTGCCAAGAAATATAGATAGCACAGCAGCAAAAGGAAAAAGGGAAAAATTAAAAAAGATTAAACGTAATGTTAATAGGCACAGAAAAGTTTTCATGTTTAAGGACTTGCACAGAATTTTAATTTCTAGACTTTCAGAGCAACCAAACAAAAGGGTCTCTTGGTTCCGACTGAGACTCGAACTCGAGATGCACAGGGGCAAAAGCAATGGGGCCAACTGAGAGAAATACCTGTTCGGGAACATCATAGTCGACGATGAAGAAGCCAGGCTTCTCGAGGGAGAGAGAGAGGCCGGAGACTTCCACGGGGGTTCCGTTGCCGAAGATGGCGCTGTCGACGACCCCTCTGAGCTTGACGTCCCCGGCGTTGGCGGCCAGAGTTCCGGCCACGCCTTTGTTGCCTTTCACCACAACTGCGCTTCTTATCATTCTTCCCTCTGCATACTCCTATCCTCTAACTATCAAAGCTGTTGTTTTCCCAATGAGACAAAACCAAAGCGGCCCTCCGAGACCGTGAATGACACGTGTTATCCAGCAAGGCAACATCCCAAAAAAATAATATCTGCCTAATTTTTGGTACGGAAAAATTTTGGACTAAATAAAAAATTTTGCCACTATAACAATATAACTAAAAGAATTCTATCGTATAAACATGATTGAAAATTGTTTTATATATATATATGATTGAATATCTCTGCTTATACGGTTGAGATGTTAAAATGTCTCTCCACAAGAAATTATGGGCTTTTTAATTTTTGTCAAGTCAAAAGTAAATGTAAATTAATTATATGAGGTTATGAATAATTTAATAATAATTATTAAGTTCGTAAATTTGATTTCGTCAAAATTTATAAGTAATCTATTGTATTATTTATTTAAAGACAAATCAATTATAATTAACAATTAAAAAATTAAGAATGTGAACTGTTAATCATTTTTACTTCTAAACTTTTTTTCCTATTGTTATTTGCAAATTAAAATTGCCTCCATAAACACACTTGATAAAACACAAAGAAGACATACACTTGTGTTTTTGTGCGCCTATGAGGCAAATATCGCGTGTATTTAATAATAACTTTTTTATAATAAAAATACTAATTTACAAAATTTATTGATAAATATATAAAATTTAAGATTAAATAAAATTTTAAGAGAACAATATAATGGTTGTCTTTTTAAAGTCTAAAAATTAGTCTGTGCTTTTTGTACTAAAGGAATGCAGAGGTCTCAAATTTAAATTTTTGAAAATGCAATCACGTTAAATATTTTTTGGGAGACTTTTGCCACCTTTTAAAGTTTTGCTCGGATTAATTCAGATTAGTTAACCTATTAAATTAGATACTGCACCGTCTCAGATTAAAAAAAAAAAAAAAAAAGTTAAAGGTAACGCCGGGCTGGGCATCGCCACATCAGTTGAGCCGCGGAAGTGGCTTGGAACAGGGATCCAACGTTGTCGTAGACTCGTACCAAGCTGCAATTCCTATATAAACGACACGTCGGCTGAGAATAGAAAAGCTTCCTCTTTTTGCTCTAGAATAGAAAAGCTTCTTTTGGTATTGTTTTTTTTTTTTTTTTTTTTTTTTTTGCTTTAGCATGACCATACATTCATGACCAACTCTAGTTTTGGAGAATGAAATGAAATCAACATCGTCAGGGTGTATTTACCTTGTCACCCGGTGGTCGGTTCCAATTCTTAACATAGCTTATTTGCGAGAACAAAAGGTAAATTAAGCACATCAAACCTTATCCAGACCACTACACAAATATGTTGTGTAAACCTTGTGTACTTGAATATTTTTTTTCTGTCTAGTGGTACCATTTGAATTTAACCCAACTTTTGAGTGATTCCGTACTTACATTCATGCTTCATCGCCCAAAAACCTCTTTTTTTTTATATTAATGTTTGCTTTTACATTTTGCAAGGTGATATAGTAATTTTTTTTTATCCTTTAAAATTAATAGTCCAACCATTTAAAAAAATTTAAAAAAAAGAGAAAAAGACTGGAATTCAAATTTCAGATGTTCTAATTAGAGGCCATTACTCTAATTACTTCAATTATTGTTAAGTAATCAACTAGTGGTGATATAGTAATTAATGGGATAAAACTGTTATACCTCCAACCTTAACTGCTTAACAGGCCAAAAAGAAACAGAAAAACGAAGCTTGATATCATTTAAGAAGAAAAATGAAGACCATCCTGGCCACATGGAACCAGGAAGGTATGACAGAAGTTTCACATTCAGAAGAACCGTAGTAACCACTATCCATAACAAAGCCAAATTTCATTCAAAGCCACAAACAAAAAATTGTACAATAAATATCAAGAAAGCCTATCATAATATTCATGACCAGTTGAGAGAATAACCAAATTATGAAAGACCCAAAAAAAAAAAAAAAAACTAACTCTAATTTCTTCTCCTCTGCTAAACCTTCAAATCCAAGCAACTAAATTTAATTAGACACACTTCAAATCATATATCCCAATAATAACCTCTAAAAATTAAGGAGAAAATTCTAGAGAATGTCATCATAAGCAATGATTTCTCTGCCTTTAAAAGGCACATCTAACACTGATGTCAAAGAACTATTATCACCACCACCACCACCATTGCTACTGCTTCTGGGATTCACTATAGCTGAAGCAAGCTTATTGCTCCTCCCATGTCTGCTTAAGGGCATCCCAGCCCGCAAAAGCTTCGAATTCGACGACGACGACGACGTATTGTCCTTGCCAGTACCCACAACCCCAACAACCCCTTTTCCCCATTGGGCAAGTGGATCCGTCGCCCATAACACTTGTACCTGCAAAAAAGAAAAGATTTTGGCACGCAACCGTAGACATGCAATTGGCTACCATTGGATCATGAAATATGAGTTGAATTCGAAAAAATAAATAAATAAATAAACAGTTCGGATTAATTGAATGTCTCCCGCGTGACTCACTAAATATATAATTTTTCTCGGAACCAGACAGGGAGTTTGATTCGAAAGCGGGAGAATTGTAAGGGGGAGAGTGTGTTTACTCTTTTGGAGTCAATTGTTATGCCGAAGGAAGCGTCAAGGGAAGCGGCAATGGCCGCTTCGGCGGAGTCCTTGGACCGGAAGGTGATGGATCCGATGCCGTCCCGGTCGATGCGGATCCGGGATATTGCGCCGTAGATCTCGAACCGGGACTTGAGGTCGAGGACGGAGCAGTCCGTTGATAAACCCATGACCACCACGGCGGGCGGCGGGGGAGGCTTAGAGACTGGCTTGTCGCCGTCTTCTTCGTCGGCAGCGGGAGGCGAAGGTGGAGGTAGAGGGCGGCGGCGCTTGGGAAGAGGGGCGCTGTCGTGGCGCGTGAGGTAGGGTTTGTCCCTCTTGCGACTCATTCTTTGATTCTACGAAGTTTAGGAGAGAGTTTTGAGTTTAGTTTCGGGCAGCGGAGGAGTTCCGAGTTCAGGATCAGACGGACTTTTGCAAACAGTTGACCACGCGTGGCCAACCCCACTTTCTTCTATCGCGGTGGGTTTTTTTTTTTTTTTTTTTTTTTATTTCATACGTCACCGTTTCAGTGGTTTGCTCTCTCTCTCTCTCTCTCTTTTTCATACAACACACGGAAAATAAAATTATGAGAAAAATATTATGTTATAAAGTCATATTAGGTCAGCTATTTAAATTTTTAAGGTTAAAAAGGAACCGTAATCCGCCCAAAGTCTAACGCCACCCAACTTGTGTTATGAAAAAAGGTGATTGATTTGTAATCTAATCACTCGAAATTGAAATAATTTGAGTAGTCTAAAATTAAAATAATTTAAAACTCAAATTAACCATTTATGTAATTAATTCAAAATTTCAAATCTAAAACCGAAATAACTCAAGACTAAAATCCCTTAAATTTAAAATTTAATATATCTAAAATTAATGAACTCGAGGCCCAAAATAATTTTATATAGATGTTATATTTTTATAGTTGCATACGAATGTTTTCTTTTTTTAGTTAGTTAGTTTTCTTAAATTAAGTATTTTTATAATTTTAATGTTACTTTTAACAATCTAGTATTACGATTTTAATTCATTCTGTTTATTTTTTTTTTTTTAGTTTTTTTGAACCAACAGCAAAGGAAGTATCCATTAAAGAAAACAAACTAGTACACAAGTCCAGTCCAATAAGGCAGGCCCAAAATTAGTACAGAATGCAACAACCCAAACAGACTCCAACAACTCCACAACCCACAAGAGGAGTGACTAAGCCTAAAGTCCAGCTGGACTCGACTCATAGGCCGACGGGCAGCCCATCCCCCAAAGCTCCATAGTCCCTCCCACACCGGGAAAAGACCGGCACCGGCAAAGCCAGCAAGAAGAGAACCAGCCACAAAAGGCCCAAACACCCGAAGGCTACATAACAACGAATCAAGATGGATGACCCCAGCACCAAGCACACCCAAAATACTGGGTCGATGAGCAGATAAACCGAACACAGACAACATCCTCTATCCACAAATCCTCCCCAAAAGCCACGAAGTTGCCGGAGCCATCAGACCACAAAAGTAGACCCACCCATGATGACTGTACACACAGGCCTAGAACTCAAAAACTGAACACCTCCCTTACCCCCACACCGACCGCGAAGGCAACCCGGGGGGTAGGGGAGCGAAGGCGAATGACCAGCTGCTACCAAAGAAAGAACCCCACTGAAGAGGACTCAAAGGCACCCAAACTGAGAAACCACGACCAAACAACGACTGAACTCTCACCAAATTCCTGACGAGGAAACTAACACCGGCCACAGGGACCAACTAAGCGCCAGACGACGCCGGAAACCGAAGATTCCTCTCGACGCATGGGAGCAACTCGACGCACGATAAAAAAAACCCGATACTCGAGTCACATGAAAATTTAATTCATTCTGTTTATGTGATAAAGTTAAGGAAAATGTTCATGAACAGTTCTCCGCTGGATTAAAGCTCGACTCATGAAACTTAGTCTATTAAATAAAACTTTAATAAACAAGATTGAATTCGACCTAACTCATTAATTAAAGAATACCAACGTCGCTCCTCATTTTAAAACTTATTTAGTTATTTATTTATTCTCAATATAAAAATAATTAGTAATTAATCAGTTAATTGTCAGAATAGATGAAAAAAATGGATCCATAAACACGATATGAGGTGCAACCATCCCAACTCTGTTAAAAGGGAAAGTGCTCTATTTAATAGAGGAGTTTGAGGATGATGGGAGCCACATCACTTCCCTAACACAGAAGTGCCTGTAGTCAACCGAGCTAGCTCGATTGGATATTTAGTTATTTATTAAACAAACTAAACTTCAACATTTCAAAATTTACTCAACTTGTTTATAACTATACTTACTTCTGACAAGGAACCTTCAATCTTAGGGCACAAGTAATAGAGTGCAACCGATTTCGATAATATCTTTTTTTTTTAGTTGAATTGAGAGAGAGTGTATATATTTTTTTTATAAATAAAATTTAAAATTTAAATCACAAATTTCACTCAAAAACTTCAAGTTTGATAGTAATGCTTGCTTATTCTTGGAACCTTCTTGTGCATGAGCTTAAACCAAAAGCTTTCCCACAAATGAACAATTATTGTGATTTGACTCTAATCTTATTTTTTGGACCGTAGCAATGATATGAAAACAATATTAACAACATTATCTTGAGAAAAAGAAAAACACAAAGCTTAATTCTTATAGTTGATCCACTCATGTTTATTAGTCTCTCTCCGAAACGCATCTCAAAATCTTTATGCATATAGCTATACAGTTGACAGAGTCCTAAGTAAATGGGTTCATAAACCCATTTTCTAATCACTGCTTCTCATTTCTCAACCTTAACCCTTGCGATTTGCGAAGTCTCCAAAGCCAAGAGCCCTTCCACCGCAAACAACTCCCAGTGTTGCGTAGCGAACCTCAATAATTCCCCCGTCTTGCCTTGTTGATGCCGCTCGTCCTTATCCCCACTTTGACGCTTTGATGAAACCTCTGTTTTTTCCTTTTTTTTTTTCTTAAAAGATAATATATATCCATGTTACAATTAAAAAAAATTGAGATTTAGGAGAGTTAGGATAATACTTTTGGCTGCGGATAGGCTGTTTTTAAACTTTAGAAGAAGTCTATTCAGTATTAATAATATTCAAGTTAGATATATTTTTTTATAAATTAAGTTAAATGAGATATACCTATTAAAAAAAAATTTTGATTTCGAGTTATAAATTTAATAATTAATATATTTATAATAAATTTTTTTTATTAAAAAAATAACACTTTTGACCTCTTCTGATATCAGTGAAGCAATTATTTTAAACAGTAAATTCCCCAGCCTCTCTTATTTGTAGCAGTCACGCGTAAAAAAAGAGGGCTGTTCTCCTGGGTGGCAACTTGCCTGCAAATCTCGACCAATGAAATGAGAGTCCTCCATTCCCAGTATCTGATTGGACGAAAGCTAGACTTATATTTCTCCATGGCTTCACACTTTTAAAAACTCAAACCCAAAATTGATGTACCATTATGTTAAAACTCAAAACCCTCCACGGTTGATGTATCTGGAGGAGCGTCTATCCTTTTAATTTGAGTCAAAAAGCTCTTCAATGGCTGCCTCTGTGTCACCATTGTCGCTTTCTTTGTCTTTTAGAAAGACCCATCTCGAAATCTTGCCCACCCAGCTGAATCCGAGCCCTCTCATCACTCATGACAAGCAATTTCTAATCAAGTCGAAGCCTTTATTGGCATTTCAACACGTTAGCCGTTCCAGCCGCCTAAAGTCTGTTTCTTTACCCTCGGCTGCTGCCTGTAGAGGTTCGTCAAATGGGTTTCTGGATACAACTGAAGAGAGTGAGATTTTGCCTTCCCTTGAGGAAAGGCCGGTCAAGTTTTTGCTTTGGGTTGTTTTTTGGGCTTCTCTTTCTCTCGCTTGGTTTGCCGCTTCTGGGGATGCTAATGCAGCTGCTGATTCGATTAAAGCTTCGACCTTTGGCTTGAAAATTGCCAGTGCACTTCGAGGATTGGGCTGGCGCGATAAGGCTGTGGTTTTTGCTCTGGCTACGCTGCCTGTACTTGAGCTCCGCGGGGCCATTCCTGTTGGTTACTGGATGCAACTTAAGCCTATTGAACTAACTCTGTTATCCATTATTGGGTCAGTCCTTTTTTCCCCTCTTACGCGTTTGGTTATTACCTCCAATTCATCTGAAGAATTGCCAGTACGAGATATAATTTTTATGGCCCGTTTTTAATTATTTCTTGTGTTAAGTTCTTTTGATCAGAACTAAGTTGTGATGCAAATTGGGAATTGGTATTCAAGGCCAACAATTGTGAAAATGGTTGTGATTGATGTTGTGTTAACTTGTTTAGTCTTGGTGACTGTTTGTGCGAATGCATGTTTCTTTGAGAAAGGGACTTGTGATGAAATTGACAAATTTTGGGTGGTCTTTATAAGTGCAGGAATATGGTTCCAGTGCCTTTCATTGTACTGTACTTGAAAAAATTCGCCACTTTCCTTGCTGGAAGGAACCAGTCGGCGTCTCGCTTCCTCGAAATGCTATTTGAGAAGGCCAAAGAGAAGGCTGGCCCTGTGGAAGAGTTTCAAGGCCTTGGTCTGATGCTTTTTGTGGCTGTGCCTTTCCCTGGAACTGGAGCATGGACAGGAGCCATCATAGCTTCTATTCTTGATATGCCTTTCTGGACAGCTGTAATTGCGAATTTCTTCGGTGTTGTGCTGGCTGGTCTGCTGGTAAACTTGCTGGTTAACCTTGGTCTTAAGTATGCCATTGTTACTGGTATCGTTCTCTTCTTGATATCCACTATTATGTGGAGTCTCCTTCGAAAGATTACAAAGCATGTGAAGTCCCAAAACTGATGTTCACACAAGTAAAGTAAGCGTTCACACAACTAAAGTAAGCGTTTATTGCTTTTCGATACATTTTATCTCTCAAAGGGAATTTGTAGTTGATATCCCTTGTTATTGTCCTGTTGTGCGATATAGGTTATTCACTCTTTGCACAACATCTATGCTTGAGAGCCATCGATAGGAACTAACACAGTGCCTGAATTTAGTTTTGGAAATTGTGAACTAATGCAGTATCAAGCTCCCCGTGGAGTAAAGGAATACACGCGTTTGTTCTCTTTGACAGCTATAGGGTCATACAATCCTGGATGATGGATTGCTTCCTTGCAATTTCTGTATGACCTTGTGATCATCATTAGGATGCCATATACGATATATGCCATTGGACATCATAGCATCCTAACACTGTATCAAGCTCACTGTGGAGGCAAGGAATACACATGTTTGTTCTGTTTGACAGTTAGAGGGTCATATTATCCTATGATGATGGTTGCTTCCTTTCTATTTCTGTATGACCTTGTGATCATCATTAGGGTGCCATATATGATATATGTTATTGGCCATCATAGCATCCTATTATAGACATCAATATTTCATAGAAGAGCAGCAATAAAAGATTTACTCCAATTGATGACATAGTTTGAGTTGTTTTACTGTAAGATTCTTTTATCTTGAACTTGAAATCGTGTGGGTTATTTAGTGCACAGTTTCAAGTTCGAATCGATGAGTTATGTGGTGCACGGTTTCAAATTTGAAACCCCTTGATTGCATTCAATGAAGCAATTAGGAGCTGCAACAGTCGGGGCACTGCTAGCAACCCGGGGTTTGTCTCAAAAGGAATCCTCATCATTAAAAGAAAAGGGTTATCTTTTATATTTATTTGCTTCCTGGTGAATGAAAGAATTTATTTCAAAACTGCAGAGCATTGTTGTCATAGTTCACTTGACTATTCATCAGGAAGCTATGCATAACTGTGATTATGATCCAACACTCGCAAAAATCACAAGATGAATATAAGGTCATTGCATCAACTGCATCCTTTTCCTGTGTTTATGTTCGTGCATGCTTTGAAACCAATTTACGCTTGCTAAAGGTGCCAAAAGGAATGACGTTTTTAGATATCTTAAATTTTTTTGATTCTCCATGTCAAGGTAATACGGAGAGGCATGCAAGTGCAATTTTAGGCTTCGGATCTTTGAAAAGGGTTTTCTTTTTTTTGGGTTAAGTGGCTTTCAAACTTGAGACCTTCAGCTCTCAAGATAACTCTAGTACTATTTGATTTTGAGCAATAGTTCATTGGTATTTTTGTAAAGTTCTTGCGGCAGGGACGTCTAAGTCGAGCCTTTGCAAACGGGCCATCTGTTCCTGCAAGCCCTTCAGTGAATATTAGCTAAAGGGATATGTTTTTGTTTTTGTTTTCTTTTTTTTTTGTTAATGGACTCCGTCTGAGACTTTAAGTAAAGGGATGTTTTTTTTTTTTTTTTGATTAATTGACTCTGCCTGAGACTCTAACTAGAAATTTTCAGTTATAAACTGCCTTTTCCTCGTCAGAGTAGGAACTACTATTCGGTGTGCATTTCTCTGAGGTTTCCTGTCCTTAAGAAACCATAATGTATATAACTCGCCATATAGGTCTAAAGATTACTCAATTCGCCTGTAACTTAGATAAAAGAATTACCATTCTTTTACAAGCCGAAACCAAAATTCCCTCGCATTACCCCATCCGTCATTCAAGAAAACCCAATTCCTATTGTTACTTAGTGTAGCAATTTGATTTCAACATGATCGAGCGTGACGATTTTTCATGTACCATCGAAACGATCCAGAAACTGATCCCACGAAAGCCTAGACGACCGAGGCAATCACCCTTGCAACTTGTCATTAACGTCACCTACAAAGTAAAACACCGGTTATTATTTTACTCCCAACCAGGCGCTACTGGGACAACTAGGACAAATAGCTATCGTATTCATGAATCAAATTATGAAGCACCTGTACTGAAATTCATATCCGAAGCAAGCATGTTCGCGATCGAGAGAGATGCTACCGCGAACTGCGATATCTCATGTAAGCTAGCTCAATTCGGAATTGAACCTCCAAGGCATGAGGAGATTGCTGTACAAATAATAGACAAGATACGTGGGATCGTTAATAGGGTCCCGGAGAAGCATAAACGCCTGTGGCTTTTTTGCGCCATTGAGAGGCGGCACGAAATTATTTTTGAGCCGATGGATTTAATTGAAGGTGCGGCAGGTGACATAATTGAAAGAAATATAATGGAGTCGAGCATGGAATTTGAAGGAAGAAATTTTGGTATGGTGCCTGCTGATCATACTAGTGCTCTAAAGCTAATTAAGTTGGTGAAAGTCGAGAGTGAAGGTGAAGATTGCACGATATGCTTGGATAAGCTCACTGGTTTTGCCACAGCCATGCCTTGTAGTCACCTGTTTCATGGCAAGTGTATTTTCAAGTGGTTGGCGGAAAGTCACCGATGTCCTCTTTGCCGTTTTGAGATGCCTAAGATGGAGAGCCATAGATCTACATGAAATTTTTATGTCGTTTGGTTTTGTCAAATAATGTTCATCATCGTCAAGTCCGTACTAAAAGTTTAAGTTAATTATATAAAAAGTTTTTAGTCATTATAAATCATATTATAAACTTATTTTTTTTATAAATATGAGACTTATATTCTTTAATTCTTTATTCTTTAATTCTTTCTTAATTGTTATTGTGTGCCAATTAAAGATTGTTTCAGCTTATTACATTTGTCGATAAGAGAGAGAGAGAGAGGTGTTTTCAGCCCCGATTTGCCCTTGGTTTGGTGAATCAAAATTCTTGCTTAGTTGACACAAATATTTGCGGATTTCTTAAGAATAAAATCGCAGTAAAGAGTTGATAATAATTATATGAGTTTTCCTTACCACAACCGTCTCTATTGTTATTAATTTTGATGTCCTTAACTTTTAGTACAACTAATTAAGATATTTATGAAAAGTTCTTCTCCTGTCCTATTAGCCTCCATTATAACCAAAAACAAAAAAAAAAAAGTTAATTTTGGCTTATGAAATTGAAGAAAATCATATTTATAAGTGCATCTTAATATTATATATTCATCGACAAGAAAATTAGTAGCCTTTTTATCATCTGCCTTACCAAACAAAATTCTTCTCGTTTTGTTGAATGTATCTCCAATATTGTAATGTCAAAACACAATTCAACTCTCATCCAGAAGTCCGAAACCTACTATGAACGAACGACCTTGTAAAAGTTTTCCTAATTCGCCACGTATTTCTTCTTTCGACTAGGAAATTGAGTTCTCAAGGGAGTAGAGAATTTAAATTATAGGAAATTGCCATACTAATAAAGAAAGGATTCGGAAAACACAGACATTGACCCTTCTTGTTTGTATATATATAATACGAAGCCTGCACATGTTCGCACAAACAGAGTACAGAAAATTCCTGTTTTTGCAATTTTCATCTGAGAAAACATCATCCATCATGAGGAGGCAGCAGAGATCATACAACTCCGACCGAATGCAGCAGTGGCGGCGGCGGCAGCGACAATGGACACCAGTTCCGGGGCCGCCGCAGCAACTCCTCCGGGTCAACATCTTCCATGCTGTCGAGTGGAGGGAGATCTTCTGCTCACCGGACGGCAGGGAAGTTGTTCTCTTTACCACACTTAGCCAGCCGCTTTCAGGCTCTTTGACAATGAATGCTGCCGACTTTCAGAACAATGACATCGCGTACCGAGCTATCTCAACCTTCCTGCACCGTGTTCTCCAAGTCCCACTATGTTACTTGCACGGACACACGCTCAGAATGATGGACCAAATTCGCAGGGAGCAACGAACGGCCGTAGATTCGCAGTTCAGGTTCAGCCTACTGGACGTGCGACCTCTTTATTTAGACGACGAATTGGAAATTCAAGTAGCTACGAGGGAGTCAGAGGCGGAATTTGAAAGGAGCAATAATTATGGTATGGTGCCGACTGATCCTGCGGCTGTTAGAGTACTTAAGCCTGTGAAGGTAGAAAGTGAGTCTGAAAGTTGCACAATTTGCATGGAGGAATTCAGTGGCTCATCTGCAGTCAGCATGCCTTGCAGTCACTTCTTCCACAGGAAGTGTATAGTCAAGTGGCTGGCTTCTAGCCATTATTGTCCGATTTGCCGTTATGAGATGCCCACCAATGCACAAAATATCAATTGAGTTTTATTGTTTTTTTTTTTTTTTGCACTAAGGAAGAGTGAAAACTGAGAAGGATTCGCAAAAAGTGAAGGTCGAACTATTGATCTCTCTTTTAACGCAGTGTCAATTCTTTTTTGGGGTTTAGTATTAGAAATTTACACAGTTGTAGTATTTGTCACGTCTTCTAATATTGTATTGGATGTTTAATAAGTATTTCATAATTAAAAGGTTTGGTGTGACATGTTCATTTCTTTAACAATAGTGTCCCTAAAAGACCCGAATGTTTCCTTAGTTACTGAATCATATTTGGATTTTCAGTGGTTCGTCTTTTGAGCAATAAGGATGGACCTTTTATTCAAAAAACCAAGTGGCTTACTCAAAGACAAAGTTCAATGCAACAAAGATGCGTCCGGGTTTCCAGCAGTTGAGTGGACTAAAATTTTTCCTAAGCATATAACGACTGTCTTTTCAGTTAGTGTGACATTTTGATTGATTAGTAATATTGAGAGTTGTTTAGTATTCCAGTTGAGTTTTTTTTTTTTTAATTAAAAGAAAGTTGTAGAGTATAAAATATGTCTCCATTTTAAAATTATAGAGAACTTGTAAAATATTAAGATTTATAATGAGATTCAAGTACTGCCCCCATTTACAAAAAAATTCTAATAGTAATTAATAATATTTAAATTTAAAGTAAAATACATTAAGAATTAAATTCTTAACCTCAAAACTCACTCTTGTTGATACTGATAAGATTCTCTAACAAAATGTAGTTAATCTTTCTTTCCCTATCATGGGCCTGTAGGCTGTAGCATGTAGCGTTTTAAGGGCCTTGCTTGGGGCGCTTTGCTTAATGCTTGTGCGTTAGCAAAAAAATGCGGAATTGGGAGAGGCATGTGTGTGGAAGTTTGTTGAACTAGAGGGTAAGAGTCATGATGCTCATGTGTTGTTATCAAACATATTGGGAAAGGATTGAAGACATAAGGCAGATTATTTAAGGATAAAGTGTGAAGAAACAACCTGGTTTTAGTGATAAAGAGAGTTTTTTTATTTTTTTGAGGAAGTAGTGATATAGAGATTGGTGGTGAGGTACATGAATTTTTCATCGCCAATAATTCCTACTCAATTTACTGGGAAATTGAGGTTACGTTGGAAAAGAGTTCTAAGAAATTGCTTTTATTTTTATTTGTTTGGGTAATTAAAAGTTTAGGGATAAAAAGAGTGTTTCCAGCTTACGGCAATGAGTATCTACAAACTACTAAGAGTTAACGGTAGAACTTATGTATCACAACTTTGAGAAATTCCAATAATGGCCGGTGATATTTGAACTCGAGATGGGCACATTAAAAGCCTAACTTTTAACCACTAAATTCACTCTCGTGGACCTAAAAAATTGAATTTATCAGCTTATGTGTCAGACGCTAAGCCTACCCATTTTATATTGAAGAAGAGAAATAAGCTCTTTATGAACATGGCGAAGGTTTGCAATTGGATTTGGGTTTATCGCTATTGATAAAAATATGTTGACTGGGATTTGCTGGGCTGTCTTGTGATGTAATAAAAAATGATACCTGAAATTTATCACACAGAGATTATCCAGGGAACAACAATAGATTTCGGTTTCTCCATTTCAAGCATGGCGAGTGCCCTTACAATATGCTTAACATAAATCATTATACATGTAATCACTAATTCATGATTCTAACCCCATTGTGCAGCTTGTGGATATTGGCATCTTTTTTAATCATTCAGCTTACCTACAAGCGGAAAAGGAACACCAGTCCCACATCGCTCTGGCTAGGATGTGAATTCGAGATCGACAACCCAAAAAACGACTCCATTAGCAGTGATGTCAGTCCCTGAAAGCGACTCCACTGGGCTCAAAGGTTCGGAATTTTCTGGGCCAGGTGAATGCTAAAGGGCCTGGGAGAATAGTGTTCAATTGGGCCCGTCAGATCCAATTAAAGTAAAAGGATTCCTAATATTAAAGCGAGACATCAGCTTTCATGTTTCACTTCTACGGAGGCCCAAGACCCAAAATGGAGTTGAATGTTTTAAACAAGTGGGCCAGCAGATAGGAATGTGTAATTGTCAAGAAAGAGAAATTCATTAAATGGGAAGGCATTCATGTTTATTCACGCCACGACATTATGGCAATCCAAAGTAGATAAATAGACCATATCTAGTCCTTGATGCATGTACTTTTCAGCTTTGCCCCTTAATTTGTTTCATTCTCAAGTCAAATCTTGCTACATTTAGTACCATAATGTATTTAATTGGGAGGTTTCGTTTTGTCTTTAACTCGAAACCTTAGCCTGAAGGCAACTCCAACTAATTGAATTATAACTTGTCACTTGTCAGTCTAATTGAAAATTTTCCGATTCCAATAAAATTCCAATTTCTTTCCTAATTTCTAGTGTTAGGGGTTAAACGTCTAGCAATTCATACAACTATAGTAATTTGTTTTCATTCAATTAAATTGGGGAAGAATATTCAACTATAAATGAGTGAAATTTGAGAGATTCAGACATTAAATCTTATCTTTAAGTTTAAACTTAGCGACCACTATATTATATTTTGTGGTTAACTACTACTCTTTTCAGAGGCATCAAAGCCAATGAGGTAAACAAAAAGCAAGAGCACATAAAGATGAAAGACCCTTTTTCACTTGCGGCCCTAAAATTAACAGCATTCTTGCATTTTTATCCAACCTACGGTTCAGAAACTTCAGAACAGTATTGCAGGAATTAACAGGAACCTTCGACAACAGACATTGTCACATTCTAAGAAATAGGAGTTTAGGACGTGCATGCGTGTTCGACAGTAATTTCATTCTTTAAAGCTACGATTATAATATAAAGTCGCATCACATCATGCTATTTTCAGTACGAACATAGGCAGATTTGGCGGTGTTAGTTTGAGCTTTGTTATCAAATCAAATCAATGGCTTTATATGTTAGACAATGAGGTTGATACATTCAATGGTCTGCTTTAAATTTTTGATTGCTAGTAAGCTTTACGAAGATGAAAAAGATAATGGAACTCCTTTTAATTGAGCCACACGCAATCCAACAAAATTATTATCTTAGTCAACCACTCACAGTTCGTCTAGTGATTGTGATTATGTGAATGAGGTGTACAGTTTTAAATAAGAATCTTGTTAAGTGCAGTCCACTCTTGCTTCACAGTTTTAATGTTTTTGAGCGGAATTATGAGATACTATTGCTACTTTTTCAATTTTTAAATCAAGAATCTCGTTAAGTGCAGTTCATAAAAGAAGTGGAAGGCTGCGGCAATGAAGGTGATACTACCAATCCAAAATTCAGGTCAAAAAGATTCTTGCTCAGAAAAAAATTATGATTTTAATCGGTTACTGTCTTTACAACTTTATGACTCAAGTCCAAAAGAAAAGAATTCGTGGCTTAGTTGGCATTCCTCAAAACATTTCTTTTCCTCTCCTTTTCTTTGTTCTTTCTTTTATTTCCTGTTGTTGGTCCTGAAAACCAAGTCTAGGTCGTAGGTACCACTAATTTGAACAATTTAAGCAATTGTAGAAGCAACTTTCATAAAGTGTGTCCAACTTTAATTGCAGCATTACACATGCTTTTGCCATAATGTGAAAACACCTTTCCGAAAGACAAAAAACTATGGGTCATGGGAAGAAATTTGAACTAGTAAGCCTAAATTGTCCCACAGAGAACAGAAAGGGATCGATGCAGTGGGTTTAGAAAAAGTTATTTTTGAATCTAACACACATTTTGTAGTATGGTCTTCATTTGTTTGATTCAATTCTTTTTTTGGTCTCACACTGACTTCTGTCCACAATTTGATTTCAATTATTGATATAATAACTATGCCCCAGCCACCTCAAGTTCCCCCTAATCTCAAGGTTTGACTTAATCGGGAAGATATGGTCCATATCCCTGAAAATCGAAGTTCGAATTCTGAAGCTAATATGTCGTAGATAAGGAATCTCTTGTGAATTCTCCTAAATATATGACCTACCCTCGATCAAATCAGGGAATTTGTACATAATACGCATTGATAGAGTTACGTTGGATTTATATTGTCATTTTAACGCATTTCAAACACAAAATCTACGTTGTGTTATCATGAACGTTAAGACAAAATATTTTTATTGTTTATTATGATTATATATATTGAAAGAATAAAAATATGCCATGTGTAGTTGGCATTTGGAATTCAACATATTCACTGTGCTCAGATAAAGGTTCTATCATGAAAATTAGAGAGTGACATTACGCTTCAAAAAAGTAAAAGAAAAAAAAAAGTTGTTCTTGTTAGAAGTGGTTAGTTGCATCATCGAACAAAGGATTCATTTATAGAGACAAGAGAAATTGACAGGATATTGATAGGCACCAATACCAAGAAGTGGTTGCAACATCGGTGATGATCTAAAACAGCTAAAAAAAGGAATCATATTCCTTATTGGCAGGAAGATCAAGTTAGCACTTTTTTTAAGATATTATTATTTATTATTAGTTCGCAGTTCAAACAATATTAGGCCACCAAAGGATAGACTCTTGAAAGGGAATTCCACAAAAGCATGCAAAACGGTTTGAAATCTTGCTCTTGAATCTTAATTTACATTTTGAAATGACCCATGAAAATCTCATCATACCTAACTTAACATAATGGAGTACTTTGAATTACTGATTTAGAAATGGAAAATACTAATTAACAATATTTAGGAGGTATTTGGTTTTACTGTCGGTAATTGCTGTTACAAATTGCTAATTGTTATTGCTGTTACTGATTACTGATTACTATTACTTTTTCTTGTTGCTGATAAATAAAATAAAGTTATAGTATTTAGTTAAATTAATAATAATTGTTATTGATTAAGCAAAAAAATGATCATTTTAGACATTTAATTTTTATTTTATTATAATCTTTTTTCATCTCTAAATTCATCCAAATTAATCTTATACAAATGAATCTTATGTATTTATAAGGCAAAATTTATTAAATGTGTGACTTGAAAATGAATTATAATTTATAATAAATATTATTATTTTTACAAATGTTATTTTTACTTTAATATTAATATGTTTGAAAAAATATAATTATTTTTATTGTGTAAATTATTGTTCACACAATAAAAAATATAAAAAGAGAAAAAAAGATAGGAAGTAATGTATATTTATCAAAATGATATTATTTTTATTTTATAAATTAATATTTATTAATAAAATAGTATTATTTTATTATTTTTACATTAAAAAAAATTGCTAATTGCTTGTTGTCTCTCACTTTTACAAGCAGCCGCAGTATTCTACTTATGTACGAAGAGACGAGTAGTGCAGCATTGTTGGCGGTGCTGCAAATGTGTAGCATGCAGGCATACCTTCACCTATTTAAGCACAATTTTGAAATTTCCATTTTCATCAGCTGTTGATAAAAATAAAAAGTAGCTTCTACTTATTTTTTTAATCAACTACTTTTCAAGTCATTTATTAATAATTAATAATTTTTAAAAAATTTACCCAAATACCACAATTCTTACTTTTTAAAACAGCAACAGCAACAATATCTTTTAAACGCAAAACCAAACACTTCTTTAAAAAATAATAAAATATAGTAAGGAATGATTAAAATTAAAAAAATAAATAAATTATTAAATATTATTAAATAAATTATACATTTATTATATTATTATTTAAAATTAAATTATGTAATAAAACTTGAAATCAATATGCATCACTCCCGCTACCGATGCCCTGATCAAATCATTTGTTCCTCTCGAGGTTAAACTGTAAAGATAAATGATTCCTCGTTATGACCTCCTCTCAAATTCACACATACTGATCTGTTGAAATAGCTATGTTAGAATAATTTAATCGTAATTGCCTGGCTCTGATATATAGCCTTTGAAAATATAACTTAACTCTGCCATGAAATGTTGGCTGGTAAGTATTTAATAAGGCTGACGTCCACAAATGAATCACAAGTTTTGATCAAAAAAAAAAAAAAAATCACAAGTTAAATCAAAATTGTCAGAATCGGACCGGTTATCGAACCGAAAATATTAGTGAGTTAAGGTTGAACCGGTTGAACCGATATTTGAACCGGTATTTAATAATATATATGTGTATAAAAGTAATTATAAAAATAATATTTATAAATAGTGATTAAATATTAATTTTTTTAATTTTAAGAATGAAATTGAAATTTTTAATAGATTTAGGACTAAATTGAACTTTTAAATTAAAGTTAATGCTTAAATTATAATTTAAATAGCATTTAGGGTCAAATTGTAATTTATGAAATTTTTAATTTTATTGGACCGGTCCAACCGGTCCGGTTTTCACCGATTTTTACTGGTTTTGACCGGTTCTTGGCCAGTTTTTACCATTTTTGACCGGTCCGAGTCACCCTTCGAAATTTACCAAAACCGGCCCGGACCACCGGCCGATCCCCGATTCAACCGGTCCGACCGGCCGGTCCAGTTCAGTTCTGACAACAGTGAGTTAAATTCGACCACAGATACACTTTATTATGTTAAGCTACTCGTTAAAGAGATCGAAACGTGTTGCATATTTTATGTTAACAACAGAAATCCTAGCCAGCTTAATTTTAAGGGTGAACACGTGTATATATAGTAATATAAATTATTAAATAATTAAATTAAAAAATATATATATTATTAGATATTATTAAATAAATGATATATCTTTTTGTACCCTTAATTTTTACTCTCGATGAGTCCATATCACTTGAAGTGATAGCATGGTAATGATCCGATGTACTTTCCCATCATCAGCATTCCTGGATTCGAGTCCTGCTCCATTGCTCGCCCCCAATTTTGAGGATTAAACGTGGAATGGGCATGTGATAAAGATTTATTCAAATATAATAATACTCGAATGGTGAATTCGTATTTTAATATATAGTTAAGTAAAAATGTCATTGATGCAAATATCAGTTTTCACCCACATGATTATTTTTTTATACTTAAAAAAATGGCGACGGTATCCTTTTTGTTAGGGTTTTAAATAGAAAAATAATCCCTTACCCGTAGAACTTGGAGTCTGACTATGACACTAATATTTTCTTAATCTTATCACTGGCGGATCACGGCAAAAAATATTTGTCATTGGAGGTATAATTTGTGACATTAATATTTTTCATCACTAATATGTATATTGAATTTTGGCTTATTAATTAATATTTTAAATAAAAATAAAAATGATAATTTTAAAATAAAATTAATAATTTTTGTAATAAAAAATTATTATTTTTAATTTTTATTTCAAAAATTATTAGTATTGTTTTAAAATTATTAGTTTTAATCAAAATACTAAAATTCAGCACACTAATATTTTTTTTTATTTTTTGTTTAATGATATGTTTTCCTTTCATTACCAGCGAAAACATTGGATACAATTAACCATATTGTTAATTAACATTAATTTCATTGCGTATCTCATAAATTTTCAATCCTCTAGGGTCCGTTCAAAGCCTCAATCAGCTGTCATTTAGTATTCAAATGTCAATGCTTTTATGCTTATAGTTTAAGTTAGGATAAAGCTGTTATCGCACCAAAAGTATGATCTCGTTCTAATTCTAACTATTTGATGACTATTAGGATCAAATATGTGTGTTACCGTACTAAAAATTTAAATTATTGATTGAGTTATAATTAGATTTCTTTAAATTTTGTTAGGACTGTATCTAATATTATTAAACTACACTCATCACAACCGTCACGCACCATACTACCAAACTTTTACTACAAAAAGAACGGTGGCAAATTTAGTCAACAGCTAACATGTCGCCATCACTTGGATTATTGAATTTCCTCGAGTTCAATTGTATCTGGACAGAGTACCCATGATTTCCAAACTATATGACAATATAATAATTAACATGAAGATTCTTGCACGTTTGATTCACTCTCTAAGTAGTCAATCCAAAGAAATTGTCCGTTATCTTGTCCAAAATTCATCTGACTAACTGGTTTAGTAAAAATGAAGATACAATATAAAAAATGATAATAAAAATAATAGTAGTACTTGATGTACTTTTTAATTTTTGATTAGATTTTGACTCTTATATTGTGAGGATCAAATGTCTATTATTATATTAAAAATTTGAGCTGTTAGTTGAGATTCAGTTAAATTGTTTTAAATTTTATTATAAGCGCATCAAATATTAAAGAGTTATATTCATTACAAGCGTCATGTACCAAATAGCTAAACTTATAGTACAAAAAGAATGTTGATATATTTAGCCAACATAGTTATATGTCACCATAACTTAGATTAGTGAATTTCCTCGAGTTTACTGTTATCTGGACAGGGTGCCTATGACTTCCGTGCTATAAGACAATGTAATAATTAACATCAACATTCTTGCACGTTCAATTCACTTTCAAATGAGTGCCCCCAAAGAAATTGCTGGTTATCTTGTCCAAAAGCCATCTGACTAACTGGTTTAGTAAGAATGCAAACTGAATGTAAAAAATAATAATAATAATGAATTGTTTAATTCTGACATTAAGTGGTCCACCAATAATAATCGTAATAATAATAATAATAATAATAATAATAATAATATATTCCACTACTTAATATAAAACTTTTAGTGAGATTGTCGTATAATATTATTCAAAAAATATTTTTAAAAAAATCCTATAGAGGAAAAATGAAATGTTGTCTTTTCCAGAAATTTTGGATAAACATATGGCATCTTTCAAGTCAGCAAGTTTTATCTCCTCCGTTTTTTGGCTCAAAAATATATATATATATCTTCTCCGTTTCCCCCCCCCCCCCTCTTGTCAGAAGTCAATTTTGTCTTCTAAGCACATAGTGAGCTAAGCAAGAAGCGCGTTACTGCTCCGGATCATGCTTTTAATTAATTGAAATTAAAAAATAATTTAATTAACAAGAAGCACAGGTTCAGCATTCAAGCTATTTCTGTTGGTCATTCACGAGATATAAATTAATAAATCACTCACGATTCATTACTTAATTAATAGAAGGAAACCAACCCATTTCTTTATTAAAATCATTGTTTCCCTGAAGATGACTCAATTATATATTTTCTGTCTTCACATTTCAATTTCATGTTCTCACTAGGAGGTAGCTTAATTTCACAAACCTTTACTTACATCAAGTGAATTTGAAGCCAGCTGGCGCTGCAGCAGGATAGAGATTGGAATAGGCCATGTACATGTATTTGCAGAAATTTGAACACTTCTACAAAATCCTGCATGTTCAAAGGAGCCTTTCATTGCCAATCAATCAGACTTGCTATTGGTATCAAAGTCTTAAAAAAAAACATTTATTTTTTAGACCGAATTTGGTCCGTTCATTAAAAATGATGTTCCACTATGTTAAAAGGGATAGAATTTGACAATGTTATAATCTAAAAATAAGACAAGACTTATAATATTTGTAAATCTTTTTACTTACAAACTTAAATTTTTACGTCAAACAGAATCTTAACATGATATCAAAGTTCAATTTTTTCCCCTTGCCCTTTCTATATGTTCTATACAATTGATTTAGTTCAGTGCAAATAGTGCGTAGCATGTACAACAATTTTTTTTCTATATGTTCAGTTTAATCAATTTAACTCAGTGTTAAGAGGGCTAGTAGTAGGGTTTGACCCGTTTAGTAAAAATCTCATTTTGCTTAAAAACAAAAAAAAAAAAGGCATGACTTGACTTGATTTATAATTTTTATAGACTTTTTCGTCTATAAACGTAAACTTTTACGTGGATTTGGAATTTTAAGGGATTATTTGACAGGCTAAATATAATATGCTTCAAAAAATTCAAATTCCATCCAAAAATAAACTCAAATAAAACAAAATAATGAAGGTATATAACTCATTCAATAAAAAAAAATAACATGACAACATTGAAAGAATTTGTTAAATTTAGGACTACTTTTTTAACTTTATCATTAAGAGGGATAGCTATGTCTGCTATAATTCAAAGAAAATACAACATTCACATCCCTGCAGATGCCGAACAATTCTTTAGGGGGGAATAAGAATATTTTGTGCGGCGATTATAGATAGATAGATATTGGTTACTTTCACCTTTGGGCTTCTGAAAAGGGTGATTGTATAGGCCACAAACATACTAGAGAATTTTATGATTCATTATGTTATGGATTCTTTTTCTTCTTATATCATCAACTTGGAAATTCAAATCATATGGTTGATTCCATAACTATGGCAAGCCAACCAACAAGCATAAGATGAGTTTCAAAAGACAATGTTATTTGACTAAAGATTCTTATATTGGTAACTTTTTTAGCCTGTTTATAAAGAAAACCTCTAGCTAGTAAGGGAATAATTAGAGTCTAAGTCATAAGTGAAAGGTAACTAAATCAAGTTATTTTATGATTTCATATATAGAAAATATTTGTGGGTCAAATTATTCTAGATGTTTTGTGGGAAACTGCAAAATAAATTACAAAATCAATGTAATTGAGTGGAAAACTTGGAGGTAACGCAGTGAGAGTAACGTTTAGGCTTTGGCCAGCGTCCCCATAATTGAAATGTTGTAATTTCAATTATGAACCTGACTACACGGCAATGTAGTGGGAGATGCAAGGAGGTGTGCAATCCATCCAACGGCTCATATGTTACTTTGTTTTTTCTTTTTTTAATTCAATAGAATTACGTCATATCATTACTTGCTCATCGTGTTGTTCTTACTATATTATCACCAAGTTTTTTCCAACCATAAAACGGTAGACAATATTATTTGTGTCGACAAGATTATACATGATTTCCATGCTTTTTATATCTGGCTAACAAGTAACACCATCAAAGCGAACTAACACATGGCATACCTTAAAATTTCAATCTGTTTATCTAACGTGGTGGATCTTTTAATATAGGTCCGTCTGAATGATAATAAAAGAGTCAACTCTAGGTAAGAAAAATGGCCCAAACTCTTACATTAGCATACATTTTTTTTGGTCAATAAAATGGTGGCTAGGTAGGCAACTTCTCTAAAATTAAAAATGTTTTGACAATGAATTTTTGTAAGACTATACAAAAAAGTTAAAAGTCTTTTCTAACACGTGTTCTTACTAGATTTTGAACCCCTAATATTATAAATGAAATTCGTCTAAGATTAATTCAAATACTAACTAAGCAAACTCATGTTGGTATCATCATATAATTTTAAACGTATAAATAATATTTCTTCTTATTACTTTTTTCTTATGAAACGTAGACTTTTTTTGGGAACATGACTAAAAATTCAAAATAGAATGTTTCAATCAATTGTGCTAAAAATATAAGATTATAAACTATAGAATTTGGAAAGATTGATCTTGATACTTCGACCATACTTGGACCATACAAGATTTATGCTCCTGATAGATTCCATAACCCTTCTTTATCAAACAAGCTAAATGGAACTCAAAGTTCTTTTTATCCTTTCCTGCGGTATTTATCTATATATAGGACTGCATATATATGTCACTGCCACTTCCCTAGCTAGTCTCTGATTTGGCATCTTTCTAATTTATAAACCGAAGATACTGTATACATTAAAGTTTTCTTTTTTTTTTTTTTGCGATGATTTTGTTCTGTTTCTAGCTAATTCATTCTTATCTCTCCAACGAATCAAAAAAAAAAAAAAAAAATTGCTTCTGTGCATGCGTCTTGTCAACTGCACCGATTTCTTCTTCAAGTTTCCAGAAAATGTCTTGAAAGTGTTTCACCATATTAACTTGAATTGCGTGCATTCATGCATATGCATCAATTCCATATGTATTAATTATTCATATTGAAAAGAAAACTAGCCAATTAGTCACTGATCACGCGACGATTGGTGGTTAAACTTTTTGATCTCAATAATTAGGATTCAGTTATTAATAATTTAATATAGACAAATCATGAAAGCACAACTAGGGGTGGCTAATTATCTTGTATTTAGTGTTTTTTTTTTTGTTCATTTTGCTTTCTTTTCTCCGTTGTCATTAAAGAAAAAAAAATCATCAAAAAAAAAAAAACAATGAAACAATAGCTTAGATGTAAACTGTATAATTTGGGGTCTAGTCATCCTAGCTAATAGTAAAATAGGATTAGTTGACTATATAGCATAATTAACTCTACACCTTCCAAAATCTTGGGATTAGTTCACTATAGTATGATAAACTAATTCAATGATAATTCTACTAATCTGCCTTTGGTGCCCAGGCCATGTGGGACGTGTTAGCCATAAAGCGCTTAAAAATAATAAATAAAAAATACGGAAATTTTTGGTAGCAATGTGTTAGGCGTGAACAGATATGGTGCAAATTTGATGAAAAATTTATTGAAAAATTGATGAAAAAAAAAATTGATGTCAAAAAAAAAAATCTGATGAAAAATTTATTTAAAAAAATACACAAAATGTCAGATGGACTGTACATCCCCGTGCATCTCCTATTGCGTTGCTATGTGGTCTAAACCCTAAAAAATAATTCTTCCGAGCTCGTTCAACGTTGCCTCTTGTACTGGCAGGAAGCGCATTGACACAGAACAGAATGTTGGCCGGCTGTGACGGTGCTCGACCAACGAGCAGCGAGTGCAGCGGTCAGTCTGGTAGCTTACATGGATGAACCGCTCAATTGAATAGCCAGTTAATTTTTGAATTTCTTTTTTCTTTTTCTTTATAACAATTGCAAACAAAAAATATTTAATTGCTTATGTCGTGTTGATGGATTGTCATTGTTTTTGGTCACTCTCTTTATTTTCAAAACTGTCTTTCCCTGACTTGTGAATGCCATATTATTCTTTTAGGATTAATGATGAAGAATAAAAAAGAAGAATATTTATTATTCATAAGTTTATTAGTATTTTTAGAATATGATAATCTAGCATTTGATAACTGCTTAGATATTTTACTTTGTTAGATTTTGATTAGGCGATTCTTTCGTTTTGATTCTAGTTATTTTAGCTCTATAAATAGGATTTTATGTATGTAATTAGTAGGAAATTGTTTATGATTATTGATAACTGATAATCGTTTGTTATTCTTTTATATTCTGTTCTTTGGTTTTGGAATCCGTCTTACATCAACTATTCCAGGTGAATAACCAGACTTGAATTTGAAATCTTTTTTAACTCAACTATAATTGTTCGATTTCAATTTCAGTTTTTGTAATTTTTTCATTATGAAGTCTATCGAGTTATAAAGGATAATTTACTCCACGAGTCTTAATTACTACTACTTAGACTTCCAATTAAGGCATACCTTTTTTCATTATGTTGTCGTAAGTTTTTTCATTGTATTTTGTAATCAAATATAAATTAATTATATAAAATTTCCATGAGAAAGGACATTAATGAGGTTTCAGACACGAGTATTTTGCAACCAATTTCAATTAAAGTCGAAGATCACCAATCTGAAATTCATCCATCCCAACAATTTTCTAGTAAAATATTAAATTAATGAGAAATACTATATAACAACGAAATAGTAATAAAATGATATGAACCGTTAAATAATTGAAATTTACAAAATAAAAATTATTAGATACTATTGTATGAACTGCGTTGTAATTTTGTTTCTATTTAAAGTTAAGTTGTACAATAAAATTTTAAATTAATTCAAGGTGATTGGATACCACGGCCACCATGACTTCCATTTTAAATATGAGACACACCTAAAGAGTTTAAGCTTGATCTTGCCTGCCCAATCAATATAATTTCAAGTTCTTCTTTATTGATAGGTTAACCATGGATGGTTAGAAATTATTTCCACAATTATCTAGTTGTACTTCCAAAATAATAAGTGTCATCTTATTATTGATCATATAGTTCTTTAAAAAATAAATTTTTCATAAAAGACATTTATGTTAGTTATATTTGTATTAATTTTTCTTCTTTTTTCTCCATGAAAGAAACAAAATTTGTGCTTATATTGATCTATGAAAGTGATAGATCAAAGTTCTGTTTCCCGTTATGTGGCAAATAGTAATTGGTCAAATTGACACGTCAACAATATTTTTCTGTTATTCAACTTGTAAGAAAAAAAAATTGGTATTTCAGTTATTTTTATTTTGAGATTTGTATCAATTAAAATAGTAATTGATATTTTTAAAGTAAATATTAATATTTTTAAAATATTTATTATTTTTATATTATAAAAATATTAATTATTATTTTAAAAATAATAGTTATAATTTTGGTCAGAAGATATATAAGAGGCTTAACTTGTAATTGGCATGCCAACAATCTTTTGTCTGTTATTGGACGAAAAAAGGGACATGTAGCTGCTCGGATACGGAAACCCACTTTTATTTTCCATAATATAAAAATTAATAAAAGATTTTTTGATCGTGGAATAGTTAAGTCATAGGCAAAAACCAATTATTGTAGGCTATCCTTTACATTCATGGTCAGACGTGACATCATACTGTTAGTTGCCTGTGCCATAGGCCACAACTTCATTGTTCAAAGGAATTTGCATTCCCTCCTCCATGCCTTGTGGACATTTTGCCTGAGCGCCTATCGTGCTTTGGACGGCAGAACAAGTCTCAGCTTCTCTCGAGTTCATCCTAGAGCAAATATCTTTGCTACAGTTAAGAATTTTTAATTTGACTTAGATTATTTAGTGAGTATAATTTATATATAATTTTTATTTTTTTAATTTTTAATAAATTTCACACATTATATGATATAAGATAATAAGTAATTTATATTCATAAAAAGATTAAATAAATTTAGCAAGCATTGTTAATTAGCAAAGGAATAGAAAACGGAAAGAAAAACTATAAGACTACAGCCAATTGAGCACCAAATATAACTTGGTTGGTTGAAGACCTGTCTCTCAACCCTCAAGTTTAGAATTCAAATCTCAAACTTAACACTCATCCTTTCGCTCTCCTTATTGTTAGGTTATTAGCTCTCATAGACTAAGAAAAAAAGAAAAAAGACTACAGCCAATCTAATTTTTCAAGTGTGATTCGTAAATAATTATCCTTTATGGTGGCTCTAGCTACCTCTTCCAACCACAAAATCATATATTTTGTTAATTAGTTTCAATTAGCACTCAAATTAAAAAATCTTTAATCTTGAAAACCTCCAGTACTGTTAAACTTTAACTTATTGGTTAAAATCGAATTTTGTTAAGTATAGTTTGCAACATCGTTTGTCTTTAAAGTGATATTCTAGTATGGTTAAAAGTCTTAACCTTCAATTTAGAAATTTTATGTTCAAATCATCGAAAGAGGTATTTGATAAAAAGAAATCGTGATCTAATAAACCTTCCAATGGGCTTAAAAGATGTGATTTGCATGATGTGAGCCTCACAAATGACAAACTTTTCTTCTTTCATTACTTGACATACAGTTAAAACTTGTTTTAGCAACAGAAAAGGACATGAAAAAATCACTGAATGTAGCCGAAGACCCATACCCGTAGACTTCCTTCCTTCATAATCAACCAACAAACATTTTTTTAAAAAGAACGTGTTTTACGCCGTTACAGGAACACGGATGGTCCACAGAACACTTCAAAAAGCTTTGATCACACGTGGAACGGCTGAACTGTCTAAGCAAAACGTTGAATTGGGCATTCTATTCAACGAAAAAAGAGAACGCAGGCCCAGCTCACCTAACATGATTAGATCAGAATCTGAGGTATAAGTTGTAACCAAATCAAATTAGTTTATTCATGCATTTCACAATAGATATGGACTGTGAGCTTGAGTCCTGATTTAGTGATTGACTTAACCCCTTTTCAGGTTTCAGATATTTTTGGTGGACCCCTAATCTTGCACAATATTTTTATTGTCACTCATAAGAATATTCGCTTCCAAATTTGTTAGAAAATTTGTACAAAAATTACCTTCTCGCAATGAGTGTTGCAACCCATGATTCCGAGGAAGCTTCAAAAGATGATGTAAACATCATTTTCAAAACAAAACAAAAAAAAAAAAAAGAGTCAGCAATTGCCGACTTCAAAGGTCGGCAATTCAACATTGGCTGGCCACCAATTCAATGGTGGCCAACCTAATATATAGAAAAATAAAAGGAAAAAAGATTCCTTTCTCATGTGATGTTCACATGGGAAAGGAACCTTATAAATAGGCCCCTACCCCTCAGTTCAAAACACATTCAGCAAATTTGTAAACAGAAAAATCCAGAGAATTTGAGAGAAAAAGAAAATTTTGAAAATCTCTCAAGAAAATTCTTACTTTTCTTACGTGCTTTTACTCTGCAGTATACTCTCCTAACTCCTTTTTGAGAGATATTTCAGGGGTAAGGCCCAAAAAATTTGTTGTTTCCATTTCCAAAGTTATTTTTAGATTTATATTTTCCGATCGCCCTAGATCTGAATTTATGATATAGATCTAAAAATATCAAATTACTACAAATCCGGCTGGGATTAAGCCTCAAATGGCCCTCAGCAAAATCCAGGCAACTCATCCGAGAACAAGTCCCTTCGACCCTCGGTGAAATTAAGCCAGATCGGCTCAGATTAGGTCTCTGCGGTTCTTAATCGTAGTCAAAACATCCAAATCAGATCCGGTTTCAGTCTACCCAGTTCAAGAAAAAGTTGTGGAATTTATTTCTGTCAAGATCAAGCTCGTGCAGCCCCTGACGGAGTCAAAAAAAAAAGGAACACTAATCGGAGGATCTACGGAGATCGACCCCACGTAAATTTTCTTTTACTTTACAATTTTTTTATTGTAATTTATTTTTGTATTTTTTAGTCTAATTATTTTTAGACTCGAAATTTACGCTTTACAAATTTTTGGCACGCTCGGTGGGACATCTTCACCTCCCATCTCTTGTTCCTTAAAAAAAAAAAAAAAAACAAAACAAAAAAAAAGAGGTAAAAGGGGAGCCGAGAGAGAAAAAAAAAATACAAAAAAAAAATACAAAAAAAGTAAAAAAAAAAAAAGTAAAAAAGTAAAAAGTAAAAAAGTAAAAAAAAAAGGTAAAAAAAAAAAGTAAAAAAAAAAAAAAATTTACAGGTGTTCAGCACATCAAATGGCACCGAAAAGGAGTACAACTGCTGCTACAAAAAAGAAGGCAACGGCTCCACTGCCTGCATCAACTACCCTACCTGGGTACGCAAGTCCAGAAACCCGGGGACGGACACAATTTCTTGCCGTCCAAACCCAAAAAAATATCGAAATGGAGAGTCCACAGCTCGCACAACAGGATCTCTCCCCTGACTCTCTTGCAGCATGGAGGAGTCGATCACCCACCCCGATCGAAGTCGGGGGCAACACGACGAAGCCTGCTCAACAAAATCCGACTCAAACAGAAGAATCAGAAGAGTTCTCTCCCCCAGTCCTTCCCGGAGCCTCATCTGTTGCCGTCATGATGACCAACACAACCAGTACAGAGGAAAGAATTTCCGATTTGGAGAATAAAATTTTGCAGCTGATCAGAGTCGTGGAGGAAAAAGATCAACAGATCGCCGCTCTCAAAGGAAAGGCCCCGATCCAAGTTGATCCTGAAATTCGCGAAGAGCAACCATATCCACCCGGTTTTACTCCAGAAGCCACACCTGCCGACGTCTTCCCTGCAGAAAAGCGACCAGGTAGTTCTACACAGCTACCACCCTCAAATTCTGTAGCTTCGCTATCTGTTCAACAATTGCAGGAAATGATAGCCAACACGATCCGACTGCAACAAGCTACATCCTTCCAAGGATCACAGATGTACGTCAAACCGTACACCAGACGGATTGAAAGTCTTAACATGCCCTTGGGCTACCAGCCGCCCAAATTTCAACAATTCGACGGACGAGGCGATCCCAAACAGCACATCGCCCACTTCGTTGAAACCTGCAACAACGCAGGGACTTATGGAGATCTCTTGGTGAAGCAGTTTGTTCGTTCACTCAGGGAGACCGCTTTCACCTGGTTCATAAATCTTGAACCAGAATCGATCGACAGTTGGGAACAGCTGCAACGAGAGTTCCTCAACAGATTTTTCAGCACTCGAAGGACGGTAAGTATGATGGAGCTTACCAGCACCAAACAAAGAAAAGGAGAGCCCGTTGTCGAATACATCAACAGATGGCGTGCCCTCAGCTTGGACTGCAAAGATCGTCTGACGGAGACTTCTGCCGTGGAGATGTGCATCCAGGGAATGCATTGGGAGCTGTTATACATCCTGCAGGGTGTTAAACCCCGAACTTTCGAAGAATTGGCGACCCGCGCACATGATATGGAGATAAGCATCCAAACCTCTGGAGGCATGGTTCCCATCCAGTTGGACCAGCAAGGGGGCAGAAGGGAAATTAAGAAACCCAACAGTTTCGGAAAAGGAAAAGAAGTGATGACTGTTGAAGCCGCACCAGTAAAAGTGGGCGCCAAAGTTAAGGTAAATCCTCCGACCCAAATAACTCAGCCAAAACAACAGGAGAGGCGGAAGGTGACATTGCGAGAGTTGGAGCAGAAGCAGTATCCATTCCCCGACTCAGACGTCCCCGACATTCTTGAACAACTTTTGGAGGCAAAGCTGATCGAACTCCCAGAGTGCAAGCGGCCGAATGAAAAGGATCGAGTCAGCGATCCGAGATTCTGCAAATATCACCGGATAGTAAGTCATCCAACCGAGAAGTGTTTCGTCCTGAAGGAGCTAATCATGAAGCTCAAAAGCCAGAATAAAATCATTCTGGACCAGGAAGGCATAACCTCTGCAAACCAGACCACCATCACTTCAAAACCATCAGAAGAAGTGACACACCGTAAGGAGGAGCCGCTCGACAACAAAAAGTCGACAACGGAGAAGGTATATGAAGCTCTCCAAACCCTTCTCGCTAACCCTCAGCTGTTTACAGCTTTGCAATCAACAGAAGTGTGGCAAAATCAAGTCAACAATACTCTCCAGACCTCAGCTAAATCACAGCCATCAAATGATTATAACTCAGCGGAGCAACAGACGGCCCAAAATCACGTCGGATGTTACTCTGCTATCTCATTTTCAGATGAGGATCTCCTGCTGGGGTCCAAACCCCACAATCGGCCGCTGTATGTATCAGGCTATGTGAGAGAACAGAAGGTCCGACGTATTCTGATCGACGATGGCTCGGCAGTCAATATTATCCCAAAATCCACCATAAAAGAGCTCGGCATTGGCATTGATGAATTATCAGACAGCCGCCTGATGATTCATGGCTTCAATCAAGGAGGACAGAAAGCAATTGGGATGATTCGCTTAGAGCTAACTATCGGTAATCTCACTTCTAGCACTCTATTTCATGTGATCGATGCACGTACCACATATAAGATGTTGCTAGGACGACCGTGGATTCATGGAAATGGAGTTGTGCTCTCAAGCCTGCATCAGTGCTTCAAGTACTACAATGGTGGCGTTCAAAAGGTCAATGCTGACTTAAAGCCGTTCGATGATGCTGAATCACATTTGGCGGATGCAGTCTTCTACACCGACACAGACAATCCGGAGATCATTCCATCAAAAGCTACTTGGACTGGGGGCATCCACAAAAAGGGAAAAGCTATCGAAGAACCTGCCAATGCCCAACCCCAGGCTCCAACAAATGAAAAGCTGCCACAGCCTGCTGAACTTCGTTCGAAGGATGTTGCATCTTCAAGCTCCACTCCAGTCCTACGCTATGTGCCTAAGTCACGACGCTCAGAAGGTCAACCCCCTTTCTCTTATTGTATTGATCTTAAACAGGAGCAAGGACATAGCCAACCCAAAACAAAGGAGCTGCACAACCTGAAGGAGACTTACACTCTGCCGATACCAAAGATTGAGCCGGTTTTATCTTCAAAACCATTAAAAGGCTTCGTCAAACCATACACGGGGGCAGTCGAAGGCGGCTCACTTCCAGAAAGGAGAACACATGAAGGATTTGATCCTAATGCATACAAGCTTTTGGCAAAGGCGGGCTATGACTTTTCAAACCCGAGCACAATGGGTACGCTGCCGTCCACACATGGCGCCGCTTCTCAAACATCACAGTCCCGACCTGGCTTAGGTTATCAGGAGAAGTCACCTGTACGGATCACGCTAAAGAGCCGAAGCCGAGCAGTTGATGCACGTGCCATCACCACCACCACCAAACAAGACAGGCTTATCCAGTCAAACGAAGAAGGTGAAGTCAGAGGTTCTGCATTTCATGTCACAATTAGCGAGGAGGCTGATTCCGACTCATCAGATGGTGAAGTGAAGGAGGCTCCCCCGGAACTTGAAGACGGTGGCCAAGCAACTGTTGATGAACTCAAGGAGGTCAATCTTGGCTCTCCGGAAGATCCTCGACCTACATTTGTAAGTGCTTTACTTACTGCAGAAGAAGAGCAAGAATATGTTCAGGTATTAAGTCAATACAGGGACGTGTTCGCATGGAGTTACAAAGAAATGCCTGGACTTGACCCAAAAATTGCGGTGCATCGTCTAGCAGTAAAGAAGGGTGTCCGTTCTGTCAAGCAGCCACAACGACGGTTCCGCCCGGAACTCATTCCACAAATCGAGGAGGAGGTGAACAAGCTGATCAATGCCGGCTTCATCCGAGAGGTCACCTACCCAACGTGGATTGCCAACATTGTCCCAGTAAGAAAGAAGAATGGACAGTTGAGGGTATGTGTTGATTTTCGAGATCTTAACAAGGCCTGCCCGAAAGATGACTTTCCATTGCCCATAACGGAGATCACAGTCGATGCAACAACGGGTCACGAAGCATTGTCCTTCATGGATGGTTCTTCAGGCTATAACCAAATCAGAATGGCACCAGAAGACGAGGAGTTGACAGCATTTCGCACCCCAAAAGGTATATACTGCTACAAAGTTATGCCGTTTGGATTAAAAAATGCTGGCGCCACTTATCAACGTGCTATGCAAAAAATTTTTGATGACATGCTGCACAAGATTGTAGAATGTTATGTTGATGATTTAGTTGTAAAGACTAAGAAGCGCAAAGACCACCTCGAGGATCTCAAGACAGTGTTCGAAAGACTTCGGAGGCATCAGCTCAAAATGAACCCTCTCAAGTGCGCATTCGGTGTCACATCAGGAAAGTTTCTTGGGTTCGTGGTGCGCCATCGTGGAATCGAAGTTGATCAGTCAAAGGTTGAGGCAATTCAAAAGATGCCTGAACCTAAAAACCTGCACGAGCTGCGAAGTCTACAAGGAAAGCTGGCTTACATTCGCCGTTTCATCTCCAATTTAGCTGGGAGATGTCAACCTTTCCATCGGTTGATGAAGAAAGATGTCAACTTCGAGTGGGACGAAGCTTGCAGCAAAGCCTTTGAAAGTATAAAGAAGTATCTTTCTAATCCACCGGTCTTAGGTGCTCCAATGCAAGGAAAGTCGTTGATTCTCTACATTGCAGCACAGGAAAGATCTTTGGGAGCCTTGCTTGCACAGGAAAACGAGCAGGGAAAGGAAGTTGCCCTGTACTACTTGAGCAGAACACTAAACGGTCCGGAGCTGAGTTATTCGCCCATTGAAAAGACATGTCTAGCACTGTTCTTTGCTATTGACAAGCTGAGGCACTACATGCAAGCTCACACGGTACGTCTCATTGCCAGAGCTGATCCTGTCAAATATATCTTATCCAGACCAATCTTGTCAGGACGACTTGCCAAGTGGGCAGTAATTCTACAAAGCTACGACATTGTCTACGTGCCTCAAAAAGCAGTCAAAGGACAAGCTCTAGCAGACTTCCTTGCAGATCACCCTATTCCGTCAGATTGGGAGTTCACAGACGATCTTCCAGATGAAGAGGTCTTTTACATTGAGACACTACCACCATGGACGATATTCTTTGATGGTGCAGCAAGGCGTGATGGTGCTGGTGCTGGCATAGTGTTTATCACTCCTCAACGACAAATACTACCATATGCTATCATTCTCGGTGAGTTATGTTCAAATAATGTTGCTGAATACCAGGCTTTGATCATTGGTCTTCAAATGGCTGTCGATATGAAGATTCCAACTATAGAAGTCCATGGAGATTCCCAGCTCGTCATCAACCAACTTACAGGATTGTATGACGTGAAGAAAGAGGATCTTGCGCCTTACCATCAACGTGCTCGACAACTAATGGATGAATTTGAAAGCATCACCTTGGAGCATGTGCCTCGACGAGAAAACACTCAGGCAGACGCATTGGCTAACCTGGCCACCTCTCTTGCAAAGTTAGAAATCCAGGCTACAGTTGTTACCGTATGCCAGAAATGGATAGTGCCGCAGAAGGATGATGAAGAAACTACAGCAGCCAACGCTGTATCTGTACGTCTCGCGGAGGACGAGGATTGGCGTCAACCAATCATTGACTACCTACAGCACGGGAAGCTGCCTGAAGATCGTCGTCATAAGACAGAAATTCAACGACGAGCTCCCCGCTTCATATATCTCAAGGATGCTCTGTATCGAAGGTCTTTTGATGGAGTTTTACTTCGCTGCCTAGGTAATGAAGAGGCAAAACAAGCTCTCGCTGAAGCACATTCTGGTGTTTGTGGCGGACATCAATCGGGGCCTAAGTTGCACTTCCAGCTCAGAAGGATGGGATACTATTGGCCAACCATGGTACGTGATTCAATTGAGTTTGCTAAAACTTGTCAAGCTTGTCAATTTCATGCCAATTACATACATCAACCACCGGAGCCACTGCATCCAACTGTCTCATCCTGGCCCTTTGAAGCTTGGGGTCTCGACTTAGTGGGGCCCTTGCCAAAGTCATCCCTGGGTCACCTGTACATCCTCGCAGCAACCGACTACTTCTCAAAATGGGCTGAAGCCATTCCACTAAGACAGGTAAAGAAGGAGCATGTTGCCAATTTCATCCGGACTCATCTGATCTTTCGCTATGGAGTCCCTCGATTCATCATCACTGATAATGGTAAGCAGTTCTACAACAGCTTGATTGACAAACTCTGCGAGAAGTTCAAATTCAAGCAGTACAAGTCATCCATGTACAATGCCCCAGCAAATGGCTTGGCCGAAGCATTCAACAAGACCTTATGCAACCTGTTGCGGAAGGTAGTCTCTAAATCCAAAAGAGATTGGCATGACAGAATTCCGGAGGCATTATGGGCGTATCGTACAACTTATCGGACTCCAACACAGGCGACTCCATACTCACTTGTCTATGGTGTCGAAGCAATACTGCCGTTGGAAACACAAATTCCATCTCTGCGCATGGCTGTTCTGGAAGGACTCACACAGGAGGAGAATGCTCGCCTACGTCTGGATGAGTTAGAAGCCCTTGATGAAAGGAGGCTTGAAGCACAACAACAACTTGAGTGCTACCAAGCCCGGCTCACCAACACGTTCAACCGCAGGGTCCGCCCTCGATCTTTTCAAGTTGGAGATCTTGTTCTTGCAGTGCGACGGCCCATCAACATGAAGCATCGGCCTGGTGACAAGCTTACTTCCAAATGGGATGGGCCATACCTAGTGCAGGAGGCCTATACTCACAACGCTTACATGCTGTCAAACCAAGAAGGCGTCCGAATCGGCCCGATCAATGGTAAATTTCTGAAACAGTATTATGTGTAAATATGTTTGAAAAAAAAAAATAAAAAAAAAATCAAAAATAAAAAAAAAAAAAAAAAAATTCAAAAAAATAGAAAAAAAAAAGAAAAAAAAAGAAAAAAAAAAAGAAAAAAAATCAAAAAATAAAAAAAATAAAAAAAAATCAAAAAAAAAAAGTTGCGAAGTCCCGATCTGAAAGACCAAGCGAAAATCCAAACCCAAACACCTGAGCCCAATTCAGAGTCCAACTCAAAAGCCTGAAAACTAAATTCCAAACCCAAACACTCAACCCAAATCCAAAAGTCCAGACTCCAAACTCAAACACTCGACCCAAGTCCAAAAATCCAAGTCTAGAAGCCCAAACACTCAACCCAAATTCAATTCAAAGCCCAAAACCCAAAAAAATTCCAAGTTCCAAACACAGTCCAGAAACCAAGTTCAGAATCCAATCCAACTCCTGGCCCGCATGAGTATAAACTGTGAACGGCCCAAAAATATAAAAGCGACGGAGGGTTTGAGTCTGAAACTCAGCATCAGTCTCAATCGATCTTCACCACACACCAGACCTTTGCTCCTCTGCCACAAGAAAGATGGAACCAGTTGCAAAACCTCAAGACAAGGGAGAAGAAAGGTCACCCCGCACAAGGTGGCAACCAACCATGGCGCAACTGCAAATTCTAGAGGAAGTCTTCCACAACAATGGAGGTATTATGCCTAATGCATCTCAGATTTACCAACTTGTCTCACGATTGCGCCCACTCGGGGCAATCGAAGGAAAAAATGTGTTTTATTGGTTCCAGAATCGGAGAAGCAGGAAGAAACCAGCACTGAGAGCTGATTTTTCCAAAGAACAGTCTGCTGTTCCGATGGTAGATCCCACCAGTACAACTTCGCCGTCAAATGAAGCAGGTCCAAGTTCTTCCACCGCAATAGTCTCTCCACGGTATGTTCATCAAAGCCGTAGCCCATGGGAGCATGCACGCTGGTCCTGGTGGTCTTACGGAGTCAGTCAAGGGTTCATCCCTCCTAGGTACTTAAGTCTAGGAGGACATTTTCTAGCAGAAAGGAGTCATTCCGGCGAAACTTTGCCTCTCTTTCCAGAATATTCCGGCAGCATAAACCAGCCGGAAAGCGACGTCGACGTTGACATCAACATCATCGGCCCACCAGACAAGGTCGAGCTTGACTTGGAGTTGCACCTCGGGCCCCGCTAGGACGGCCGACAAGATAAGGTGCAACGACTTCTGCAGCACGCGGCAACGACTTCCGCAGCACACGGCAACGACTTCTGCCACACACGGTAACGACTTTCGTGACACGCGTCAGCCGCTGCCTCTTTTGTCTCTTATGCAGGAAAGGGACGTGGATGGCCCTACCCGATTCTGCATACCTTTTTTGACTTTTAAAAAAAAAAAAAAAAAAAAAAAAAACTCTTTATTATTTGTATATATATTCTGCATGCCCGAGTTGTAATATTCACCCCTCAGCTTTTCTTTCTCAAAAGAAAATGGCTAGTCTCTGCACTTGTCTCAGGAAGTTCTTCGATCAAGAAGTTGGAGGCGCACGAGCTAAGAAAAGAAGGAGTAGTCTTCTTCGAGGGATCCCTAAAAGCCCTCGAAACTCAATCTCCAACGCCATCGGTGTCATGGAGTTCCAACTACTCTCCTTAGTTCACATCTACCACAGAGGGATGAGAAGCTGCAATTATCCTAATCTTTCTTTGGATGCAGCGACGTACAGGGAAGTTCCAACTACTCTCCTTACGTCGAAGCAGACTTGGAAATCATCACTACAGTCAGTCTCTCTGTGAGTCGGTCTTGAAGTTCCAAGGTCCTGAGCCTTTCTCTTGGGGAGGTTGAAGTTCTTTGCCTACTAGATCATCCTCACCAGAGCTCTGGAACTTTAAGAGATATAAAAAATCCTTTGCGGGCTATGGAAGCTCGAACGCACCTGGAACCAGAATATCAATTTTTATATTGGCTGGGGTGCTAACTTTTTCAAGATCGTATCGGGTTCCTATTGTGATCCAACAACAACAGGCATGGTCAAAGATAGAAGACTCCAAGATTCAATATTCATCAGGACGTTTCCAAGTTTCAAACTGGACTTCAAGACTCAGTGCGGATCACGTCTGTAAAGTTCTTCCTTACCGACCCTTGAAGTGGGGGCATTTGTAAACATCATTTTCAAAACAAAAAAAAAAAAAAAAAAAAAAAGAGTCAGCAATTGCCGACTTCAAAGGTTGGCAATTCAACATTGGCTGGCCACCAATTCAATGGTGGCCAACCTAATATATAGAAAAATAAAAGGAAAAAAGATTCCTTTCCCATGTGATGTTCACATGGGAAAGGAACCTTATAAATAGGCCCCTGCCCCTCAGTTCAAAACACATTCAGCAAATCTGTAAACAGAAAAATCCAGAGAATTTGAGAGAAAAAGAAAATTTTGAAAATCTCTCAAGAAAATTCTTACTTTTCTTACGTGCTTTTACTCTGCAGTATACTCTCCTAACTCCTTTTTGAGAGATATTTCAGGGGTAAGGCTCAAAAAATTTGTTGTTTCCATTTCCAAAGTTATTTTTAGATTTATATTTTCCGATCGCCCTAGATCTGAATTTATGATATAGATCTAAAAATATCAAATTACTACAAATCCGGCTGGGATTAAGCCTCAAACGGCCCTCAGCAAAATCCAGGCAACTCATCCGAGAACAAGTCCCTTCGACCCTCGGTGAAATTAAGCCAGATCGGCTCAGATTAGGTCTCTGCGGTTCTTAATCGTAGTCAAAACGTCCAAATCAGATCCGGTTTCAGTCTACCCAGTTCAAGAAAAAGTTGTGGAATTTATTTCTGTCAAGATCAAGCTCGTGCAGCCCCTGACGGAGTCAAAAAAAAAAGGAACACTAATCGGAGGATCTACGGAGATCGACCCCACGTAAATTTTCTTTTACTTTACAATTTTTTTATTGTAATTTATTTTTGTATTTTTGAGTCTAATTATTTTTAGACTCGAAATTTACGCTTTACAGATGAATGCATTTAGCTATTATTTTTCGATGAATATCATACTCCCAACCTGGTTTCGTAATCTTTTGTAGAGCAACAACGGAATCTGTTTCCACAATTATGTTACGCAAAGCACTATCCCATATACTTTGTAGCGCAACACAGATGGCTCTGAGCGTAGCTCCAACAACCATAGAAAAATTAGTGTGACCCGAAAAATCATAAACTCATCTTCCACTTCCATCTCATGCAACATCACCATACCCAACCCGTTCCCGCATTATATCTAACAGTTGTTCGCATTATAAGCGTTGGGCACATATAATTTGTCTTTATTTTTTTTATTAAATACATTTTAATATATCTGACACATGTCTAATACTTATCGAATAATAAAGTGTCATATCCCGTATCATTTTAGAGCTGCCATAGTTAGTAGTAGGCTATAAATCAATGTTGCTACCAAAAATACGGGGCTGCATGTCACGGATTGTACTCAGAAGGGGCCGGCAATAAAATATTTAGATGACGAAGATTCATGCGCTGTAGGTATTACCTTTGGCGTAGCCGCGGTCTAAAATTTAATTCGAGTGGAGAATCTTGGATATTTCCTGAAAAGATACATGCCATTTGACTCGGTTCCAATCTTTCTTTTTGACCTCTCCAGAGGATTGTGAACAAAAACAAACAAAATAGAGAAGCATTTAACTGCACAATTTAATTTTAGATAATGTTAAAATAATTATATAATTTATTTAATAATATTTAATATTTTATCTATTTTTTAATTTTAATCATTTAACAATTATATCACTTCAATTATTCTATACAAAAAAAATCTTATCAAATATTTCTCAATTGAAAAAGATCACGTGAAATTGAAAATTCTCCTCCTTTTATGCATCTAGGACTCCATTTTGTTACATCTTTTTTTTTTTTGGAATTTTAATATGTAATATATTTTCATATCTTACTCAATAATTTAAAATTCTGATGTAATGTCAGTATAGTATTAAGGATTTTATTACTCAGAGATCTCAAATTTAAACCATATTCTCCTTATTATTGCATATAATAGTAAAGCGTGAAATTATGTGTTGAACTTTAATATGTGATGCATCCTTGAGTCTACTCAGCGCTTGGTTTTGAAACATTTCTAGAAACTATTGGAAATTACCCTAGTATTTTTTGCTGAAATCTTAATGCTTTTTTTCTCATTTACAAACTTATTAAGTCATGAGCTATATAATAGAAGTAATTTTTTCCTCTCATAGTTTCCAAATGCTTCCTTCTCAATATTAGAACCCATAACTTATAGTATAGAAATCTAAACTTTAATTAATAGATGTCTAAATTAGATAATTAAGTTCTAACTACTAAAGTATATTATGAGTGACTACATGATTGGATTCATATTTGTTGATATTCATACCAAAAAAAAAAAAAAAAATTTCTTTCCTCTTAAACACATACCATTTTCGTGAACTACATCAAAAAGGTCGAGAAATATTAAAGTTTACATTCATTATGCGATAAAATACTCAAAAAAAAAAAATTCATCTATTGGAATGTTGGAGGGGTGTGAGTTTATTTTTTTAAATCTCACACTACTCTTTTCAAATGGGAATTCGAATCTCTAAAAGTATAGGTCTAAATTCTGAGATATTTTTTGAAAGACCTCAAATTAAAACATCCACAACATTCAGTTTTATTTTCCATTTTGTGAGGAGCAATTGCTTTTGTTCTCAATATAAAACTTTTGCATCTTCTAAAATAAAATAAAATAAACGAGCTCTTTAGTTGAAATGCGAGACTGGATATTGGAGTTCTCTCTTCTAAGGCCTTCAATTTGGATATATACTGAGAAAGACATTTTTTATAAGACGACTCAAATTACATTAAAGAGGAAGTTTTAGTGTACGAAATTTTCTCATTTATGTAATTGAAATAGTCAATATATATAACTTTCCCTTTATTTTAAGGATTTAAATTATATTCAATAATTTAATCTATTCTACTTTTACATCACTCAATACGAATTTTTACAGCTATCATGCGTCGAGAGCTTTGTGGAGTTTTAATCGATCTCGATCGTCGGCTACTCGTCCGGTGGACGTTAGTACTCCGTAGTGAGCTTTATGAGGCCTCGATGTCTCTTTCGGCTGGGGGTTCTCATTTTCTAGGGATTTTTTGCTGGTTTTGGATCTCTATGTCTAATCTCGTCGAGGTCTCTCCGATGGTCTCCCCCACCTTATCCTCTTCTCTTTATTGGGGGAAAGTGGGGGAGGGGTCCTTTTGCTAGATTTGGGCAACCTTATACAGATTTGCGTTTTTCTTCAATTGGGCTCTCACCTGTGGTTGTTGCTGCTGGTCTCCACACAACGCTTTGGCGTTTCTAGTAGCTTTGCTACCTTCTGACTTTGGGCTTTGTCGCCAATTCCTAATATGCTGGGGTGTCACCATCGGCGGGCAGTGAGGGTCGGGAAGATTCTAGCTTCCTAATTCTCCCTTGGATTGGGGCTTGGGCCCTTGATCTCCCTTCCTGTAGGTCACTTTCTTTCTTGGGCTATAGGCATGGGTCACGGGTTTAGTTTGGTCTACACGATTACCGCATGTGGTGGATTGTTCCTGTGCTGGTGGACTCTATTGTATACAGTTAGGGGGCCTTTTATATTTTGGTACTTGCTAATCTCACTCCTATAAAATGGGAGCATACTAAACTCCCCCTAATTTAGTAAGGAAAGCGGTTGTATAGGTTAGAATTTTTTTTTGAAGTAACTTTAATACTAAACTCCCCCTAACTTTAATCACATTGGGACCCATATTCAAATCCAGTTTAATTTCTTCTCAATTTGAAAGTATAGTTGCTGCCTTTAAGCACCCACCGGGTTCTTATTAATTTAGGCCACGGGTAGTGAGGTTTTTTTTTTAATTAATAAATTGAAATGCAAAACTTGTAGCCTTGAAAACCGATTGCACAGTACATTTATATCATGTACTTATAGGGTTGGAGAAAAAAAAATCATTGCGCTCTAGTCTAATTGTTTTGGAGCTGTTGTTGAGACCGAAAATTTTAAGTTCTCTACAAAAATTTTGTTAGGCTTTCCCCGACCAGAATATATTACGCGAAAGTTACAATAAAGCAAACTTGTCAACATTTTCTTAATGCCTATGGCGTTATTTTTTTTTTTTAGTTTGGAGGGAGTGAAAATAACAAATACGAGTGTGTGCAATCTTTAGGTATCGGTCGATAAAAAATGAATTTATATAAAAATAAACATTAAATACAAACTAATTTTGTATTTTGTAGGTCCAAGCACTATTTTTTTTTGTAATTTCGTAAAATTTCTTTAAGAAATTAAAAATAACTTTTTCCTTTTTAGGTAAACAAATTTGAGAGTATTGAATCCTAATTCTAATTCTAATATAATTTTCATAAGTATGAAAAATTATTTTTATTTTAAGAATTTATAAGGCATCAACATATGAGGACTCAATTATAAAGTTGAGAATAAAGATTTAATTAAAATCAAAATAGTATCATGTAAATCTATTCAACAACTATTGGATAAGACAAAACATGTAGACCGTAAGAAGAAGAATCTCTATTAAGTTACCTTCAAATTGAAGTTAACCTAAGCTCTTTCAATTCAAGGTTTGTTACCGTCATCATATCATCGAAGGTTAATTTCCATAGAGATTTTCAATAATATTAGAAATACTAAGAAAAACTATCATTATTGAAATCTTACTTTTATTAGAATACTAAAAATTTTGAAAATTTATTAAATTAATAAATTTAAATATTGAAATATAGTATCAGAAGCTATCACGTAAACATGTGAATATTTATTAAGCATATGCATAGAAATTAACTTTTAGTAATGGGCCCACGCTCGTAAAGGATGACACAATTGTTATTGCCAAGTATTTGGAGAAGTATATTTCTTTTAGGTTAGTTGAGATTTAGATAAAATTGAGACCATTCAGAAAAAAAATATGCATATAATAATTAAATTTTGCATATGAAAATCTCGTATCATTTTTTAGGAATGAAAATTTGTTTCAGTTTTCAAACTATTTCGTGTCATTGTGAACCACATCATGTGAATATTCAATGTTTGTCATGGACCAAACAAAACAAAAAAATTTCAATGTCCACAATTAATCTCTGCCAGTCTAAGTTGCAGTAGAATTTACAAAGTCATAAAGTAATGTGGTTTTCCAAAGTAATAGGACTGTAGCAAAACATTGATAACATCATTATTTCACGTACCTTACGAAAAACAAAACAAAATGTTAATAAAAAGATTGGACTACATAAAAGAGGCCATATGTGAATTAAAAATTCATGATTTGAGTAACTGCAAAAATTGATCCAAAAGTTATTTAAATTTGGAGTATTTTACACGTAACATGTCAATATTAAGTAATTTGTTATTAGAATAATATATCTACGTTAAATCAATCCGAATTAAATTAAAAAATGGGCTGCTTTTAGTAACTGCAAAAAACATGAAAAATGTCGTAGAAGGTTCGAGTATTTCACGTAACTTGCAATAAACAAAACAAAACGTTAATAAAAAGATTGAACTACGTAAAAGAGGCCATATGTGAATTAAAAATTCATGAATTTAGTGACTGCAAAAATTGATTTAAAAGTTATTTAAATTTGGAGTATTTCACATGTAACATGTCAATATTAAGTTAATCGTTACTATAATGTTATATCTACGTTAAATCAGTCCGAATTAAATTAAAAAATTGGCTACTTTTAGTAACTGCAAAAAACATGAAAAATGTCGTAGAAGGTTAGAGTATTTCACATAATTTTCAAAAAATAAAACAAAATGTTAATAAAAAGATTGGACTACGTAAAAGAGGCCATATGTGAATTAAAAATTCATGTATTGAGTAATTGTAAAAATTGATCCAAAAGTTATTTAAATTTAGAGTATTTCACACGTAACATGTCAATATTAAGTAATTTGTTACTAGAATGTTATATCTACGTTACATCAGTCCGAATTAAATTAAAAAATGGGCCCTTTCAGTAATTGGAAAAAACATGAAAAGGGTCGTAGAAGATTAGAGTATTTCACATAACTTGCAAAAAATAAAATAAAACGTTAATAAAAAGATTGGACTACATAAAAGAGGTCATATGTGAATTAAAAATTTATGTATTGAGTAACTGCAAAAATTGATCCAAAAGTTATTTAAATTTGGAGTATTTCACACGTAACATGTCAATATTAAGTAATTCGTTAGTAGAATGCTATATTTACGTGAAATCAGTCTGAATTAAATTAAAAAATGGGCTGCTTTTAGTAACTGTAAAAAACATGAAAAAGGTTGTAGAAGGTTAGAGTATTTAACGTAACTTACAAAAAACAAAATAAAACGTTAATAAAAAGATTGGATTACGTAAAAGAGGTCATATGTGAATTAAAAATTCATGAATTGAGTAACTGTAAAAATTGATCCAAAAGTTATTTAAATTTGAACTATTTCACATATAATATGTCAATATTAAGTATTTCATTACTTGAATGCTATATCTACGTTAAATCAGTATTACTTAAATTAAAAAATGAGTTGCTTTTAGTAACTGCAAAACATATTAAAAAGGTCGTAGAATGTTAGAATATTTCACGTACTTTTCAAAAAACAAAACAAAGCGTTAATAAAAAGATTTTACTACGTTAAAGAGGCAGGATGTGAATAAAAAATGCATTAATGGAGTAACTATAAAATCAATTCAAATTTTATTTAAATTTATCGTATTTGACAAGCTATTTGTGACAATAGCTTAATTCGTTATTCGAATGTTATATCTGCCTGAAGTTAGCCGGACTTAAATAAAAATGGTCTGTGATAGGTTCAATATTTACATAGGTTTATGCATAATTTTTATATATATTTGGATAGTTTAACTATTTAAATATTGCGAATTGTGGTAAATTCTACTTCGGTTGCTTGTTTTATGCTTTGTAGGAAAATTGGACATAACTGAAGTATTTGACGCTTGGAAAAAGGAACCTATCGGGTTTGAAGGAGTAGAAACAAGCCGAGCACCAAAGAACCGAACCAAAAGTTTGGTTGGAAAGCTAACATGTGGTTGGTTCGGGTAGCATTTCATGGCTTTGCACACTGCTCAGTATTTCAGCCAAACTTTCTCTATACAAGTTGGAATCGAATGATTCTTATGCCGAATCGAAGCTAAGAGATAGAGCTACAACTTTTATGTTTTGACAAACTTCGGATTTTGTGTGGAAGGGGTCGAAATTTGTGTTCGAAAATACAGGTTGAAACTGTCTAGAAAATTTACAAATCCTTTTCCGACTCGAATTTGGATTCTTTAGGGCTTTCAATTTTATTAATTGAGGGTACTATAAATACCGAAGTTACAGCAACATATAGAGGACTTTTGGAGGCTATTCTTGTAGACACAAGACAGAGAAAAAGCATAGAGAGCGAAGAGGAGAGAAACATAAGGAAGGAATACCAAGACATCGGAAATGAGTTTTTCGATTCCTTTTCTTTCCCTTCCTTTTCTTTTGAACTTAATGATGTTGGATATTTGTTTATCTTTGGTTTTTAGCATGAGTAGCTAGAACCCTAAACTGGAGCGAAAGGGATGTAGCCTAATAGAAGGTTGGATTATATGATTTTTGTAGATATTTTATAGTTCTTTTGATTATATTGCTAGTATATATTGAGAACTTGATTTCATTTATCTATTTTGTTCTTAAATATGCTTTTGTGTCTTGCTATCATGAAAGTAGTCATATTATTTGTGTTGAGATCGACAGATTTGACACAATCGTGCACTAAATAGATAAACATGTGAACATTGAGTCAAACATGAGATAAGTTTATATGAGTCAGACATGAGATAAGTTTATATGATGTCGTTATAAATTCTCTGTTCTTAATGGGTTTAATATACTTTGTGTGAATTCGAGAGAAGATCACAATTAGATTTAATACGGTTACAGTTGCTTGACAAAGAACACTAACTAATGAAGAAGAATTGACATTCAATTCGTTAATCCACAAAATTCATGTAATTCATCCCTTTCTAAGTGAAAACTCATAGTCCTGGTACTCTCTATCTTGTGTTAGTTTTAATTAATTTACTTTTGATTTTCTATTAGTTAAATTGTTTAATTTTTAATTCAATAATTCTGATTCTTATTAATTTTCTCAAACACAAAACCTTCAGTTTAAATAACATAAATCATAATTAATTCTTTATTCTCTTGGGTTCGACATCTAGAGTATTCACCAAGATTTTATTACTACGATCGGCCATGTACGCTTGCAGGATTTTACCCGGTTAGTCTGCTTTTACTAACTGCAAAATGAAAATTAAAAAGGTTGTACAAGTATGGAGTATTTTACATAATTTTATAATTTTAAAACATTAATTTTTGACTAAAAATTGTTTCACTAATTTTTTAAAAAAATTACAATCATCATTATAGCATTGAAATTGATTTTAATATTGTTACATTTATATTTTTTAAGAAATATTTAATTTTAAAATCACCGTGTTCTCAAAAGTGAAACATCTATATGAATATATTTTTTGTTTTTTGTCGTTTATATGAATATCAATTTAGTAGAAAATAACCAACAAAAAATCAAATAGACCAAAATTTTAAAATATTAAAGTGGGACAATATTGTGAATTCTTGCTAGTGGACATTGGTAAGAAATCTAAAACTAGATTCCTTCTAATATGGAAAAGGTTATAAAACAAAAAAAAATAAAACCTAGTGACCGGTGCCTCCCTTTTTTTTTTTTCTACCTTATTTTTATGTGATAACCTGTAACCTAAATAACACATTACTTTCTTATATGAGTTAATTTAACTCTCCTAAAAAGGGAGTAAAATTAGAAAACCTCTTATCTTTTTACTTGTCAAGTTGGTGTAGCCTTGGGCCAGTCCTACTATACTTATCTTTATTTTAATGGAATTGGATATTTGCTTTTATATATATATATATATATATATATATATATATATTTTTTTTTCACGTGTCTAAATTTTGTTCAGCAATTAATTATTATGTAGTACAGTCGTGTAAGATTGTATTAGTACAATAATTATTAAATAAATTTAATTTTAGTCCAATAATTTTATTATATAATTTTTAAAAAGTAAATATAAATAATATTGTAGTTTTATTAATAATATATAATAATTTATTTATATTTTTATAAATTTAATTATTTAATAATTTATATAATTTATTACTACATTAAAATTATTTAAATAAAATAACTAAAATTTTTTAATCTAACATGTTTTTTTTTAGAATTCGCAAAAATTCAGATAGATTTACGAAATGAAAAGAAACACTCATCAATCCCCTCTGGACAAAAACAAATAACTTCTGCTGATAATTGGGATTGCTGAGAATTCATAATGTTCACATTGACAAAGTGTGAACTTACTTATGAAGGCATTAAATGATTGTTTTTTATGGAAGAAACCAAAAGGCATCAAGTAATTGTTCTTTTTTTTTTGTTTAACGGAAGGCGATAAGTAATTGTTTTTTTTTTTTTTTTTTGAGCAATGCGACAAGTAATTGTTAAAACTACAAGTATAGAAGCTTTTTATTGGAGGAGAAGCATTCACTCAAACCTTCCTAATTGCCTTATAAAATTATAACCAAAATAGAAAATAATTTGACAAATTTGCCTATGCAGCAGTTGAGCCCACAGAATTTGTTTTGTTTTCTTTGCACCTCGTAGATTCGAAATGATAAAATTAATAAATATATTTAACATATTATAATTTGATTGGTTCTGATACCTCTTTAATTTATTTATGGGGTTACTTAATGGCCCCACCAAAAAAGTGTTAACTTTTAGGCAAATTGAATACAAATTAAATACCAATTCATTTGTACGGAAATTATGGTCAAGAATAAATGTCAGTCAAAATTAATTAATTAAAAAAATATATTTAAACTTCATATAATTATTAATTTGTACTATTTTGATGAGTTTCAATTCAAATCAATTAACTAAAAAATATATTTTAAATACATATAATTTTCAGAAGAACTATATCTATCTAACAACTCATTTATTTATTCTTTTTCTAAATTTAATTATTTATTAATCACATCACTTTGTATCTACTTGTTTCCCCTTAAAATTAACCTAGGTAAGATTTGTCTGTAATAAATATTTCCATGTGGATATCTTCTCCTTTTGGATTCTCTTTTAGTTGGTGGATTTATGCTCCAAATATTGACATCTTATCCCCTTTCGTTTATGAGGCGCCATCTTAGCCAAAGCAGGTTCGGAAAGAATTCAATCTTTTATTTATTTATTTATTTATTGTCTCGAATATTTGACTATTTAAATATATCACTCGTCCATTAATAAATTGTGATCATCTTTATACATATACATCTTTAGTGATTTAATTTAATATTTAATATCACATGTTATATTTTAATCAATGTAAATTTATTATATTGTATACAATATAAACCTACTCTACTTGATAATTTTCACACAATGAAGGTGGTCTGTGGAAGTGAATATGAATGATTCTTAGTTATACAAGGATGTGAATTTTTTTCTTTTTCAATTTCCTAGGACTTCAATTCTAGCGGGATAAAGGGAAAATTAGGCGTAAACTTTTATCGATTTTTATAATTGAGTCTTAAATTTTTTTATTTTTTAATTTCAGTCTGAAACTTTTAATAACTGTTACAATCAAGTCCTTTCGTCAATAAAATTAGATCAAATCGTTTAATAATATACGTTAACCTAAAGGAAATAAACTTAATTCTGCCAACAAAAGTACTTGGTTGTAACAAATCTTGAAGGCTGAGAACTGAAATAAAAAACAAAAACATTTACTACTCATTTATAACAATTTAGAACTAATTTAACCTTTATCCCATATGCTAGCATGCGTACAGACCCATTTTTAATAGGGAGAGAATAACTTAGTGGTAAGCGAGATTCACGTTTGATACTACTATTATCTTAGGCGTGAAAATATGAAAATTCGCTTAGCGAGTCATCCGAAGTTTGAATTAAAGGAATTTTTTTACTAGTTGTGAATACAACTAAAAAGTTTAAAAGAAATCTACGTGAACAAAAAAAAAGTAATAAAATAAGTTTATTAGATTTAAAATTATTTTATATTAGAAAAAGAAGTTTAAAAAAAAGGTAAGGATAACAAACACTAAATTAAAGTCAAGGTTATTCTTATATCGAAGGAAATTTTGAACAATAAGAAAGTAACAAACGCATGAACTTGACATCATATATTTAATTCAAAATTTTAAAATATTAAATTTATGAATCGTTCTATTTATAAATTATACATTTTTTTATTCCTTTTACCGTAAGATTTTTTAATCATACAACCTATACTTAAAACAATGCCCTCTTTTTAGGTAAAGAAACAAAGAGATCCAAAACATTGAAGTTATTTGGTCCAAAGTCTAGACCATTCTTTCTCAAGTTGGACCTTCCTTGCTGTCACTCCTCCCCCACACCACACCCCCCCCCCCCCCCCCAACCCCCAACTCTTTAAATCCTCCACAAGTCACACATGTTTCTTAAATCAAAACTCCTCTAACCTAAAGATCCAACTCCAACTTACCCAGTTCTCAAAAGAAAATCTCCAACTTACCCCCAAACTCTGCAAAAAAGGCAGAAAACAAATGGTGTGGGTTCTTCCTCTTTTTTCCTCTCTCTCTGTTTTTTTTTTTTTTTTTAAGTTTTCCTTTTCCTTCCTTCTCTCTCTTCTTAGTTATAACTTTATTGCCAATTAAACAACTTTAATTTTCCTCCTCCTTCTCTTTCACAACTCACCGAGTCCCCATGATGAGTACCTTTTTTTTTTTTATCGGTTTAGGATCAAGAACAACAGCTGAGCAGATGGGAAGGGTATGTGAACTGGAGGAACAGGCCAGCACTCCGAGGCCGCCATGGTGGCATGTTTGCAGCCTCCTTTGTACTGGGTTGGTGTCATTTAACTTTAAAGACCAATGCTTTTCCATTATTTTTCTAGCCATCTTGATTTGATTCTGATGTGGGGTTTCTCAGATTTTTTTAAGATTCCAGTCCTTGATATATATAAAAGATTTTGGTAAATTTTTGGTACCTTTTTTTGGGGGGGTTTTGTTGTAGTTTGTGAGGTGTTGGAGAATTTGGCGTACTTGGCAAATGGAAGCAATTTGGTGCTATACTTCTCAGAGTACATGCACATGTCTCCATCCAAATCCGCCAATAATGTCACGAATTTCATGGGGACGGCTTTCCTTTTGGCCCTCCTTGGAGGTTTCCTATCCGATGCTTTCTTCACTACTTATCGCGTCTACCTGATAAGTGCAACTGTGGAATTTCTGGTAATTACATTCTTCCTCTGTTTTCTTTTCCTCTCTTTAATTATGACTCTTTGATTTTGGTTTTCCCAAATCATTCTTCTAAATTCTAAGTAGCTTATCGTTTTGATGTTTTCTAGCCACCACACCCTTCAATAATGCGTTGTCTTTTGTTTTTCCCCGAAATGGAAAATCCTTGGATTCTCAATCCCCAAGGACAATTTTAATATGGCTCTTGGATCAAGAGCCTGCTTCTCCCTTGTACCGAGTCGGTTAAGTCTCAAAAGAAAAAAAAGAGAAAGAGTGAGATTCGAACTTCTACTTCTAAATTAGATAAATAGTATGGTATTCACATGCTGGTAGGTGAATTAATGACACCGTTTCTAGTTATAAGTTAGGCTTCCAGAAGGAAGAGGTCTGGGGCCATATTTTTACTATCAAATAGTATATAAAAGTATCTAATACAGAGGGATTTATTAGCATTATTTAAAGATAAAGTTAAATCTTAGCCTCAAGAAAAGTATTAAAATCAACTCGTTATCAATATTATTAAACTCATTTTTTCCCACTGTGTTTAAATAAACAACTATTCATTCAACTATCACTAGTTCGATTACAGTAACAACATAAAAAAAAAATTGTATTTAACTTCACAAAGAAATAGATTGGCAAACGAACTACAATTTATTGTCAATATATTTGTCGATGATATAACAATCCAATTTATTGTAAATATCATAAGATTAATCGGAGAAAATTTAAAAAGGTAAAATTAAATAACATTTACTTCGTCAATATTTTTTATTAATGCTTTGTTAAATTGTACAATATTTACACAGCGGGAAAAGGGCGAGGGTTTTTTTTTTTTGTTGGTATCTTATGAAATTCAAGATCAGAAATTTTGAGACAGACCATATAAGTAAAAGTAATTTTTTTTTTGCTTCATTAATGCAACAAAGACTGCTGGATTATAAATAGATTTGCCATGTTCAAAACACACACCTGGAGACTTAATTTGAATTTGACATTAATACAATAAACTTTAAATGTAATATCTAAACTCTACTATCTATATGTGGTCCGTTTCTGGCCTCCGTCCCTCTACTATCAATGCATGTTTCGATGCGTCAGTTGATCATATGATAATAGTGTGACTTGGATGTGTTTTTTAATGCAAGATTTTGAAAGATGAATTACGTGCTTCAATCAGTGTAAAACACGAAAGGAAGCCGCTCCCATTTTTTCTTCTTTCTTACTTTTTTAACCGTCAAGTACATTATATTAGTTTTTGCGAAGTCTTTTTGGCTACTGTGTTCTCGCGCTCTCTCTCTCTCTCTCTCTCTCTCTCTCTCTCTCTCTCTCTCTCTCTCTCTCTTTTTCTGATTAAAAAAAGGCTTATGTTTCTTTCGTTTACTAAATGATAAATAAACATGCCCGTCATTATCTAGTCATTGTTTAATGATTTTTTGTTTCTTTCGTTTATCTAGTCATTATTTTTCTGTAAAATGATTTGGTTTCCAAAAGGTGAAACTTACCAAACCATTGGAAAATTTGACATTTATGGTCCAGGTGAGACATTAGAGAGATTTTGGTTTGGTTATCTGGCCATCTGCCCCTAATGAATGCACTTTCCTCTTTCTATTATTCAAATAACGTGGCAGTATAGGGTTTAAATAAATAAAATAACTATTAATCTATAATTAATTTGTTCAAAAAAATAATTTGTTCAAAATAAATAAATAAATAAAATAACATGACAGTAAATTAAACATGTCTTATGTATTAATCTATAAATTGCACTATCATATATTTATTAGCACTACTTAACATCTATGCAACAGACATGATTGTAATGTGAACCTCAAATTCACCTTGTTCATCTTAAAAATAAACTTTCAGGAATATTAAATGTTTTAGGAAAATGTTACTTGGTCAAGAAGGATAGAGAAGGAAGAGTAACAAAGTGAGAAACGAGATGGGATTAGACTGTAATTCAACGCAATTTTTCTTATTTTTTGTAATATATGTTATAAAAAACAATTAAGTTGAGGTACCACAAATTTATTTCAAAAACAAAAAATTGAAAAGGTTTGCTAATCTTCCCGTTTTGTCTCTCTCCGGCCAGTGTATTTAGGTAAGGGTCCCACTTTTATTACACATAAATCACCTTATACGGTTACAGTAAAGTGGCTTGAGGACCCGCAGCAACAGCCATGTGGGGGGGGTGTCTTGGGAGGTGGGAAAGGGGTATGGCTGGCTGGGGGGCCAATGACAAATAGACAACACTGCTTTATTATTATTATTATTTCTCAATTTCAGTTCCACAATATCTTTCTTGTCTTTCATTCTCAAAAAAAAAAATATATCTTTCTTGTCTTTTCTGGATACCTTGTTTTTGTCTCCCTTCTTTTGGTCTTTTGGTCTCTCAACTTTGTTAAAATTATCAATTACACCTCAATGCTCAAGCAGTGTTATTAAAATTGGATCGGACCAACCAATTTTACTAATTTAATTGGTGATCGATAAAAAGTCTGGACTGGTTTATGATAACTTTTAGTCCTTAATTTGAACCAGTCAAAAACCGATCAAAATCGGTAAAAATTGATTAAGAACCGGTCAAAACTGATAAAAATCGATGAAAAATCAAACTGGTTCAACCGGTTCAAACCAAATAAAAGTTTCATAAATTATAGTTTGATCTCAAAATTTATTTAAATTATAATTTGAGTTTTAAATTTAATTAAAATTTTTAATTTAGTCTTAAATTTATCAAAATTTTTAATTTAATCTTTAAAAATAAGAAAAGTAATATTTAATAATCATATATAAGTATTATTTTTTAAAATTACTTATATATATATATATATTAATAAATATCGGTTCAAATACCGATTCGACCGGTTGAACCTTGACCCACTAATAGTTCTTGTTCAATGACCGGTCCAGTTCTGACAACCTTGTGCTCAAGTTGGAATGTTAGATTTAATTTAATCCCTAAACTTAGCAAAATTAGGTAAATGTATTCTGCCCATTAATGCTTAGTTTCATTCATGCAACTCGGTAATATTAGATTAACTTTTGTTAATATATATAACATATAAGGATGAAATTAAGAATTTTATCTAGGGACCAAAAGATAAGAGCACTGATATTTGACCAGGTGCCTTGTCTCTCTTATTGCCGCGTACGCCTCTATGTGCAATGATACTCAACCGTGTGGTCTTTGTCTTGGAAGTGAATAATTTTGGCTAAGCTAAACATGGTAATTAGTGTTTGCCACTTTCAACACAATTAATTAAAATATTTTATTATGGTATTTTGATGTTTTATTTAAATTTTATTGATTCTATTCTTTTTTCTTACTTTTACAGTTTCTCTTATAACCAAAAAAACAATGCGGTGCTTAGTCCATTTATTTATTTATTTATTTATTTTTCATTTGTAAACCCCTTTCTAGAAATACAAGAGTCATCAAAGGCAGCTATCAGTAATAGGATAATCGTTCACAATCGTCCAATTAGGTATACCGGTCACTTAAATAGAGTTAGTAAATAATACATATGCTATAACTTGATTTGTTGTATATGGTTCTTGTGTTTTTTATTCATATTATTTTACAGTAAAAAAATAACAACATTAAAAAATCTATGAAGTGGGGCGGCGGATCAGGTGTACGGCCGCTATGTTTAAGCCGTGGACCTTATGGGTAGGAGTAGATCAAGGTAGAACCATTATCAACCAATGGCCTTGTTGTACAATTTACAATGGCCTTGCTTTGCAATCTTTTTGGTTTTACATTTCATTTTCAGTGGAGAAAAATTACGTAGCAACATTTGGAAACAAGAAAATATAAATCAATCACATTTTATTTAATCTCATAAATAAATAAAATTAAATGTTTGAAAAATTGATGTACTTTTTCTATTGTTGCTCTTATATTGCACAACATGTATTTCTAAATTCTAAGTGGTAATGCTCTCTGTTTTTTTTTTTTTTTAGTCTATAAAGAGCTCTATTAGGTATTTGAGGAATGAGAAGTGGATTTGAACCTCCCACCTACTGATTGAGAGACAACCTCCAACCAGTTGAGCAAATACTCAACCTCCCAGTATTCTTTTTAGTATCCGACCGTTGCATGTTGGTCCAATAGTCGAACTGGGTCCGACTCTGTTCTGGCCTTACCTGAGCCGAGTGCAACTAGGCTGAGCAAATGATGTTTTATTATTATTATTATTATTATTATTATTATTATTTTGGTTTTATGCAATCGGCAATCAAGATTAGTTGCTCTGTTTGTTTGCCATAAAATCTTCCTGATCTTTAGGGCTGCTCTTGGAGTTGAAAGAATGTGTGGGTCAGGCCGGCCCAAAAGAGCACGAGTAACATTATTCTCTCACATTTGGTGTGAATTTCCTTTTTTTTTTTTTTTATTCTTTTATTTTTTGGAGTTGTTAAAGCAGTAGAGAGAGGGAATTATGTAGATAAGATTTGAGATTCAAACCTCAAATCTTACGGTTAATAATTACTGCTCTCAACCACTTGAAGTGTGAATTTTAGTATAACGGTAAGATTGCTAGATTGAGGCATACTAATTTGAGTTATAAAATAGTCTCTCTGTGATAACCTACATTTGCCGCTTCTCCAGAGCTCATGGTGTATGAGCATTGTCTGCTCGGAATGCTCTTTATTGATGATGTGTTGTACTCGTTTGACCCCGCTGGGTTTGAGCCTAAGGCTTTAACCAGTTTGTAAACTGAACGAGCTTTCTATGCTAACTGATCATAATAAAATTGTTTCCCAACAAAGTTGCCAAAAGCTCTAGCTACTCACACGCCAATGCCTTGACTAGCTTCTATTTTGCAACAGGGCTTGATCATACTCACGGTGCAAGCTCACTCGCCTTCGCTACAGCCACCTGAATGCCACCCAGCCAACCCCAACATGCCATGTCAAGAGGTTCATGGTTCACAAGCTGCAATGCTGTTTGCAGGCCTTTATCTGGCGGCACTTGGTGTTGGAGGAATAAAGGGCTCCCTGCCAGCACATGGGGCGGAGCAGTTCGATGAGAGTACTCCACAAGGGAGGAAGCAAAGATCCACCTTCTTCAATTACTTTGTCTTCTGTCTGTCCTGCGGAGGCCTAATTGCTGTAACATTTGTTGTCTGGATAGAGGACAATAAGGGATGGGATTGGGGTTTTACAGTCTCTATGATTGCAATATTGGTGTCTATTCCAGTCTTCCTCGCCGGCTCCGCGAAGTACAGAAACAAGATACCTTCTGGCAGTCCTCTTACAACGATTTCCAAGGTCAGTTTACAGTCAAAAGCTTACTTATTCATTGATCAATGTTTTCTATGAAGAGCCGATTGCTTAGTGAATTTGTTGAACAGGTTTTGCTAGCTGCTTCAGTCAACACTTTCAGAAACCAAACGCCAAGTAATGCTATTGTCAACATGGCCTCAAGTCCTTCTGTACCGAACCAGACTGGCAAGGGAGAAGAAAACTCCAAAACAACAGAGTTCTCTGAAGCCTCAACAGATAGCCTCAAATGCCTTAATAGAGCAGCGGATAACAAGCCAGTGCACTCAGCTTTACAATGCACGGTACAGGAAGTAGAAGAAGTCAAGATTGTGCTCAAAATCCTCCCGATATTCGCCAGCACGATCATACTCAATTGCTGCCTGGCTCAGCTATCCACATTTTCTGTACAACAAGCTGCTACCATGAACACCAAAGTTGGATCCTTGAAAGTCCCACCAGCTTCCCTGCCATTTTTTCCCGTGGTTTTTATCATGATCCTAGCACCAGTTTACGACCACTATATCATCCCCATTGCCAGAAGAGTAACCAAGTCTGAAATGGGCATAACTCATCTGCAAAGAATTGGCGTTGGCCTAGCTCTTTCCATATTAGCAATGGCAGTGGCAGCTCTAGTTGAGATCAAGCGGAAGCGAGTCGCTACGGATTCCGGACTAGATACCACCGAGCAACTACCCATCTCATTCTTATGGATTGCTTTCCAGTACTTGTTTCTGGGGTCAGCAGATCTTTTCACCTTGGCCGGCCTATTGGAATTTTTCTTCACAGAGGCACCCACAAGCATGAGATCTTTGGCTACATCCCTTTCTTATGCATCGCTGGCCGTGGGGTACTACCTGAGCTCAGTCATTGTATCAATAGTTAATGATGTTACAGGTAACTCCAAGCACAAACCTTGGCTCTCTGGCAACAACATAAATCACTATCACCTCGAACGATTCTACTGGCTGATGGTCGTGCTAAGTGTCCTAAATTTCATCCACTACCTCTTCTGGGCCACTTGGTATAAGTACAGGTCAACAAGAGTGACTAAGTAGTTAAATTCAGTTATTTGAACTTATGGATAAGAGCAAAACTACGTCTAACGTAGCAATTTCTCGATAGGCAATTGATCTTTTCATAATCCGTCCAAATTGTCCAATTATGGCATCTCAGTAGGTAATTTCTCGGCTGTGAATAAAGCCAACTGGCCGATCACCATCACCAGCCATTCTTCAAGGGGTGGCGGTGGTTATTGGGAAATGACACCAGTGTCAGCAAAAAACACAAGCAGTTTTCAGTGTTTAGCTGTAAGTCATAGCTCGTTTAAAATATCAACGATTTATCCAGTTTTTATTTTTCTTAACCATTCCATTTATTTGGGTGTATTTCTTTGTTTCTCCTACCTGGTGCATCGCGTTACTACACAAGACTCTCATACTATTCTAAAAAGAAAAAAAATAATAATAATTTTCCTATCTACCAAAACCACCATTCTCAACACCCAGTAACTTCCCCCAAAAACTTACTCAACCTCGCTCGAGTTCGAGTTATGATCGGAAGGAGATAACACTCATATAGTCACATGTACATGTTCGAGCCTTGTGATAAGGCTTTCAAGCAATCTTCCCCTTTTTTTTATTTAATTGTCATTGTCAATCTACAACCAAATATGAATCCCCATGTGCTTACGTGTTGGATAATTGCCACTAGAGCATTAACAACGTAATTTGACCATGCTTAAAAATTGACAATTATTCAAAATTATTATCAGTGGCAATCATAATTGCAGAATTGAGTTTCAAGCATCACTGATAAGAAGACTGATTTTTTTTTCTTTTTTTTCTTTTTTTTCTTTTTGTTTTTTTGTGGCGTGGTTGCCTGACTTCATGGCCATGAATACTTGGAAAACTGATGGAAACAAATCTGGTTTAACGATTGAAAGACGCTACCAGAGAGAACAAAATGCTAAAAGAAAATATTTTTTTATTCCAACTCTACCCCTCTTCTATCGTTTATGCTTTTCATTCCGAAAAGGAAAAGAGAACCAAATTAAAAAGAATGGCATTACTCAATCCATATCTGCTTATGCGTAGAAAAATTGAAAAAAAATATATATTGTATTTGAAAAATTAAAAAAAATTATTAAATAATGTTAAATTAATTATATATCTCATTAAATATATTTACATCACGTAATCTTACTTATAGATAATTAGCTATCAATTAATGACATCTCAGGTTTACCAGCAACAACCTCATAAGTCGTAATTGTTTGTTTTTTTCATCTTGCTTGGAGAGACCACAACCCAAAAGGACCGAGGATGAGAAACTTATCGGATACAGAAAAGTCAACCGGGGAATTTCGAAGAGGCCACTGCGGCAACGCCCCTCTTACCGCTTATACAAACATGAGCCTCAATAACCTAATTGCTGACAATTATCAATTTTTTTTCTTTTTTTAGTATATTATTATCTTTTTTAAATCTAATAAAATGTCTATTTAGTCATAAACTACACAAATAACTCTATCTTTCTTATAAATCTTATATTAACCTTTCTCAATTAAAATACAATAACTCTATAATAAAATTTTAAATTTTAACTATTGAGATGTCCTTAAAATACACTATATATTACTATCTTACATCTACGTATCAAGAACTAGAATTGAATTTGTTTATAAAGAATTACCTTATAAAAGGTTTGGCTCTTCAGCAATCTATAGATTTCTTCACCATAATTTCTTTTGAAGGTTTTTCTGTATTCACCAACCCATTCGACCGATGCAAGTAAACTGCCCCATTTTTTTCTGGATTCACAGTACCACAGGGGATACTTACGTTATCAAAATACTTATCTTTAGTCTTTTTATCATTCCTTGGACAGCAGCCCTGGCTTGCATAGCACACACACCATTCTTTGCCCCAACAGCTTAAGTAAGAAGGACACTTGTTTATTGGATATTATGAACAATTCGATTATTGTAAAAGGTTACATTGGCGTGAGAAACTATTTTCTAATCTCAGGCATTGCGACGAATGCGTGATGTACTCATATATTTGATAAGATTTCACTGCAGGAAGGTTATGGCTTCCCAAACCGTCAATCAGTATGAAGGATTAATGTTGGACTGTCCTATGATTTAGAGGAGCCAGCAGCACTCAGTGATGAACTCCTTACAGCTACTTTTACTGCTCCAACGGTACTACGCTGCCTCATCTCGGGGCTCAACCCATGGTGGCCCTGGCTCTTGCAGCCTTCTTCTATCTGAACACCCACAAAGCATGCAATCTGAACAGCCATAGACACAGAAATTTGCATAATCACAAGCCATTCTTTTCTTCCTATCATCAGGTGCCAATTATATGGGAATGCTGCATTATAAAGCCAAAAAATAACTCGAAAAAGTGGAAGGCAATCATGCAGGCTTCGGTGAATGATGTGCTAGTAGCATGTTCATCACCAACAAGAAAAAGCAAGAAGAGAAAATTTCAATCTGCAATGCCAGAATATAAGCTAACTTTTCATGCTGTTGAAGGCCTCCGTATCCCATCCGTGAACAAAAAGACTAACTAGAGAAATTGAGCATACACAATCAAATCTTTCATCTTCAGAATGTCATGAAGACATGATCAAATTTAGCAGGAATAACTAATGATCTGAATGAAACAGCACATCATATTAACACCGAAAAGTTCAGAATCTCAATCCTATGGAGTATTACAAGATAAATCTTGGAGAAATTCGAGCGCGTGAATGTACCTTGCCTGTTGCATTACGTACAGGTGATATATGGAGAAGATTCCAAAAGGAAGTTTTGTCCTTCCTAATATTGAAGATGAAAAACGACCATTTAGAAACAAATGGATAAAATTTAGGTTAAATAAAAATGTTGAAACAATAGTTAAGTATCAACCTGTAATTTAGAATACGTACTGTGCATGGTTGTTCAGATTGAATGCTCTGCCTTATCTGAAGAATGTTTAGCAATAATAAACGTTTCAGTTTACAACATATTCAGCAAAGACTTGTATCAAATAGAAAAGCAATGAATAGCTACCTGTACAAGAACAGCAGAATCAGTATCAACTCCGTCTAAAAATCTGCAATTCTGCCCCAACACTTCGTGTCTAGAATAACCTACAGAAAGCAAAGAATTTGCACATGCATTTAACCAATATGCTCTACTCAGCTATTCATGAAAGCAAAGTGGAGCAAATCCACGCCGACCACTTAGATTAGCAAAAGGTTAATTTGTACATCAAAAGCAAGGATCTCAAATGGCTTCAAGCACCTGTCAAATTTAAAAAGGCATCACTTGCATAGACTATAGGCATGTCTGGCAAGTATGGATCTGTCCTGCAAAGGCCAACACATAAGCTCAGGAAACTTGACAAAAATGGTCTTGTGCTGTGAAGGAAACAAGGAATTTGCAACAACTCACAATACAAAGCTTTGTTTGATTCTACCAAGAGATATATTTAAAGATGAACTGAGAAGGCTCGCCCCAGATGAGATACATCTTTTTGCAGACACAATTCTGCCTGTTGACTCACTATAATGGATCAGCATTGACAAGATATTATTAATCGCTGTTGCGGCCCTTCCCTTCTCATTTTCACTCGCTTCACATGGCTCTTCAATTTCTGAATCTACAAAACCACAGACCATAACAATGATAGACCAGCCAATATCAGAAGCCGCTGATTAACAGGGACTATTTATGAAATCGTCTAGTAAAAAATAAAATGATAACTACAAATGCTCATTAACAGAAATGAAAATGCAAAACAACTGTAATAAATCACACCCAATGCTTAGAAAAACCCTCGGTTTGTAGAATTCTTGGTGTTCTGAGCTACTAAATCTATCAATCACTACTTAGCAAACTAATGTTTCTTCTTCAAAGTTATTTTCTTTTTCATTTGAGATATGAGAATCCAAGATTGTAAAACAAACCAACCTCTACAATCTGAATCTAAAGCTAAAACTCTACTGAAATCCATCGCAACCCTATCCGTGGAAACCTCCCTCCTACAAGAACCGAACACAATTCCGCGCAATCCGGCCCCTTCTTCGCAAAAGCTCAGTCTATTCCTCCTCTTGCCCCCGCCCGCGGCTATCGGCACCTGAACGGCGACGAAATTAATAACCCGCCCGTCCTCCTTCCCGAAAACCGGGCACATGTGAAACAACATCCAAAACGGCGTCCCGTCCTTACGATAATTCAACAAAACCACCTGCACCGTCCTCTCCTCCCGAATTGCCTCCCTTATTTCCATCACAGCCGAGCGGTTCGTCCTCGGGCCCTGAAACATCCGGCCGTTCCGTCCAATCACCTCGTCTCTGGAATAACCCGACATTTTCAAGAAACCCCGGCTGGCGAACACAATCGGATGACCCGAAATGCAGGGGTCGGTGATGGTGAAGCTCTCGGGCAGTTCGTCCAGAGCTTCTCTCATCCAGATAGAGTATCTTCTGTTGAGCGACTCTTCGATTAAACCCAATATCTCTGACTCCATTCAAATCCGAAAATTTCCCAAATCAGCTCCAATCCCATGTCAAGAACCCACCTTTACTATTCAAGTATCATCAAAACAGAGAAGCCATCAGCCAAAAACCCCAGAAAGCTTAAAACTTTAATACATAGAAAGCAATGGCGCGGGCAAAAAAATAGTGGGGTTGGGGTTGTTCTTGTTGTTTGTGAAGAAAGTGGGGCAGTAGACGAAGATTACTGATTGGAAATGGAAAATATCTAAGGTTTTTTCTAATTTTTTCCGGGGATTGAATGAACGAAAACGAGCGAGAAATACACATCAATCGATGGCTTTTTATGTTGTTCTGATGGATGGTTTTGAAACTGAAACGGAAAATGGAAATTTCTTATTAAGCGACAATGGAGTGACGCAGCCAGGCAAAGAAGTACCAGCAACACAACACACGCACACCTACACGGCCCACCACTTCTCACTCTGATGAGTCGTCTCAAACTCACGCCCGTGTTTTTAGAAAAATCTGGTTGGCCGCACTTGCGTAAGTATACTGTAAATACATAATAATATAAATTATTAAATTATAAAAAATATATTAAATTTAAATAAATATAAATAAATAAATAATTTAAATTACTGTATATTTATATTAGTATATCTGTATAATCAATCTTATTTTTAGATTTTTAGCCTATTACTCACTCTAGTAGCTAGATTTAAAAAATTTATTTTTTTAAAAGGTCTTATTATTTAATTATAAAATATATAAAAAAAATATATAATTAATTTAATAATTTATTTATTTTTAAATTTTAATTTTTTTATTATTTAATGATCTAAATTTATGTTTATAAATTATATATTTATTATAACATATTTATTATTATATGTCTTCTTAATTTGTCCTTTTTCCTAAATTCTGTCCCAGTTCTATAAAGTGACGACGTGGACTATGAACGAAGTGATAAGTAATAAAATTATAATAAATTACTTATGTACGACATTTTCTAGCAAAAACGGGATAAAAAAAGAGAAATTATTTACAATAATTTCAACTGATAATATAAATGCTTTAATAACATATTCAATAATAATAAATGTGCCTCAGTTTAAATTCTACTGTTATTTCACCAGCTCAATTTTTCCATGCTGATTCCTTTTCTTCTTTTTTTTTTTTTTGAACAACTTCCATGCTGATTCCTGATCAGCAGCTAGCCACGATTGAATAATAGAAGGACAGAAATGGCCTCAAAGGCCAACTAGCACATTTATGCCTCTTTTGCCTGCCTTGAAGGACAGCTGATTCCTAATCACCACACCTGTCCATCATCATTCATCAATTAATATCATCATTCTTATATGTCATACTAAAATTTGGACACGTGTGTTTACACACAGTGTATAAATATTTATTAAAAATATTAACATAAATTTAATTAAATACAAGATGAGATAAATTACAAGAGATTAATAATAAAAAAATTATAAACTATAATTATCGACACCTAATTGTAACGAATATTTAAGAATTTATATTATATTTATTTTATATTTATATCATATTAAATAATAATTAATAAAATAATAAGAGAGTGTCTTAATAATTAATAATTCTTAATGTTAATTGAAAATTTATGAATTACAAATCATTAGCACTCAATTGTAACCGTAAAATGCTAAAAAAAATTTAAATCATAATAATGTTATATTTAAACCATATCTTAGGAGTATTTAAGAATTTAAATCATACTTATTTCATATTTATATCATATTAAATTATAATTTCTGAAAAAAATTATAATTAGTAAAATAATTAGAGAGAGTGGAATAATAATTTATTTATTTCATATTTATATTATATTGTAATTTAAAATAATTTATAAAACATTAAAGAAGTAAAAAAAAAAATTGTCGTTTTGTCACGGGACAGCTGCAAAGGTGAGAAAACATTCTTTAAGCTCCGCCCATATATTAATTATATAGATATAGATTTATTTAGGACATTAAGCATGGAATGCTCAATCGAATTTTCTGTCCACCCCACTTCAATCCCAAAAAACTAGGCCCAAATCTATCATATTAATTACATTTCTTTATTCTCAATATTAGAACTCAAAATTTTAAAATAAAAATCTAAATTTTAATTATTAAAATATCTCTTAAAAAAGAAATCTATTATATTATGTGTATACAATATTGGTAAATTAAGTGTTTTTGATGTTAAAAATAAATAAATAAAATAACTAATGCATGTTTTTTTTTGTGCGAAAAAATCATTGTATAATTCCCATACACGTTTAATTCTATTAATTAAACCGAAAAATGGTTTAAAAAAATGAGACAATTACGTAGTTATATAATCGGTATATAAAAAATACACAATTTATTTAACAATTTATTTATTTTTTAAAATTAAATATATTTTTCATGATTTATCTTATATATTAATTGTATGTTTAACATTATGTACTTATATCACTTTTAGGCAACATACAAAACAAGCCGAAAAAAAATGAACGCAGAGGATCTGATTCTTATCCATTTGCGCATCTCCAACTCGCCGTTTTTTAAGTGTTTGTCCCACTGGGAATTGTCTTCATATTTTGTTGTTCGCCTTGGGCAGATCTTGTAGATTTTCCCTCCCCCTCCCAAAGCGTAGCAAATGGTTAGAAATTTTTTTAATAAAATAAATAGAAAAAAGAGTTCACCCAAAAAAACCTTGCACCTATTACACGAGGAGAAAAATCGTATGACCGAAAGACAAATGTTTAGAAGAATTTTTAAAATATAACCAATTGAAAATTATTTGTAATTATATTGATTCATTGTATAAAGAAAAAATAATAATTTTTTTTATTATACTTATAATTAAAATAATTATATAATAAATTTAATAAATTATATTATAAAATTTTTTTTAATAAATTTCTTTCAGTTATATGATGTTACCTGAGTCATCTCAATATATCATATCTTGCCCAAAGGATAAGACGGCTCTGTAAAATAAAACATTAAGACATAGATATGCTACTAACGAGACACTAGTAACCAAAATAAGATTGAAGCCTACGATTTGTTTGTTTTTTTGTGGGACAAAACGTTCAATTTGCGAGATCGAAGTCTGACACAGCTAGAAATATCTTGCTCCACAGAGGCGGATGCACGTTGTCTTGAGAGTGGATAAGTGCGGATTTATACTTATTTTAGTTTATTATTTTTTTAAAATTTAATTTTTGTTCTCTTTACAGCTGTACATTCGATTAAAAATTTTTATAAATCTGACGATGGATGATAACACAAAAATTTAAATTTAAATTAATATAAATAGAATTAAATTAAGAAAGTTTTAAATTTGAGTTTTAAAAGGAACCACATACATACCAATAGAGTAAGACATAAATAATATACATTTTTTATTTTTCCTTTTAATTTATTAACTCATTTTTTTATATTTTTCTTTTAACCATCCTTCTATTGCTTCGAAGACGATGCATGACCTTTGTTTAGGTCATGGATTCGAGGAACGTTAGAAGCAGTAGAAATATTTTTCTTTAATTTATTAACTTTCCTCTGACCATTTAACTTTGTCAACACCAATTCCCCAGAAATTGTTGTTTTAATTAAAAAAAAAAAAACAAATGGCTTGCAATTATTAGTAATGTGTGGGTTAGGAGCACGCACAAGGCACAATTTACTTCTTAAATTTTTTTAAACTTTTGTGGCTCAATTCAATATCATTACAAAACTAATAAACTGAAAAAAAAAAACAAAAAGGCAATTATTATTTACAAAACTAATAAACTAACAAACTCTTTACTGATTAAACAATAACTTTTATTTATAAAATTATTTTTTTAAGCGAACCGCAAGCTTGTGGTGGAATTTTGACGAATCCAATTCAAATAAGGTCGGACTCTTGTGAGAGACAATTTTTCTAGTGCCATTTTTTTCAATTATAAAATTTGAATTTAAAATCTTATTTAAGGAGTACCAAACTTTTTACTAGCGGTGTTTGCAAGTCAGGTTGGACGGATTTGAGGGTAAATCCGCATCCAATCCAATATTAGCGGGTTAGATAATTCTTCATCTACATCCAATCCGCTATATAACTCAATTCATCCAATCCAATCTAATACAATTCATCATTGACAGATTGAATTTGATCGATTTTAGTGAATTGTACACAATAAAAAAATTATAATTTTCTTCAATTTATACTCATCATCAATCATCAATATTTTTACTTTACTAAATTTATTATTACAATGTATATATTATAATTATTTACAATTTTAAATATATATAAAAATTGATCGAGATCTAATAAAAATTTATATTAAACTAATTTTACTTAATAAAAAATATTTTAAAATTAATTTACTGAACACTCCGTATATAATTCATAATATCAAATTATATATATATATATATAAAAAAGTGCTGGTACGAGGGCAGAATTATTGGACGCAAGAAAAACGCGATAAGATTTTTTTATTTTTTTTTCTTTTGTTTTTGGCTGGTTGACCTGTAAAGGAGGGAGACAACATTTTTTAACCCATGAAATAGGAATTTTTCGTCCACTTAATTATATATATATATATAAGCGAATTGGATTTGATTAGGCGGATTGAACCCTAATTCGCATCTAATTCGCATTCAATCCGTTTTTGACAGGTTATAAAATTTTAAAATCACAACCAATCCAAAACTTAGTGATTTTGACAGGTTTGGATTGATTTGAATTGAATTGATTGGATTGAATCGAGTTGGTTAATTTTTAAACAACCCTACTTTTTACCACTTTAACCAACGGTCAATGGTATAAATTTGTTTTTACAAGATAAGTAATATTCGAAAATTGGGCTTCATAGTCGAGTGACAGACTTGGGCTGAAAAAAAGGCCCAAACGAAAGGGACGTTACCTTCATATCCATAGCCGAAATGCACTTGTAGCCCGAGAACTGGATCTGCTTGCTCCTCTCTCCCTCTCTCTCTCTGTCTCTGCACTGCTTGCCTCTCAGCTCCAAGAACTGGATCTCCTCCGTTTCTCCGGCGAATTTCCGGCTTATTTCCGATCAGGTAACCGTTAAGCATTATCATTTCGAAAATTTTACTATCCTCAACAGTAGATCCGTGTTCGATTCGCCTTTTTGTGCTTTTTCTAGATTGCATTTTAATATGACAGTCGATCTGGCCTTATAGTTTTTTCTTTTTTTTTTTTTGTTTGTTTTCTGTTTGGATCTGTGTTCTAGTTCAATAGGATTTTGAATTTTTTATTTTGAAGCTTATTGTGCAAGTCTTAGATTTTAGACTGTTCAGTGGTTATTAATTTTGATTTTTCATGGAGCCAATTGAATTTCAATCTATGGAGAAATTTTTGATTGGCACTACAGATTGTAAGTTTATTTCGAGTAAGCAGGCAACATTGTTAACATATCTGTGTTTTTGGGGACATTTTGCAGAGAATTATAGGGAAGGATGAATTTTTTGATGCGGTCCAGTTCTAATAATCATGTATCCGCGGCAGATCAGGTGGTTCCTGTTCACGAATCTTCTGTATCCGCCACACGTTATGGTTCAAAAGAAACCAAACCTAAAATGACTCTGGAAGGTCTTATGGCAGATGATGATCCATTTTTCATGCCTACCATAACCGAAGAGCGTGATGGAGAGATTGATGGAAGTGGAAGTGAAAATGCCGCTGCAGTTTTAGGCTCGAGCGTGACGAAGGACTCTCTTGTCATGGAGGATCACTCGGATGTTTTGGAAGGAGAAGGATGGATCATTATACCAAAAAGTAATCTGTCGCCATTATGATCGTCTTGTATTTGTTTATTCGTTGCATTGCATGATCAAATATTTAATTTGGATTTAAGCAGAATAAATGATGAATCCTTTTCAATTTTTTTATCTGATTAGTTCTTTACCCTGAGAACTCTCGATTCTACTTCCTGATATCCTAATTTGATCGTCATTTACTTTAACTTCATTTTGACTGCGTACAGTACAACGTGAGTTGTTGGTCACATTTTTAGAGAGTACGCTGTTAGAAAATCAGCGTCCGAAAGTTTTAATTCTTGCTTATTAGACCTTCTTGATGCATTTGTAGAAATATCTCCATGTAAAGTACTGCTCAAGTAAATCTATTGTTTTAATGTCTTTCTGTAGAGGATCTTCCCGATATATGGAATAATGTGCCAGATATAAATTCATTACGGTCCCTGGATCGTTCTTTTGTTTTTCCAGGTACTTGTTATCTTCTGTGACATCTTACTTCTTTTAGTATTAATATTCACCAGAGATGATCTATGCTGGAGATATTATGCTCATTTTGTGATGCCCAACTCTCTACATCTATTCCAGGTGAACAAGTTCATATTTTGGCATGCTTATCGGCTTGTAAACAGGAAACAGAAATTATTACTCCATTTAAAGTCGCTGCAGTAATGCATAAAAATGGGATGGGACAGAACTCTGATGGACAAAATGGGCATGCGAAAGATGGAAGGAATACAGAATCTGGAGAAGGGGAAGCGAGCTTTGATAGTCAAGTTGTTGACCAAAATGGCAATGAACCAGCAAAACATAAGATTGACCCACACAAAGACATTTCTGCCAGTGAATCTATTCTAAGAATGGAAGATCACAAGAGACAAACTGAAATGTTACTGCAAAGGTTTGTGAATTCCCATTTTTTTGTTAGGATTGCAGAGTCGGGTGAGGCACTATGGTCAAGAAAAAGTGCTGTTGATCCAGATTTTGCTGAGATGGATAGTGTGAAGTCCACTGATAATGGTTTCAAAAGAACATCAAAAGGCATGTCCAGAGTTAATGCTCTTATTGATACAGGAGACTTTGATGCTAATGTCTCTGGTGGAGTGGCAAGGAATACAGTTAACTGTTTCTCCCTTTCCAATGGGGACATAGTGGTATGTCTCTAAGAATCTCTAGTTTCTTCATACCAACTTTGGTGTCCTATAAATTTCCTAGTTCTTTTCATGTGGCTGTAATTGGTTCAAAGTTGTGGAAGTTTTGGTTTTTGTCTTCCATGCACACCAATATTATCTGCTTGATATTTCAGTTTGATATTGCTGGATGTGCTTTGGCCGTCATTGCAAATGGTCTTATTGGCCTTTACCAAATAATATTGCTTGATCCACATAATTGTATTAGCTCATGTCAGCTGGGTGTAATTTTTCACGTAGACCACAGTGGCTTTAGCACTACGTAGTTTGTCCACTATTGCCATTTACAAACATAACTTTCTTAAGTCTACTTCATTTCTTGTATTTTAGATGTTAAAAACATTGTTGGGAGCCAATTGGTTGGATCATAAAAGGTTTTGCTTCTACATTCCTGTCTAAGCAACATTAGGTATACGATTTTGGCAAAGATATGGTCATTTGCTAGTATGCACAGAGGAGACGAAAAGGGAGTGACCTTTTTTTAGCGTAATACTTTCATTATTTTAGTTAATATAACTTCAGATACATACTTTCTCATTTGGAGAGGCATTAATCAAATTTGTTGGTGTTAGTGTCTGCATATAAATGGCTTTACGCTTAAATGGGATGAGGATCTTGTGTGTGTGTAGCAAATTTGTTTTTTGTTTTACTCTCTCTCTCTCTCTCTCTCTGTGTTCCTTCTTTTCTCTCTTTAAGTAGGTCATGTGATGCATGATATCTGCCTTCAGTAAATGATCACGATGGTGACATATTCCTTTCTGCCTAATGTTAAGCAGTTGTTCAGGCTAATGATTCTCATTTCTTTTGTTTGTCTGGAAGGATGCAGGTACTTTTACAAGTTAATATTGGTGTTAGTTGTTTGAGAGATCCTACCATTGAGATTCTTCAATTCGAGAGATACCAGGAGAGAAATTTGTCTCCTGAAAACCATGACAATTTCACTTACACAAATTATGATCCATGTGGAGAACTGTTGAAATGGTTGATTCCTTTGGATAATAATACTCTTCCTCCTCCAGCTCGTTCTTTATCTCCTCCTCATTTTGGTTCTGTTGGTGGTGCATCTCAAAAGTCTATCTCTACTGGCTCTCAACTCTTCTCACATTTTAGAAGTTATTCCATGTCATCATTGCCTCAAAGTAGTATGCCACCTACTCTACCTGTTAAAGCCCAGAGTTCTAAACCCAGTTTTGACCTTGAAGACTGGAGTCAGTACTCATCTCAGAAGATGTGGAAGAGTCAAAAAACTGGGAATGATGGCCTTTTATCATTCCGAGGTTTATCATTGGAGCTTGAACGATTTTCTGTTCGTTGTGGATTGGAGGGTATCTTCACTCCAGGACGAAGGTGGAGAAGGAAAGTTGAAATAATACAACCTGTGGAAATCCATTCATTTGCTGCTGACTGTAACACAGATGACCTTCTTTGTGTTCAGATAAAGGTCTGCATTTTAAAACTTCCTGCACTGTTATGCGAATATTTATCATTCAGCTTATTTTAATGCTTGTTAGGACCTGGCTATAATTGCTTATAGGTTTGCTAATTGTTTCACAGAATGTTGCTCCAGCACATACACCAGATATTATCATATTCATAGATGCCATAACAATTGTTTTTGAGGAGGCTTCAAAGAGTGGACTGCCTTCATCATTGCCAATTGCATGCATTGAAGCTGGAGATGGGCACTCTTTGCCAAATCTACCCCTCAGGTTGTTGTCAACTCAATATCTTAATGTACTTTCATTTTTCGCCATCGCCAATCCAGTTTGCATATTTAGTTGTGGTTGCTTAAGTGATTGCTAATAACAGCCAAGCTATTGTGTTTCACAGCAATCCCCAAATAGTTGGAATGAGGTTCAATGAACTATCTGGTGCACAACTCTTTTTTGTTCATATTCACAGTTCCTTTAATACATCAATGGGAAACAAATGAATTACTTATCCATAAAAGGAGAAATAAATGAATTTGTGTCCATAATTGAAGTTTCATGACAGTGTCTATATCATTTATTTCATTTCTTAACTTGAAAATCTTCTGCTGGATTTGTCACAGCTTTACATGCTATGGTTAATAACATTTATGGCATCTTTCTGAATCATAATTGCGGAATCATGAAGGTTGCATCCTTTTTTGTCCATGTTATTTGAAAAATGTAAAAGAGTACTTATCTTCAATTATATAAAGTTGAAATACAGTTACTAGTTTGGCGGACTAATTTAGCGTTCCCATCACAGGAGCGGTGAAGAGCATTCTTTTGTGCTTAAACTAGCATCTTCTATGTGGAAAAATCATAAAGTCCACAGCGAAAAAGTTTCCCCCTCGCCAAGTTTGCCTCTTGCATCAAATACCGATACTGAGGGAAGAAAGATTGCTTCCAATGCTGATCAGTATGCAATTATGGTATCATGTCGATGCAATTACACTGGTAAGTATTAGTTATTAGATTTCCTTTTCATGTAATTTTTTCTTATTTTCACGGTGATGTCTTGTGGTTGCACTGAATGCAGAGTCAAGATTGTTCTTTAAGCAGCAGACAAGTTGGCGACCACGCATCTCAAGAGATCTTATGATCTCTGTTGCATCTGAAATGTCAGGACAGTCCTCTGGAAACAATGAAAGAGTCTCTCAGCTACCATTTCAGGTCTTTTAGTTTTCTAATTATGTTCTTTACTTTTTCCAAATACTTTTAAAGTAATTATTGTTAGCTTTTGGCTTCCCAGGTTTTAACTCTCCAGGCATCAAATTTGACATCTGAAGATCTAACTCTGACAGTCCTTGCCCCTGCATCCTTTATTTCTCCTCCTTCTGTGGGGTCCTTGGGTTCTTCGCCAACGACACCAATGAGCCCATTTGTTAGTTTACCCGAGTTGACAGGTACTATCAGTAGTGACAGACATGGGAACTTGCCACCTCATGTAGCAGAGAGTCGTGATCGGAATGGGGACGGCGGACTTCAGATTGTTTCTTTTAATGAGCAGTTATCTCCCATATCTGATGTTATTCCAAGTACTGGTTTAGGTTGTACGCACTTGTGGTTACAGAGTAGAGTCCCACTAGGGTAATGCACCTCCTTTTTCATTTTTCTTTTTAAGACTGGTTGCAGAAATTATCATGAATCCATGTGTTTGCATCAGGTGTGTTCCTGCTCAATCTACAGCAACTATCAAGCTTGAGCTTCTTCCCTTGACCGATGGAATAATTACGCTGGATACTCTACGGATTGATGTTAAGGAGAAAGGTAGAATCTACTTGCAGACAACTTATTTAGCATAAACTTGGCTTGTTTTCCTTCAATGATGCGATGCCGAAGATTTCTTCTGTAAACTTGTTAAGCCAGAAGATTGTGGGTACCTAACATGCCATATACAACAAATTTAGGCATTCCACATTGTATCTAATTGCCCGGTCGTGTTTGGTTTTCTAAAGTCTTCTGTTGGATTTTGTGTAGTAACCTATTTACCTACATGCCATTGTTGTGCCTATACTAGCACTCTCTGTTCGGCTGTCAAGTTCCTCCTTTACAATCATTGACGCGTCTCATTCAAAATGTCAGCCAATGTCCTTACAACTAACCAATCTCTGCTGACAGGTCTTACCTATATTCCAGAGTACTCACTGAAGATAAATGCAACTTCCAGCATTTCCACTGGGATTATTTAGAATGGATTTGAAGTGCTTTATGTTTACTAAGTTCAAGTTTGAGCTCAGAAAGAGGTTCAATGTGCTTAATGGATTTTATTCCTCGCCATAACTGGAGAGTGGGAATGGTAGTGTTGATCTGTACAAGTAAAATACATCATCACATATTGTAACTTGTGATTTGGAGAGAAAATTTGTCTTGTATATCCCCTTATGGAAAGGGAAAGAAGATATATGATCTTTTGTAGATGATGTGTGAATGGTAATCTGGAGATCATTTTTGTTCTCACTTTTCAAGTTTTGAGGGGCAAGGGGCATGTTGTTGGAACGATTGCATATTGAAATTTCAATGGGAATTCACAATGATCGCCATAGAGTTAATTGAATTTGTAACTCATTGATTACTGGCACATTGGGTTGACCATGTAGAGATGTCAAATGAGTCCTAGTACAACACTCTATTGCTCTCTCTCTAGACATGTCGGACCCTTTGCTTTCCAGTCTTGTTGGAGGCCATGAGAACCATTAATTGGATTTACATGGTGGTGCGTCGCTGGAGCTTTGGTTTGAATAGTCGACAAAGCGGCCGGAGAGTCAGCCTCCAATATTATTCTACGGTGCCCTACTTCCCATGCACAAGAGAGGCCATTACAGAGGTCCAAGAGCTCTGCAATGAAAGCCCTGCAACTCCCCAGATTTTGTACAAAAGCTCCCCACGGCAGTCCTGCAAAACGTCCCCTGCAGATTCTTGGCATGGATTGCCTCGGGATGTTCCATCAGTGTTTACTTTTATGCTGTGTTCGGAAAAGATATTTCCCGCCAGAGGAAATGGAATTGGGGTGAAAAGGAGAGAATGCTTGTGTTTGGGAAGGGGAGAGGAGGAAAAAGGAAAAAATCCTTGGCCCTACGAAAAGCAATCCTCCAAAAATAAGGGTAATGTCGTCGTCAGTTGCATCTCTTTCAAGTATATTTTTGTCATTATTTTAAGTTTTTAATTTTTATGTTTTAGGAACAAAATTTGTATTATAATATATATCATATTCTTTTTTTTTATATATTTCACTTACATCTAAATAAAATATTTTTAATTTATTTTTTTTCATATAGCACCCGAAGAATGAAATATACTCTTTCATTTCAACATTCATTCTTCACACTTTTATTTTTATCATATTTCTCTCTCTTTTTTTTTTTCCAAAGAAAGGATTAGGAAAATACTTAATGAAAATCTTTAATTAGAATGAAACTGATATGTGTCACTAGATACCGATAATTAGAATTAAAAAAATAAATTATTAAATAATATTAAATAAATTATATAATTATATAATTATTATTTTAAAATAAATTATATAGTAAAACACTCACTTTTATCTGCCACTAATTCGGAGGAGCCCAACACACGCGCTGTAGTCTCTAGCTGGGCATACGACAGACTCTCCGTGCACGGTCCCATGCCTTGGAATATGCTTCTGCAAATTTCCTAATTAAGCTGCCTGAACAAGCCATCGCAAATTTAGAACCCCATTCCGGGTCCAGGCTGCCATCAAAGTTGTCCCAACATTCGGCATTAAACAGCCAAGCTCACCTTGCAGAAGCTACCAATTGCTCCCACAATTTTGCAGCTTCTGTACAGTCTCACCCCTCCGACGCGACAATACTCTTTACTAGAACTTAAAATAATAATCGGATTTTCTTATTTTATTTAAAAAACATATTCATAAAATTTAAGTGTGAAAACTGCGTTAACGAAGAGGATGCAAACTTTGGTCGAAAAATATTGTCAAATAGATTAAAAAAAAATCCAAAGAAAAAGTTGTATTTCTCTTTGATGATATTCATGATATAATTAATAATCTAGCAGGCATCAACTTCTTTTAACCACTCAATTAGTTCCTTTTAAATAGTATCATTTACATTTAATATATTTATAAAAAAATAATAGGTAGACGTTACTATTTAATAAACCCAAGGAACATGTATTGCCTAGAAGAATCGAAAACTAATATCCTCCGTGACGTTCCACGCTGGTAATAAAAGTTAGGGTCTTTGCATTTGGGATTCTTCTTAACACAAACTAAGTGGCCTTTTAGGTGTAAGAAGTAACGTGGGACGTTGGAAGAGATGTGCAGCTTTAGAAGATAGCTCGGCAATTGTCATAATTTTTAATAATAAAGTTACGTTCAATTTATTGATACTTAAATAATAAATTTATATTTTTAAAAATAATTGAATGAAATACAATAATAGTAAATGTGTCCGTTTCAGTTCAGTTTACAGATACGATAATCGATATACTAATAATATATATTTTTTAGTATTAAAAAAAATTGCCACGGACATGTAATTATGGCCAAAGATTTTCCTTAGAAAAAAAAAAACCATTGTCATAGCTCGTTTAAGCATTTATCCAGGACGAGACATTTCTTTTTTTAACAAGAGATGTCTCACAACATAAAATTAGAATAAAATCACAATAATTTTAATATAAGATTAAAATATTTAACACAATACCGTAATTAATTGTGCTAGAAATATATAACAATAATTGTAAGATTTGAGCACCTTAAAACATTATAAAATTTACTTTTATTGTAAAAAAAAAAGTCTTTAAATTTTATTTCTTTTTGTTAAAAATATTTTCAAAGATTTCGTCGCAAGAGTCATATTAACCTTCATTAATCTAAAAATTTGGCCATCTAAAAATTTTAAGATTAGCATTTAGCATCAGGCAGATACGTCACTATCGAGATGGGTCCCGCATTCATCGCCCACTTTTTTCCCACCTTCTCTGCCTACCCTCTTACCCAATTTTGCCCCTCCAATTCCCCACATTTACAGACCTTTCCCACAACATTTGACCAGCTTTCACAACATCTGACAATAATAAGGTTAGGAGGAAAGTGTAATTATGGTCTGATATTTATCTGGCAATCAAATCTGTTTTTCCATTTTTTTCTCATTAATTCTTATTTCCTTTGGTTAAAGTAAAGCTGGTCAGCTTTGTTGTGTGTGTGTGTGTGTGTGTGTCTGTGTTTGTGTGTGTGAGAAATCTGTTTTTGGGGATTTCTGTTTGCTGTAGAGCAGACATTTCCTGGTCTTGAACTGGGATTTGTTGTTGTTTCTCTCTGGTAACATAGAAGAAACTAAAAGGAAAAAAAAAAAAAACAATAAAAACCTTAACTTTATTGTCTTTTTAAGGCAGTTTCCATAACTTGTCTGAGTTTAAGTCACAAAAAGAGAGGGGCTGTCATTTCTGATCTAGTTCAAATTATCTAGCTCTGTTTAGCCGTTTTATTTTTTGTGTGTGCCTTGACTGGGTTGGTGGGCTTTTGAAGGGAAATTGGAATTTGGGTGCTTTTCTTTTTGGGTTTTTTTTTTTTTTTTTTTTGGGTGGTGGGATTTTTTTGGGTTCTTTGGATGAGAAGTGGGTTTGGGAGTTTTGGGTGGAGACCATGGGATTAGCTAGTGAAGATGGTAAAGTGAAGTCTTCTGGGGATATGGACAAATCAAAGGCGAGGAAGAAGAAGAGACGAGGTGGCGGTGGCAGCGGCGGCGGCTGTGGTAGTGGGGATGGTGGAGAGGAAGCAGAGACTGGTTGCTGGTTCAAGTTGAGGTTTATGGGGAGCTGCATTTCTTCAAGATCCAAAGTTGATAGCTCTGTCAGCGGGACCAGTACAAATTATGGTAATTTCCCACTCCTCCTATGATATAACTTCAGAATTTCTTAGTGGACCTTATTGTATTCTCTGTTAGGTTGTTTTTTTGTGTTAGGATATTAATTCAACTTCTGCACATTCTCTGGCCCAGTTCCTTCAATAAATTGAATTGTGAATAAGCCAGAGTTGTCAATAACTCTAAGAGTTCCTCAACACCAGGAAATTTTGCTTGTTTTTTTTTGTTTTTGAACCCGGAAATTTGCTCGTTGCATTAATAAAAGCTGGATGAGAATTGAATCCTGACTCAGTACTTGGCGATTTCAGAATTTCCAAGAACTGTCAAGTCTCAGACTTATCCTACTGTGATCACTGGATTGATTGCAGGCTCTCAGCATTTTTGCTTTTGGAATACAGAAACTCGGTGAAACTGGAAATTTTCATTCCAGAGTCGATGACTGAATTACTGGGATTTCTATGCATTTAGTGATGGGAATCCTTTATGTTCACTATTCAGTAATTTGATTGCATATCTGCGGTCAATTTTAACTTCGTGTGAAGATTGACCAACTTTTTCACTTCCGTTTTAGAAGCTGGTTGATGATGTCTAATAGCAAGATTGCCATTTAAAGTTAAATGTCTCATGCATTTATTGGTTCTTTACCTGTTTTTAATGAGAGGATATCATTAGCTCCAAGGTTGTTAGTGATTTAGATTGGGTTGCATGAGAGATCTGACCTTTTTAGGTTTTGCTGATCTGAAAACCTCAGGAGAGGCTTTGTGAAGTTGGAAAGTGATTTTTGAGTTAATTAGCAAAAGTTAGGAATCACATAGTCTGCAAAAAGGCAGCTGAAGACTTCAAGCCACAAAGCCATAATTGCACCGACTATTTTGTCGTTAGTGAGGAGCCTAATTCTAAATTCTGTTTGTTTCATGCAAATGTTATTGGACATTTACGTGTACGTTACATACTTTGTATACCTGGCTTTAAATTATCACCTTCCTTGGATGCTTGATTCTTTGTCGGACTCATACAATTGGCATTCACCTGAGGGGTCTCATGGGCTTCACATGTGTATTCGCATGTGGAAGGACTTGTACACCATTGCGGCGCTACATTTGGCATTTGAAGCATTGTTTGTTGAATCCCTTTGTATACCATTTTGTTCTTTTCTGCACTCTAATATGGAAAGTTCGTTTGCTCAACAGTGAGCAAATCTACAAATGATACAAGCAGAGATCAGCCACCTGCTCACATTGTCTCATCCACAACCACAAGCAATGGAGAAAGCAATTCATTTACTTCCAAACTTGAAGAGGAGATAAAAGTTGCTTCTCGACTGCGAAAATTCACATTTAATGACCTCAAGTTGGCAACAAGAAATTTTAGACCAGAGAGTCTTCTTGGTGAAGGTGGTTTTGGTTGTGTCTTTAAAGGTTGGATTGAGGAAAATGGAACTGCTCCAGTGAAACCTGGGACAGGGCTTACTGTTGCTGTTAAAACCCTTAATCATGATGGGCTGCAAGGTCATAAAGAATGGCTGGTATGGAATATTTATTGTCCATTCACTTTCTTTATATAATTTTACTTACTCTTCTTTCCCTTTATTCTGACTTTGACAGTGATGCTTAAATGTATTGCATGTCAGTTCTTTTTATACTTGGTTCACCTTCATGGCAGGCCGAAGTGAGTTTTCTTGGAGATCTTGTTCATCCTAACTTAGTTAAGCTGATAGGTTACTGCATTGAAGATGATCAAAGGCTCCTTGTTTATGAGTTTATGCCTCGCGGAAGCTTGGAGAATCACCTATTTAGAAGTATATGGCTTGCCTTTGGTTTCCGCCTTTCTTAGTTTTCCTATCTTGAAATTATAGGAAGTGAATTTCTGTACTTGCCCTTAATTTTTCTAGCTTGGTCTAATTAACAAATGGTCACCTGTAGAGTTATACTGTTTTCCTGGAATAAAAATTGGTAGAAGTTATGAGAAAAGATTATCTGAATATATGCTAAGTTTAGTTATAACAGTGTGGAGATAGACCATTCAACTCAATAGCTATAATTTAAATGGGAAAGCAGCTTGATCCTGGCAGTCAAGCACAGGATTAATTGTGAAGTTTGTGAATTCTGTCAAACTTGGCCAATACAGTTTATAAATCCAACTTATGCTTTCAATCAATGTCACATCTGACATGCTGGTCTTATTGCATCAATAGAGATAGACCATTTTCTTGCTGCTAGGTTGTGTTATGGCTTGAAAGTCAAGCTATTTGATATCTAGTTAATGAAGCAAGCTAAAAATTCTGTATTGAGTAATGTTGGCATGCAGTATCTAAGTCTTATCTGATTAAGTCTGGAGTAAACTGGTGTTGATGCCACTTGATTCAGTGCATTTATATGCATTTTTGCTTTGTATAGTGTTTTTACGGTATAATTGTATGCAGGATCTCTTCCTCTTCCATGGTCCATACGAATGAAAATTGCACTAGGTGCCGCTAAGGGTCTTGCCTTTCTTCATGAAGAAGCAGAAAGGCCAGTAATATATCGAGATTTTAAAACCTCCAATATCTTACTGGATGCGGTATATGGCAAAACAGTGTCAATATCCTTCTTCTTGCTTCATATGCCATTTCTTTCTACTAACACACTTTTCTAGGATTACAATGCCAAGCTTTCTGATTTCGGACTCGCCAAAGATGGTCCCGAGGGAGACAAGACCCATGTGTCAACCCGCGTGATGGGAACCTATGGATATGCAGCCCCAGAATATGTAATGACAGGTAGGGCCAATTTAATAGGTAACCCTGCCTCCCCCCACCCCCCAAACCAAACCCCCACCCCCCTGCGGCATGCTCCCCTTCTTCCTTCTAAGGTGATTTCTTTGCGCACTTGCCATTCCTCTTCAGCATAATATAAATAAATGTATTAGAATAGAACAGGATGTGCTTATGTGCATGAGAAACATTTTGGTGCACAAGTGCCATCTTCTTACCATTGTATTTCTTGCTTTAATTCTGCTAGCACATAAAGGCGATCCATTGGGTGGCTATTGTGATGTATACTTTCTCATTTGCAAATAATCGGCTCCAGTTATGGTTTCATTTTGTATGCTGGTATACTTTAATCAACTGGTTTCATGAAACATAATGCAACTTGTCCTGTGAAAGAAGGCTCTGCCTACTTGTTCTCTTGAGTTTGATTAGTTGCACGCTTTCATGTGTCAGGACATCTCACATCGAAGAGTGACGTCTACAGTTTTGGTGTGGTTCTACTGGAAATGATTAGTGGCAGAAGATCCATGGATAAGAACCGACCAAATGGAGAACATAACCTCGTGGAATGGGCTAGGCCATATCTAGGGGATAGAAGAAGATTCTACCGATTAATAGACCCTCGGCTTGAAGGCCACTTTTCTCTAAAAGGTGCTCAGAAGGCTGTACAATTGGCTGCTCACTGCCTCTGCCGGGATCCCAAAGCCAGGCCCCTAATGAGTGAAGTTGTAGAGGTGCTAAAGCCACTGCCCAGTCTTAGAGATATGGCAAGTTCGTCGTACTATTTCCAGAGCATGCAAGCTGACCGTGTTGGTTCTAGCCCTATTTCCAGAAATGGTATTCGAACACAGATAGGATTACTGTCAAGGAATGGCCAGCAGCAGAGGAGCCTTTCAATACCAAATGGCTCTCGTGCTTCACCTTACTACCAATACCCCCACCAATCGCCGAAACCCAATGGTAAAGCACAGCAGAATCTATAATTATCATCTTCTTTTACCCTTCCCCTTTTTCATTGTTCTCTACCCCAGAACCGCCAACCCAAATTTCCTGGTATAGATGTACTTTCTGCCAAAGCATTTATCATTAGACCGCTGAAAAGCGATAGAGGAACAGTCTGCTTTATGTTTTATTTAGAACGATGACCTCTCAGCAAGGGGGAGCATGTTAAGGCAGGTGAAGATTATGGGGCAAGATGTTTATATGTTCTTACAATATGGTAATTCAAACAAGTATTAGCTCCTGTCATTTTACATAGCTTCCATCATGTTCACCCTCATATTTACAGGATGCCTCTCAAAAGGCATCGATTGGAGACCATCCAAGGAGCCTCAACAGAGTATGGTGCTGGGAATATTGCAATAGCCAAGAAGGTGGCATTGCAATCTCTTGAAAAAACTGGTGTGGGGTGCCATTTCCAGTACGTTGATGGGAGCTATCAAGGCTAGCTCCGGTAAATCTTACTCACCAGTAATCATGTCCTGGTCTCAGTCTGGAAATTGATGAAGTTGAGTGTCTCCTAAAAGTTCAGAAAAAAAAAAAAAAGAAAATTAGGTGACTCATGGGGTTAAATTATTAATAACTGAGTGATAAAAGATGGAAAATGAATTAAGATCACAATGCTTCCTGGTTGGTACCTCTCATATGAACATGCCCTATACTTGCTGAACTACTTCGGAACTTGCGTGCGTGTGCGTGCGTGAGAGAGAGAGAGAGAGAGAGAGAGGCTGCAATCCACATAGAGAAGTATTTAATATAATTAAAATAGTATAACTGGTTAAATAATTAAATTTTTTAAAAAATAAATTATTAAATTCGGTGAGATTAAGTAGATAATCACTTTAACGTTATCTAAAATATAATTAGATGTTAGGACTCATTCAAATAAGCATGACGATTAACAGCACGCTACAAATAGCAAGCCTTATTATTTCTTGTCCCGCTGTTTTGGCTAATTTACAAATGATCGCTCAACAAAGCGGCTTCTTAATTATATAACAGAAGGACATGAGAAAAGCAAAATTAAGTTGTAAACGCTGTAGCACAACACAGCTAGCATCCCGTTATACTAAGGCCTCTCGTTTTACTTCAAGAATTAAATCCGTTAAGATACGGTTTTAGGACCATTGCTCGGGAGGGATTCGATCTGCATGTACTAAACGCATTCCAAGTGCTTCAAATCTGCATTGCTTCTCATGTGCCTCTCCTTGTCAGCTGCTCTTTATATGTGCTCTCAAATATCTTGTCAGCATTTCCGACCTCAAAACCATCGCGCCTGTGGAACTCCTTAATCTGTTCAGGTTGGTAATCCAAGTTATTAGTATATAGTTGAGGGACAAAAAACAAAGCATTCATTTTTCAAAGGATTGGAATGGAAAGGATCATGTAAGCAGTCGTAAGGCATCATCAATAGCATGAGTTAAGAAATCCTCATAGGACATCTTTTGAAAGTCAAAAACAAACCAGGAAGTAGAACATTTTCATGGCAGGAGAAACACCAATTACCTCTTCGTCAGGTAGATTTTTGTATTGCGGCAACACAAGGCGTTCAGCAAACTCAATGTATGAACAGGGAACCGATTCAGTGACATCTTCAGAAAATTTGAAGGAGATAGAATCTGCAACAGTTGAACTTTGCAGCAGAAGACCATCCGGACTCACTGATATCACAGGAAATGAAGTTATTTAATGCTTAAATCTCTCATGGACCGAATATCCAGGGAGAATTAATTATTGACATTTGATAGAAGAAATATACCCCAAAAATATAGCATCGTAGGAATTTGGCAACCAATAAACTCTAATACTTAAATATCTCATGCAAAGAAGGGCACAAACTTGAGGAATATTGACCAAATATTCATATAAACAATGGAAGTTCTTGAATGTTCTTGTCCTGCATGATCTTCATATTCTGCTTTGTGCGTTCCCATCACATTTTGCATCAACTTGAACAAAAGAACACACACATTTTGCTGTGTATTGAATTGAGAATTTGAAGATTCAACCATAGGCTTCTCACAACCGGATAGTTCTTGCCATTAAATTGCGCGAGAATTATCCTTGAGTACCACTCAAAATTTTCCATTTCCAACATAATTCAGCAGGTAAAAAAAAGAGGAAAAAAGAGACAATAATTGTCAAACAAGTAACACACCTTTAAGAACACCCCCTTCAGAATTCAGCTTGAAGCCCTTCTCTTCAATGAACTGGTTGAGGCTTTTGATATTTTTCAAGTGAGACTTCAGCCGATGAGTCGAAATTGTTACATGGTTTAATGCATAGCCATTGACAAGGGTCCAGGCAGCGTATTCACTCTCACTGTGTATCGACAAAAAATAATAATAATAATAATAAATCTTTAGAATGGATAATTGAATTCAGAAAACATAGCCCAAGCTAATGGAGATTATGTCTGATCCAGTAATGACACATCATTATCAACATGCATACCAAGATTGAGAGGGGACTGATTACCTGGCTAATTGCTGAAACTCAGAATATAAGGGCTTCTCCCATGTTAGAGATCCCAGCGAACTAGCAAGAGCTGCATGATTGTATCCACTGCCTGATAGCTTTATGTACTTTTTAATTATTTCCTGTAAGCAACAGTTTAATCTTAAGTCAAACTGTGCAATAGATGGGGTACATATATCTTTCCTTTTTTAATCTTTTATTTTTCAAGAAAAAGGCATGTTCAGGTTTGGCCACTTTATGCCTAAGTGGTGAGAGTAGCATTGGTGATTCCCTTTTTTCTCAGTTAAATAGTTGCATATTCCTAATTATGACTTGCTGAAACAGTTGCTCCGTATAACAGGAATGCTGAGCACACCCAACCCTCCTTAAACCCACAATGCAGGACTCGCTATCATGCGGACACCTTTATCAATGGATTCTTGCAATCAAATATTGGAAGTTGAAGAGTACAAAATATTTGTCATCTTTACTTTAGATGAGAGAAAAAAAGCCTTTCTTCTCATATGGGGTTATCTGGTATGACCATTACAATGAATGAAAGAAACACTAAATACAAAAAATATATCTACATACCATAAACCATACATATCACCTTAAAATAGAACTGCAAAGCAGAACTTAGGGGACCACATTTTGTATTACCATTTTCTTCCCCATGGCATTAAGCATCTAATTATGAAGAGCAGAGAAGAGAATTAAAATAACTTTGATTATTGCCCCCTAAAGCCATCAAACAGCTCATTTAACAACATTGACAGGACTTAGTTGTAATAAGCATTAAGTGAAAACAGAACACACCAATCGTAGGAACAAACATTGTCCTTGAAGGTGAATTGCAAAACTATTATCATGATCAACTAACGAAAATACGAACCTGAGCTTGTGGGCTCAGCTGTTCAACAAGAAGCTCTGATATAAATATCCGAGGCAAAGGCCCGTTAACACCACTGCCACCCTCAGCGAAAGGAGTGCGGGGAGGTGAAAACCACAGAGCTTTAATCTTTTTAACAGGAAACCTAAGCTCCTCCTGTTGTGTGTAGCCATAGCCCAAGAAGAAGCTTGCCAAAGAGTCAATCCCATGGCCACTCAACTACAAATATCCAATCACAAAAGGAGTTTTGCATCAGTTAATGAAACTCCTCATCCTCAATAAAACCACATCTGTTTCAATTCATATCAAACATTTTTGGTTGCGTGAATAGATACAAATCCTTTTATTCCATTGTAATGCGGAGGTCACAGCTTCGAGTCGCAGAAACAGTCCTTTTGTGAAAAATAAAGCTAGGTTGCGTATTATACGGGCCATTCCTTAAACCCCACAGTGCGGTAGTCTCTTGCAAGAGATACAAATCAACAAAAAAGGCATACAATTCAGGAGGAAATATACCCCAAATGTCCTGAAAGCAAGATGATCATAGGCAATCGCTTCACCATCGGCTGAGAGCACGAGTTCCAATACAGATTTTGCTGTTGGATTCCTGTCTAAATAGACCCTTTCCATACTCGCCAACACACTCCTAAAAAATGATTGACCTCCTGCTCCCTACAATTTAACCCAAAAACAAAAAAAAAAAAAAAAAAAAAACCAGTAATTTAAATCATCATCTCAAAACACCAAAACAACAAAGAAAAACGAAAAAGAAAAAAGAAATTTACCTAAATTCACCAACAGATAACAAGAGAAAATAAAAAATAAAAAACGAAACAGAGCAGAAACCTGAGAAGAAGAATAAAGGGTCGAGTCATTTTCCCACTTGGAAGCCGCCGAGATGGTGCAAAGATTTCGTTTTCCGACGAAAATCGACTTTCCGGGAAACAAGGATTTCTTCCAAGAAACCAAGTTCCGGGATTCGGAAGAGAAAGCAGCGAGAGAGTGAAGAGAAGGGGAAGCGAACGAATTTGAGTTGGTGACTTTGATCGTTGATGAATACACCGAAGACATCACTATCCTGAAATGTTTCATAAATTTTTTTTTAATGTTTGTTTTGTTTTGTTTCGGTTTTCTGGGATTAAATATGAAAATTTTGCTCTGGTTACTTATAGTCCTTGTTCCTCGGATCAAACCCGAGAGATTGATAACTTTCCGCGCGAGCGATCCACGTGAGAGTCCGACCGTTTGCTGTCTTTGGTAAGAATACGACGTAGTTTACTTTCTTATTTGCCTTTTTTAAGGGAAGAACTATACAGCTGTACTTTGTATAATACGAGATTATCAGAATTAGATCAATTATCAAATCGAAAATATTAGTAAGTTAAAATTTAACCAATTAAACTGATCGAACTGATATTTGAATCGATAGTTAATAATATATATATATATATATATATATATATATATAAGTAATTAAAATAATAATTATTATAAATAGTGATTAAATATTTTTTTTTTAATTTTCAGGATTAAATTAAAATTTTTAATCAGATTTAAAATTATATTAAATTTTTTAATTAAATTTAGTAATTAAATTATAATTTAAATAACATTTAGCGACAAATTATAATTTATAAATTTTTCAGTTTCATTGAACTGATCTAATCGATTCGATTTTTACCGATTTTTACTGATTTTTACCGATTCTTGACCGGTTTTGACCTATCTGAATCATTATTCAAAATTCACATAAACTAAAACGGACCCTGATCAATCACTGGTTCAGCGAGTCCGACTGACCGGTCCGATCCATTTTTTTAAACATTGATATAATATTAAAGTGCTCATACATTTTATTTTACATCATTTAACAGTTAATTTATTTTTTCTTTATTATAAATTCAGTCACCCATCCTAAGGAAAAAGTTTGACAGAATAGATCATGGAGACCGGTTGGGAAAATAAATGAAAAAATAAAAATTTTTATTTAACAATAATAAAGTTTTATAAAAATAAAGAAAATATTTTGTGTCACGAAAATAAAATAATATTTTACACAATATTAAAAAATACAATATATTTTGTACATGCGTCTAAATAAGTTCACAAAATTTGGTATCAACGCACTCCAATCTTAAGTTAAAAAAATGCTAAAAATAATTAATTTTTTATTTATTTAGTGTACTAATGAATCATATAACTTAATTTTCTTTTAATTTTGTTTATAAAAAAGTAGGGAGGTATTTCACAATTTTGTCAAAAAATTTTATAACCCAACGTTCAAACATACGAAATTTTAATTTTTTATTTTGTTTTTGATTATACATGTACTATTATCTCAGTTTCTGTGCATAGGATCTAAACCATTCTTTTTCTTTTTTTTTTAGCTTACTAGAGAGTTAAAGTCTGTACAACTAGAGGGGGTGAGAAGATTTGAAAAGACAGAGGCTTAAACCTCAGGCCTCCCATGTGGGCACTGTGTCCCATGACCAGTCAAGTAGAAGCTGTTGGTCGGGTCCATTCTATTTTTATTTATTTATTTATTTATTTTTGTTTAAACCATTCTATTTTTGTTTGGTCATGTTTTTTCAAATGCTCAAGCCCAAATGACTGCAGGCGTACTGTGAGAGACGTGAACAGGCCCTTGTGCAATTTATTGGGCCGGGGCCGAGTATTAATCTCTCCGCAATGGTTTTGCTTTGGAACAGCTTGTCTCCGGCCGTACAGACGAGGGGATTCAAACTCATGCGTGCCCATCATTTCTTTTCTGGTTTCCCTGCCTCCCTAAAGATAAAAAAAAAAAAAAAAAAGGGTCTGGACTTTTTAGAAGACACTTCGGTTAAAATTTATATTTCTAAACTATTGATTCTATATTTTAATCTTAAAAAGGGAGTGTGAGAAAAAAAAAAACAAGAAAAAAAAAATCTTAGTTACTGGAAACTCTCGCACAAATAGCACAGTGAAAGGCTTCTGAATCTCCCTCAACCAGAGCAGCACTTTCAATACAAAGCTCCCTTATTGGAACATTTCTATATTGCTGGGAACTTTCACTTAGAATTGCTTTCTATTTTATAATTGGCATTTTGTCGTGGGTCTAAATTCTTTATGATTCATTTAAATTACTTAATTGATGCCATCTACGTTTACAGTATTTGTTGATAAACTTAGTATTATCTTTATTTGATGACAAATTTTTAGATAAAATAATTCATTCTATCCAACTACTTATAACTAAAATTGAGTAGATTAAGTGTACGGTCTCATATTTGAATTCTCATATAAGTGTTGTGTTAATAATATTAAAATCAGTCTAAAAGGAATTGCGCGTCATCTAAAACCATTTTACTCTATCCAACATTTAAAAAAAAAAATTGAATAGACTGAGTTTGTCAAAAGACAGGGACATCATAACATTTTTCACAAAAGCAAAACTTGTATGGAAATTAATCTCAGGCGTTACTTGTTTTGGATGGAGATAATAGAATAATCTATGAAAATCAAAATACTGAATCATTTATCGTGAATTTTAAAACAATAACATAGTTGAATTTAGAATCTTGATATTGTCTAAAAAATGCCATAACATAATAAATTGAAGCTTGAAATAGTCTCGTATAGATTAAGTGATGAACATAATGTACGTAATAACCTATTTTGATGATTTCAACGCATAAAATTTATGTGCACATTATGTATAATTATTATTGTAGCCTTCTCAGGTTGATTAGCCTACCACTTGTTTTATTTTAGTAGTTGGATTTCATAGCTAAGTAGTATGAACTGTTCACTGCTTATGCAGCTCATGATGCATTACGTTCGTGCCACCCCCCATCAAAGAGCTGCAATGGAAGTGCTCAGTCCTCGGTATTGAAGAGAGGTGGGGGTTAAAATGGGGGAGGAGGATCCGTTATTGGAGCCCCTTTCATCCGTCCGAGTACCCAAGCCCAAGCCACAGTCTTTACCTGCAGGCTAGGAATTTGTACTTTTCGCTCGGGCCGCGCAATTGTCAGGTCTGGACAGATCTGAAACCCGTATACAAAATCATCGTGTTGAATTCGGCAAATGCTATCTCGTCATGGCCCCACATCATGGGAAAGGAAATTTTCAGAAGCTCCACCTTATCAAAAATAGTTTTTGAAAGAATAAAAATTTGAAAATCAAAATCTCTGAAAAAAAAAAATTCTGAATGTTATGTCGTCACTTTATTACGTTTGAATTGGATAACGTAGTACTGACATGATTACTATATATCAGATTTAATAATTTATTAATAAAAAATAATAAAAAATGTTAACAGTCAATACGTTGATGGTAGATTTTGAAAAAAAAAAATTTGTAAGTGAAATTTTTAAAGTAACGATGAAATATATATTTTTTTATCTTCTATTAATATTAATTAAAGTAAAGTGATAACTCAGTAGTAAGCTAATGAGTCTGCTCCCGTATTGACCCAAGTACGAGTCTCACTGTCCTCACTTTCCCTGCATAAATTGTGAGTTTTGTTGTAGGGCGTAGTATTTGATTTAAAACTCGTTAACACTGTAGTCGGACATAGAGAGACTCATTTGGCTCCATTACTATTTAGGTGGTGGGTCCTTTCTACGAGAAAAATTGAATGAGGACGAAATGAGTAACCTCTGGTCTCGACCTAATGATCCAATGACCCATATACAAGTGAGGTGATTTTTTTTGGTCAAAAAAAAAAAAAAAAAGACTAAAGCATATGCAAACCCAACAACTCAATTTAACCTGTATGATCAACCTCCCATGCATTGAAAACGTTAATGGGATGTAACTCAAAATTCAAATAACTTGAATATTGATTAATTTAAAATCTAAATAACCCAAACCCAAAACCATAACTCTCGAATTACACGATCCCAAAAACATAAACTCTAGAGTTAAAGCTCTAACTCCCTGAATGTGATTCAGGGCTGTCTCATCCACATGGGTATATTTCCTAATCAATTTCCAGTGAAAAGTCATGGGACTGAATTTCGGCAATAAATGTCAATTTTTTGCTAGTCATGGTTTTCTTGTTAAAACAAAGTTTCTCCACCGCACAAATTGTCCGGATAATTGGTTCGGATAAACAAAAAACATAACCACTTATCAATTTAGTATAACGGCATTGATTTTCTTAATGTTGTTTTATTATATAATGTGTGAAATTTATACTTTAAATTCAAAAAATATTCATCTGATTTTAAATTTAAGTTTTGTAATTTCTTTGTTTCACACTTTTTCAATATAGTTACATTAAAAAAGTAATTAGTTGTATTTTTGTAGTAATGTCCAAAACAAAAATAGATGCGAAGCCCACGGTTGTATTTTTTTGTTTCACAGCCACTCGTTTTGTAGCAATTAATGACGTCAATTTCCTTATCTGCTCGTCATTTTCACATACGAACAATCCCCGAAACATGCCAATACACCATATCTCATATGAGTGTGTGTGTGTGCTCACTATATATAAGAACAACAACAACAATTAGTGATCATCTCATTGATAATGGTAGATCTTCATAAAATCAGAAGCAAAGGTTCTTTTCCCTCTCCACTTGCTAGGTTCTGCTCCTCCCTCTTGGTTGTGTTCCTCCTCTTATTTTCATGGGTCCTCTTCGCTACTGCTACCCGGAACTTTGCTACTAGAGACACGATTCCATGTAAGGCTCGTAAGTGTGTATCATACAGAAAAAATAAAAAGAAAAAGTATGGAGCAATATAATTGTCGTTGATTTATAATTGTGCTTATGGTTTGTTTAATGGGTATTATTTTTTATTTTTTATTTTTTATTTTTTACAGATGGTAAGAAGCAAGATAATATCATGGCAAGTGATGGTTCAGTTTATGGAAACTATTCACAGCCTGCAGGCAATGAAAGAATGCACTGAAGTGTTATCTAAGAAAATGCTCTTGAACTGAAGCCCAATAAAGCATCTTGGCCACATAGGTTGTTTTATGACGAGTATTGTATAAAGAACTTATTTCATCCTCTCTGTAATTCTTCTGTCAGTTTTCTCATCTCGACATGAATTCGACCATTAGCTTCAAATTTAACAAATGTTCGACAACAAAAATTAAAATAAGAAATCTGATGGTACTAACGGACTAAACATTGCATGTGGTACATGAAACTTGATCCGAAGGCGCCTCCGGAGTCGGATATTAGTTAGCACTAGTGGAAAAGTATTAATGATTACTAGAACTAGAATTTAATTAATTCTAATACCATTATTAAAACTTAATTATATGAATTCAACCTCTTCCACAGTGATGAAGACAATTAACAAAGCATCTAAAAGTGGAAAATAAGAGAACAAAAAATGAAATGGCATTGTAGTGTGGTTTCGTAAACACCGTACCCAAAGATGGATTATTGTTTGTAATTATAAAAAAGGAAAAAGGTGCATGTGTAAACAAGTGTATGGTTAAACAGTGTTTAAATTTATATTTTATGTAATAATAAATATTTTTGTATAATTATAATAATAAAAAGTAATATGAATAAATATTAATGTTTTATTTAATTTATATTTTTTAATTATAATTACACAATATATACTTACTTTTCCATAAATCTCGGTAACATTTGAACGTTATTTGGATCAATTATACATGGCCCCTATCGAAAACACTGCAATGGAGACTTCAATTTTGTCATCTTAAAAATAAACAGAGTGCTGATGGTCACTAATTGTTTTTATTATTATTTTTTCTATCATTTAGTAAACGGACAAATTCTCATCTAAATAATTCTTTGCGTAAGGAAAACGTAGCCTTTTTCCAGTGGCAATAGGCCACAATTGCCCAATTTTCTCTCTCTCTTTTTTTTCGTTTTTCTGTTTGTCAATATTACAATTTAAATTTTTATTACTAAAAATTAAGAGTCTAACTATTTAACAATCAAACAGCGCGATTGGTGGGCACCTTCTTGATATATAGGTCATGTCCAAATGTTTTTGTTTTTTCGGTCCTAAAAATGAGAGAGCTAAAATGGCATCTCGATGATTCCACCGTAGAACAATAGATTTTATTTTTAGTGATAGTGATAATTTAGATAATTACAGTATAATTTATATAAAAAAATACTTATATTTAACTTAATTGGGCGCGTACTCAAATTAAAGATCTCACAATCGACATATTCAATAAATTACGATTACACTACAGTATACGGTAGCCAAAACGTTTCTACATGTAATTGTAGTTTCCCGTAACCTCTTCTCCTCTTTAACCTTAAATCTAATTCCAGAGAAATCAATCAATGTGCGAATCTCCTATGGGAGATTTTTTTTTGCATTAACAAAAAAATTTATTATGAATATGTTAGTTATCTAATTTATAATAATTTGTAAATTAAAGTTAAAATAACTTTTATTTGATATTACCTCATTTAATTATTTTTAAAAGAAGAAATTTACCATCTAAGTATTGGTAGAGCCGAGCGTAAATTTGCAGTAAAAAATTACGATAATTATTGAATTTAAAATTCATTACCGTAATATAATCTTTAACTATTTCAGTAGCTAATAAGTCATATGTGTCAGGAGAGAATGCAGATAAAAAAATTTAAACTTAAATTATAAATATAAAATTATATTAATTTATCACTAAATTACTTCTTCAAACAATCGTAGGAGAGAATGAATTGTAAATTTATGTATATTTGATAATAAATATTTTCTTTCACCACGGAAAAAGCTGACAATGGGCAAGTCGTTTCCTTTTTTTTTTTTTCACACAAAAAGGCTATGAATAGGGCATGACCATCGGGCCGGGAATATTGCACTTAATCTAATAGTGTGTTTAGAGTGAGAGAAAAAATGAAAAAAAAGGAAAAAGAGAAAGAAAATAGATAAAAAATAAAATTATTTAGGGTGATAGAAAAAAATTAAGAGAAAGAAAATATGGTGAAAGAAAAGGTTGGAGTGATAGAAAAAATTAAGAGAAAGAAAATATAGTAAAAGAAAAGGTAAATAGTAATTTGTGAGAGAAAAAAATGATAAAAAAATAAAATTATTTAGAATAATTTAAAAAACTAAAAAAATAAAAAATAAATAAATAATTATAATTATAATTTTTTTCTTTCCTCCCTTTTCTCTTGTAAAACTAACAAGCGCTTAGTGTTGTCCACACTGCACCTACATCAAGGTTCAAAGTTAGGATAATTTTGCGAAATAGAACTCGAGGACATAAGTGTTGACTTCTCGCCAAAGACAACTAGTTTCTCCTACTAACGGCAGAACTGTTAAGATTTTAGTCTCCACAAACAAAATTCAAACCGGTGACACCAATGAGTAAAACAACTAAAAATAGTAATTAATTTGCTTAGGAGATGGAACATAGAAATATAATCTTGAAAACTGGCCTTGCACTTGATTTCTAGCCAGCTGCGGTTGTCATATATTTTGCGAGTCTGCTGGCTGATATTCGCTATTTTAGATACGAGAATTGAAATTTAAAACTTAAACATGTACTTAAGAGAGGAAAACTTTTTGGCTCACTTTCTCGTAAAACTGAGGGCTTCTGGCTCTTCAAGAGATACTTTCATTTAGCATCATCTGCCTGCCCTGGAGGGACTTTTTGATGGCGATAAGCATGGAGTAATTTTTATTAGATATAGTCTGTTCTCTTTCTTTCTTCTTGAGCTTTACTCCAAAAAAAAAAAAAAAAAAAAAAAATATATATATATATATATATATTGCCTATCTCAACCATTTAATTTTATATTAATGGCGTAAATTTACCCGACATACATGATTGTCTAGCCTTAAATTAAAAGAATGAAAGATGAACACCTATGATCCGATGTGCCAAACAAAAAAGGGGAAATATATTCTGATAAAAAAAAGGGGGGGGGGGGGGGGGAATATAAACCCCAGTGCAATGTTTGTTTGGCAGTCAAGCCGATTGTGGCATCTTGATAGTTTGTCAATTCTTATGACATAAAACACTTATCATCTCTAGGTAAAATAATAGAGAGAAATTTCGTATTTTTAGCATAACTGATTAAAATATTCTGTTGAAATCTTTATTCATGTATTTAAGTCTTAATGACTTTTTTCTCGTTCTCTAACTTTTTAATATCTCTTATAATAAAATGAAAAAAATAATGGAGAGAAAAGTACTAGAAAACACTCTAAGATACATTTCATTTAATCACAAAATCTCAATGTTAAAACATAGTAATCCATTTGCAGAGAACCTCCCTAAACAAACTAGAAAATTATTAACTACTAAGTCTAAGCTAATCAATAATGAAACTATTGCAATTTATATTCTTTTTGAATTTTTCTAAATAGGATCCAACACAGTTGTCATCCAAAGTAATATCTAACACATTTTATGTGTATCATATACAATTATTGTCGATGCAAATTATATGATTTCACTTTCACATGAAAGGTACATTGTTTTCTGATTAGATTAATAATGAAATATGATAATAACGGGGAGAAAAAAAAGCAAGCAATAAAATTACATCAACGGAGCTAATTTTGACGACAAAAACTTGCTCATGAATTACATTATTATAATTATTTTTTTAAACAAGAAATTATTATAATTATCGGTTGAATCTTTACTTTTTCCTTGCATTACAATTAGAACCACAAAATGCATATTTAACAATCACAATAATATGATGTGAATCAATAATTGAAAGGATACAATTAGGTGTACGAGACTCACATGCCAAGTTACCCCCTGAGCAATTTAATAATAATATACATTTAAACAAAAATTAAAACTTAAATTTTAATGGGTACCCTAAACCCTACATACTAAATTTCATTTTTTTTTATATCATCAATTCCAATCCTTGCAAAAAAAAAAAAATTTAAACTATATATTATTATGTTGTTTTTTTTTAACAACTAAAAAATCACCTCATGGACATAACAGTTATTGAATCCTTAAGTTGTAATCGGCTTTTTGGTCGTTGGTGTCTTCATTTAACCCCCTCATATGGAGAATCTACAATCGAAGCATTATTTGATCTGAAATGAATATCTCTCTATTTCAACTATAATGTTAACGAATTTTAAATTTATACACTGCGCTTATACTGGATATCCCTGCTACAGGGGAAGTGTGGGGATGGCGATTCGAATTTGAATTAATACTAAGATAGACACGTCAAAATATATCCTTAGGCTGTCACTCCAGTGGTATTATTATTATTATTATTATTATTATTATTATTATTATTATGTTACTTTTTTTTCGGACAAGCAAAAAAAAAGTATATTATTATTATTATTATTATGCTATTTTTTTTTTGGTCAGAATTATGCTATTATTATGTTGTTATTATTATGTTACTTGGTTAGGACATTTTCCGAATTGAAATGCATTAATTAAATTGACTGTCTTGTAATGAAAATTAGGAAGCAAGACAATAATTGGTTAGGAAAAAGCCAGCATTAGTCCGAAAAACACAGCCCGTTCTAATAACACCAACCTGGCCGGAAATTAATGCGTACGGTCACATTTACCTCATTTGGAATTTGAATTTACATCCTTAAAAAGAAAAAAGAAAAAAAAAAGAAGCAAGCGAATGGGCAATTAAATGTGTTTGGGCAAACCTATCACTTATTAAATCTTGTTTTTTCTCTTTAATATGAAGGGACATATAATTATTCTGATTATATATTATATTTAAAATTTAATTTTAAAAAAAATATATATATATATTATTTTCTTAGAAGTCAAGTCAAGATCTACTCATCCACATCGGTTTACGTGCAAAACGTGTTGATAAATCAATCATTAATTCTGAATTTCCCATGAAAACGCTTTGCAATTTACTCCAATTTCCATACATATCTCCTTCTATTTGCTTTTTTTCGATTTATCCTTAGAAAAAAATAATTGGTCTCTCCTAAATTAGAATGTGGTAAATATACAATAATTTATATTATTAAATTATAAAAGTTTTATTAAATTTTAAAAAATAAAAAAAATTAAATAAATTATTAAATATTATTTAATTAACTGTATATTTTATATGTATTAATTCTTACTTATCTGCATAATCATCCTCTTATTTTCGTTGCAAAGTCTTTAATATATTTTTTTCGACATTAACCTTATCTTTGTCTGAAAGTACGAAGCAATTTCCTAAAAAATTCCGAAGCGCGGACGCACGCGCTCTCTCTCTCTCTCTCTCTCTATATATATATATATATAACAAATTAACAACTGTCCGTTGCAAATACAGGCTCCTTCCAATATTTTTCCCGTTTCTGTAGCTCACAATTCTCGTGATCCTCGTCCTGCTTCTTCTTCTTCTTCTTCTTCTTCTTCAATATTTCTCTCTCGCTCTCTCTGGTTTCGCTGCAGCTTCTTTCTGCTTTGTTTTTCAATTCCTCGCTTCAAAGCTCAGAAGGTCTGCAATGATTTTCTAATTTTTCTAATTTTTGTTATTATTGTTAACTTTAATGTTGATATTGTGAATATTCTTCTATTGTCTTGATCAAAAAAGATATTCTCATTACATCAGAAAAATCTCCTATTTGTGAAATTTAAAGAAAGATTTAATTTATATAAAAATATTATTATTTTCGTGACTCGAATTTGTGACCGATTAATTTACGTTTCCAAAGCAAACGGAAAGTTTTTTTTTTTTGGTTGTTTTGTGCTACTGGGTACGGTCATGAATAATGGAGACAGAAAGCTTTTTTCTGTTTATTTTGAGCGGCCACACGTAGGGAGGCCTATGGGGAACTTCCCTTTATTTAATTATAATAATTTCGGGATTTATATATGTTTTTACTTTTATTTCAACAGTTAACAAGTGGGTGCAAATTCCGTTACCAAAGGCTTTGTGCCAAGGAGCTTTGTGTGAATCGGCGGTTAGCTGTAATGTTCATGGAGCATAAGAAATTGTCAAAAAGTTGCTAAATTATTGTGATGTTTGCTTGCCACGTAGGAATGCGGGTTGGATTGGATATATTCCACTAGATAATGACACTGGATATTTTGCCAACACCACATATTGCTGACTAAGAAATCCTTCAACTTTATTTATTTATTTTTTGGTGGCTTTACTCAAAATTCAGTTATTAGCTGGTCACGATGTACAAAGAATTGATCAATTCTAGGGACCACTATACAAACCCATTTTCCTTAATCTTTTACAAACTTTTTTTGGGGCTAATTTCTCATTATAAAAGTCAATGTTCTTCTTTGTTGATGTTGCTGGCTATTGACTAGCTTTTTTTTTTGGGGGTGGGGGGGGGGGGGGGTTCTTTTTTAGATATAAGGTATTTTATTTATTTATTTATTTATTTTTTTGCAGTTGTCATCCGTAGCGGCAATCTTGGGATTATTTTTCTTTTTTTTTTTTTTGTGAAGTTTTTTGGTGATGCAAGTTTATGAGGCTGTTCAATAGGCCTCTGGTGGATGAATGTAGTGGTGCCTTGTGATCTTGGTTTTGCTTTTTTAATTTGCAGTCAATGGGTGGTTTTGTATGGCCTTTTTGTTCCTACTTCAGCAATTTGAAAATGTATGTTGGTATATGTAACTGGGCATTGTTTTCCTGAGGCAGTAGCAGATAATATTATAATAGCAAGTTTGAGATGTCGCCTTAAATTCCTGGTTGACCTTTCAGTTTATAGGAAATATGAAGCTTATATAACCTTCTACGGATCCGCAGAATGTAATTGAGCTTATATTAGTTGGTATTATCAGGAAATGGGACAAGTTCTGGGATTTATTCAAGTTGATCAGTCAACTGTGGCTGTCAAGGAGAACTTTGGGAAGTTTGATGAGGTGCTTCAGCCGGGTTGTCACTTTGTGCCCTGGTGTTTCGGGAGCCAGATAGCTGGTCACCTCTCTTTGCGTGTGCAGCAGCTAGATGTCCGATGTGAAACCAAAACTAAGGTTTGTTGCTTCTTAATTGTCACTAGAAATTTGCTCATGTCAACTACAGGTTATAGGTTTGCCCCTTGGAAACAATCCCTTCGTAAAAATATAGATAAGGCTGTGCATATCTAAACACGATGTGGAAGCATCCTGCATTAAGATGCCCTCTTTTTATATAAATTTTAAACGGATGTGGGGCTTAATAGAAATTAACTTTTTTGGAATATAGTAATACGGTACCATACGCAGACTTTCTGCTTACAATTGGCGTCATGTCTTTCTAGTAGAAGGTTCAAGTAAATAAAGTTGGACATCTGCAGGCTCTGATCTATGGTTTGATTTCAGGATAATGTGTTCGTTACGGTTGTGGCATCCATTCAATATCGAGCTTTGGCAGAAAAGGCTTCGGATGCTTTCTACAAGCTCAGCAATACCAGAGCACAGATTCAAGCTTACGTCTTTGATGGTACGGTATTTAACTCTTGATAGAAAGCATGGTCAAAGCAATAGAATTGGTAACTTATGTTGGAAGAGTCCCAATCCCGTCTCTCTTGTGCCCATATGGTGCCATTATGTCAAAAAAAGTTTTTATGACATTATCATTTGAGAGTTCATCATATCATTCAAATTCTGTGATATTGAACCCATTTCTCTTGGAATAGTTAGTCTTTAGATTAGTTATGAACAAATAAACTAATACAGTTCTGATGAAACTTCTTATCTGGTGTAACCCCTGACACAAATTGAAAGATTCAGCACTTGAAATGCCACCTTTCTCTTAAGGCCCCAGTCCCCTCTCTCTGTTTTTTGTGTCTATTTTCTGTTTTTGCATTTAAAATTTTTTTAATATTTAAACAATGTTATGATAACAAATATTCATTTTTCTGCTTCAGTTATAAGAGCTAGTGTTCCAAAGTTGGAACTAGATTCAGCTTTTGAACAGAAGAATGATATAGCAAAAGCTGTGGAAAATGAACTCGAGAAGGTACTTTCCAGTCTACTTATGTGGTTTGCAACTGACCAAATCATTTGGAGTATTTATTATTTTCCTTCTAATTGCGGTGATGTAGGCCATGTCGCATTATGGGTTTGAGATAGTGCAGACACTTATTGTGGACATTGAGCCAGATGAGCATGTCAAGAGGGCAATGAATGAGATTAATGCAGGCATGGCATTCCCCTCTATCTTTGCTCACATGTCCTTTTTTTTTTTTTTCCTCAAGTGGAGCATTCAACCTGAACCCTTAGAAAAACATGCCTTTTTTGAATAATCATTCTTTGTTTGTGCTTATGAAATCATACACCCTTGGATTACCGATTGATTTTAAATGAATGGAAAATTCATCTTTTGCTATTACCATGGTAAATTAAGTACATATGCGGAGGACTCAAGCCACTAGAATTATTGTCTTGCTCAAATCCAATCTGTACAGAACCTCTAATGTACTTTTCCTCGATTGTGATAACAGCTGCTAGACTGAGGGTAGCTGCGAATGAGAAAGCTGAAGCAGAAAAGATTTTGCAGATTAAGAGAGCAGAGGGAGAAGCAGAAGCCAAGTATCTGTCGGGCCTCGGTATAGCTAGGCAGCGTCAAGCCATTGTAGATGGGCTGAGAGATAGTGTCCTGGCGTTCTCCGAGAATGTACCCGGAACTACCTCAAAGGATGTAATGGATATGGTTTTGGTGACCCAATACTTTGACACAATGAAGGAAATTGGGGCAACTTCGAAGTCCAACTCTGTCTTCATTCCTCATGGACCTGGTGCTGTGAGAGATATTGCTACCCAGATCAGGGATGGTCTTCTTCAGGCCAATACCGCTAATTAGCATCAGAAGTTTAAGAGGGTGTGTAAGAGATATGGTGACATGTAAAAAACTGCTTTATTTCACTTTCTATGCTCAGAAGTCAGATCAGCACTGAGGAGAAGTTCAAGTGCAAAGTAAAATAACTGAGCTGGTTCTTGCTGTTGATTGTCAATATCATTAGTAGCTTTAAAACGTACTTTAAATGCTGTGAAATATATATATCCATGAGTGGGTCTTCACGATGGTATTCCTGACTGGTGTAATTACGTTAGATATGTACTGTTTGATCTATTTTGTTCTACTTACCAATACGATATACCATGATCTCCGAAGCTTGGATGGTGCCATGAATCAATTGGATTAGATAAATCCAATTGCAATGCAATTAGCAACATTATATAGTGATTCCTCATCGCCGGATATTCAAGAGAGAGTTTGCAGCAGGCAGCCACAGATGAATAAATTAGGTTTTATTATCATTTGAATTTATCAATTTGAGGCTGACAAAATCATGATTGTCGGTTACACATTTATGATTCCATTATTAACTTAATAATGCATCAAAAGACAAAATAGTGTATTGCATGTATGGTCCACCGCATGTGAGCATATAAACTTCTAAAGAGGTTTACATCTAATATTAAAAGTTGCTAAATCTAAACAAAGCTTTGAAGTTTATGTAATAATAATAAATGGGTTCTTGTGCAGCAAAGCAAATTAACATGTAAGACTTTCCCGGAATAAAACTACAAAAATTTCTTGAAATTTCACCGGTAACAAACACGTTTTAGTGGTACTCCTTCAAATTTTGACGTGGAGGATTTACCCAGTGATGCATAATAAAACATGGCCGGAAAAAGAAACTTGGAGAAAAAAACAAAATCTCGTGTCGGACAAAAATTCCAAATGCAATACATTTGCTCAGGAATATGTATGCCCTATGTTCGGGCGGATGCAAAATTAAAAGGAACAAATTGGTAAGGATGGTTCTTGACACCAGCTAAAAATTATTTTCTACAACACAATCCACCAAAACACGTGAAACCCAGTCTCGGACTCTCGGTACACAAATAGATGGGATGTTCATTTTTCCAAAAAGGGATATTCCATCATCCTTCCATTATTGCACACCGCAACTCCTATGCAAAGCCAACTCACGGTTTGAGAGCCAAAGCTAGTCCAATCTTAGCACTCTTTTCAATTGCCCCTGTGTCTACCTCTCCTGAGAGGGTGAACAGAGATTTGGGGCGCCACTCGTGCTGGATGAGAGCACTTGCTCTTCCATAGTTGTTCAACCGAGCCTTCACTGAAGTCAAAGGGTCTAGCGCGTGCTGCGTGCCAATGGTGAGAGTATTTTCATTGCTTGAAAAGCTATGGGTCAGCTCCGCACCAACAGCTGTATTAGTCAATGGGCTAACGATGTGGTAATACGATGCAGTAAGGTTGTCTCCTTTATCATTCCTATCACAATCGACAAAAGAACCACATCATCAATAGGACAAACAAAAAATCAGATACAAGAAAACTGCACGAGCCTCTCAAACTAATGCTTAAAGGACGTCTTGATCTTGTGCTCTTTTGCATCCAAACTATTTTTGCTCTAATACTAGGGAAAATTAACCCAGCAATCATCATTATCTCACCGCACAATTGGCCAAAGCATCATTACGACCCACTGAAAATGTCCATAAAAATACTCAAGAAACTCTCGCACAATCCCCCCATTCAAGCACGGTCAGTCATCAGATGCATGTAATGGTCGCCAGATAAAAGAGAGGAAAAAAGACCGAGAACTCTTTTTTCTTTTTAAAAAGGAAGCACTCACAATTGCAGAGAAGCCACCAGATCATCATTGGTAAAACTCACACCAGCATTGTATTTGGTAAAATTCCCAGAGGCAGTGTCAAAAGAGAGATCCGTCCCAAGAGCAAGAACATTGTTCCCAACCACACCTGCGAAGTTAACAATGGGATTGGCAGTCAACCCAATTCCAGTGCTTATTCCAGCATATTCGTGCCGGTACTGGAGCTCCACCTGTTCCACAACCACAATGAATCAGACCAAACTAGAACAATGAAAAACCTTCATGACGTATCATTATGATGCAGCCATCCACTTCAGAAAGCTAGTTGAAGGTATGAGATATGAATAGCTTCCTCAGTAGTCAACGATAACAACTATAATCACCGTATAATTGACCACTGTGCAATAAACAATTTATCAGCCTATCATGCACATTCCCTTCATTCAATTAATTGCAGAAAAAACAAAAACACAAACAGAAACCAAAAAGACAAGACAAAAAAAAGGACAACCAGATCTCTTACCTTTCCAGATCTCTGATCAGGAACTTTAAAGCTAAATATTGCCTTTAGGCCCGGGGCAGGTTCATCAACAGTAATGGTTGTGAGAAGCTACAAATCCACATAAGACTTTAAGTTTAGCAGGCAAAAGATCCTACTATTGAGGTCAATAACTAATAAACAAAGATATACTACAAAAGAAAACATGATCTAAGCGAACACCACACTTATATTACAAGAACCAACTCCAAAACTGTCTAAGGTGAAATGGCAATCATAAAACCCATCATTCACAATTTACCAGTATACAGATTTTTGAATCTGCATAAAAATAGAAACGTCCAAAGTATGCTATGAAAGTTGTGAAAATAGTAATGAATCTACTTGTTCTGGATCAAATGCAATGGAGTGGCAAGGAAACACCATTTTAGAAGAATTGTATTTATAGACCTCTAGATTTTATAAAAGAATTATACAAGACAACTCTCATGCAGCATGCCTTAGAGTGTATCTTGAAGAACTCTACCACGTCTTGGAATCAAACAGGACAACATCTTAGAATCAAACAGGACTGATCCAAAACAATTGAAAAAAATCATAACTGGTGCCAAGGAATGTGTCTTTGATTTCAGACAGCAGGAATACACAATCCCAATTAATATATCTCACCAGAAAAGAAGACCACAAGAGCGAAACAAGAAACAAATTGCCAGTAAACTTTTTGTGACCTACATTGGAGTTTGTGTCCACTTTGACATCAGTTGTGATGTTCTTGTTCTTCAACTGGGTGCTCACATCCGCCACAAACAACTCATCTTTCTTGATCCCAGTTGAGGTGATTGCCTGCAATCGACAACAAACTATTTACCAAAAGTAAACACGATGTGTCACAAGAAACATTCTTTTTACCAGGTCCAAGAAATATATGAACTAAATCGTGAATCCAATGCCAAAAGAGTTAATTCCATTGTTCAGTGAGTGAAGAATCAGCAGCTACATACTGCACTCTCTACGATACGTTTACATTAACAACAAGCAAATCAATAAGGCACGTCACAACATAAAATTAAAAAATTCAGCTAAAGAAATAATGTAGAAAGTTGCTTAAATATGTCATCAGGCCCTCATACTCATCATTCGAACCGCCTTAATTTAGTTTCTCGTCAACAGCACAGAAATTAATTAATTAATTCACTATCAAGCGCCATAATATTACACTACCAACATCAGATGCTTTAAATAACAATAAATACAAAAAAAAAAAATAATAACAACAACAATAATAATAAAAATTAGAATATTTTAACCGACCATACGAAATTTAAAAACAAATAAACGGAAAATTCCAAAAAAAAAAGAAAAAAAAACTAACTATTCCATTGGAAGTGTAGGTAGTGATAGTGAACTTGTGGTCGCTCTGGTAATCCTTATAAAGAAGATCTGCAAAAACATCAAAATTCAAAAAAAAAAAAAAAAACTCAAAATCAATCAAAAAAAGCAAAAAAAAAAAAAAAGAAAAAAGAGACGAAGCCTTTGAACTGACCTCTGGCTTTCTTGCCGATATCGGAGTACAGACCAGGGCCTCTCACCATGATTTTCCCGAGAAAATGAAAAGGAGAGGAAAGGAAAATTCGGAGAGAAAACGAAGGATTTTGAGCTAATGGGATATTTCTAGAATCTTTTTTAGACTGTTGTTGTGTATTTTTTTAGCTTACGGAAATAACAACCCTAAATAATATAATAATATAATGATTATAATTAATTTTCTTGTTTTTTATTAATGTGAAATTGTGAGGTGCGATTGTGACCGTTGGATCTTCCTTCTGGAGGGTATTCCATTTGGTAGCCGTTGATTTGGAAGCGGGCATATTCGGCTTCGCGGTTCTGTTCTTGCCTACGTGTTAATTGTATTAGGCGTTCAACAACGCTGGCTTGTGTTGTTCAATGTGCAGCGCCTCCGTTGTCGTGGTTATTTTGATTTTCTAGCGTGGAAAAAACTTTGATTGCAACGCACTTTAGGTGAACATTTATTAATTGAATTCAAACAAAACAAAAAAAAAAAAAAGTTCATGGATGGACTGCATGCCATAGTTATAAAATTCGTTCCAATACAAGTGTTGGTACAGATGACAGAAGTCCGTTACTACTTAATCGAACGTCTCAAATTCGAGTATTTGAAAATACAGTCACTTTAAATATTTACTGTGAGACATTTACCACCTTTTAAGATCTTGTTCAGATCAGCCCAAATTAATCAACTTATTAGATTAGACACTTAAAAATTTCAAACCAAAAAAAAAAATATTCGTTCCGATCAGATTAGATTGGTAGCGTTGCGAATTAGCCATTAGATTGGGTCATATTAATAAAAAGATCTTGACTAAAAAAAAATAAAAATAAAAAGATCGAATCGGATTGGGTCTATTTCTGAAAAGAAAAAGAAAAGAAAGTGTTGAGTGCATTTTACTATTTAAAATGAGAAAAAAAGCCAAGAAAAAAAGTCTTTTTTTCTTTATTTGGGTCTAAACACATAAAATAAAAATAAAATTACAAGAGAAATAGCTTATTGTTGAGTATAAAGTAAAAAATCAAATTTTATTTTAGAGAGTAGGATGGAGAAAATCTCTATTTTTGTGAGAATTTATCCCGCTTTACTCTGACGAGAACATGATCAAGGGAGTTTGACTAAGAATCGAGACGGAAATTCCTAATCCCTATTTTTTTTTAGACGGGATCCATATCTATCCTATCTCTGGTCTCGTTCTCCATCCTGTTTTTTATTTACTATTTGATCTATATATATTTGGTGTGCAATATCAGTCAGCCATATACCCCCAGGATAAAAGTATCCAAATAAAACCCAACAAGGAAACTTAATTACAAGCAAAAAAGTAATGAAACAAGAAAAAAGTTCCAAAATGTTTTTTTTTTTCAATTTCATAAATCAAGAATAATTTAATCTCTATTAACATTCTTAATGACGTTATTGTAATTGTTTATAACTTTTTTAACAGGTATTTAATGGAAAAGCTGATTGTTCCAAAAACAAATATTTGTACATTTGTTTGTTATATTTTGAAATGCGTAATCTAAATTCTTATCGGAGTCCCAATTAGAATATGCTAAATGTAAATTTATCTTTTTAAATACGAAATTATTTAACCGCACACAGCATGAACCTCATCTTATGCACTGCCGAACCTTTGTTTTTTTTTTTTTTTTTTTCCCTTAATACCTGAAATATTCATGAACTTTTAAAAAAATTTTAAATCTATTATGAACCTTTTTTTTTTCAGAGTACGTAACGAACTTTGCATTTTGTTTCCAAATTTAACATAACATCGTAGACTTTAAGAGTAACTATTAAACTGCTTACGTTGCATTAGCATTGTATTAGAAGCCACATAATATGCAACGATATGAAGTCATGCAGCACCTAAAAATCAAAGGAAAAAAGTTAATAATTAGGTGATTTTAACTTAAAGATGTGTTATGAACGTAACAAATTGTTAATCATAAATAATAATATCCGTATTTTGTGTAATAAAAATTTAAAATTTAATTTTTTTATTACATAAAATATAAATATTATTATTTAAAATTAACTGTTTGTTATATTTAAAACAAATTCTTGACTCAAACTCTAATAGTACTAAAATGGTACTCAAAATCAAAAATAAGAAAAGAGAGTGTAATTTTTAATTTTTCTTACCCTTACTTTAACTTTTTAATTTTTGATCTTTCGAAAGTTCACATGAATCTACGTGTCATGCCACATGGCTTTGTGACATCGACAACACAGTTTAATCTCGGTGGTTTATTTGATGTCGAGTCCCATTATATACTGTCGTAAACAAAAAAAATAAATATAAAATAATAATATAAATTTAAATTATTAATTATATTAAATTTATCATATAATTAATAATTAAAATTTAAATAATAATTTATTATGTTGAAATTTTATATTTATATATATTTTTTCTTCTGATTTGGTGTATTATAAAACGAAAAAGTAATAATAAATTGTAGTGTCGTCTGATGTTAACCTTAGGAAGCCGACAGTCTTATTGACCAATGGATTCAATGCTTTACCCTTACAGGTTTTTTTTTTTTTTTTTTTAAATAAAAAAATTGACTTGTAAATTATATAATAAAAATTAATTTTTTTATTATCATAAATTATACTTTAAAAAAAAAAATAAGAATATAAAATTACTGGAGTGTTACATAATGAACGTTGTCTCACATTTCCTTGCACAAAAAATGCAATCAAAATGAATCTATCTTTTTTTGTTTTTTCTGGATATTTCTGGACAACGAATGATAGGAAACATCGAGATGACGGCAACTCTAATCAATGCAGTGTGAAGGATAAGAACAAACAGCGAAGAACAAAGAAAAAGCAAGGAAAGCAACATCTAACGGGCCAAAAAAAATCATTTAATAACAATTTTAAAATAAATCACATCAAATATTTATAAAAAAATTTCTACACTTTTTAAACTCATATTCAAATTAATAAAATTAATCAACTCAATAAAATAAATATTATACGATCTTAAATAAAAAAAATTAATTAAAATTTATTTCAGCAAAACTGAAAATCGTTGTTCGTGAAAATGGGTTGGTCAAAATTTTAAATTAATACTTAATATTAAATTAAAAAAAAATGCCAAAACAATGATTCAAATATCCATCATCCGCAAATCAACCGTTCCCTCTATTTTAGTACTCTGCTAAAATCTGTGTGTTCTTTTTCTGTGTCTCTGTTTCTGCTCATTTCCTCAACTTCCACAGCCGCCACAGATCATCAATAACAATAATAGCTGACAAATAATAATAATAGTAATAACATTAATAATAATAATAATAATAATAAATAAAGATCAAAGATCGATGTCCGCCGTAACTATAGAGCCGCTTCGTTGGTGTTGGCGGAGAGGAGGAGCCGTTGGATTATTCCGTCGCAGAGGCATCACTATGAAGCCTTGCTCTTTGAAGTTGCGGTCCAATGGCGCCGGTTTTTGCGGCTTCAAGCCTCAACACAGCGGGGCCCGCGCAATCCGAGCCAGCTCCGCCAGTAGTGGTACGGCTCTTGTTGGAAATTTTGAATCCGTTGACGGTGACGGCGACGGCGACGTGCTCTTCAAGGAGACATTCCCTGCCACGCGAACTGAAACGGTAACGGATGCGGAAACTGATCGAACTTGCTTTTTTTGTGTGTGTGTGTTTCTGTTTGGTTGCTGGGAAAATTGGGGAAAATTGTAAGAAAATGTGTTTCTCGGCAACTGGAAGACTGATTTTCGCGCAAATCGGTGGCTGGATCCAGTTTGTTGGAAATTGATATGTTTGTGTTGTGTTTTTGGTATGGCAGGTGGACGGAAGGATTTTTGTAAGATTGGATCAGGAGAATGATCAACGGAATTGGTATCTTATTGTAGGTTGTAGCCTTCCAGGGGAATGGATTCTTCACTGGGGAGTTACTTATATGGATGATAATGGCAGGTTAGGTGCTTGATTTTGATGTGCTTCATTGTTGATGATTTGTTTTATTTGTTTTTAATTTCTCTTTGGATGTGGAAGCAAAATTCGGAATAAGTTTTGTACACTATTTTAAGCGTGTTAACCTGTAATTTATGTGATGAGGTAAGGTAAGGTTTTCGAATTTTGCAGTGAATGGGACCAGCCTCCGAATAGTATGAGACCTCCTGGATCTATTAGTATCAAGGTAACAGTTGTTAGCTTCTAAAGATTATGTAGGAAGGCTGCTTCCTCTTTCAAGCGTAAGCATTTGATCGAGATTTTTAACTTTCAGGACTATGCGATAGAGACACCGTTAAAGAAATCTTCAGAAGAAGATGTGTTTCATGAAGTGAAGATTGATATTGATCCCAAAAGTGCAATCGCTGCCATTAATTTTGTATTAAAGGTTTGAGTTTGCCCAAGTTGTGCTAGTTATTATGGCATTATCTGGTTATTCGTTGATGCAGATATATCCTTTTACCAAATATTCTTATGTGGGGAATGGGACTCTGGTGGTATAGGATGTAGAAACTGGAGCATGGTATCAACATAAAGGGAGAGATTTTAAGGTGCCTCTGGTGGGCTACCTTCTTGATGGCAGCAATGTAGTTGGAGCAAAGCGGGGCTTCAGTGTATGGCCAGGTTACAGAGACCATCATTCTATTTTCTTTTCTGTGTTTGATGCACGCATCTGTTTCCTTTGTCACATTTTGTTTTGGGATTAATTCTTTAAAGCTTTTAACTAATTAGGTTTGCTACATAGTCCAATTTTTCACAAGTATTAAGCTGTCTCAAAAATTCACAAATGTTGAAAATAATCATGTCTGGCAAACATATGAATCATAGCAGTGGAAACAGAAATAGTTAAATTTTTATTCACTTGGTGCTAGTAATTTAATGGCTTATTTCATGTATCTTTCACTTATTGTTTAAGTTGCAATCTTGTGTACTTCTTATGGTGCAAGTTATTTGTCAACACTTCTCTACTTTTCTTCAATCACAAATGTGTGGAAATTGAATCAGGGGGCTTGCTTGTGCCTAAGTTGTAGATCCAACTCATGCTTACTGTTACATATTTGATGAGGTGGGTCATGAGTTGGTGGATTATCATTTCTGTTTGATGTCTGTAGCTACCCTATTATCTATTTGTATTCACTGGTGAGCTGACAGGCTTTGTTGGATGCTCTTCCTTTTTCTTTTTCCTTTTTTGTTCTAGGGGCATTTCTATCTAACATCCTTATCAAGACAGAATCATCATCTAAAAGTCCAGACAGCAGCAGTCAATCCGAAGCCCCCAAACAAGATATTAGGAAGCAGGAAGCATTCTATGAAGAGCAGCCAATTGCCAAACAAGTTTGTATTGAAAACTCAGTGACTGTTTCAGTTAGGAAGTGCCCCAAGACGGCTAAGATTCTTCTCTACTTGGAAACTGATTTGCCTGGACAAGTGGTTGTTCACTGGGGTGTTTGCAAAGATGGTACTAAAAATTGGGAGATCCCTGCTGCCCCACATCCACCAGATACTTCTATATTCAAGAACAAGGCTTTGCGGACTTTATTGCAGGTATGGAACTGAGGATTGGTTCCCAAGAGAACTTAAATGATACCCTCAACTTTGTTTCTGAATTTGTGCTGGTCTTATTCTTGCTGCTAAATAACTTACAAATTGTACATTTGTACTGCTTTTGGCTAACATTTATCACGAGTTGATAAAAATGCCCCGAATTTGTTTCCTTTCCGTTTATTCTGTTGTTTCTGTGGTACTTTTTAAAGAAAAAAAATGTTCTGGTATTCAGTTATGCAGTGGTTATATTAAATCAAATCTTGCTTTAATAGCTTCTTTAGTTCGAAAATAGGTTAACTGCATCTCCCCTTTCCTCAAAAGGAACTACGTAGGATGGAGTCCAAGTATGGCATATTTCTACAAGAGAAAGATGAAAATTTTGTTTGAAGAAACAATTTTGTGCTTTCCATGTCAATGACCAGGGCATAGTTTTGTGCTGTCCTTGTCAATTAGCAACTTTGCTTTCAGTGTTGTACTTATTTCCTCTACAGGCTGAACACATTGATTTCTGAAGTGTGGGCATTTTAAAACAAAATTTTATTGGTAAATCAGATATACACATTTCTGGTCCTTTGTGCACGACACAAGACATTGTTTACAAAGTTATGTTCAGATTTTGTAACCTGAGGGAATATGGAGTAATAGTTTTCTTTTGTGCTCAGTAAATTGTTCTTTTGATAGTTTTTGAATCGAACTTTTCAGTTTTAATCTGATTAAGGATTTTTGTTTCTTAATGTCATGCTCATTTATTTGGACATTCTATTTGCAGCCGAAAAAGGATGGAAATGGTTGTTCAGGCCTATTCACTTTGGACAAAGAACTCATGGGATTTCTTTTTGTTCTCAAGCTAAATGAGAATAGTTGGATAAAAAATTTGGGAAATGACTTCTGCATCCCCCTCCCAAGTTTTAATGGCTCGAGCACTCAACCTGGCCAAGAAAAATCTGTAAGTTCATCAGTATATGGAAAGACTGTGGAGGCAAACATTGTGGAGTCAAACCAAGAAGATTCTTGTACCACAACTGATGGAATTATTGATGAAATAAGGAACTTGGTAAGTGACATTTCTGCTGAGAAAAATAGGAAGACAAAGACCAAAGAAACACAAGAAAGCATTCTTCAAGAAATTGAAAAGCTAGCTGCTGAAGCCTACAGTATCTTCAGAAGCTCCATTATTTCTTTCTCAGATGAAAGTGCATTGATAACTGAGACAAAAGAGGTTCCTCCTAAAATACCCTCTGGCACAGGATCAGGGTATGAAATATTGCTTCAAGGCTTTAACTGGGAATCCCATAAATCTGGAAGATGGTACCTGGAGCTAAAAGAAAAGGTCACACAGATAAATGCACTTGGATTTACAATAGTTTGGTTGCCCCCACCAACAGAATCTGTGTCGCCTGAAGGATACATGCCAAGGGATTTGTATAATTTGAATTCCAGGTACTTTCATATATTTATGTCCAAATCATCTAATTTTCAGGTTGGGCAAAGTCATCGAATCGAAATCAAGTACAATAATGATCACATTATTCCCCACATTTGCTACTGAACTTTTTTTTTTTCCTTCCCTGTGAATAATGGTTAGGATTTTTAAAGAATATTCCTGCTAAGGTTTCTCCCCTTCTCTATAGATTAGATTGTAGTGATTGTTGTCACACCTTTTGAATATTGTTTTGAATTTTTTTATGATGGGCACATGCCAGATATGGGAATATTGATGAGCTGAAGGATCTTGTGAGGAGACTTCATGAAGTGGGTATCAAAGTTCTTGGAGATGCTGTTTTGAACCACCGCTGTGCACACTATCAGAATAAAAATGGGGTATGGAATATTTTTGGAGGTCGCTTGAATTGGGATGATCGGGCAGTTGTTGCAGATGATCCACATTTTCAGGTATTGAATTGAGTAGTTTCCTAGTCTGGTGAGTACCTGTTGCTGTTAAGATCTGAGACACGTAGTTTAATTAAAAATATGGCTGATATTTCCTCTGAATACGTACTTGACGCACATGATACATTCAACAGTTTGTTTGATGATCATATGAGAACTTCTCTTATGTCTTCTAATTTATTCTAATCACCGAGCAGAAAAATTGGAACGTTAAGGTATACAACTATATTAGTGTGTGGTTCACATAGCTGCTTGAAATTCATTTCCGAATATTCTCATTGACTGCCGTCAATACCATTGAGTTCATTCTAACAAGTGTTTGTTGGCTGCAAACTGGCCATCAATAACAAGATTTATGGGATAGAATAGGAGCAATTTTGTCATGTTCTGGTATTACAACATTGCTTGATTATTCCATGTCTGGATGTAATGTTCTTCAACCTTACAATGGAATATGAAATTACGAATGGTGCATACTATATTTTATGCTGCTACTCCTTCAAGCAACCTCTTTTCATTTTCTTTCCTTCGTTTTAAATAGTCCTTAAAGTATATAGTGTAGAGTTGGTTATTACACTAAAGGAAGTTGATCCCCTCTTTAGCATGGATAACATAGCTTGTTAATCTCAAGTGTACCATTGTTGCTATTAATCTCAAATGTACTTACTGACAAATTAACCTGAGCTGTTTTATGAATGCCGAACAAGGCCCCTAAGGAAGAAAACATAAGGTCAAGACAATAAGGTGTAATCTCAGTTTGCCTGTTGCTCAATTTGTGGCAGTAATTGGTAAGATGTCTGCTACCAGTGGTGGGTTACTTCTGGTGGGTACAGTGTTTTTGTCATCTTAGTCTTGAGCCAACTGTTGGATTGGATCCATCTTAGTTGTGCATCCATGCTCAAATGTCAAGAGCAGGAATTGCAGTGCTATGTGCCTTGTCTTGCAATTTTCCGTCTTCTGAGCTAAGTGTGCTGGTAAAATATGCCCTATAATTTTGTAAATGCAGTTAAAGAAATAAAAGCAATTATTTGGCTGATTTCTACTTTCACCTCCTAGTGGATATCAATTTTTCCTTAAGAATGTACTGAGATTTTAGCATGCTGGGCCCAGTTCTGGTTAGACAAATGTGTGTTAAAGAGCTGTGAATGCTTTTTTTTTTGCTCTGGATCTGCAACGTTCCTTCTTTCTCTTATGCAGGGTAGAGGCAACAAGAGTAGTGGAGATAATTTTCATGCTGCTCCAAACATTGATCATTCCCAAGATTTTGTTAGGAAGGATCTCAAAGAATGGCTATGCTGGCTAAGGTGGTCCTTCCCCTTTATTGAGGATTTTCTTTACACGTTCCTTTTCGATTGGTATTAGGCTCTGTTGAAGTATAAAATATAGAAGTCCCATATTGGAAAGAAAGGAAGAAGTAAATTAATATGTAAGTGTAGTTAGAAGACCCATAACTTAAGTCTTAAGGTTTTAGGTAAGATGTGGTGTCCAAAAGCCCATTTAATATTGCTTGCTTCTTCCCTGTTGTTATCCGTTTAATTATTGGGCTCGTTTAAGTTATTGGACCCGTTTAAGTTATTAGGCCTATGCTTCTACAAATCTTTACATGGTATCAGAGCCCGAATGTTGTTGCCCCTCATATTTAATGATGAACTAGAGCCAGCTCACCTGAGCTGGCTCCAACTCAGGTGAGTTGGACTTTCGTTTGTTGTTCACGCTTCCAGCTCAAGTGAGTTGGGTCCATCCAGGTGAGTTGGGCTTTTGCGTGAAGGGGAGTGTTGAAGTATAAAATATCAAAGTCTCATATTGAAAAGGAAGGGAGGAGTAAAGCAATATATAAGTGTGGTTAGAAAACCCATAACCTTAATTTTATGGTTTTAGGTAAGATGTGGTGTTCAAAAAAGTCCATTTAATATTGCTTGCTTCTTCCCTGTTGTTATCCGTTTAAGTTATTGGGCCCGTTTAAGTTATTGGGCCTATGCTTCTACAAATCTTTACAGGCTCAAATTTTTCATATTATATAGAAGCGAAAACTGAACAACCTTTTAGAGGGAAGAATTTTCTTGAGTGCCAGGTTAACAAGACTGAAAAATCATCATTTGGGACCATTGCATGTTCTGAAATAACTGTTGATTTGATGCAAGAAAGTTGGATGAATGGAATTTTTTTTTGGCTTTCCTGGCATTATTGATCTAGAAACTGGAGACTTGATCTCATTGTAATGCATCATATATACATCCTAGTATTTTGCATCATATATACGTCCTAGTATTTTGAGCTATATGTGCTTTTTTATTTTTAGCCAAATGGCACCAACTCAATGTGTGTGAGAACTGACATGCAGAGAAGAAATTGGGTATGATGGATGGAGGCTTGATTTTGTCAGAGGATTTTGGGGTGGTTATGTTAAGGACTATGTGGATGCAACCACACCTTATTTCGCTGTTGGCGAGTATTGGGATTCTCTCAGTTACACGTATAATGAAATGGATTATAATCAAGATGCACATCGGCAGAGAATTGTTGACTGGATCAATGCCACCAATGGAACTGCTGGTGCATTTGATGTCACTACAAAAGGCATTCTTCATGCAGTAAGCTATCATCTGCATTGTGTTCTCAGAACTTATGATAAATACCCTTTGAAAGGAAAAAAGAGTCCATCCATGAGGCTATGACCTAGAGTGTGTTGAAAAGGACTGTTTATCTTGATAGTTCACTTTCTGTTTAGACGTATGCCATCTGTGCTTTCCATAGTATTGACATTTAATTGATAATCTTCGTATGCCATCTGTGCTTTCCATAGTATTGACATTGAATTGATAATCTTCTTTTCTTGTAAGAATAAATTACTGTTTTCGACTTGATGGTACTTGTGTATGCAAAAGAAGAATGTTCATTGCAATAGTACTAAGTCTGTAAAACTTGTGGCAATGATGTTCTACATAGCAAAGTTCAATAAATATTCTTGCTTTTATAACAGAATTACTATAGTTTTTATTGTAATTTTTTTTCCCTTTCCCTCCATCAATAATTTGCTCAGTGATGGCATGAAATTTAGTTATAGAATAGAATGTAGATGTTACTGATGGCTATGGCTCAAACTTCTAGAAAACAAAAGAAAAAATGAAAATTGGATTTATGCTGGCTTTCAATGACCTCTTCTTTATGTTGTTCTAGTCATTGATGTGCTTCCCACAATTTTGAGGTAGAGATATAGTAGTGATGGAATATGCTTTTTTTTTTCCCCTATAGGCATTGGAAAGATGTGAGCATTGGCGATTATCTGATCCAAAAGGAAAGCCACCTGGGGTTGTTGGATGGTGGCCATCTCGTGCTGTTACGTTCATAGAGAATCATGACACTGGCTCTACTCAGGTATGTTTTACTTGATTTTGCATTCTTCAATTCATTTGGCACTCGCAAGCAAAATAATAATTGAGACTAAAATTCTAGGAAAATGAAACCTTTATCAAAAGTGTCTTGCGAGCAATATAATTCATTAATTAATTTCAAGCAATACACTTCTTTGAAAATCCACACGAGGCATGGGGATGGCCATGCATTTTCATCAACATTTGGTGCTAAATTGAAAAAAGTTGCTTTTGGTAGATCAGTTAGTAGGAGAGCCGTACGACGTAAAGTAGTGAGCAGCCAATAGAAGAGATGACAACAAAAGGGATGGGATGACAACGGAAGCAAGATTCAACTAGAAACTCTGAAGCTGAGAAACCTATAGAATAATAAAAAGGAAGATGGAGAACTCATTTGAGCATCTCATCCAAGATCTTGCCTTTGGTGGAAGTTTACAGTAGAAAAGACTGAAGAGAGAGGGGGACATACATTAGTAGTGGAGAATGAACTGCTTTACTTATAATAAGGCACTGATAATTGTGAAGCTGTTATTGACTAATTGTTATCTTTTCACAAAGGGTCATTGGAGATTTCCAAATGGAAAAGAAATGCTGGGATATGCATACATCTTGACTCATCCAGGAACACCGGCAGTGTTCTTTGACCACATGTTCTCTGGTTATCAATCTGAGATTGCAGCTCTCATCTCTCTTAGAAAACGGAACAATATTCACTGTCGAAGTACTGTAAGTAGCTGAGTATTTTATTGTTGCCACCATTATTATGTCATCATTTTTACATGGTCTATTTTCTTGGCAACTAAATCAAGTCATTGTTTGATTATCATGATTAATATTGGTTACTGCTCAACAATCATAAAGGTTCAAATAACCAAGGCAGAAAAGGACACATATGCTGCTGTCATTGATGAGAAGGTGGCAATGAAAATTGGACCTGGTTATTATGATCCCCCAAGTGGGCCCCAAAGATGGTCTTTGTCCATTGAGGGAAAAGATTATAAGGTTTGGGAAGCATCGTAACGCGTCCATGTGGAGCTCGTCGGAGAAGTACAAAGTATTTGCTATTAGATTGATGAGGCAACTTAAAAACACAGCAAATGGAGAGAGTCTATGGTTTCAAAGTAGTAATCGAGCTATGTGCTTGGATCGAAGTATTTATAATCTATCTATTGAGCTCACAGACCGACTCAGGAGAAGAATGATTACGCAGTTGGCTGCACAAGGAAGCGCAAAAAACCGGGGCCGTTTTGTTGAGCCTCACATTAAGAGATGTACCATTACAGACTGTAGATTCATTTGTATACATTTGCACGTTGTATCATTGTCAAAATAAGGATGGCATGGCAATGATATTGGAGAACTGTACGAGATGCAATACATTGCAAATACAGGTATGTATCATCATATTTAAATTGAAAAGGATTTCTCATACCAACTTGCTATTTTCCGGAGTTGTTGAATTTTGTTCCCCCACTTTCTTTTAGATTTCCCAGGGAGTGAGGCATAAGTAAGCTTCAAACTATCAAGGCATCCTTAATTCGAACTATAAAAACTTGTATTATGTTTTCAAAACTTGAAAACAGTCACTTTGCAAAGTCAAAAGAAAGGTTGTACAAATGTGAAAGTTTCGTACAATTAGATACGCCTTTTACAAGACATTATCAAATGAAAGTAAAACTTTGGGCTATACCCTGTGCAAATCCTTGAGTCCAATGTCGGAGGTGCCCTTGTTCTTTTTTTCGCAAGCGGTAGAGGGTGGGGGGGGGGGGGGGGTGGGTGTGTGGTGTGGCGGCGCCGTGGGGAGGTTCAGACTTAATGTTCACTGCCTTTGGTTGTTCTTAAACATCTCTTCAAAGATTAAAACATGGAGATATGCACCCGGAATTTTGTTGTGGGACTAGAAAGATACCAGTTGCATCTCATAGAAGTCAAGGCTGCGAAGACCCAGTCCAGCATGGAAGAGAGACCCTTCTGCATTTGCATTGAGCAACGGTGATCAACAAGATAAACAACAGCGACAATGAACAACTGCTGGCGATCAAGTTTCTAGCTGGTCTTATTGTACCACGAAAAGAAGTTCAAGATTTCCAGGAGTCAAGCAGATTTTATTTAACATTTTGGATTGTGTATGTGTAGTTGTTAGACAAAACATTAGCAATGTTATTGCAGCTTCCCTTGCATTAAGTGATATTACCGGCTGAGCATATCTGACTAACACAGAGACCCATCCGCTGGACGATATGAGCTCAGAGGCGGGATAAAGGGTCTGTTGGTACAAAAATGTTACAGAGGTAAATGGACGCACCTAGGGATGACTTGCAAATGTAATTCAAGCTATGCCGTTTCTTGTATCTCCGTAATGAAATTCAAAATTCTCTTTGAAATTCATTGCAAAAGAAAAAAGGAGAGCAAAAAACCCCAATGCATTGTTTCTTGTTAAAAGACCCCTATGCACAATGATGATGATGATGATAATAATAATAATAATAATTTTATTATTATTATTATTATTATTTTATTTTTTTAAAGAAAATGTAAAAGTAAGGTGGCGTCCATAGACTCGTCAGAAAAGATTGTGTTGTTTCATTACGTATAGTTAATAAAGATCACTAAACTGAATCACTAGATAAATCCAATAAGAGTCAAAAGGACAGATATATATTTAATCCTACCATAACCCAAAATCTCATAGTACCAACAAATCCTCTAACCATTAGGCTTATTATTATAAATTCTCTTTGAAGGTAAGAATGCTTGCAATGGCTTGAATATGCACAGGTTTGAGCAAAACAGGAGGAGTCAACTACTGCTCTTGTGCGGATCTTTTTCAATACAAGTCAAAAATTGTAGTGACAAAAACAGCGCAAACTCTGCAAGCAACGATTACGAAAATATAGGAAGAACGATTTGTTAACAAAATTACAACAACAACAACAAACAAAAAAAAAAGCTAAATTTACCACTTATTACCAGAGTCAATATAGAGAAAACAACAGGATAAATCTAAATGAGCTAGCTTAAGATACCAGTACGAACAGCTCAGCCAGAAGAGTGGTTCACCAAAAATTCCGCTTCACTTATCTCTACACTGACCATTCCAGGATCTCAGTTAATTAGTTATATATTACAACCAACCCCCTTTTATTGAAAACTGATCAGGCCAATTGGGAACTGAATTCAGTTTTTTCTTGGAAACTTTATCCATGGCCCTGTCCTGTCTCGGCTCAACATTGGAGGCAGCTGCAGGGTGGGCCCTTAATTTTGATTCCAGGAAACAATAGGAGTGTAGGAAATTTTTTCATGTGCTAGCTGCACAACAACAACAACGGCAACCCTCAATAATACACGATTATTATTGTCCCTGTTATTTTTTGTGTCATTTGCAGTGACAATACCATTATTTGTACGTGCTGGAATTGCTGAATTTGATGATTATTGGAGGCACAGAGCCGAGGAGGCCCAGAAAGCCGCTCTCCAGGCTTTTACCCCTGAGCCCTTTAATGTCACCAGTGATTTTAACGAACATGTTAGCAGGTGGGTCTTAGGAACTGCATGATGATGATTATCAGAATATTCATATGAAAAATTATAAAAACTTCTCAACTCGAGATATTACTCCTGTTGATGTTCTTAAATTGTTGGCGGAGAAAATTGTGCTATTGTGATGAATGATGGCTAATGTCCAATCCAATAGCCATTATTATCACAACATGGCCGCAATTTGAACAGCTCCATCGTACTTAATGTGTTATATATATATATATATATATATAACCTTATATTACACTATAATAATCATTAAATTTTTATTCTTAATCATTATCATAACTTCAATTATGCATAAAAAAAATTAAAATTTGTGTAAGCAATGATTACATAAATACAATATGTGTAAAACTACAATCATTTTTACAATTTTAATCATGCATAAAAAAAAAAAAAACTAAAATTTGTATAAGCAATGATCACATCAGCATAATATATGTAAAATTGCACTTATTCTTATTATTTCAATCGTGTATAAAAAGACTAAAAATTGTGTAAATAATGATCATAAAAATACAATATATGTAACCTTTTAGCAATTTAAGATCTTTTTAAAGATAATTTCGAACCTCATTGAAATATTGATATAGTGTCCAAAAATTAACCAAATTCTAAATGCAAAATTAATTAAATGCTTACTAGGCGTTACCTTCATATTTTGGACGCAGTGCCTTGTTTGGGACCAACGACACTAGAAGGAACTTGCGAGGGAAAAAAAAGGATGGCAAATGCGTGGCCACCAACCCCATTGACCGATGCTGGAGGTGCGACCCCAACTGGGCCGACGACCGGCAGAAGCTTGCCGACTGTGTCCTCGGTTTCGGCCGGATGACCACCGGCGGAAAGGGTGGAGAAATCTACGTCGTGACGGACGCCTCCGACGAAGACATGGTCAACCCCAAAGAGGGAACTCTGCGCCATGCCGTGATCCAAGAGGGACCCCTTTGGATCATCTTTGCTCGCAGCATGATCATTAGGCTCAACCAGGAGCTGATAATGACCAGTGACAAGACCATTGACGCCAGGGGAGCCAATGTGCACATTGCTTATGGCGCTGGCATAACTATTCAGTTCGTACAAAATGTGATCATCCACGGCCTGCACATTCATGATACCGTTGAGGGCTCCGGCGGATTTATCAGGGACTCCGTCGATCACTACGGCTTGAGGACTAAAAGCGATGGCGATGGCATTTCCATCTTTGGCTCCACAAACATTTGGATTGACCAAGTTTCCATGTCCAACTGCAAAGATGGGTTGATTGATGTTATCATGGCATCAACTGCCATCACCATCTCCAATTGCCATTTCACCAATCAAAACGATGTAATTTCAATATATATATATAATTCTTGCTTATATAATTAATCATCTATCATATTAATTTAGGCAAGCCATTAAAATTATTAGCTCCGATCACATATGACATCAATTAATTAGAAAGTCTTGTGTAGATTAAGCATATGATATCAGGTTAAAATTAATACTCCTAATTGCGTCTCATATTTTAAGAACTTTTTCTAAAATTCTAATGCATACATATACATCTTAGTTCTTTTTATTTTTATTTTTTTTGAAGTCTATTATAGAGATGGTAATCCATCTTTTGAAGAGAGCAGGTGAAGAAGGGGACTGAGTTCAAACTTTAGTCCTCTCCATGGAAAACATATATCTTCTGCCACTACTCTTACTAAACTATGTCGTCTATATCTTGAAATTATGCACACACTCCCCCCCTTCTCCCCCTATATATATTATTTACTTATAGTTGTTAAATTTGGATTGAAAAATGCAGGTGTGTTGCTGTTTGGCTCAAGTGACAGCTTTGGTGGCGATAAGATAATGCAAATCACTGTTGCATTCACCCACTTTGGAAGGGGATTAGTGCAAAGGATGCCAAGATGCAGGTATGGTTTCGTCCATGTAGTCAATAATGACTATACTCACTGGCAAATGTATGCCATCGGCGGTAGCAAAGGCCCTACCATTGTCAGTCAGGGCAACCGGTTCATCGCTCCTGGTAATGGTCATGCTAAGGAGGTAATTAATTAAGCATTTTCCATGATCACCCTTTTATTCAAAACTATAATTTGTTACAACTTGGGCATGCATCCTCAAAGTTAGAGTAATTTCATAACTTGGGCCAATAGGATCCTCGTAACTTGACAGTGTTAGATGTAGAAACTTCTGATAATGAACTTTAAATTAGTCATTTGGATTTGACAAATTATTTACTGACAGAAAAGAAAAATGAAAGATCTAGCTAACTGCTAGAACAAGAACAATTTTAAATGACATAGAAAAAAATCAGAGAAGAAAAGAAAAATAGATTTAACCCTACCAAAATAACTTATAATGCTAAAAAGTAAAATCCTCAAAAAAGATTTCGTAGATATTAAAAACAAGAAATACTTGACTGGTGAACGCAAAAAAAAAAAAAAAAAAAGAATGAAGGCAACATAAAATTTTTAATAGTAATAAATACAAGGAACAGCAAAAATTGGACCAAATTTTTGAATCTGATCGAGAGAGGGCACTGCCCCGATTCTCCTGAAAGTACCTCCACGGTTGGTTTAATTCCTAACATATGTTGACATATTGGTGGTGTTGATGAAGGTGACCAAGAGGGTGTATGCAACAGAAGATCAATGGAAGAATTGGGATTGGATATCAGAGGGTGATTTGTTTGTGAATGGAGCATTCTTTGTGCCATCAGGCGATCCTAGTGCACACAAGCGATACACCAGGCATGACTTGATCAAATGGAAGCCAGGGGCATACGTGAAAAGGCTCACTCGCTTTTCGGGTCCACTTGACTGCGTTGTTGGGAAGCCTTGTTAATTACTCGAGTCAAAGTCATTTCAAGTTATATTACATAGTCGGAGAAAATCATCTGGAGAAATTCTTATAATATGAACACTTAAAATTTTCTGCAAGTACGTTTAAAAAATTTACAATCAGAAAAAAGAAAAAAAATTATTATTTTTTCCATCATACATTTTATTAATGTTATTGTAAAAATTACAATAATTATTACAATACAAACATTCTTTCCACAGCTTATCTTCCAGGCCATATATGTTTTTCCTTCAATCAATATGTTTCAAAATATTCATGGATATTGATATGGGAATCTCTCTATTCTTTGCCCTTATGAAGCTCATGTGCGTACAGATTTGCAAGAATGAGGAAGCCAAGGCCAAAAATGGCTGCCGATTTTTTCTTTTTTTTTTTTTTTTTTTTTTTGTCTTTTAGACTTAGCACCCTAATGATTGGGATGAAAAATGAGAGAGGAACTCAAATTCGAATCTAATATTAATAATTTGTTAAAATTCACATCAAAATTAAGTCTTACACATCAACTTTAAATTATACATATATATGAGCTTAATAAATCTTTATGCTCAAATATGTTGCACATTAAACTTAATCCTGCTGCACATAAAATCAGTTTTTTCAAAAAAATGAATTAAAAAATCAGTATAATCACCAAAAATCCCACCACCCCCTCTCTCCTCTTTCTCTCTCCTCTCTATAGAACTGCATCTCTTACCACGTTTGTCTCTTATTTTTAATGGAAAATGTTTATAGTTATACAGTTTTTGTCATACAATTTGGTTATATTACAATTACGTCTATATGTTTTGCAATGACAATTATTTTTTTTCAATAAAAATTTACGTTTTATTTTTTTATTACAAAAAGTAAGTGTGTTGTTGCAAAAAGTATAAACGTGATTACAGTATGACCGAATTATATGATAAAAAATGTATACCGATGTAACAGTACTCTATTTTTAATTTCAAAATTATTAGTACGAACTACGAAAGCCACGTTAGTTTAACTAAAATATAAAATACACTTCGGTCAAAAAAAAATATAAAATACACTCATCCAAAATTTGAGACTGTGCGGTAAAAAATGTTTCCGTTTAGTCAGTTAAAACGAGGGTTTCAACACTTCAACGTCAAAACAGGTAGAGTCTGGATTGTAAATTTTTTTAATATTAGGACTTCCTTTTCAACTGACCCATAATGTAGGGGGTCCTTTTATAATTAAAAAAAATTAAAAAAAAGATTTAAATTAAATTAAACCCCCGAAAAAGAAAAATCCACCGCCGGGAAGAGGCTGCGAGAGAGAGCGGAGAAAAATGTTGCAGCTAAGCTTACTATCTGCACAACCGAGTGCTCAAAACCCTAGGCTATGTCTTTGCCCTTCTCGCTTCTCTCATAGATTCGCTCAGCATAATTCCGTCGGCGCCAAAAGCTATGGCCTCCCTGCGGCGGCCAAAGTCTCCGGCGGCAAGAATAAGCTGGCCGTGAAGAGCCGCCAGTCCGAGTACTACGAACAACGGCAGCAGCGGTTCACCAGCGCACGGCCTTCTACTAATAATTCTACCTTCGATCTGCAATCTCCACGGCCACCAGCTGCTGTTGGAGAAGCGGCGGCTAAGGTTTTTGTAGGGCATTCGATCTACAAAGGGAAGGCCGCTCTAACTGTGGAGCCTCGTGCACCGGAGTTCGCCGCGTTAGATGTAAGAATAGGGCTAGGTTTCGAGTATATATGTTTTGATTGGATTATATGGTTTTTTTTTTTTAATTATTTTTTTGCGCAGTCAGGGGCGTTTAAGCTAGCCAAGGAAGGTTTTGTGCTTCTGCAATTCGCGCCCGCAGCGAGTCCTCGGCAGTATGATTGGAGCAAAAAGCAGGTTAGTTAATTTTGAGAGTCTTGCTAGATGCACTATTTACAAGAATTTAAGATTGATATGCAGAAATCTGGTATGAGAATGCGGAATGTATGACTAGGTATAGATACTTTTTGGCTAGAGATTGTATCAATGTATAAATTTTGTTATATGTCGTACGCAAAGTGATCATGAGACAAATCTGGAAGATTTCTAAAAAACAATTGAGCAACAAGTATTATTTCCCAATATTTGGTTATAATTGCTTTATTCTTTGGTTCGCGTTCTTCAGATCGATTAGTTACGAAAAAATTGTGGAAAGATCGATTAGTTACGAAAAAAATGTGGAAAGCTTTGGAAATTTGGTGAAGTTCATATGCTCGAGTTTGGCTTCATGTTTGTACTTTGTTTTTCATGAATAGATTAATGGTTGCATAAGCTGTTATTTTGATTTTATGTGTCACCAGGTATTCTCACTATCAGTGACAGAAATTGGAAATCTAATAAGCCTTGGCGCAAGAGACTCGTGTGAGTTTTTCCATGATCCCAATAAGGGAAGGAGGTAGGATCCAGTTATTCATGCACTAAACTTCGAAATGCTTTGGCCTTCTTTACATTGTTTACAGTTGTATAAACTTCGAAATGCTTTGGCCTTCTTTACATTGTTTACAGTTGTATGGAGCCAGTGTTTGACATTTAGATTATCCTGGCAAGGAAGCTGTAAAGATCTTGTTGTACATTGCAACTGCAGCCTTTCAGATACACGCCTGTCATGGACGCTTGTTGATGAACATGAACTTTAAAAGCATCCTCTTGCAAATTAGCACCTGTTGCATAGTTTCTATTTTTATTTGAATCATGAGACATTGGTTTTTTCCTAATTTCCAGTGAGGAAGGTAAGGTCAGAAAGGTGTTGAAGGTAGAGCCACTTCCAGATGGTTCTGGCCACTTCTTTAATCTCAGTAATCCTCGTTTCCCTTGAAGTCTTGACATTGAATTTCATTTTCATTTAGATCCAAGTGAATGTGATGCAGCAAGTCTCTATTAGATGCAATATTCTGACAGCTAAAATATTTGGGGATTCTAAATGCTGAGTTACGTCTTTTTTCCGGTCTATGTGGTACATCTTAATTTGAAAGTTATTACTGATGTTAGTGGAAGATGTGATACATTTATTGCTGATTGACCTGTACCGTGTTTGTAGTTGGATTTTGTTTTTCTTTTGCTATATGCACCAGTGGGAGTTAGTTTGCCTGATGTTAGGTGCTATTATATACCTTTATGCTTTTCCATTCATAGTCACACGTTTAGTCGTGCTTTCTATACTTTCATTCATCAACCTATTTGTTTTATTGAGGACCATCATAGATACGAATGTGCTAGGCTTCAGCTTGCTGCATGTGGCTCATTTAAATAATATGGACAAGTTTGTTCTATTTGTCTAATTGTCTATCCATTTCTGGTTTTATAATCTTATTGATGACATTTTTTAAGGTGTTCAAAATAAACTTTTAAATATGGATGAAAGCATCTACATTCCTATCACCAGGGCAGAGTTTGCCGTCCTCAGCTCAGCTTTTAACGTACGTCATGAATCTCTCTCTCTCTCTCTCTCTCTCTCGCTATATATATTTGTACATATTGCAAGCAGAGGTAGCATAAGACTTCTGCTTGTAGAAAAATGCACCGAAACCTTCTCTTTTTCTTTGTATTTTGTGCAATACAAGCATACCGTCCCATCTAAGCAATTTTTTTTCATTGCAGTATGTCTTGCCATATCTGCTAGGTTGGCATGCCTTTACGAATTCCATAAGACCAGAAGATAATAGCCGCACCAACAATGCTACTCCAAGATATGGAGGAGACTATGAATGGAACAGATAGTGACTGCTGTGAATGCGCATGGTAGAAAGATAGTTCAATTGTGTCAGTGCTTGTTGATAGGATAATCTTCCCAGAAATTTTGATGCGTTTAATGGCTTCCATAGTCGCATCAAAAAATTTTTGAGCGTGTTTTCGAGGGATATTGGCCAGAACACAAAATGTGCACTATTGTTCTATTTGAATGTGTCTGCACACAATTTTCCCCTCGTTCATCTTCCATTAGTTAGAACCAGGCGTATGCATATCGGCACAGTGATCGGACCTTAAAGTAGCGAATTACAGAGCTGTGAAATATTATAGAAGTAACAACACTTCGATGGTTAGCCTGGCTCAAGTAACAACATCCAATTGCCGCGAGGATAATTTCAAAACCATGTTGCTCATTTTATAGCCTGTCTGCATTAGTGTTGAGCTTAGCTAATTTATTCAGACTGCGATCCAACTCCCGAAGACCTCAAGCACAATGCTCCTGATCAGACGCCCTGGCATCCTCAAGGCTAGTCACACTGTTTTTAAAATTGATTGTGACTCCACGTGTTAAATTCTCAAAATTCGAAATGGCGTTATGATCAAGTTTCATGTCTCATTCGTGAAGAGAACTAATTCAAGCTTGTTTGTATAACCTGCTTGTAGCAAGGTTCTTTCCGTTATCAGACTGCTATGGACTTGGAATTATGGAGGTGTTAACCCAAGAAAATTCTGTTCGTACAGATCAACTAACTGCAAACCGGAGGCACTACTGCAAATACAACAAATGTCACAACCAGGCCAAATGTTCATCCCCAGAAGCCAATCAAACTTATAACAAGTACATGGGTACAACCAAGCACAACAATGTTATTCAAACAGACGGTAACCCACATGTGGGACTGCCTCCCATCACACAGAAGCTAATCAGCAGTCCAACTCTGCTCTACAATCTCTCGCACTCGCCTATTGTATTCGCGCTTGTTCTCGCTAAACATCCTTGCAGCCTCTGAATTTGCAGGTGAATTTGGATTCGGATCACACAGCAATGACTACAATAAGAAGACAGTAACAGATTAACATAAAGAAACATAATTCAAAGTGTGCAAACAGAGGCTACAGCTCTACACATGCTTGTCTCACTCCAACATTGACGTGAATAATATCCCATTTAGAGAAAAAAGGAAAAAAAAGGAAAGCCATTGCGTAGCTACCATAAAATAGACCCATAATAACTGAACGTGTATAAACAATTTGCTCCACAGCCAAGCAAACTTGTGGCTGATTAAGCATGTACTATGAGACCAATACTACTTGGCAGGATGGGAGACGTGATAACTTAATGCATCAGTAAAAGGTCAGCAAAGGAATGAAACGCTGAACAGTGCAACCATCAGGAAGAAGGCTCTAGACTTCTAGCCAAATGGAATTATTGTTTCTAACCAACTGGAAGCAACAAAAGGACTCTGCTATTGTAGTGAATGACCCATGGGAAGGGAACCTTTAGGAATAAACAATTTTAAACTTGCAACCTTAATTGTACCATCAGCTAACCCATTACAAATTTCATCGAGAACATACATGTATGGGAAGAGATTCTTCCAAAAATAGATATTGAATTCAATGTGCAGTGTCGTAGATCACTACGGAATAGCAACTGAAGGATCAAATCTTACCTGGATTGATGTCAATATGGCTGCAACATCATAAATGGGACTCCACTGATTTTGTAGGATGTCCAAGCAAATGCTTCCATCGGCATAAACTGAAGAAAAAGAAACCCAAAATAGAAACTCAGAACCACAATGGAAATAATAGCACCAAACAATAATTTCTCTCATATCCCAGGTTATATAGAAGAGCTACAAGGTACAAAACAAGACATCCACAAAACAAATCATAAAATACGATGCCAGAAATATGATGAACCATTTCCATCGGAAGGCATTTCTGGAGTTCAAAAGCATGAGAGGTTAATATTCCAGTGAAACACAATCTCTAGATGAAGAAAGGCTAGAAAAAGTAGACAAAAGTAAACACAGAGACCCCATTTGGGGTACACACATGAACAACACTATAACATTAAAATGGAAGCAAGATAAGTTAAAGCCAAGAGAATTTTGAATACTGCATCTTTAAAGGACATCGCAAACATTCCAGATGAAATTCAGATAGCAACAGCAAATGAGAATGCCAAGAGAACAAGGTCAAAGAAAGCTCTTGTATCCAACTTACTGTTGGGGTGGAACATGCGAGAAACAAACCGCACTGTTGGTGGCTTATTAGGATAATCTTCTGTAAACTGCAGCGTCAACTTGAACGTACCTGAAGGGTTCAAAGGTTAATAGATGCTAGCTATTAGTCGCAACCGTTCCCTAATGGTAAATAAAATGTCAACTAGTCGGTTGCATCTAAGGGAATATTATAAAGGGTTGCACATATCAGAAAGAAAGACATCCAAATACTTGACATACGTAAAGGTTAGTATCATCCATATGGTTTATGATCCTGCTGAGAACAAAACAAAATGGGAAACAAAATACAACTGGTAGGAATACTGTCATAAAACAAACCCAGGACAACCAAACATCTCAGAAATGAATCCAAAACTCATTAAAAATGTTTTGTTTTCAAAGCCAGGTGCCAACAAAATCCAGTGAGCTACAAACCAAGCATACAACATGTCTGATAACTAGAAAAAATACACAACATGTTCATATATACCTTAGGGTAAGACAAGATGCACTGTAGGCAAGTATGACTAAATAGTCTAAGAGAGTAACTCTTAAGGAGTTAAGTGATAGCACGAAAATGGTCTTAATGGGATGCACCCCACCACTATATTGCTAACGTTAGGCCTACAGAAGAACAGTCCCTCATTGAAGATGGCAAAGAATCCACTTCAATCAAATTACATACAGGAAATGGCTTACCTCCGTCCCACGGTGTGTCATCAGGCCTGCAGATCAACAAATAAAGCACATTAAGTACAAATACACTATTACACATCTCAGACAACAAAGAAAAATTACACCAAATAAAGTCATAAAAGAGTTGATTCAACTTCAATTGCTGCACTCACATACCCAAATATAACGGCATTCCAAAGCATAATATTATTATCTTGAGGAGCACCACTAATGCCTGCTGGAGGGTCTTGCTGCAACCTCTTGAAGTCCCTCATCAATCTCTTTCTCGCAGGGGTTGACATTGTCACCAACACCGCCTATTATTTATACAAGATACAACTAACGCCAAACAATCCTCTGCAATCCTACTCAGTTCACAATCAAAGAAAGAACATTTATCAGAAAAGGGAAAAAGAAAATCAGATCGAAATAATAGAACCATAACAATATCAACCAAGATTCCACGACAATTAGCAGTTGTTACAGAAATTAATGCTAGCCTAATCTTGCATCGAACATGAGTTTAAAACACTAATATTAACAAATCAAAGCCACGGAATTTCAACTAATTCAGATTGGCAAGCAATTCTCAACTGGCAAACAAAATTCAAAGCAATTTGGCTAGAAAATAGAATACCCTAATATTCAAAAAGCATACGCAACCCTATCCAAAAAATTCAATCAGAAAAAAAGATTCATAGATCCACGATTAGATTTTTCTCAGCCAAGAATTGGAAACTTTGACGACTACGCGAATTCAACAATCAAAAACTAGGGTTAGTTCTCGCGAAATCCAACACGATTACTTCTTATTAGACAATCGAAACCTAAAATCAGCACCAAAACAATCGCAACAAAAAAGAATAAAAAATAATTGCACGCGCCTTTGCACGCGCATACGAGGAAATGAATATCGAAGAGCACGAAGCACATACGAGTAAAAACGTCAAAGGCCGCGAACAGAGCGTGGATTTGATTCTCCCGGGGAGAAACCTATTCGGAAAATTTTCTCGGGAAACAAACAGGAAATAGATATCAGAGAAAAGGTCCCATGGCCATCGATCGCTTGATTGGAAGATTCGAGAGCGAGAGAGAGAGAGAGAGAGAGAGAGAGAGAGAGAAAGAGAATTAGGTCAAGTGATGCAAAGACGAATGGGAAATGAAAAATTGGAGAAATAGGAAGGAGCCAATTGGTGGCTTAGTGGCTCTGCGTCAGCGTGGGTTCCTACATGTCGTCTAGTAATTTTCACTTTTCACATTCATTGTATGCAGTCGAGCGTCGGGGAAGTCGGTGGCGCGTCTCCTTCGAGAAAATTGAAAATTTATGTGAACACGTATGGATAAGAGTATAATAGATACGTAATAATTTAAATTATTAAATTTTAAAAAATATTAAATTTTAAAAAATAAAAAATAAATAAAAAATTAAATGTCGTTTAATTAAGTACGTGTTTTTCACGTACCCACCTACACGTATCTATGTAATTGACCTGAAAAGTTAACGGTGTTTTGGATTTAAAAGGGGATAAGTATTTTTGAGGTCCTAAACTTTTAGGTTTTTTTACATTTGAGTATTAAACTTTTTTAACATTTTATTTAAGTGCTAAACCTTTTGATTTTTTACTATATCAGTCTTTTAAGTTACAAAAAGTAGTCAATCCATTAATAAATGAGTTTAATTTAATAAAAATCATTTAAAAAAGTTTAAATATATGAATTAAATATTTTTTTCATCAACAAAATATGCATATTAAATTTTTTTTTAATCAACAAATATACTAATTAAATAGGTAACATGCATATTTTTTATAGAAAATACATTCAATTCATATATTTAATCTTTTTAAATAATTTTTTGTAAAATTAAAATTATTTTTTAATAAATTGATCAGTTTTGTTAAATAGAGAGACTGATTTGGTAGAAAATCAAAAAATTTAGGACTCAAATGAAATGTCAAAAAGGTTGAAGACTCAAACGTAAAAAAATATAAAGGTTTAGGATTAAAAAAATACTTATTTCGATTCAAAAGTGGGAAGGAGAAGAAATTGGTAAAAAAAAAGTAGTGTGAAAGAGATTGAAAAGAAAATAAAATTTTTATTTGAATATGTTAAAATAAGGTGAAAAAATAATTAAAAAATTTTAAATTTTCCAACATTTTTCAACAAGGTTCTTTTAGTAATTTTAAAATTTAAACCAATTATGAAGAATTATGGTACAACTTAAGAATTTGTGGGCCCAAAGAATTTGTTTTTCTTCTCATTAAAATTTGTTTGTTTCTTCCTTTCAATCCAAACTCAAAAAATAATTTAATTCATTTCCTGTCAATTATTTTTCTCACAAATCCTATAAACCAAATACACTATAAAAAAATTGAATCAGGATATCAAAATGTAACCATTGGCCTAGATTCAGAGGCAATGATTATTATGTTCCCGATATTTTTTAAGAGTAATAATATATCATAAAATTTATAATTATGAAATAAATTATCAAATTTTTATTGATTTGTCAGTGTTAAAAATATTAATAATTCATTCCATAATTATAAATTTTAAATATTTCATGACATAATTTTTGTAATATATATCTTTATTCAATTATTGGTACAAAAATGTTTGATCTATTATACAATCTGAAGCGATAGTCTGATGATAATCTGACATGCTTCCCTCACGTTTGACTTAGATTCGAGTCTCAGACTGCGTCATGGATACAATGTTCTTCCTTAGACTGCCAGTGGATCTGTGTGTGAGCAGTATAAGTTTTAAATTCATTAATACCGTAGTCAGCTTACAAAAGGTCTGTTTGGATCAAACAATTCTCGAGTTGTGGGTTCTCCCTATGAAGGCGATTGAATGAAAACGTTAATGGATAATCACTAGCTTCCACCCATATAGTGATGATACAATAAGAATTTGATCGATTGTCAATCTGCCGCACATTAATAGCGTGTCTGGATTTTGTTGTGAGGAAAGAAAAAAAAAAGTCGTGAAAAAGAAAGTAATGAAAAAAAAAAGTCGTGAAAAAGAAAGTAATGAAAAAAAAAAGAATAGGAAAATGATTTGGTTTAGGTTGTTTGGATATGTGAAAAATATATAAAAAAAGAAAGTGATAAGGAAATAAATTATTTATTTGGATACGATGAGAAAGTCTAAGAAAGAAAATATATATCAAAAAGACAATTATGCCCCTAACTTAATTAATACATAATTGGAAGAATCAAGTCTTCTAATAGAGGGTAATTTAGTATTTTAGTCAAATCTTCATCTGCACCAAGTTTCTTGGGCCTTGTCATCTTTTTTGTAAGAAAGTTTTTTAGTAAGATCCATCCCTGCATTTTGTCATGATTTTCCATTGATTTCTCTCTTAAACCATGTCCAAACATAGCAATTCTTTTCCAATTCTCATTTTCTTTCCAATTACATTCTTTCCCACCCTTTCCACTGTATCCAAACAAGACTATAAATTTGATGGGAGTATAATATGTGATCAAGGTTAACAATTAGACTTTTAAAATTTGACGATTATAGTATGATCATGTAGGCTATCGAATGTGTCAAATTATATATATCAATAATTATTAGCGATGTTTCTAATCTTACTTACTTAACAAGTAAATTTGATTCAATGTCGTGTGTAACAAAAAAAATAAATCAAGTGGAATATACTTTTATGGCATGATGTGGCGACTCGTTTCATGTTTTGTGTTTCTTTTTTATCCCAATGTTGCTCAAAATTATAACTTTTTTTTTTTTTTGGTCTTCTTAGATTTTTATTTTAATTAGATGGTCTAAGTGTCTAAGTAGAATGAATACTTCTTTCCATTCCATTCATTTCCCACCACAATCTCCTAACTAGGCTTTGTAATTGCTCTCAATTCTCAATTTACTCTTTTTTGTCTGAATTACATTTGACAAAGACAAAGAAAAACATAAAAAAAATAAAAAAGAAAAACAATAATCATGGAAATTGGAATAATTTTATTGGGTTTTTAATTTTTGGCACGTGAAAAGATCTCTTGCGCATAATAATAACTAAGCTGGTCGTCGGCATCTTATTACAATAATTGTTTTGTTAAAAAAAAAAAAAAAGTAAAGGTGATACTCGTAATCTCCTACCATTTTATTGTATTGAAAAAGACTAGTAGTCATGACTTTTGGCATGGTGAAAAAAAAAATTCTAACCACAAAATTGGTGGCTAACAAAATAATTTAAGTAATGTCATAAAAAATACATTCAAATATATTTTAATAGACAAATTTTTTTTATTAGGCCAAATGAAACATAAATATATAATAAAATAATTTTTTTTGTTGTTATAAATTTTACACCTTTACCAAGTTCAGAATTATAACTTCTAGAAAAATTACAAGACAAAATTTGTCTCTCTCTCTAACCTCTCTCTACCTATTATCTCTCTCTACTCCCCACCAACAGAAATAGCCTAAACTTTGGCCGATGGCGATGGCTAGTCGCCGTCGCTGACCAACCACCCCTATTCCTTTTTTATTATATTTCTTTCTCTTTAGTGTTAATTGCTTCTTCTTCTCTCCCTGTTTCTACTTATTTTTAGTTTTAATGGAGTTTTAAGTAGTTTTCTTAGATTTAATCACAATAAAGACACTCATAACTATTCTAGTGCCAGATTCGAAATCCACTCACTTCAATAATCATTTTCATCTTTTCGATCATCTTCTCTAGTGCTAGTATCGCCGCACCAGAACCCCAGTTCTTGATGAAAAATTACGCAGTTAGAGCCACCAACACAGCCGCTTCTACGGGTCTTGCTGCTCCTCTTGTCGTCGGGGTTGGCGCCACTTACAACACCGTTGTCGGACCCTGGGCTGACCTCAGCGGTGCTACAACTACTGCAGCCTCCGCTACTGGTGATACTACTACTAGCACAGCTGAGGTCCCCACTACCGTGTTTTCTGCCGCCTGTCGCCACAGATTCCGTTTTGGGAGGAATTGGCTTTTGTGGACTTATTTTGGAATGAGTGTTAAACTACATTTGTTTGGATTATTTTGGGATGTGTGTTGTGTTGTGTTTGTATTTAGTTGTGTGTATATGTGTGTTAAGATTCTAGAAAATCGTTGTTAGGTATACTCAATCGATTTTTATCGTAAGTCTGTCAGAAGATTTTGTGGGCCGTGTGTCTCTTAGTCAAAAATTTTGACCATGTCATGAGTAACATGAGTAAGCCCTTTGGCTGTTTTGTATTCATGTCTTGTACAAATTTTTTCACCCTTCTTTGGATGGGAGCTGTGTACGACATCAACTTTTATTAATTCAACATTTCTTGTTGAAAAAAAAAAAAAAAACCACAATTTTTAAGATAGAATATAATTCTTAATTATTAATACTGATTTTAGATTATTAAAAAATTGTAAAAAAAATTATGAGAAAATAAAGTTATTTGTATTAATGTGAAAGTTATGAAAAATAAAATAAGTAGTAATTAGTGAGAAAAAATAAAAATTAATTATTTAAATTAATAAAAAAGTTGTGAAATTTTTTTTTAAGTAGTGATATTTTTAATTAAAAATTTTTAATTTTATTTTTTTTTATCAAACTCTCTCAAACTAAACACATCATAAAAAATTTTTCCCAGAGACTAGAATAAGAAGTGTTAAATAAATTGCTAGTGGCATTGTCTATTTCGTGCCAAGCCATTTCATGACTAATGAGGCACCAAACGAGCAAGCTAGTCCAAGATGGGCTCTTCAGGGAAGCCATGTCTCTGCACTCCCAGCTCCATTCTGCCTCAGCACCTATGCACAAATTCACATTCCCTCCTCTTCTCAAGGCATGTGCCAAGCTCAAATCGCCTCTTCAGGGCCAAATTCTCCACGCCCATGTCATCAAAACAGGATTTTCCTCACAAATATACACGGCCACGGCCCTTGCCAATATGTACATGAAACTTAATTTCCTGTGCAATGCTCTCAAAGTGTTTGGTGAAATGCCTAACCGAAACTTGGCTTCGCTCAATGCAGCTATTTCGGGGTTTTCGCAAAATGGGTTTTCTAAGGAGGCGTTGTTGGTGTTTAGAGAGGTGGGGTTCTGTGGGTTTAGGCCTAATTCTGTTACTATAGCCAGTTTGTTGCCTGCTTGTGACAGTGCTCAACTTTGCCTTCAAGTGCATTGCTGGGCTGTAAAGGTGGGTGTGGAATTTGATATATTCGTCGCCACGTCATTGTTGACTGTCTATTCTAACTCTGGTGAGATAGTGTTGGCTACAAGAGTGTTTGAGGAGGCGCCTAATAAAAGTGTGGTTTGCTATAATGCTTTTCTTTCAGGACTTTTGCAGAATGGTCTACCAATTATGGTCTTGAATGTGTTTAAGGACATGAGGCATTGGTCAAGTGAAAAACCCAATTCAGTCACATTGGTTTCTGTCATTTCTGCTTGTGCTGGTCTTTTGTACCTTCGGTTTGGGAAGCAGGTTCATGGATTAATAATGAAAATGGAGCTGGGGTATGATACTATGGTTGGGACTGCAATTGTGGACATGTATTCTAAGTGTGGTTGCTGGCCATTGGCGTACAAACTATTCAATGAAATGAACGGAAAGAGGAACTTGATAACATGGAACGCGATGATTGCTGGGATGATGCTGAATGGCCAGAGTGACAATGCTGTTGAGTTGTTTGAACGTTTGAAAACTGAGGGTTTGGAACCTGATTCAGCAACATGGAATTCAATTATAAGTGGGTTTGCACAGTTAGAGAAAGGAATTGAGGCTTTTAAGTTCTTCAAGAAAATGCAATCTTTCGATATATTTCCAAGTCTGAAGTCTGTAACAAGCCTATTACCAGCTTGTGCATCTCTATGTGCTGTGCAATGTGGTAAAGAGATCCACGGACATACCATTAGAACTGATATTAATACCGATGAGTTTCTGGCTACATCACTTATTGACATGTACATGAAATGTGGCTATTCTTCTTCGGCACGTATTATTTTTGACCACTTTGAGATAAAAACTAAAGACCCAGCATTTTGGAATGCAATGATATCTGGCTATGGAAGAAATGGAGAGGATGAGACTGCAATTGAAATTTTTGACGAGATGTTGGAGAAACAGATAAAACCGAATTCTGCAACTTTTACTAGTGTTTTGTCCATGTGTAGTCACTTGGGTCAAGTTGACAAAGGGTGGGAAGTTTTTAGGATGATGACTAGAGATTATGGCTTAGATCCGAATCCTGAGCAATTTGGTTGCATGGTCGACCTTTTAGGTCGATCTGGTAAGCTGGATGAAGCAAGAAAACTAATAGAAGGTGTGTCAGATCCTCCTGCTTCTGTTTTTGCTTCATTGCTTGGTTCCTGTGTGCATCATTTACATTTTGAGCTGGGGGAAGAGATGGCTATGAAACTTTCAGATTTAAAACCAGAGGATCCATCTCCTCTTGTGATTCTGTCAAACATTTATGCTGGGGTGGGAAGGTGGGATGACGCAGAAAGAATCAGAGATATGATAAATGCCAGAGAATTGAGAAAACTTCCAGGCTACAGTTCAATTGCAGTAACCTGATAAGCACATAATAATTGGTAAAATGACTGCAGTTCCAATCTTCTAGTCTCCGATCAGTTCTGATCACTAATTCATCATTTTTTCTGCTGAAGACTTAAAGAAGTTATCAAGATGATTATGGGGCTCATGTATAAAACATGAGATTACATCTCGGGGAGTAATCACCACAATGACTTCACCTTCATTCCCAGCAACCACATATATCTAGTGAACAGATTTGGTCGCATAACTTTTCCAGTTTCTTGGGTTGTTAAGGCGGTTTTTTGATGAAATCCAACTCTGTGTTCTGCCTGAAAAAAGGGGATATGGGAAATTACTCAAAGCATCACCACTTTACTTGAACCAAGGAGCTTAAACTCTTGTCAATGACTTTGGTGATAGCTGATCTGCATCCACCATGGTAAGTGTTTCCGGTGATGGAATTGAGTCTACAGGCACCTTGGTCAGGGAGCATCTAATGTCTCCATCGAGTGGATGTTTCTCCCAGATCAATTCAATTGTTATTTTCTGGACATCAGTGATGGAAACAATGAAAGGGATTCCCAGGGAGGCTACAACAATCATAAAGTTTGCCTCTTGCAATAACATAAGATTGCCCATATTGGCACTTGCAACATTTTCAATTCCCTAAATTCGTCTGCTTGTCTTACAGAATGGAACAATTTGCAGGATGATAGTTGTGGGGTAAACTCCATACCCTTTACTGACGGTCTTGTGCTTGAAAACAAGGATCTTAATCCTTGCAAACAATTTATGCTATTTCTTGGACTTGATTCTTTTGGAGGAATAATAAAGTGCATGGCAAACAAAGGCTATTGAAATTCCTTTATAAAATGTGGTATCAAGCCCCTTATCATTTATCTCCTCTTGGTCCAAGATTTCTGGAAAGAGAGAAATTTGCAGGAATGTGCCGCAATATACCAAAGGTGTTTGATGGAGAATATGTATGTTCAAAGATAAAGGGCATTCGCTCGATGGCACTGTGTCTGGCATCTTATGTACACAGAAAAATGACTTAGCAATGCTAAGCGGATCACTGCAAGATTTTATCTTTTGTAGAAAAAGTTTGGTGTGCTTTGTCTTGAAATTGCTAGTGCTTGGGATGAGGATTCAGACCTTACTGCTCCATCTGTGAAATTTGATAAATTTTTTGGTGGCCTGCCTGTTAGATGTTCCTTAGTTGGATCTTTTAAGGCGTCGCTGTTCTGGACAATTATTTTCCAGCAAAATTTGTCAGGTTAGCACTCATATATGATTGAATTTGGGAGGTATTTCCCACACGTTTTGACTTAGGGCGGCATTGCCACTGGTGGGTGCAAATTAGTTTAACCCCTTGTCATGCCGTTCTCCATATGCAGAGAATTGATGGTTTCCTTGATGTGCTTAATGTCACTGGAGGGACTTTCTCACCACTGTCACAGAAACTTCCATTTACGGTAACTACTGTGGATGGAGACAACTACTTGCTCTAGTATTCATCGATAGAGCTAGCAATCCAGGGAAGAAACTCATTCACAATTTCCTTTGTAACTATGATCTGAGTGACATGGTAGCTGCTACCGTGATGAGTTGAGATGAAAAGCCAACATGATTATACAGGTGGCTGGCTTGGTGTTTGACTGAGAGAATGTGCTATAGGAAAACAGCTGCCATCAAGCTCATTCACTAGTTGTATAAACTGATGGTCAATATTATGCTTATTCTGCATTTATTTTTGACATTTTTTGCCTTCTTCAGTATCTATTTTGTGGTGTATACGCACAGTTGATTGTTTGCATTCATCTGTAGTTCTGTATGCTTTCTATATGGCAGCAGCGACAATGGGGTCATACTAAAACTCTGGGAGAATTTTTCGTCGTTACAAAAAAAAAGTAAATATCTCAATTTTGTACATAAAATATTTACGAAATATTTGATAAAAAAATAAATAAACAAGAATTTGGAACAAGTACATAAATAACAATAATATTACAAAATATTCTATGTCCATTGACAATCCAAATTTAAAAAAAAAAAAAATTGAAAATTTTTTGAACATTTTTAAAAAAAGAATGATTTATCTCATTTTACAAGACCGTGAGTGAAGGCAAATATTGACATTGAATTAGAGTAAGTTTCAAAATTTATATATATATTCTCAAAAAAGAAAAAAAAAACATCCTACTTGCAAATTTTGGATTTTAGTTGGGGCTTATTGCCCCGATCATAAATGAATTGGTCCCGCCCCTCCCTGCCTACAACCGTTGCACAGAGGCGCTTGGTTTTAGAAAATAAACAAACAGGGCCTACTTTGATTGCCGCGTGGTTTTCATTTTTTTCTTTAAAGCAAAAGAGATTGTAATTTTCTTTCCTTTTTGTTTGACTAAAAAATATAAAACAGTAGTCATATGAATAAATATATAAATAAATTTAATATTTTATTAATAATTAAAAATTTTATTTTTTTAAAATTAAATTTCAAGCATATTTAGTATTGTTTTAAATATACTTAATATTATCCTAAATTTTGATTTAAAATTTTTTATTAAAAAATCTTTCTACGATTATTCTGTGACTATTTTTTATGCCTTTAAATTTTTATTTTTATTTTTTTGTTATAAGCATAAGTAAACAGCTGCTAATAAATATTTGCGCAGAACTGTTCATTGTAACAGGTAACTCACAAAGGAGCCAACTTTGGACTCGAAAAGTGTCTTCGAGACCTCGAAACGACGTAGCATGTTTCTAAAATCTCTTTTGTCTTGCGTATGTCCCTACTTTCTTTTTTTCCCTTGTTTTTACTTGTTCTGTTCAGGAAGCAGAAGCCAGAGTCGTCGAGGAGGCTGCTTTTCCGTTTACTTGGAGCTCAGGCAAGCTAAAACTACTCTCTAAAAGGTATTTTCCTTTCTGGGTTTACGTTTTTATTGTGTGTTTCTTCCATGGGCTTTGGTGCTTGTCTTCTACCTAGACATGCCCGTCATGTGCTTGTGAAATTGTCCCAGTGAGGCTTGCCTAATGCTTATTCCAAATTTTCAATAGCCTATGCTTTATCTGGCTCATTATTTGCTGAAATCGATTCTCGTTCTCGATACACTGAACGTGTTTCTTGTTTTTGGATGTGTTGTTAGGGCGAAGAAATGGTGGGACTTTCTGCAGGAGAAAGGGGATTTATACAGGGTGGCATTGATCAAAACATCCGTTCTGATGGACGAAAGAGGGATTCGTACCGACCCATATTTGTTGAGACTGGAGTAATCCCTCAGGTGACTTGTTCTCTTTCTATGGTTGACTGTGCAGTGTTTTAGCTTCTTTGTTTTTTTTTTTTCCAGTTTTGACAAAGTGTAAAATTTTCTTTTATTTGACCTTGTTTTGTTGCAGGCAAATGGCTCCGCGCGTGTCAGGATGGGTGCAACAGAGGTTATTGCCAGTGTCAAGGTACTTTCTAGTCTGCAATACAAATTTTGTTTATTTTCTGTATTTATTTGATGCTTTATGTGTCGGGTAGCATTCATTGATTGTTGCTACTGCACATTTGATGTCTCCATGTTTGTGTAAGTGCAGGCCGAGCTTGGGAAGCCCAGTGCATTGCAACCTGACAAGGGAAAGGTTGCCATATTCGTTGATTGTAGCCCGGTTGCGGAACCAATATTTGAGGTTTGTACCTTGTTGGGATGATTTGCAATTTCTAGTCATTTATAGGCCTCTTGAGTCTTGACATTGCTGATTCTTGTGATTATTATATGTGTCAACTTTGCTGATTATCATATGTACCAAGATTATTATTAATTTGTAATCATTTGCCATAAAGACTTCACTTTGTAAATTTCATGCTATTATAAATTAGAAGATTAGTATTTGTTCAGTTTTTCCATGCCGCAATCCCATTCATTGTTTGATGATGAATGCCAAATTTTGGTGTAGTTTGCACTCATTATTATCTTCCCTTCTTGCTGTTGATTGTTCATCCTATGCTGCAATCAACACTCATTAGTATTTTTTTTTCAATTAAACTATTTTCATGTTGTCGACCAAAAAAAGAAAACTATTTTCATGGTAGATTACCCTTGTTTCCTATATTTTTATATCTGATGTTTGATCAGGGAAGAGGAGGTGAGGAGTTGTCAGCTGAACTTTCAGTTGCCCTTCAGCATTGTCTCTTGGGTGGTAAAAGTGGAGCTGGTATGTATTCTCCACAGATCAACAGAAAGAAACCTCTTTCGCATTTTTTGCACAGCATCTGACAGTTTACCCTCACTAGCACGCTTTCTAACGTGGGACTATCGATTTGGGTTGTAGCGACAGTGATGATTTCTGGAATTGTTTCAGGGGCTGGAATTGATCTATCATCTCTGGTAGTTGCTGAAGGAAAAATTTGTTGGGATCTTTACATCGATGGCCTTGTTGTTAGCTCAGATGGAAATCTTTTAGATGCTTTTGGTGCTGCCATCAAGGTAACCTTCTGTAAGTGCTATGCTTTGGTGAAGAATGGTACATATTTTGAGAACGGATTAGTCGAACATGGTTTCATGCCTAGAATTTCTGTGACAAATTTCCGACCAGAGAGATGTTTCTATGTTAAGTGGGGATAATTTTGCCAGCTAAAACTAATAACTGGTATGGTACTCTTCCTGTCCCAAAGGCTGCTTTGAGCAATACAGGCATCCCAAGAGTCCATGTTGCAGCTGGTGCAGCGGGAGATGAGAAACCAGAGGTTGACATAAGCGATGAAGAATTTCTACAGTTTGATACATCTGGGGTCCCTGTTATAATTACACTAACGAAGGTGAGACAATCAAACATTTTCTTTTTGTGCTTAGGGAACTTCAGGCAGCACTATCCTATCATGAAGTTGCACCCATCTTGTAGGTAGGAAGGCACTACATTGTAGATGCCACTTTGGAAGAGGAGTCGCAAATGAGCTCTGCTGTTTCCATTTCTATCAACAGGAAAGGGCACATTTGCGGCCTGACCAAACGTGGTGGTGCAGGACTCGATCCAAGCATTATTTCTGACATGATTTCTGTGGCACAACATATAAGCGAGCAACTAATAAACAAATTGGACTCTGAAATATCTGCTGCCGAAGCTGCTGATGATGAATTATGATACGGAGCCTGTGTTTCCTACTGATTTTAGGACAGTTCAAATGTGCAACCATGTTGTATTGGTTAATGTTCACTGATAACCTCAACTTTATCATTTATTATTGTACACTTACGCAGACGCAACACAATTTAGAAGTATGACCACCGTTGTTTAGAATTTAGAAACGTATTATGAATGGGGTTTCTTTACAAAAGGCCAAAGTTCTCTTTTGTTATATTAAGTGGGTTCCAACTCAGAAACTCATGGGGACTTTTGCATCCACAGCTTGTTAAAGTAAAAATTTGTTGAGGCATTTTTTTGGAACAATGAAAACGTCTGCGATGTTCGCCATTGGAGATTATTCATTGACGTCTTTAACAACCTTTCTTATAATGTAAACTCATTATTTGAGATCTAGTAGGATTTAATGAGATTCTGTCCTAAGAAGCCTTAGTGATCATGAATATAAATTATAAAATTTATTATTGCATGTCAATTTTTTTCAAACGAAATAAAAATTCAGTTTATTTACCAAAAAAGAGTGACGGAGATTCAAGTATGGATCGCTTGCACAAAAACATACTAATTTGTCAGTCAACTCCCGCGTCTATTTGATAACGCGTTTTTAGTACTCTATCGAAACGATAGAGTGACGGAAAGGTTTTTGTTTTTTTTTTTGTTTTAAAAAGCAACGGCAATGGCAGGAAATTATATGGTATGATGTGATACGGTTCCAACCTTCTTGGCCAATCAATGAGCAAGGTCAAACTCAAATCCGACTTAATTTCGAGTTGTCATTCTATTGCACGTCAGTGAGTCAGATACGTAAACGCAAGCAGGCGATAGAGATTAGAGAGAGAGAGATCGGCAAACAATACATGTTTAGGGGCAACAGGATAATGACCAAAATTCTCCTTTACCAGTTTGCTAGATCAATAAGATTCCTCTGTCGATATCCATCCCAGTCTTTTCTTCAACAAATTATATGTTATCATTCTAATGGATGACATACAACTATTGGTTAGTTTAAAATAATGGACACTAACTCCTCCAAAAATAATTTGATAATGATCTAACGTGTTTTCTTTTGTATTAATTTGAGTTTAAATTTTTTCATTGACGTTAACCCCAATAAAATAAGAATTTATGTCAAAAACACGATAAAAAGCCTGCCTCAATGTACAAAGACTATGACTAATATATATATATATATATGTTTTTTTACTTGATAAAAAAAATAATAATGGCGGACAGTATGGTTACTCCAATAATTTGAGAGTTATTCTATATTTGTGCATGTCTTTTAATTAGAAAATTAAAAAACAAAAAGGGTCACTGTAATACAAACGTCGATACAAGAAGTCGAGTACCAAATTTGCAGATTTGTCTGGCTGCACGTAATTATTATTGTTGATAATATTACAACTTCAAACTGAGGATGTGTTTTAAGAGACATTTCACCTAATAAAATAATTCAATGTACAGCATTATCATACAATTAACTAATTAATTATCTAGGAATTTCTGTGTGTATGGTAATCATATCCTAATCTTCGGTTTTGGATGATTGATTTGTTTTTCTGAAAACAGGAGAACTGGATTCGCCCACAGTAATATGGCCTCAATTTCCTGCCGACTAAAAACAAAGAGCCATGGACCGGCGAGTTTACAATAGTACAATTCCTTAAGTACAAATTTTATAATTGAAAGTTTTTGTTTTTGGTCCTATGGTGGCGCAAAGCCAAGTGTTTCCAAAAAAAACTTGAAAAACCTACAGAGTGCGTTTCTGGGGCAGCGAATCCCAAACATAGTAATTAAAATTAGATTGAATCGATCAGTTTAATTGAAAAAATTGAGAATCGGTCTAATGTTTGGTCTGGTTGAATTCTTAAAACTGTAAAATAAAAAACCGCCCAAACAACCGGTGAACCGACTGGTTCAACTGTGAACCGGAGAACCGGTCCGGTTTTTTCAGTTCATTTGCAGCCTTCTTGGCTACGTGGCGAGCTCCAAATGCGCCACGTCGCCATTTTAATTTTCCAAGAAAGAATTGTCAGCGGGATTATTTAGGAGGGGAGAAATCCAATGATCCTTAATAAATGACCATTATTGCCTCTCAACGGTATATTTGCTATTTGGAAAGGGAAATCCTTAGTAGCTTACACAATGGTAGCAACATGGTTGGCACATACGCGTGCAGCCAATCACAGAATTGAAAATTTTATTATTGATTTATTTAATACAAAGGATAGAAAAGGTAAACGAACAAGGGCATATGAGTAAAATAAGAGAAAAAAAAGTTGACGATGACTTAAATTATGAGGGCGGGCGGGAAACAAAATTTCAATATTGCAAGTTGATTTTGCTTTTTCGTAGAAGACACCATTACGACGTATACGATATGAATAGGAACGAAGTCAGAAAAAAAAATTTAGGGAGGAGAATTCTATATGTATACTTATAAAAAAAAATTTATGCGATAAAAAATAAAAAATATTATTAATTATTTTGCATAGTAAATATTATAATTATATCTTGTAAATTTTATGTATACGATATGAATAGGGACCAAGTTAGAAAAAAATTTTAGGGAGGAGAGTTCTATATGTATACTTATAATAAAAATAAAAATTTATGCGATGAAAAATAAAAAAAATATTATTAATTATTTTGCATAATAAATATTTTAACTATATCTCATAAATTTTAATGCTTGAAAATTATTTTTTTATTTTTGAGATGTAATTAAATGTATTTTTTATATAAGAAATAATTTAATCATTTAGTTATTTATCTCTTATTTGATTACACAATAGACTCTTTGTAATTGTAGAAAAAATAATATTTTTGCATAACTATTGTAACTGATAAAATTAATGTGAATTTTATAAATAAATATATGTTTAGATACACAATATGTTTATAGATATTTTTTTCTTATTTAATGTTCATTGGTAATAATTTGTTTCATTAAAAGATTAAATATTACTCAAAAGACTCTATAAAAATAAGAAAAATTTATTCAAATACTATTAAAAGTAACTGAAATGAAATTAAAAGGATAATTATGTGTATGAGCCTTTCACATTCAATGAAATTTAATTTTAAAAAATTAAATTGTAAACTTTGAATCTCAAAAAGAAAAAAAAAAGAAAGGAAAGAAGTTTTACACAAAAAAAAAAAAAAAAAGAAGCAATTGTCCCAAAAAAAAAAAAAAAACAGAAAAGTACATGTTGCGTTCTGAACTCAGGGCTAGAGGAGGGGGGTAAAGTGCCCTACCGGCCGAGCTAACTTGCGAGCTTTGGTATTGTTTGGTTAAAAACTGTTAATAGAATTAATATGAAGTAAATTTTGTGACAATTAATAAGATACCAAAATAATAAATATTGTAGTCGCACAAATGTTTAGATATTTTGATAAGTAGTAGCTGAAAGTATAATGGAAGTAAATATTTAATGAGAAAAATATTTTGACTATCTTTGAAGTAGCCGTTTGGTGGCTGTCATATATGACACAACAGGAAAAATATATGACATGACGAAAAAAACAATACAACATGTCTAAGTAAAAGATACGTCACGTTAAACTAGCTATTATAAAAATATTTTGTTAATGGCTGGTCACACGTGTTGTATAATTTTTTTCATATGTCGTATAATTTTCCTGCAGTGTTGTATATTTTGTTCGTTAGTCATATGTGACAGGTACGAAACAGTCATTTAAAAAACAGTCATGTAGTGGTGCTAAAAAAAGAAAATAAATAATCTAAAATAAATTTTGTGACAATTAATAAGATGAGCATCACTACATGACTGCCATTAAGTGGCTGTTTTGTGGCTGTATATATGACATAATAAGTAAAATATATGACACGTTAAAAAAATTATACGAATTGTTACACGTGTCATTAAAAAAAAAATTTAACGACAAGATACATGTGTCATATAATTTCTTTTGATATGTCATATAATTTTTTTAGTGTCATATATTTTACTTGTTATGTTATATGAAACAGTCACCAACACAACCTCTTAAGGTGCAACAAAAATTTTTTTCCCTAATAAGATACGAAAATAATAAATATTTTAATAGTATAAATGTTTAAATGTTGTGATAAGTAGTAGCTGAAAGCATGATAGAAGTAAGTAAATATTTAATTAAGAAAATTGTTTGGCTCTGAAAATGACCATTTAGTGGTTGTCATATATGACACAAAAGACAATATATGACATAAAGGAAGAAATTATATGATATGTCAAAGTAAAATATATGATACATTTAACCAGCTACCAAAAAATTTTTTTATTAATGGCTGCCTACATGTGTCATATAATTTTTATTGCTGTGTCGTATATTTTATTTGTTGTGTCATATGTGACAAGCACAAAACAGCTATTTAAAGGACAACCAAACGTGCTGCAGAAAGAAAAGAATTAATCTGAAATAAATTTCGTGACAATTAATAGGATACCAAAATAATAAATATTGTAATCATATAAATGTTTAAATATTTTGATAAGTAGTAGCTGAAAGTATAATAGAAGTAAGTATTTAACGAGGAAAATTTTCTGGCTGCCCTTGAAATGGTCGTTTGGTGGCTATCATATATGGCATAATAGGAAAAATACATGACATGATAGAATACACTATACAACGTGTCAAAGTAAAATGTATGACACATTTAACCAACCATTAAAAAAATATTTTGTTAATGGTTGATTACATGTATCATGTAATGACCTTAATATGTCATATAATTTCCTTATTATATCGTATATTTTATTTGTTGTGTCGTATGTGACAAGCACGAAATAGCCAATTCAAGGACAGCCAGTAGTGGTGGTGCAAAAAGAAAAGAATTAATCTAAAGTATATTTTGTGACGATTAATAAGATACCAAAATAATAAATATTGTCATCGCATAAATGTTTAGATATTTTGATAAGTAGTAATTGAAAGCATGACGGAAGTAAATATTTAATGGGAAAAACTTTTTGGTTGTCCTTTAAGTGGCTATTTTGTAGCTGTCAGATATAACACAACAGGAAAAATATATGACATGGTAAAAAAATTGTACGACGTATCAATGTAAAATATATGACATCTGTAACCATCATTACAAAATTTGTTTGTTAATGGCTAGTTGCCGGTGTTGTATAAATTTATTTCATATGTTGTATAATTTCCTCCGCTGTATCGTATATTTTGTTTGTTGTGTCATATGTGACAGGCGTGAAACAACCATTTAAGAACATCTATATAGTGGTACTGAAGAAAGAAAAGAATTAATTTGAAGTGAATTTTTTGACAATTAATAAGATGCAAAAATAATAAATATTGTAATCGCATAAATGTTTAGATATTTTGATAAGTAGTAGCTGAAAGCATGATAAAAGTAAATATTTAATGAGAAAAATTTTTTGGTTGTCTTGTAAGTGGCTATTTTGTAGTTGTAATATATGACACAAGCAACAAAATATAGGACATGAGGAAACTATAAGACGTGTCAAAATAAAATATATGACGCGTGTAACCCGCCATTATAAAATTTTTTTAGTATGTTACTTGTTACACGTGTGATATAATATACGACATGTTGCTTGTCTCTCAAGCTATCTTTCATTTCTCCCTCTTCCTCTAAATTCTCTTTCCATCTCTTTTAAGAGTCCTGAAATGTCATGATGACTCAAAGTGAGAGAGGGTGAGTCATAAAGAAGAGGCAGAGAAAGAGAGAGAATGATTAAAAAGGAAATAAAACATTTTGAATTTATTAGATTTTTAAAGTGTATTTTTGAATATTTTATTTTTTATAATATAAGAATTCTCAAAAATTGTAGAATAGTTTTTAAATTTTATTTTAAAAATATATAAAACTTGTATTTGAGGTTAAGAGGGAAAGAAAGAGAGAGAGGGGATGGAGAAAGAACGAAAAGATAATTATTCACTCGTCGTATAAAAAAATTATGTATTGTACTAAAGAAATAAATGTGTAGTAGGAAAGAAGAAAATGTGTTATACGGAACTGACCAATTGTTGTATGAAGGAAGATATGTACGAGAAGGGAAAAAAAATTTTGCTATATGTTAGCTGGCTGTTTAGCGGTTGTCAATATACGATACAATATGTCAATTATATTACATGGGAGATAAATTAAAAAGAAAGTATATGACATATCAAACAAATTATATGACACAAGTTATATGTACTATTAAAAAAATTTTTAATAGCTAGTTTTGTATGTCATGTAATTCTTTTGTTGTGTCATATAATTTTTCTGTTGTGTCCTATATGACAACCACTGAAAAGACAGCCATGTAGTGGTGCTCATACGGGAATTACCCAAGTGTGTTGCAAAAGAAACAAAAATGTCTTATGGAATGAGTTAAGATATCTAAAATTGATAGGAGTGTTACTACATGGCTGTCTCTTAGATGGTTGTTTCGTATCTATCAGATACAACATGTCACTTCAAATATTTAACATATTAAGGAAACTATACGGACAGTCATGTTAAAAGAAAATATATAACAGGTGTAACTAGCCCTTAAATATTTTTTTAATGGCTTATTACACATGTTATAATTTTTTTAACATGTCATATAATTTATGATTGGGTTATATATTTTACCTATTATGTTGTATATGACAGCAACGAAACAGTCACCTAAAAAACTGCCAAAAAGTTTCCCCGAATAGCAAGATGGGAAATTTTTTTTGGTTGTATGTTTGGTGGCCGTCAATATATGACAAAATCAGGCAATTCTACAAGATGGTGGAGGAATTAAAAAGAAAGTATATGACATATCAAAGAAATTATATGACAGCTCATATGCACCATTAAAAACTTTTTTTTAATGGCTAGCTGTGCGTGTCGTGTAGTTTTTTTGATGTGTTATATAACCTCTTTATTGTATCATATAACTTACTTGTTGTGTCGTATATGTTAGCCACCAAACAACCTCTAAAGAAACGATCATATAATGGTGCTTCAGGAAGAATAGATAGAGTAAATATGTCTAGGGAAAGGGGCCAAATATCGTACAATAGCAAGATAATGAATATGTCAAAAGTGAAGTGTCATATGGGAAAAGTAATGTCGTTGTAGTAAGTGACTAAGTGTTGTATAAAAGAAATACGTGTCGTAATCATTTAATCATTTGTCATAGAAAAATAAGGAAATAAGTGTAAAAAATTGTTTCCAGTGGTCCTCCTTTCCTATGTTATAACTGATGGGGAACGAAAAAAATTTATGATAGAAAAAAGAAAATGAATTGTATCCAAGCTACACTTTGTTTAGTCCGTTAGATGAAATGACTTGGTCGACAAATGACTCGAATAACAAAGCAGATTAGATTTTTTTTTTAAATACTTACAAATATGGTAATAATACTTTATTTTATTATTTTATTTTATTTGTAGTAAATTAGTAATAATAGGAAAGATTTAGAAGTTTCTGTTTTATTAATTTTCTTCTTCATCTTAAGCTTAAAAAAAAAAAAATCTTCTTCTTCATCTCAAGCTTAAAAAAAAAAAAGGAAAATCTTCTTCTTCATCTCGTTCCTTCTCATTTGGTTGTTTTTTGTTTTTACAATATTTGTTAATTTTATTCTATTTTTTAGTAAAATTCAGTCATTATATTACATAACACAAATTTATTTTTTCATTTTTTTAATTTGAAATAGAGTTCATTTGTTATATAATCTTATATTATGAATAAGTTACACTTATTAAAAAATATGAGTCAAATTAAAATTTTTTTAATTAACTTGTATGTTACTTTGTTGCTTTATTGGTTAGTACATAGTATTTTGGTCTCCTGATCCTTATTTAATAAAAAAGAAAAAAAAATAAAAAGAAAAAAGAATTGAATTTTCTTTGTTAACGCTTAATGCCACAGTTTGGCTACTGCTGCATGAAATTTTTTTAAATTAATAAAACTGAACTAGAGGCATATAGTCAAGTTGTTGAGTAGTTTGTCATACGATGAGATTGTTATTTTAGTATAATTTATTTATTTTTTTATCTAACACGATGAGTGAAGTTTTTTTAAAAAATAAAAAAATTAAATTTATGTTGTGTTAGATTATAAATAAATTTTACCCATGATAAAAGAGAATAAAATTAATAACTACCAATTTAAAAGTTTGTTGAATTACATGATAACATAATTTTTTTTCATTCTCACATCCTAATTTTTTCCAAGATTAGATTTGTTCTTTTATACATACACATTAATTTTTTAAGAAAACTTAACAGAGATAAATGTTTTAATTTTCTTACAATAAACAAATATAGCAATCTCATCGTATGATAAACTACTCAACGACTCTTCCTCATAAAAAAAAAGTCAACAACTAGCATGCACGATTGTTCTAAAAGCAATCTAAAAATTATAAAAAGTTCAATAATTGACATAAAAATAAAAAAATAAACTGCATCACTTAAATGAAATTATGTTCCTTTTAATTTTTTTTAAGTCAAAACTAGCGAAGAATATAACACTAAAGGTCCATTAAAAAAAAAGTATTGCAATATCGAAAAATTAGGAAGTAATAAAGTTGCATTCCGTTTAATAAGAAGTAATAAAATTTAATATAAATTAATGAATAATCTCTCTTGTAATTTCGAAAAAAAGAAAATCCAATGGCCAATATTTCCCGAAATGATAATCTAATAGAAGCAATTCTTTGTCATTCTATCCATATTCCTGAAACCAAATCTTGTCTAACCATATTCTTGGAACCAAATCTTTGCCATTCAAGTTTCATGTTATTGGTTCTTTAGCCAGCTCCAATTATATGCAGGTTTCTGTGCATGCCCTGATCTCATATTGTACATCAAAGATGCTAGAAAGTATATTTTGTTTAGAATGCTTTGCCTCGTGTCCTGCATAAAAATTAAAAAGTGAACTTAGAATAAACAATCACTTAGGGTAATAAAGATAAAAAGAACATCTAATAACTTAATAGCAATGTGTCTTACAATTGGGGATAACTTAAACATTCAGTAACATCAAACATGTGGAAATACAAAAAAAATAAATAAATCTTATCCAACAATTACATTAACTCAAAATACTCTATCTACTGTCCCAGTATATATTTATATATTCTATATCCAAACGTGCCAGTAAATACATTAAGGGCTCCTCCTCTTGAGGGAGAACATGATTCTCGTCTTAGTCTTTCATTAGATGTGGGCTCAACAAAGCAAGAACGTGAAGTAGGTAGCCTAGGCCTACCTCTGGAAGCTGAAAGTGGCCTCTCAGGTCTTGATGTTCTTAAATTTGGTGGTGCATTCAGTGAAAAACGAAGTATGTCTAAGGGCTTCCAAACCATGGAATTCTTGGACAACTTAAAATAAAATGAGAGGAAATATCTATTGAAAGGAAACCAACGCACATAAGACCAAATGAGACCAAATGAGAGGAAATCACTGGAATGGGGAAAATATAATTATATAAATCAGCTTATCCAATAACAATTAAGTGTTGTGCCAATAAGTAACTGTAAAAGGCAACAGAAACAAGAACACAAGTAGCTCAGTAGTTATTAGTATCAGGAACATCACAAAAAGACATAGTGCTGGTTCACATAAAAAGAACTAGAACCAATATGATCTTTTCCTTTCACAAGTTTCGGTCGTACATTTCTTATATTATATCCATGAAACAAGTTAAATAGACAAAATCTATCCAATTTGTTTCAGAACCATAGTTTCTAATTGACTACTAAAAACTTTAAAAGTTTTTAAAATCTAATGTCGTAATTCAGCGTATTGCATATCTAGCTTTTGTTTTTCAGATTATAACATCAAGAAAACATGCTACAACATTTACTAGAATTTAAAGAAGAAACCAACAAAACACAACCATTGATGCATTGAAAATTGTGACAAAATAATTACGTTCATAAGAAGAATAAAACAAAGGCATAACATAATTTGCACTCAAACGTATCTAGATCATATATTGTTCAAGAGAACTATCATGTAACCAGCTCACCTGTGAGATAAAATGCAAAAGTTGTTACACTGCATTGACAAACAGCTCATCTTTACTATAACTGAAAACATAAAATCTTGTTAGGAGATTATAGATTAGTCTCAAATAGCACATAGACACATACCGATCTACCTACAGCAAGAGCTATGAAGTCCTCCACTAAAAAAGGCCCAAGCTTCAAAGATTTCATTACTTTATCCCTTACCAACGTTGGATCTCCATAAACAAGTTAGGTTAGGCCTGTAATATGGGGAAAAAAAAAAGGGGGAGAGACATATACTGAAGACAATTTGCAAAATAAATAGTGAAGATACTGAAAAAAATTCACAAAATAAAATAGTGAATTCAATAAAATAAAATGCTCTCTCTGCTGGCCTTTTCCACTTTTCCCAGCTAGTGGATCCAATATATTGCAAGTCAATCTACAATAAAGGTAACACATAGATTACATGGATAGGTATTTGAATCCTTGGATGTTTGGACCTACAAGATTTATGAGGGACAACATACTCTAAGTAAATTGATGCTGCAATTGACATCACTGGTAAATGAACTAGTTCACAAAACATGACCTCCAAAAACAACCTTTGCCATCTCAAAAAGGAGAATCGGCATGAAATACTGACCACATGACTCAATATCAATGCTACTACTTGTCTGAAGTGCCGGTCTGAAGGTAGTGGCAGTGGTAGTGATAAATAGCTAACAATCACAGCTTCTAATGGATAACTTATTTGATAAGAGACAACAACAAGAGGAAAAAAAAAAAAACAATCAAAAAGCCTTTCAATGGTAAATTTCAATCAGAAACCTCTTGAAAAAAAGAAAGTTAAACTTACTTGTGCACACTGTCACACAATCTGTTGTTTTCAAGAGGTGAAAGACATGTATAAAGGCCTGAACCGTATTTTCCTGCAACAAAGAGATAGAGATCCAACCAACAAAAATACATGTACCCAAAATTAATAAGACTACAACGGTCACTTCCATATACAAAACTAGGACACTGCCTACCAAAGGCAATAACCCTTATCTTCTCTTGGCAACCAAAAAAAAAAAAATATAAAGATTCCTTCAAAACAAAGATATTTCCTCTTATTTCATTTTATTAAGCTAAATAAAATACTTTTGAAGCAAAAACAACCACCACAACAAAAAATAGATGTAAGTATAGCATGCGAGAACATCATGTCTTGGCACAAATTTGAAATCGCATACATTGTCGGTCTCATGATGACCGCCAGAAATATCAACAACCACTACATGTACCTTTTCATTCTCATTCACGAGATTTATCATAAACACGATCCAAACATAAAAGAAAAAAAAATCTTAACTCAACGTTAGGTTTGTGTAACTCACCGTATCTTCCTCCTTCCTCTGCCTCTGGTCTCCATTCTACGTTTACATATGCGTTTGCATTACAACATCCAAGGTCATCACATCTCTCTGTACTCAAAATTAAATTGACCACAACATCTATTTTGAGATCCTACTGAGAATGTACTGTTTCTTGAACGAGAAAATATTAAAAAAAGGGTCCAAACATTCTGGCAAAGCACCACCAATTTTGATTTTTTTTTTTCATTTTTTACTTCCAAACAATAACAAAAACTACAAATCCAACTTCGACAAGCAAACAAAGATGAAAACAAAGACATTCAACTACTGTTCACTCATAATTGAGATGACTCATATCCCGATTCCAATATTTGATCCCACAAAATTGCAGAAAGTCATTCATGAAAGCAAGTTCAGCTCCAAAAAAGCATTAATTGGACCAACAAAACAAATAAGAACCTGAAGATAAATTTGGGTAAAAATTTACCCATTCTCATCTGACTTAGCATGAGCATGAAGTTAAAGTTCAAAATATTTGTAATGTTAATCAAAATCCATTTTGACAGCAATCGAGCCAAACGTAAACAGAGGGCATCAATTGAACAAACTAATAAAATTATGACATGAAAAAATGAAATTAAATATATAACAATAGCCTGGTAACTAGTATTTCCAGAACCTGCACACTCCCAAATAGAAAAAACAAGAACAAAGTGGACCGAGGGGGAAATAGTCGTAAAGATAAGGGAAAAATTCAATCAAGCATGCATTTCCTAGTTTGATGACAACTTGTGTAAGTTACTTCGATGCAAATGCCATTAACAAAGCACAAGACTACTTCACAAGTTTTGATTACAAAATTATAGTATACATAGGGCGTCTTGGTGCACAAGGCTTCGATAGCGTAAGATCTAGAGAAGCATAAATGTTATCACCAAGATACTCTTCCAGAGACTCAAACATGTTCTTACAAAGTTACAGCCTTACAAGATCTATATATAGCGAGAAAATCATTGAGATTAAGCGAGTTCATTTTGCAACTTACAGTGTCCATAAGCAAGCAAAGTAATGTGGCATTTATTCTAGGAGCAGCAATAGCCACAAACCTCTTCAAGTTAGTGGCTTCCTCATTCCCAGACTATTTTAAGAGCCAATTTTTGTACAGTATCATAAGTATAGAAATTAATGGACTTGAAGTGCACAGTGCACACAATATTGACTAAATTCCCTATCCAAAAACCTTTGAGCCTCTTAGTCCCGCAATCATCTGGATATGCTCAAAAAGACTCCTCTGCTCGCCAAGCTCAAAAGTTCAGTTTCCAAAAAAAAAAAAAAGAGTTTTAAAAGTGAAATATTTGATTAGAAAATGCTTATTAATTGACTAAAAATGGTAAGGGAGAGAAGCAAAAAATTCGTAAAAAAAAAAAACAAAAAAAAAAGTTCAATCTTTACTACAATTGAGTGAAATAATAGCAATAGAGAGTCGAAGAGAAGCAAACCTGCAATAGGCATTGAGGGATTTAGAGAGCTTAGAAACTATAATAGAATCCACAACCTTCTCTTCATCATTTCTGATTTGTGGATTTATGGCTTGAGCTTTTGCTTTCACTGCCACCGAGCGCCTCTCCCTCTATTCTTGATTTTTCGTGCAATTGTCGCCATCTTTATACCACAATTTTCTCTTGGATTGCATTGCTGGTGTTCATAATAACACCCAAACTGTAAGCCCCCTTCCAAAAAACAAGTTTAAAAAAAACCCATTAGAGTTCTTAAATTTTTGGCTCACGGGATTTATGAAAGAGCTTGAGGAGAGAGAGATGCAAAGTTGCAGAGAATGTAATTTAAAATTAATTAAGTTTTTTTTTTAAAACCCTCTTTTACCCTTTTTGTGCAAATTTTATTATAGCATTTTTCAATTGAAAAGACAAAAACATCCTCCACATGCTTGACGAATTGTTGCCTGCCACCTGTCCGTGTGGCAATTGAGGCGTTGATTGTGTAAGCTACGTAGTCGTCCTCATTTGGAAATCTTAAACGTTTTCATGCTTACCAACAAGGAATGTACTTTTTCTTTCCTAACAATAAATGATCATTAATTACATTATTGATACAACTGCCATATTTTTCTTTCTTCTATTATAGAATGTCTTTTTTTTTACAGAATAATTATTTATTACAAATATAAATTTAAAAAAAAAATTATATCTTTCATTAACATGTTTAGAAATATTGGCTTTTATTTTTTGGTTTAAATTATTTGTTTATATAAATACATTACATTAACTAATATTTTCATGTTATTGTTTACTAACTAATATTTTAATGTTAACTTACATTGAATTATAATTCGTTATAAATTTTATATATTATTACATTTTACTTATTAATATTTTACTCATAATTTATATAAATATTAATAAATATAAATAAAAGATAATGTTTCACTTATATATATAAATATGTAAATATAATATTTTATTTAAATGGCTCAAATATAATATTATAATAATATGTATAATATTTCTATTCTATATAATATCATATTTTACCATCAATATTTTTATATAATATATATAGATATTAAATTTTTTATATGTTTAATATTAAATATTAATTTTACTAATTTAACTACAATTAAATCAATTTAACCAATTAAATCTTAAATTTTTCATTGTTTTGATTTAATATTCGATTGTTACACACTTAATCCCAAATCAATCTTGGGCCAACAAAGTTATGCATGTTGCCGGAGACTTGAACAACTAATGTAAGACCTTTTTTTTTTTTGACCGTAACAAATGAAGACATAGTGGCATTGATCTGGTACAAGCTGCTAGCGCATCAGTCACCTGATTATCTTCCCTGTGAGTGTGAGTTGGCATGTACAACCTGTGGACCCATTTATATGGAGACAAAAGAAAAAGACAAAAAAAAATTCTTAAAAGCGAAAAATTATGATTATTGTTATAATTATATCTTTATGAACTCTTAAAATATTTATTTTTAATTTTCATCCATAGAAACCAGTTTGTGTGTTTGAGACCAACTATATTTGGCATTTAAGGTAAAAAATATGTTTGTAGTGTAATAATTGTGTTTTAGATAAAAATAATTTTTTTAATATTTAATAATTTTTTTAAACAGAATTTTATAGATGTGATAACTCTCAAAATTTTAATTTCAAAAATGTACCTCAAACATGATTTTGGAGAATGTGAAAAAATTTAATGGCTGTACCATACAAATTTTGAGTAAAGTGGATAAACTTAACTCTATCAATTCAAAAAATTATCAAACATTTAAAATTTAAATTTTTTTCACAGTTTTTCTATAACTATTACTAAATAATCTATAACTTTAAATAACAATACTTTTAATCACAGTATTTTTATTTCTGACACTTTATCTCACAATATTACTAAATAGAACTATAATAAATAAACTCATTTTTATGTGGGAGATTACGAGTTTAAGTTAATTAGTAGAATTACATATACTCTAGTCTTATGGAAGTACAAACGGCTTGATAATGTTTACTAAATTCATAAGATTTACTCTCTTAAAAATTTAGTCTCTTGAAAATTTAGTATAGATAACACAATTTAATGACTGAGTCTAATGATTTACGATAAGGTCAATGTAAATAATATAACTTATCTTGTGTAATGATTTAACCCAATATTTCCCCTGAGTTCAATATAAATAATTCAGCGTATTTCGGGTGGTGATCCAACCGAGTTTTAAGTTACTAGCCAGCCTAGATACTTTTGCACAAAAACAAAAACAAACGAAGGAACAGAAAAAACCGGTTCAATTCACAAAACAACACAAACAAATGTCTCAGTAGAAAAAAATTTTCTGTAAAATTTAGTAGTTATAAATAGCTGTAAAAAAAAATGAAATATACAATTTTTTTTATACTTACAAAGAAAATATATGATATGTCAAAAAAAATATATAATTCGTGTGAACAGATAAAATACATAATGTGATAAAACAATTATAAAAAAATTATACGATACTTCAAATAAAATTATAAAAATTATTTAAATAATTATTAAAAATTAAAATTTTTTAATTTAACAAATATATAACTATTCAAATAAGTTGCATATTTTTTTTAATATATTATATATTTTTTTTATAAATAACAAAATATTATATGTTTTGTGTTTGATATCACTTTTAGAATTACTTATAACACTTCAATTTTGCAATCATCATGTAGTGGTGGTTCTGTAGTGGTCCTCATGTCTCAAATAATTTAGTCCTTTCTTTGCTTGCATCATTCCCACAATCACACCAGCATAGATTCTTCTGCTTTAAATTGAATTCTTCAACCACGCGCAGACTCGGGAGAAAGGAGATTCTCTTCAGCAAAACCAAGCTAATTTTAGTTCCTCAAACTTAAAGATTAAGCAGCCAAAAAAAAAAAAAAACACAGAAACAAAACAGAGGGTTTGAATGGCGGCAAGCTCAGAGGAGAAGCAAGTGATGGTGGTGGGGATCGACGAAAGTGAACACAGCACGTACGCTTTGGAGTGGGCACTCGATCATTTCTTCGCTCCTTTCGCACCCAATTATCCTTTCAAGCTCCTTGTCGTCAACGCCAAGCCTACAGTTGCCTCTGTCGTCGGCCTCGTTGGACTTGGTTTTGTAACACATTTCCCTGAAAAAAATAAAAATAAAAAAAAAACCCCACCTTTTGTTTTGATGTCAAAGTTTCTTCTTTGTTTTCAGTTTGGTGAAATTGATTGGTTTTGAGTATATTTTAGGTGCTCCCGAGATCATGCCATCTGTGGATTCGGATTTGAGGAGGTCAGCTGCTGGAGTTATTGAAAAGGCGAAGACCATCTGCGACAGTAAATTGGTACTCACTGAAAATTTTTCATGGTTAACTTAATTTTTGTGTTTAATCTTGATATATAGTTAACAGTCATGGAGATTTTTTATTGTCTTATTGCTATTAAAGAATACAATGTCCCATACAGATAAGAAACAAATTTGTAACATGTTCATCCCCTACTATAACCTTGAGTTTTTAGTTGGATTTGAGGCCATAGGCATTATTTGATATTGTATCGGAGTTCGTTTATCTCTTTTGTTTGCACTTATTATTTATAATATGACTTATAATGACTATAAGTTTCCTCTATTACAAGCTTGATTTTTTAGTATGATTTGAAGTACATAGATATTATTTGACAATTTCATTAGTTTTTATATTTCTAACATTAACCTACAAATGTTCCAATTACGGGGGTGATCAATTTCAATTAGACAGTGGAAGGACATGAAAGGATTGCCTATGATGATATGAGAATCTTAGAGGATTTAAAGGTCTCGCCCAGAACTTAGCTCATAATAGAACATATTAGTAAGAAAACATTTATGGAGGTAACTCTAATTAAATTTAGGAATAAAGCTTCTTTCTTGCTGTTGTTGTTGTCTTGTTAGTGTTGACTGAATAAATTTCATTGATCCAAAAACTAGGCAGGGGACCATGTGCAGACTGGCTGCACGCTCAAACCTACTTGGGTTACTATGAAGGAATAACAATCGTAAACATAGACGTGAAACTGCTCTGGTAGCAATTTTAGCTCTAACATCTGATTCAATCAATAAAGCTACTGTATTTGGATTGCATGAGCATGACAGACATGAGTGGGCTCTGCTAAAGATTTTGATTATTCACCGGACTTGCAGCTAAAGTTTTCAAGCATGCTACTTAGTTGATATAGGCTTGCAGCATTGCCAGTGACATTTTTTAAATTTCCCAGCTGGCGACATGTAGTAGCCTTATTCACATAGTTGTTCTGGTTTGCAACTAGCTCAAGTAATGCGGAAGGCTTGAAGCTTTTGTTTTGCCTCCAGTTTTACACATATACCCGGGGATCCACACAACTTTGAAGTTTCTTGATTATTTCTATGCAGGTGAATGATGCAGTATATGAAGTGGTGGAAGGTGATGCTAGGAATGTTCTTTGTGAGGCTGTGGAAAAATATCATGCTTCGGTGCTGGTTGTGGGTAGTCATGGTTATGGAGCTATTAAAAGGTATCTATAAAGTCACAATCATCTTTGTTCTCATTGTCATATATCAAAAGGGTAAAGACTATACTGATATCATTAGATATTCGTTGTTGATAAGGAGTTTCAATGCAACAAATTTTAATAACTGACAATGGGAAGAACGTCAGCCTCATCAAATATTGATTTTGATTTTAGTTAAATAAAACAGGTGTGATCTTATAGCTAAAGCCTATATTTCATTATGGTATGTTTAGGTTGCAGAACTTTAGGTGACTTGTAGCCTCTAAATTGGCTTGTTTCTTTTACAACAGGTTATTTTAAAAGTTTCAAAAAGCTAAAAATCCTTTTCTACTTCCCAGTAAATTGCCATTCTGTCTGCTTAATATGGCTTCAAAATACTTGCACTGCAACTGCCTCGGTCCCAAAGTATTTTTTTTTTTGGTGCATCTCATTGCCAATTTCCACTTAACAAAACTTCAAGTTGGGATAATACAACAGATACTCCTCTCCAACATCGATACCCCTCTCCTGCCGCTTATCAAAAGAAGATGAATTTGAAAGGCATTTGTAAAAGCAAAATGCATGTCTAGTCGACCATTCACTTCTGCACTGCATCCTACAAAGGGCTGGCATCATATGATAAGTGCACAGCGTGATTTGTCTGCGATCACTCAACAGCCAATGCATCTTGTTTTTGGTTGCTGTTTGAGTGTTTTCCCTCCTATGTTCATATGAAATCTTAGTGATTTCATGAATGTTGATTTGGTCGGTGTCCAAATCGAGCTTTAGAATCTTCATTTGGCAACTTTTCACCAATTGACATTCTGATGCCATGTCGGGGTCATTTCCACTGCTCAACAATGTATGCGGGAGTTGGCTGTATATATTCTTCCATCAGTTTCAAGTGACTATTTAGTGATTGTTCTTACTTCCCATTCCTCCTCTTATTAACATGAAATCTTTCATCCGCACTGACTTTCAAGTCCATATAGATATCTCAGCATGTTTATTTGGCTCTCTTTCACGTCCACATACTCCCTCAGTTTTATCTCGTTTAAGCTTAAAAAGTCTTCAAATTTAACAGGACGCCATTTCTCCTGCAGGGCTGTTCTGGGTAGCGTGAGTGACTACTGTGCTCATCATGCTCACTGCTCTGTGATGATTGTGAAGAAGCCTAAGACCAAACACTGAGACCCCATTGCTGCATCAGACACGATTAATAAGAAATGGTGATTGGTAAATGTCACCCTCGCACATGATAATAATTTGTAATCACAAGTGCCCATGTTAATTAATTATTCAAACTACACATGGTTTGTATATTTTCCCCCTTGGAGCTGTATAAGCAATTTGCAAAACTCATAATTATGAGAAGTTACGTGTTTCACATTTTTATGGTGTTTTGTGCAATTATTATCCTATGCAATTTTTTAGATTGGTTTATTGTGGCGTTGTCATATGACATGTAATTTAGTGAGGTTTACATGTAATGTGATCTTATGGAATTATAAACGGTTTAATAATATTTGCTGAACTCGTGAGATTTGTTCTCTTATGAATTTAGTATAAGATAATATAACATAACGATTCAATCCAATTATCTATCACAAGTATGTGATGATTCAATCTAACATACGGATTCCAGGACGATTTTCTTAGCTCTACAACAGGAAGGGACTCAATGGCCTTGAGAGATTGTTCCTCTATTATGTGACATTAAGAAGTTTTTGTCTGTTTTTGTTTATGCGATATAGCTTATATTAGTTAAACAACTAATTCTTCTTTTTGTCTGATTTTTGTTTATGCGATATAGCTTATATTAGTCGAACAACTAATTCTCCTTTTGATTGAGTTGCAAAACAGTTCAGATAGAGTCAGTGTCTCCAAGACTGGGTTTGCAACTCACCCGCTGTACTAATGCGACTTTTACGTCTAAGACTTTTCTACGTAATGTAATATCCATGCATCTTTCTGTCAAAAAAAAAAATCTAACAGTTCTCACGAATTTAGTATAAGTAATTCAGTATACCCATGTGTCGATCCAACTAAATTTTAAGTTATTAGCGAACCAAGCTCTTTTTGCACAAAAAGCTATTTTTGTGCAAAAGCTATTTTTGCACAAAAACAGTAACAAACAAACAAACAGAACCGATTCAGTTCACAAAACAGACAAATGTCTAAAATAATCTAGTCCCTTCTTTGCTTACATCATTAACCCAATCACACCAGTAAAGATTCTTCTAGTTTAAATTGAATTCCTAAGCGACGTGGAAACTCCGGAGGAAGCAGATTCTCTTCAGCACAGGCAAGCTAATTTTTTAGTTTTCTCAACCTGAAGATTATTAAGCAGCCAAAAAAAACAAAATTCACAGAGAAACAAAAAAACAGAGGATCGAATGGCGGCGAGCACAGAGCCAGGGAAGGAGGAGAAGCAAGTGATGGTGGTGGGGATCGACGAAAGTGAACACAGCACGTACGCTTTGGAATGGGCACTCGATCATTTCTTCGCTCCTTTCGCACCCAATTATCCTTTCAAGCTCCTAATCGTCCACGCCAAGCCTACCGCTTCCTCTGTCGTCGCCCTCGCTGGACCTGGTTCTGTATCATTTCTTTCCCAGAAAAAAAAAAGCCCCATCTTTTGTTTTGATATCAAAGTTTCTTCTTTGTTTTCAGTTTGCTGAAATTGGTTGGTTTTATGTATATTTTAGGTGCTGCCGACGTCTTGCCGTATGTGGATTCGGATTTGAGGAGGTCGGCGGCTAGAGTTATTGAAAAGGCTAAGACCATCTGCGTCAATAAATCGGTACTCACTCAAAATTTTTCATGGTTAACTTAATTTTGTGTTTAATCTTGATAGATATAGTTAATGATCATGGAGATTTTTTTTTTATTGGATTATTTCATTGGTTTTGATATGTTTAACATTAATCGACAAATTTCCTTGGGCCAGCGGCAGTCTTAGTACTGCCAGCGGGGATTCGTCTCGCATGCAAAACCTGCAGGGACACCTCGTGCTAGGAGAAGAAAAAACCATTAATCTACAAATGCTCCGATTATGAGGGTGACCAAATTCAAGTAGACAGTGGGAGGACATGAAAGGATTGCCTAGGATGATATGAGAATCTTAGAGGATTTGGAGGTCTCACCCAAATCTTAGTTCATAATAGAACATATTAGTTAGAAAAGATTTGTGGAGGTGACTCTAATTAAATTTAGGATTAAAGCTTTCTTCTTGTTGTCGTTGTTGTTGTCTTGTTAGTGTTGAATGAATAAATTCATTGATCTAAAAACTATGCAGGGGATCATATTATCTGCTACAAGCCATAAAATTAGCAAATACAGACTGGCTGCATGCTAAAACCTACATGGGTTACAATGAAGGACTAACAATCGTAAACATAGATGTGAAACTGCTCTGGTAGCAGTTTTAGCTCTAACATCTGATTCAATCTATAAAGCTACTATATTTTGACTGCATAAGCGTGACAAACTTGAGTGGACTCTGCTAAAGCTTTTGATTATTCACTGAAGCTGTAGCCAGACTTGAAGCTAAATTTTTTGAACATTGCTTAGTTGATTTAGGCTCACAACATTGCCAGTGACAATTTTTTAGATGTCCCTGCTGGTCACATGCAGTAGCCTTATTCACATAGTTGTTCTGGTTTGCAACCAGCTCAAGTAATGTGCAAGGCTGGAATCTTTTTGTTTGCCTCCAGTTTTACAGCGTATACCTGGTGATTCACACAACTTTGCTGTATCTTGATTATTTCTATGCAGGTGAATGATGCGGTATATGAAGTGGTGGAAGGTGATGCTAGGAATGTTCTTTGTGAGGCTGTGGAAAAACATCATGCTACAGTGCTGGTTGTGGGTAGTCATGGTTATGGAGCTATTAAAAGGTATCTAGAAATTCACAGTTATCTTAGTCCTCACTGTCATACATCAAAAGGGTAAAGACTATACTAATATCATTAGATATTACTTGTCGATATTAACTGACAATGGGGACACTGTCAGCCTTGTCAAATATTGATTTTGATTTTACTAAAATAAAACAAGGCAATCTTATAGCTAAAGTCAATATTCATTATGGTATATGTGTTCAGGTTGCAGTACGTTGGGTAACTTGTAGCTCTCTAAATTTGCTTGTTTCTTTTACAGCAGGTCATTTTAAGGAGTTTCAAAAAGCAAAAAAATCCTTTTCTACTTCCCAGTAAATTGCCATTCTGTGTCCTTAATATGGCTTCAAAATATTTTCACTGCAACTGCCTTGTTCCCAATGTCTCTTTTTGGTGCATCTCATTGCCAATTCCCACTTAGCAAAATTTCAAGTTGGGATAATACAACAGATGCTCCTCTCCAACATTAATACCCATCCCCTGCTCCTTATCAAAAGAAAATGAATTGGAAAGGCATTTGTGAAAGCAAAAAAGCATAGCTAGTCGACCATTCACTTTCTCTGCATCCTACGAAGGACTGGCATCATATGATAAATGCATGGTTTTGTCTGCTATCACTCAACGATGCACCCTGTTTTAGATTGCTGTTTGAGTGTTTTCCCTCCCATGTTGGTACGAAATCATGGTGATTTCATGAATGTTGATTTGGTTGGTACCCAAATCGACCTTTAGAATCTTCGTTTGGCAACTTTATGCCATTGACATCAGATGCCCTGTCAGGGGTCAGTTCCATTGCTCAACACTGTATGTGGGAGTTGGTTGTATATATTCTCCCATCAGTTTCAACCGAATATTTAGTGATTGTCCTGAGAGTTTCGCCCCATTCCTCCTCTTATTAACATGACATCTTTCATCCACACTGACTTTCAAGTCACATAGATACCTCAGCTCGTTTATTTGGCTCACTTGCACATCCATATACTCTCTCAGTTTTTCGTTGCTTAAGCTTAAAAAGTCTTCAAATTTAACAGGATGCCATTTCTACTGCAGGGCTGTTCTGGGTAGCGTGAGTGACTACTGTGCTCATCATGCTCACTGCTCTGTGATGATTGTGAAGAAGCCTAAGACCAAACACTGAGACCCCATAGCTGCATCAGACACGATTAATAAGGAAATGGTGATTGGTAATGTCACCCTCGCATATGCACATAATAATAATAATTTGCAATAGCAAGTGCTCATGTTAATTAATTATTCAAACTATACATGGTGTGTATCTTTTCTAGATAAGCAATTGGCAAAACCTATATTATTATGAGAAGTTTTGCATTTCAAATGTTTAGTGTTTAGTGCAAATCTTATACCATGCAATTTTTTAGATTGATTTATTGTGGCGTTGTCATATGGCATGTAATTTTTCTTGCAAATATTTTATAGAAATATTTTTCGGACAGTATTATGATCAAAAGGCAGAAGATAATTAACTTTAAAAGAAAGTATTTTTTTTAGATGTATTATTATTATGCAAACAAATCAGGCCTTAGCTTTGGGGTTCAAATACACTATCAAATAACTGATCAAATTTTTTTGAATAAATTAATAATATATACTATTCTAAATGATAGTTTAGTTTTTTTTTTTTTTAATAGTTTAGTTTCTTTTTTAAGAAAAATAATGAATTCAGTTTTTTTTTTTTTGTTGGAACTCCTGCTCGTGTTTGGCCCAATCTTTTAGATACAAAGATGTTAAATTGTTAACAAAAACGGGGTAATTTGTATAAAAGCTTTACAAATACAAATGTTTTAGGTTACAAAAATCAATAAATCGTAAAATTGTTTTAGTTCTATATTGGAAACAAATATAATTTTGTGAAAAAAAAAGAAAAATCTTATGTGCCTTTTTTTTTTTTTTGGGTCCATGTCTTATGTGCCTTTGTTTGCGCTTATTTTGCCTAAAAAAAATAAGAAAGAGTAATACTAATTAGTCTTACATAAATAGTACTAAATAGTTACAAAGTTTTATTAAACAACAATTAATAATTATTTTATTTTATTTTTTTTATTAATTTAGTCATCTATGACCGTAATCGAGATTATTTAAATCCAACAACAATTATTTATGTAAGAAAAGACAAAAGTAACGCAACTATTTATGTGGACCATGATACAACAGGCCAACGATTATTTGTCCCAAAACAAACAAAAAGAAAAAAAAAAAAATTAAAACCAGTCTACAGTTACAACTGAGTGAAAATTTATAGAAGATTTACATTAGTGTACTGAGATTCCCACTACTGGTCCATCCTTCCTGGACTTGAATTGAGTATTGTAAATTCCAAAGCACATCTTCAATTGAAGGACGATTTTTTGGGTTGGCAGAGAGGCAATTCATGGTGATTTCAACTGTTGTTCTCAGTGATTCATATGCAAAAGTACCCTTTGTGGATGGATCCACCGTCGCCCCCAGGCTTGTTGGCCCCTCTGCCATACTACTTTCTAGCTGTCAGTCAGAAAAATGGATGAATGATTTAGCTGTTGAAATTATCTTGAGAGCGCAAATGAGCATCAACCAAATATAATAAACCTACATGGTCATTATCGGCATTCAAAAAGCGTCCATACAGCCTTAGTAATATATATATTTTTTAATTTTTTAATAAAAATTAAAATTTAAAATAATACTAAATATATTTTTAATGACATTAAATACATTTAATTTTATTTTATTTTTAAAAAAAAATATTTGGCTAAATTATTTATCATGTAATGGTACCCAACAAAATAAATGGTGCAACCCCATGTAACTTTATGCCTACCTGAAGTTTTAGCTCACTCAGCTCAGCAGAAGATGTTACAATTTTACCAGTAATCACTTGAAGAAGAATTGCACCCACTTGATAAACATCTTCCTTTTCTGCATTTTCACCACTGCGTGTATACAAGAAATATATACGTGAGATGCCTTTGGATTGGGTGGCATAAAAAATTCAAATGCAAAATTAACGATTCTAGGAGTGGAAAATTCCTCATTCAATTTTTAGTCTTTTTTTTAATCGAATTTTATTTATAGTTTACCTGGTGGAATTGTAGGTATCTTGCCCATTTAGAGGACTCAGTAAGCCTGCCTGTGAAAATTCAAAACATAAAAGTTTATGAGAAGTCATCCTACAAGGAAAGCGAAAAACTTTAGTAGTGCCAAAAGTTAGTCCTCTCCAATAATCTGATTTATCCTCTGAAACCAGACTCCATCCAACCCACATCGACTATAATGACTCATAACTCGAAACACATAAAACCCAAATAATTCAAATTTAAAATGACCGAAAACTTGATTGACTCAAAATCTAATTAACAATCCCAAAATACTAGAAACATAATATACTCAAAACTGGATAAACTCCGAAATTTGACAAATCCGAAGTCAATATACCTGAAACTCAAATGACCAAAGACTGGAAACAACCGGATCTGAAATAACTGGACTTAGCCCTGCTCGTATGATACCTCTAAATAAAATGCAAGGAAAAATTCTTAAAGAAAACTTTTTCACGACTTGAACACAGGGAAAATTTCCTAGAATCCAAAAAAATTTGTTATAATTTCATCTGTCCTACGACAATCCACCCAACAAAATGAGGTCTTAATTTAATGTATTTGCTTACACAATTTGCGTATACCTTAGATGGCAGAGGAATGGTATAATTACTGAGCTTAGCAGTGAGAGTCTCGTCCAATAACACATGTTCAATCTTTATATTGTTGCCAAAGATGCCCGGAGCCACTCCTGTGTGCAGGAACTGGATTCCCCTGGCAGCCCCAATGGTGATTGCCATTCGTTGCGGCCATTTCAGCACCTCCTTTTTTCTCCAATCTGCGAAATCAAAAATATTATATCAGAATCCTTCAATAGAGTACAAAGATATTTGTAGTCCATTTGGTCTGCTATATAATTTTTGCTTTACCAGTAAGATGATCTCGCAGCGATCCATTGGCGATGTGTTCAAAAACAACAAAGACAGTGCTAATCGTACTTGGATGATCCTGGTAAGTGACAATGCAGTGTCCCAGAACGCTGACCAGATGCATATGCCTCAATTTGGATAGCAATTCCATGTGCTGCGCCAAGTTTTGAGGCAAATTTTTCTGCTTTAATTTCGCACATTTCACCAGGACAACTGTGCCATTTTCCAGCCAACCTTTATAGACCTGTAAATGCAAAATTCTTTTAGGCCAAATAGGGCGAGCTTTGTCACATGACAAACCAAAAGCTGAATTCAGACCAAAATTTACCTGTCCTTGAGTTTCTTCCCCCAGATAATTCAATGGGTCAAAATTGTTCGTTGCATCTTCAATTTCCTCCAAACTGAAAACTCGATATGGCGGAAGCCCTATAGCTGCAGACCTCATTGTTTGAGGCACACGTCCTGCAAGAAGAACATTTAAACAATGGTTTTTTTTTTTCGGTTAAAGATAAATGAGTAAACTTTTGCAAGCATTTGACTTTAGTGGAGCAGATAGAGAGACTTACTTGAATCAACGTTTGTTTTTGAGTAGCTATGAACAGACACTTTATCTCCAAGAGATGTGAGAGATTTGACATCATAAGCTGATTTTGTTGCCTCTGATTTTCTGAAAATTACTACAATAAAAATTCCAATAATAACAGCCATCCCCACAACACCTCCAATGATACCAAGTACTAGGCTTAGTTTGATTGCGGATTTCTGGTGCAAGTTTTTAACTGGAGGCTTGACAGCCAATGCTTCCCTATGGCAGAATGAATACGGGTGCTGCCGAGAACTCGAATTTCTACTGGACAAGCAATTCCATGAACTAAGGACCGTCCGATTCGAAGAACTGGATGCAATGCAGGAAGGCAAGTTTCCTATCAAAAGGTTGTGAGAAATGTCCACAAACTTAAGCCCAGCAGCGCAAGATACATTAGCTGGAAAGGCCCCAGTTAACTGATTATCAGATAAATCAAGATACTGCATTGATGGCAGAGACAAAAGAGCAGATGGGATTGGTCCAACCAGGTGATTGGATGAGATGTCTAGTTGTTGAAGCTGACTAAAGTTCTTAATTCCCAGAGGAATATCAGATCTCAAGGAATTGTTGCTCAATGTAATGGCAACAAGATTGTTGCCTAGAGAAGGGAAGTCGGGTCCAAGATAGTTGCCACCCAAATTCAATTCTTTAAGTAAAACCAAGCTGCTGAGATCTGGAACACTCCCATTCAACAAATTACCAGCCAAAACAAGACTAGTCAAATTTCTTATTGACAGAATTCTCTGAGGAATCTCACCATAAATGAAATTTGAACTAATATTCAGTACAGTAAGAGACCTAAACCTGCCAACCTTAGCAGGCAAGGGACCCCACAATCCCAGGGACACTAGTGACAACAATTTCAAGTTTGAAAGCTTTGTCAGAACAGTGAACAAGGAATCAATAGAGAACTGGTTGGACAAAGTTTGTTGGGAAGGCACAAGGTTGCCTGCACTTGGTTTTGGGTTTTGATGAGATGGGGAGCTTTTGTTTCCAACAATAGTTAGTTCAGTTACATGGCCATTTGAGCAGACAATGTTGAGAGAAGGTGAGGGAGAGAGGTAACAGAAGTTGGTCCAGTTTGACCATCCTTGAAGCACTTGAGGATATTCAAGAAGTCTCTGGACTTGGAAAAGAATCCTGGTTTCACTAGGATCCAACTGTGCAGTGGAAACTTGAAAGAGCATGAAAACAGTGAGCAGAGGAAACAAGAAACTATAGCAAACCCGGAAACTCTCCATTTTTTCTCTGAGAAACAGATCGAATTCAAAGGCCAAACTTTTTGACTTTCAGTTGATTAGCCTGAAATGTTGACAGCAGTCATATAATGAGACCACTTTCATCAAAGACCAGGCAGCAGCTCAAATGCCACCCTGAATATTTAAAAAAAAAAAAAAAACAAGAGTTCACTGAAATTAATAAAGATAGAAAATTTAAGACATGGGGTTTCAGTAACTACTGAAAAATCATCAGAGAACTCTCAACTCAAGCTTCAACAGTGAGTAGTAATCTATGACTCTCAGGACAATATATGGAAATGGAACCACAAAAAAAAAAAAAAAAACTAAAAAAGGAGATGCTTTTTAGCAAAGTTGCACAAAAGATGAGACAGTGGGATAGCTAGAAAGAGAAATGATTGAATAAAACAAGAAGAAATTTACAAAAAAAAAAAAGGTGAAAAACCCATTTCTATAGTTTTGAATTGAGAAGTGAGGTGGGCAAGAAGAGAAGTGGGAAATTCATAGAAGTGATGATTTCATCACAATTCACAAAGCAGAACAAAGAAACAAAAACAAAAATACAAAAAATCCTGATCCTGCGCTGCGCGGACCACGATATTAAATTACGCCGAAGCTTTGAAAGCCGTAAATCTCTCTGACTTCGTGGCCAAAGTGAACTTAAAGTCATGGCAACTGCGAGAACGTCGGCGTTGACCACGATTGTTATGGTAGACAAGCCAGTATTTGAGTATCCCAATGTTACGCGCCGGTGGCACGTGGCCTAACCTTTTTTTTGGTTCAAATTCATCATTTATGCGATCTCCAGACGCTTGGATTTGTGTTATGACGGAAATACCCCTGTACGTCAATATCAACAAAACTTGACGTCGTCATGTTGTACGAATTTTTAATTTTAAAATGATGCGCATTGTCTTGTTTTTGAAGCTTTGTCGGTGAGAATTTTTGTATGAAAGGAGTTTTTTAATTTAATTTAGGAATATCCTTGAGGTATATGTAGTTTGTGTGTGATTAAAATAATATGAATTATTTTGATAGTTTAATTTAAAAAAATAAATAATTAAATATTATTGAATAAATTTTGTATTTATCTGTATTTTTTAATCTATATATACATAATGATATTTATTTAATTAATCTATGTTCAAAAAAAGGAATTTAATTTAATCTTTTTGTGTGTGGCAATTGTGGCTATGATACATTGAAATTAAAATTCATACCAATAGATTATAGTTTTAATTGATACTTAACTTATATTTAAAATTAAAAACTTCAAATTTGAGTATGAATATGGAAATTAACAAATGAAAAGATTAAAATCCATTCTGATTTCCCGTGTTTTTCTGTTTTTGTGATTAAATTGACTAGCCTGGTGCAGCTGGTCGCATAGATTTAAATGCTATTAATGTGGTCGTTCGACCTAATTTATTCTCTTGCCATAATTTATTGCGTGCTGCTACTAACAACCCATCTTTTTCCACCTCTGTGCTCATCTTTTTTGGCCAGTGCATTTGGAAGCAAAGTTCTTGTATGTTTATACAAAGCACAACGATCAGTCTTAATAAAATATAAAAAAAAATATAATCTATTTAATAATATTTATCGATTCATTTATCATTACGTTTATATTTATTTTAATAAAATTATACTTTTCAGAAATTTTTTTAAACTCAAACCCCCTTTTGTCTTGAAAAGAAGAAATACAAATATTAAAATTTAATATATAATATATTCTTGAGTATCGTTTACTAATTTAAAACGTATTTTTACTTTGTTTAAGTTTTCAGTTTAATGAATTTACACTTTTATCTTGTTAGAATTTACATGTAATCAATTCTTGAATTCTACCTAATAATTTGAAAATTTAAATCGAATAATTGTTTTTGACAAAAAAAAAAGAAAACTAACTTTTGAAACGGACTGAAGAAAGGAGTGCATGTGGGAAGTGTGAGAATGAGTTGTACTCCTCACATCGGATCAAGTCCCTTCAAATTGCATTGGACAATCCATAGTCAGTTGTGTTTACTATGAAACGAATTCTTAGTAGCAATGCAAAGTATAAATTAATTTGTATATGTTTATTATTATTTAATTTTATATTTTTATTATTATTTATACTTATAAATAAATAAATGTCAACTTATGTATATTACATCTAGTAGGTTTAAATATAGAATATCATAATTTCAAAGGTGGAATTTTGATCATTAATATCGAGAGAGTACTGATTTACCAGCTGCGCCAATACCAATTTCGTGCATGTGTGTTTCTCCCATTTATTGTTGGAAGGAGGTACATATGACAGCAAGGGACAGAAAGCAGGTAGCGAGATCTGGGTTCCTTTGTATATTGATATCCAAGTAAACTCGAATCACCATTTATGTTCTACTGGGGGACAGCACAGGAATGCACATGATGTGACCACCTAGAATGAGTTGATCAATGCAATAACACCATCATAATATACATTAATTCTTAGCCAATCTGTCATAAATTTCGACGTTGGCATGAATAAAAAAATAAACAGGATTACATAATCTTATTCTTAGGATGTGTTTGTTATGTAATAAAAAAAAAAAAAGAAAGAAAAGTATAATTATTATTATATATTATTTTTTTTTTATATTTCTTTCTTTTCACTTTCTACACCATTCTAAATAATTTTATTTTCTCTTCTTTTTTTTCTCGCAAATTATTATTCAGTTTTTCTTTCACCATAATTTCTTTCTCTTCATTTTTCTAATACTCCAAATAACTTTATTTTCTCTTCATTTTTTCTCTCACAAATTACTATTTATTTTTCTTCACCATATTTTTGTTGTCTTCACTTTCTCTACTATTCCAAATAATTTTATTTTCTCTTTTCTCCTCCTTTCTCCACCCTTCCACTCACTCCAAACACACCGTCATGGTCATAATTTATTTATTTTTTTTATTTAAATAACTAAAATTTTAAATATATTTAATATTATTTTAAATTTTAATTCTTTTAAAAATTCTATTTCAAAAAGTATTTTTTTTCCCCAATGCAGTATGGAGCTTTTATGGCCATGGGGTATGGCGATTTTCTTTTTCCCTTAAAAAATGAGATGTGCATTGTTTTAGTCCTTAATTTCTATATTTCTTTTTATAAATGAGTTTTAAACTTTTTTGATATTTTATTGAAATATTAATTTTTTTAATTTTTTATCAAATTAATGTATCTGTTAATGAAAAATGATAAATTTACTAAAAATAATTTTGACCTTACAAAAATTATTTGAAAAAATGTCAAATATACGAATTGAATATTTTTTTATCAAAAAATATGCACGTTGCATATTTAATTCGTATATTTATTAATTTAAAAAATATTTAATATGCATATTTGTTAATAAAAAAAATATTTAATTCATGTATTTAATCTTTTTTTTTAATAATTTCTATTAAATTAAACTCATTGCTTAACATTTTGATCACTTTTTATAAATGAAAGAATTGATTTGATAAGAAATCGAAAGGTTTGTAATTCAAATGAAATGTCAAAAAGATTTAGAACTTATATGTAAAAAAAGTGTAAAAGTTTAAAACAAAAAAATTACATATCCCCTTAAAAAATATAGTAGACTTTAATTTTTTCTATGAGACTTTTTTTTTTAACATAAAAAAAAATTTATTGCGAGTATAGTGGTCATTAGATCTGTATGTCGAAACTAGAGTAATCCTCCTTTTTGTTTGAGTTTTGTTCAACCACTTTCAAATGGTAAACCCATCACTTGAATATTGTTAGACTCCTCTACATCTAGCTATAGTGTTAATGAATCATAAACCGACAACTGCACTCCTACTAAATCTCAAGTAATTGAGGCGGGCTAATCCACGGGCGCTGAGACTCAAACTTAAGTCGTGATAGATGAAAACACGTTTAGTTACTATTAAATTGCCACCTTGAGTTGTTCTACGAGACTTAGAACACAGGCCCTTTCGGTGTCATTAAGCTAAAAACTCATTGGTTCAACTCAAAAAAAAAGAAAAAGAAAAAAAAGCTCATTGATTGCTCATCTAGGATTTCATAGGAATGTATGGCAAGGATTTATGATTGCATACAGGGACGGATTCAGAAAAAATTTTTAGGGGGGGCAAATTTTTTATAAATAGTTATGGTAATAAAATTAATTTATAAGATAAAAATTAAAAATATATTAATTATTTTGAGTTATAAATATTATAATTATATTTTGTGAGTTCTAATGTTTTAAAACTATTTTTTATATTTTAAATAATCAAATAAATATTTTATATAAGTAATAGTTCAATCATTTAGTAATTTATTTTTCTTGTGATTTTCAATAGATTTTTTATAATATTTATTGTAGTAAAATTATTTTCTTTACGTAACAGTTGTAACTGATAAAATTATAATTACTTTTATAAATAGATATATGTTTAGACATACAATATATTTCTAAATATTTTTTTTTCGTTTTAAGTGTCCATTAGTAATAATTTATTTCCTCATAAAGTAAAATATTCCTTCGAAGATTATAAAAAAGAGAAAATTTATTCAAATAATTTTGAGAATAAATGAAATAAAATTAAAAAGATAACTCATTATACAAGACTACTACGTGTAATAAAATTTAATTTTATAAAATAAAATTATAAATCTTAAAATTCAAAGAAATGCATTTGACATGAAACAAAAAAAAGTAATTCTAAAAAAAAAAAAAGAAGAGAAGAAAAGAAGTTTTACTTTTAGAAAAGATAAAGAAACGAAAAAGGAAGAAAGGAAGCCAAACAAAACAAAAAAGAAACAAAAACACGGGGCTGCTTGATGTACGCCTCGATCACCAGACCAAGGTAGGGGGGCAACATGCCCTTACCACTAGGCCGAATGATATCTCTTGGTGTTTTTGTAAAAAGTTATTAATAAATGATAAAAATCCAGGGGGCAATTGCCCCCTTGGTCCTTAACTGCATCTGTCCCCCATTGCATGTGTAGCAAAAGGAGTATAAATGCATTAACTCTGAATTAATATGGTCAGTAGGTACTTGTCCATCATATACATCAATCGATTGGTGCCGAAAAAGAGCGGCATTGTCCCCATTGTAGCCACGGGGACAAGCTTTTATCACTCAATTGGTGCCGAATTGTTTGTTCCATTTTATGTGCACTGGAAGCCAGACAATCCAGATGGATGGGGAGATGTATTTCAGCGAGAAAGCTAGTTTTTATTTTTATTTTTTTCTATTAGGAAGTTATTGAGTTATGATTCCAACAGTGAGAGTAATTCTTTCCTTTTTATAAATTTCACATTTTTTTCGAATATTAAAATTAGAGACTTTTAAAATAAAAAATAAATTCAAACTATTGGGTATCCTGGACACAAGAAAACTAGTAACAGTTGCCTAAGGGTACTTAATTTGGAATTGGCTTTGGAACGCAGGTCGAATGGGTCCTATTTTTGTGGGCTTCAGCCCAGTGTTTCTTGTTAGCAATCAGTGGCGACATTGCCTGAAGCCATGACCGTATCAAAGGATGTTAAAAGTTTCGATTCTGATTGTAGGAATTTACGAGTCTATGATTATAGATAAAGTCTATGATTCAGCTCTTGCTAGGATCTCTTCTCAATCAGATCTTAGTATAGTTTTGATTTAAATCGTAGAATTGACGATCTTTTGATTCGTATCTCTTTAGAGCTCGTTTGTAAACGTTGTCAATTTTTTGTTACTGTTTTTTATTTTTTATTTTTTGTTATTTGCTGAATTTTTGTATTTATAATTATTTTTTTTATAAGAATAAAAAAAGTAGATAGAAAAAGAATAGTGAGAGAAATGGTTAAAAGAGTATAAATAGAAAGAAAAAAAAATAGAAAATAGTTGACAGAGAGATGAAAAGTAAAAAGAATGGTTAGAGAGATGATAGAAAATGGATAGAGAGAGAAAAGGGGAAGAGAGAGTGAGAAAAACGGTAAAGCGAGAACGAGTTGATAGGAAGAAAGAATGAGCAGAGAGAGTAAGGATAGAGAGAGTAGATAGAAAGAGAAAAAAAAGAGAGAATTGAGAGAAAATATGAATAAAGAATAAGTAGAGAGTGGATAGAGGGAGGATGAGTAGAGAGGGAAAAAGTAGAGAGAGAGAGGGTAGAGAGAATATAAGTAGAGAGAATGACAGAGAGAGAAAAAGGAGAGACAAAGAGAGTAGAGAGAGAATGAGTAGAGACACTGGTAGAACGAGAAAAATGAGAGAGTGTGTGGGTAGAGAGAGAGTGAGTAGAGAGAGAGTGAGTAGAGAAAATGAGTCGAGAGAGCAAAAGGAGAGAGAAAGGGTAGAGAATGAATGAGTAGAGAGAATGGTAGAGTGAAAAAAAGAAGAGAGAGTGAGTAGAGAGAGAATGAAAGAGAGAAAATGATTGAGCGATGGTAGAGAGAGAATGATTAGAAAGAATGATTGAGGGAGAAAAAGGAGAGAGGTGGATAGATGGAGAATGAGTAGAGAGAATGGTAGAGAGTAAAAAAGGGGAGAGAGAGGGTAGAGAGAGAATGAGCAGAGAGAATTGTAGAGAGAGAAAAATGAGAGAGTTTGAGGATAGAGGAGAATGAGTAGAGAGATGGTAGAGAGAGAAAAATAAGAGAGAGAGTTGAGAGAGAGGATGAGTAGAGAGAGAAAGAATAGAGAGAGAAAAAATAAAGGGATAGAGAGAGATATGGTGAAAAGGATGGATAGAGAGAGAAAATATTGTGAAAGAAAATATAAAAAAAAGCGAAAAAACAAATTGAGAAAGCATCTTCTATTGTTTTCTCTCTGTTTTTTTTTTGAAAAAACTTTCAACTTTTTAATAAAAAAATAAAAAAAATATTAAATATATTTTCTGTTTTTTTGTGAAAAATAAATAAAAAATAGAAAATATAAACTATGCCAAACGGTCCCTTGGTATTGAGTTTTTGAATTTTTGTTTCTGTCATTTAAAACATATCGTAAATTCCACTACACAGTAGCTTTTTATTTTTACTTTCGGTACTCTGCTTATTGTATAGCGGTTTATGCTTTCGTCCGATGTTTGATGATAAAGACGAGTTGACCATCAAATTTTTTAAAGTCATCCCCAATAACAATAATAAAAACAAATATATGTATTTGTTTAAATTTGAATAAAAAGAATAGGCAAGTAAGTAACTAGATGCCAAGAAAACCTCTAATTGATAAAATTTTTTTTTTGACAACTATAGAAAAGAAAGAGGTCGTTTTTCTTTCGTATGAGACAAAAATTATTGTAATACTTCTCATTGTTGAATTAATTTGTACAAGATGTTTAGTTGTAAGTTATACCTATGAGTGTGTGTTAGTTTTTGTTTTTTGTTCTTTTTTAGTAGAATTTTATTATTATTATTTTTTTAGTCAATTAGCCTAAGAGTTAAGGGTGCTCCATTAAGGATTTAAAGAGGGATGAGTTGTCAAGCAGAAATTCAAACTCCCACTTAACTGATTGAAACAAATATGCTTCAATCGCTCGAGCAAATCCGAGGGTCTCGTAGAATTTTACAATGATATAATCTGCTTTAAACTTAGGTTATTGGGCCGTAACAAAAGTTTTATAAAACTGTTTTGGGCTTGTTGGCTTTCGGATTCAATTGTCAATCAGCTATTTTATTTTTTTATTATTTTTTTAAGTCTTGTTTCCAGGTTAAGCAACTAAATTTTTAATTCCTAGAGAAAGCTGTAATTTTAGAAAGGCAAATATATGAATTTTGCCCAGCATTTTTACTTTTTTTTTGAGAATTTCGTCCATAACGTTTTTTTGTTTTAAATTATGCCCTCAACGTTTCTGCCGTCAATTTTTTTTGCCCTCTGCTGTTAGTTTGTCGTTAAATTTAACATTTAGCAGTCTAATTATCATCACGTCGTCTAATTTGAATAATATATCAGAATAAAGTGATGATCTGACATTTAATAAAGTGATGATTTATCATATATTGTCATTTTCTGATTAATTCTGTTCAGATATTTGCTTATTATAGTGTATACAAATTACAAAATTTTTATTTTTATTTTTACTTTTAATTTTATAAAATTATAAATAACATTTTCTTTTGATTTTTTAAAAGTCACAATATTTGAAAAAAATAAAAAAAAAATTATTAGATGTTAGGTCATCACTGTATACTCACATGTTATTCAAATTAGACAATGTGATGATAATTGGACTGATAAATGTTAAATTTAACGGTAAACTAACGGCGGAGGGCAAAAAAGATTGATGGCAGAACGAGAGGATGAGTATAATTTGAAACAAAAAAACGTTGTGGACGAAATTTTCAAAAAAAATAAAGATAGAGGGCAAAATTCATATGTTTGTCTTTTACAAATAATCTTGCTTACAGTTGCAAAAATCGCAAAGGGAAACTGGGACCATGATCTATATCAACATGTTGTAGCCGAGCCTTTGCGGCTATTTCGGATTCCGTCCAGCATTACATATTAAAATAATGTAATTATTGTACTTATTTTCTTGCTATTCTTGCCATTGCAAGCAAATTGAGGTTGAAATTTTGTAACTCTTCTTCATCAGGTTTAATTTCGTCTTTTAAAGCGGATATTGTCGATGATGCCACAATATTTATGTAATTTTTGGTACCCAAAAAAAAAAAAAAAACTAGCACATTCATTTCTTTAAATTGTTTTAACAATAAGAATACCATCATCTTTATATTTTAAAAACCAACAAAAACAAAAGGAGGCTAATTGCTTTCACTAATCAAAATGTTAGTTTATAGATTGGATTGATCCGTCTGCGATGATTTATTCGACCTAATGAGATAATTATTAAGTGAGTTACGAGGAGTTATAACTTCCGCTAGGCGATTGAGGTCCCTTCCATAAAGTTATAAACTGTCGTGTACGGAAAGAATTAAAAGAGAGTTTTATTGACACACATAGACGATCAACTGAATCTCTCATTCTTTCCATCACGAGAAAACCATCAAATATAAAAAAATATCTACTAATTTTCGATACTAAGGCTGTTGTGCTGTTAAAAATTAGTGACGTTGGATATTGTGGTATTACTATAACTGTGCGAATTAATAGTTGTATCATGAGTATTTAGTTTAACAGAAAAGTTTACAAGAAATAAGTTTCTCTTCTCTTTTCTCTCTTTCCATACTTTTAAAAGAGGGTAAATATTGTTTGTACCTAAATCTCAATTCATTTTGTTTTCGGCAGCTGCGCAAACAATTCCTAACTCTTTTGTGGACTTATACTTGCAATTGACTGGATTAGTAACTGGAAAAGGAGCAAGAAAGGTTTGGACAACCATATTTTTTGCTTTAGCATGAACTATTTGGCTAAAATGGAATAAAAAGATTTTCCAAAATGTTAACGTGAATTGACCTACCTTACGAGACATTGTGTTTACCCACACCTACACATAGATCAAAGCGGCAAATATTGATTCCCCCTTCAGGTTCAATCCCTTCTTGTTTCTGCATATGCACTATAAGGATGAAATGCTTACGCACATGCTTCTATAAATGCATAGTATTGCAAGTTCTTTCTCTTGTATTTATTGATGACTGATAATGTGTGACTAAGAAGGTATATTATGATGTTGTAATGATCTCTATCATCGAGTGACAGATTGATTTTCTTGTATATTCTTATTTTCAATCAAATACATCCATACTTAAATTATCAAAAAAAAAAAAAAAAACAATCTCATTTCTCTATTCATTGAAGCTTATGCCATCCACCTTTGAAAACTGAAAAACGTGATTTTTAGTTTTATTTTCGAAAACCATTTTAGATTGGAACTGTCTGCTTGTCAGTTACAACGTTAACAGTTCTAGTTTGCTTTCATGTTCGGTTTTTCACGTAGGACTGCAAGATGCTATGTCAAGAAAGAAGCCAAACATTATACAGGGTGCAGTAAGCGTACGCAAGTTTGCATCTTTCTTTGCATTGAGAGTTCAGACTGTGAATAGCTGGATGTCAATCCCAATTTAATTTCTTACCATTCCTGCTATTTTAATTTTCAAAGAAAGTTAACCTCATATAAGAAAAAAGGGGGAGGCGTACTCCCAACCACACTCTTGGCCAATAAAATTGATAAGCTAATATTCAATTGTCAGCTATGAAGCATGGCAAACAAGATGCTAATAAAAGAGATTTTTCAATTTGGATGGTTGGTTTAATTTGAAATTAAAAAAATTTATTTTACCTTTTTCTTATTCCAAATGAGTTTTATCACAACTATAACGCTGAATTAACTTGACTCAAATTAGAAATACCCTCTAATTTGACTACAATACTAAATGTGATGAAGCCAAAAAATAAAAAATAAAAAATAAAGCCACATCTATCGGACGGAAAAAATTAAGATGAAACCCAATTCGGTAAAACATAAATGTACTTACAAAAAGCGCATCTCTACACAGCTATAATTCACTATTATTGACCTTATCTACAAATCCGAATATTCGAAATTTGAATTTTAGTTAGAATGATTAAAAAAGAAAAAGAAAATGTTAACAATAGACACCATCTTAAAGCTTAATATGTGACCTCTCCCAATAACTTAAATTTAATCTATAATTTGGAACTCTTCCAATAACTTAAGCTTTTTAAGTGTAAATGTTTCTTGGCATAGTTTTGGAATTTTATGAGAGCTTTTAGCTAGTCTTGTGGTCTTGTGCTTTGTGGTAGAGTTTGATATTTAATTCATATTGTAAACATCTCTCCCGATGGCTTAACTTATAGACGGCAGCAAATGAAAACTAGTATGTAGTGGCTTAAGTGCTTCTTTAATGGAAAAACTTGGTAGGTAGATAAAATTTTTTTATTGTGTTTATACGTATTTTTTTATAATTATAATTATTTTTTTTTGTGCAACTGCAACGATAAAAAATAATACAAAAAGTATTATTATTTTTTATTTTTTATTTTTTTTAGTTGTATAAAAAATATTTATGATTAAAAAAAAAAAAAAAAAACAAAAACGCGTGTTTCCACGCAGTAAAAAAAATTCATTTGCTATATAACGGAGCCGTTCTTTAAAAGCATCGTTATAACGTAGATTTGGTAATGTAATTTGCTCCTTCTGCTCTTTCCTATGGCTTCATCTCAAAGTCAGATATCAGACAGTGTTAAAGACTCTAATCAGCACAAGAGACACGCAGATAGTGATACAGATACTGAACATCAAAAGGCCAAAGTATTAAAAAGAGCTCAATGGCTCCGAGCAGCTATTCTTGGAGCTAACGATGGTTTGCTTTCCACAACATCTCTAATGCTTGGAATAGGCGCAGCCTCGGAGGATTCGCGGTCGATGGTCCTATCTGGACTAGCCGGAGCGGTTGCGGGTGCGTGTAGCATGGCCATTGGGGAGTATGTTTCAGTCTCAACACAGAGAGACATCGAAAAGGCAGCTGCTAGAAGCCGCTGCGGCTCAGAGAGTGACATTGAGGTCACAACAGCTGCGTTTAGCACCCCAGCAAGCAATAAGAGTGATGAAGTAAAGCCAGACGCGAACAGCTTGGCTGAAACTCCTTGAAGGCCTCCTCTGATAAAAGGGATCAAAGAAATAAGGTTGGAGGAGGCCAGGGTTTTATAGGAACAGGTTTATTGGGGTTTAATTTGCTCTGTGGGGCCTCCTTTTGTTTTTGTTTTTTGCCTAATAGATGCGCATCTCGTGGGTACTTTCTTTTTTAAAAAAAATATAGTGTGCAGTTTTGGCTCTATGATATTGACATAGGCTTATAGCTAAGTTCTTAAAAGGCTCGTTTAGTTACATTATTAATTTTTTGTTGTTGTTTTTTGTTGTAGTTGTCTTGTTGATATTGTTTGTTATCCGTTTTCATTTGTTTGTTTTTAATTGTCTATTGTAAAAAATATTTTTTGACAAAATATTTTGATATCAAAGGGCAAATTCACTTCATCTCTATTATTTTTTAAAAAATTCTAATTTTATGCTAAAAATGATTAGATGTGCAACACATTCCTGCAATGAGCCGTTATTAAATTTTTTAACAGTTCATTATATATTCAAAAATATCTTGTTAGATATTTTAAGCAGTGGTTTACACAGATAATCAATTTTTTGTAAAAAAAAAAAAAAAAAAAAAATTTCAGTCCACCTACCTTTTTCCCTAAAAGAATAGTTTAACTAATGAAGTGGACACATCCTTTGTTAGGACATCCAAAAGTACATTTATTACCCAAAAAAAAAAAAAAGACAGTATTTTTCTTCTTTTTTTTCTTTTTTTTTTTTCAGTGGTACAGGTTCTTAAAGCCAAGTTAATTCTTATTTCCAAACACGACATAAAAGTTTCTCCATCATAATTCATAGGCGTAAATTATATATTTAAACGAGGATAATTGATTTTCTCAAAAGACATTTATTTTCTCTACATCTCTCTGTCTTCAGTTGTTGTGCTTGTTGAGGAACTTGATGATGTGATCATTAACCTGCTCTGGAAGCTTTTCTTGAATGAAATGGTTTCCTTCTTCTACAAAGATGGTGTCCAAAACAGGCACGAAGTACTTCACTTGTCCGTTCCTTATGTAGTCCTCCATGCCTGGGAACTTTAGGACGTAGTCCTGCTCACCCATCAGCAGCAAGGCTGGAGCTGTGACTTTTGCATCAGTTATTCCAAGATCCACTCCCAAGTTCCTGCACAAAAAAAAAAAGAAAAAAAAAAAGAGACCCCAAGGAGTCAACAATCATACCTCTCAGCCTCAAAGGTCTCAGCATAACAATTCAGACTCAGTAGTATTTGATTGTGTTAGACATTAAGCAATATCTGTTTCGCAAATGTAGTCTTTTGTTCTGGGACCAATTTTGCTGGAGAATGATAAGAGTATTTGATCAAATTGACCCAATTTTTTCGAGTTCAGGAATGAATTGACAATTTTAGCTGATGAAGCAAAAAAAACAACTTATGCCCATTTGTTCTACTCTTAAAAAATTGTTACTGGTCTCAAATTGGGCTGTTGTTGTACCTGTACGGAACCTGCATTGCAAAGCTGAATCCATGCTTCTCATACAAGGAAGCATAAACTGAAAGATCGTCCTCGGAGAACCATGGTGGCAGAGGAGTTGATGGGTCAACCAGGTCCATGATCTCCTGGTCATCTGCAGCAGCTGGAAGCTCAGACCCAGAGAAAAGAATGTATAAGTTCTTGATCACTGTCTTGACATTAAAGCGGCCAAAATCTGCTTCAGCCCGCCCTGGCTCCTAGAATTTTGTTCAAAAGTGCAATATAATTGAGCTTTATCCACTTCAAAGGGGCCATATATAATAATTGGTGAAAAGATGGCCAAAAAAAGATAATTGCACATACCAGCCACCTCATTATGTAGAAACCTCTGGGCAGATATTGGGCTGGGACTGCATTAGGACCAGGCAGCATGAAAGGAGTTCCCAGTGTTACAATACCAGACACCCTGTTCGGGTGGAGAGCGGCTATGAGATTCACTAAAAGGCCTCCAAAATCCTTTCCCACCAGATAAGCCTGATAGCATCAGCAAAATGACAAACAATAACAATTTAAGTCCACAGATTTTCAATTGCTCAACTGCATGTAACAAAGGGTGTTTTTAGTACAGTGCATGAGTACACGAGACTCTCACACGCTATAAAGTTTAAGTAAGGGTGAGATGCATATGTGTATATGCTACACGCGAATTTCATTAGTCGGTAAAAATTTTCATAAAATGGTATTTGTCATGTGACCGAGCTTAATTTGCGTCCTAATTTAGGCCAGTATTTTACTTATAGAAAGCGATCATTACCTTGTCAACACCAAGAATGTCAAGAAGGGTGACAACGTCGTCAACAAGGTCAATGAAGGTTGCTTTCTCTGGCTCTGCCGGCTTCTCAGAGAGTCCATAGCCTCTGAAATCAATGGCTACTGCCCTGTAGCCAGCGTTTGCAACGGCCACCATCTGGTGCCTCCATGAGTACCATATTTCTGGGAAACCATGGAGGAACAACACCACATTAGAACCTGCACAAAGAAGTTTTTATCACTAACAATTGTATAATGGATAAAAATGTGAGGAATATAATTACATTTCAACGAAAATTGGAATTGGAGACTAAAGTAGTACTAGTACCTGTTCCAATCTCTGCTACATGTAATTTCAGTCCTCTAACATCCACATGGGAGTGCTTGATCTGCTCCATTTCCAATAGGGTAAGAGTATTGACAAATCAGTACACAACAGACACTTCAAGTAATTTGGGTTTGGCAAGCAGTGGTGGACTGGACTAAATAAATAGAGCATGTAGCAGACTAGACTGCCCATAATCGTCCGAGTCAAGAAAGATGGCTGGCAGGATGTATATTAAATTCTTAATCATGGAGGAATCCTTCAAAAAACAAAAAAATAGTAAACTTAGGTCAACTGCTGCATGACGTTCAACATTTATTAGGGTCAAATCTATCAACTATTGACCACAATAAAAATTCAGCATGCTATCCGAGTGTAGATTAAAAAAATATAAATAGGTATTTATGTTATTTATATAACTATATTTAATAATTAATTTATTTTTTTAATTTAATTATTTAATAACATATATTACATTAATTTTACTTTCATTTCATCTCACTTAATTTACACCCATTAAGACATTTCTTAAAAGATTTCCATTATCAAAAAAAAAAAAAAGGAAAAACTATGACGGAAAAAAGTTTCTATTTACTGATGCGGCGAGCCTTTTTTTCGGCGGAGAACATGAGGAAGGCTAGATTAATAGTTTAAATCTCAGCTTGTTCTCGTGTTTCTGCTGAACAAGAAGTAAATAATATCTAACAAGTTTATTGCTGCACTTTTCCATCAACATGTTTCCGGATCTCCTTCCTCTCAAAACACACCCCATCTCCATTCCAGAAAGAAAAAGAAAAAGAAAGAACAAGATGGAGGAATATAATTGAGTGAGAAACGGCCTTTTCAACAAAATTGTCTAGAGAAAAGGCTTCGTGTCTTTGCACTTTGTTCTGCACCTCGCTTGGGTTGGTAGCAGCCTTGCAAGTAAACGAATGTTTTGAGGACAACACTTTTTTTTCTGTAGTTATTGTTGTTGTTGTTGATGAAGAAGCTAATGCTGTTTAGCTGGGGTCTTTCGTTTGAAGATGCTAGCTTTTTCTGCAAAAGGCAAGATGGGGTTGTGCCGGTTGCAGCTGCCATTGAGGTAGCCATTTCCTTTTTCTATGATCTCTGTGATTTTTTATTGAACTGAATCTGATTTTGTTGAGTTGAAGGCGCCACTCCACAAGACAAAGCAAGCACCTGGCCTTCATAGGCTCTGTTCAGAACAGATGTGCACACTTCTTTTCCTTCGTCTTTTTAACAAAATTCACTGTCACCTGATAAAAAACAGACGAATCAGTGTTCGGAAAAGAATAAATTTTGAAAGAATAAATTTTGAGAGGATAAGTTAAAAATTCCTCGGAATGTCCTTTGAAAGCAAGAGCTTGACAAATTAAATTAACAAATTTCTGAGGAGAATAAAAATAATGTTTCGTTTGACACTGCAAGTAATTTCAGATTTAGTGAAAAATGACAAGATTTATGCTCTCATCGTTGAGTTTGCTCAGATAAATACGAAGCTTTAAGAAAAATGTAAGTTGTTTTAGTAGGATAAACTAAAAGTTAATTGTATATTTAATCAATTCTTAAACCTTTCAAAAAAATGAAAATGAGTCTTGAATCCTATCAAAAACTCAAACTAAAAGTACAAAAAGCTTAAACAAAAGATATAAAAAATTCATAGTTATATATGTGTTAGGCATGATCAGCACATGATACAAGAAAATGAGGAAAGAAATCGGCCAAATCCATAGAATTAGACTAATTAGTGAGTGCAGACAATAATGATAAATCAAATTCTGATATTATATTAAATAATAAATATATATTTTAAATTCTACTAAAAACTTAAATTAAAAATAAGAGAAACCTATAAATTTTATAAGTCATATTATAAATTTATTTCTTATTAATATTAGACATTAAGCTCTTTTATACTGTATACATTTCTTTTTGATCCACTATGTTACATACATTTCTAATTTATGTAAAATGTTCCAAGAATATTGTTGACAGTCGCAATACTTGGCAGATTAAGTCAAAGCGGCATGTCGAGAACTCTGAACTCGGCTTTGTTTGATTTTTAAGAAAATGGTACGAAAAAAAAATAATTTTTTTTAAAAAATATTATCGTTATTATTTTATTTTTTATAATATTTTTTTTTATAATTTTCTCATGTAAACAATTTTATTTTCTCACTTATATAATAGATGCTGTAAACCGACGGGTTGGGTCGGATACAAGGCCAATCATTTTTTCAGATTTTGAGTTGACCGGTTTATGGCTACATGAGAATTCAACTCTATTAGGTTTCAAATATGTTAAATTTTGAGATTTTTGAATTTTTAGTTTGGATTGTTCCTGTTCCAATCACTCAAATTTGGGTCAATTTGAGTTCAAACAATTATGGATTTAATATACGTTGGGTTTCAATTGTTTTCAGGATGAAGGACATTGACTTTTTTAATCATTGCAAGTTGGCTAAGTCGATTTTTTTTTTTGAATGGATTAACTTTAGAGTTTGTCAAATTGTACTCTGAATCACCACTTTTGCCTCGCCTCTTCTTCCTAAAAATTTGATTTTTATTTATTAAAAAAAGTCATAGAGATTTTTGAAGAAAGCCACTTGAAGACCGAATAATTTTAAGGGTTAAATACATTTGGTTTTCTTGTAATTTATTTCTTTTGTGTTTTACATCCTATAGTTTTTATTTACATTGTTAAATAATATTTATGGGTCTCAAATCCTACAAAAAATTCAAGCTAATAGTAAAAAAAAAAAATCATGATTATTATAAGTTATGTTATAAATTTATTTCTTATCAATATGAGATGTAATAATCTTTAATATGCACAATGAGAGCTCAATATAATTTCTAATTTTGGCAATTAAGGTCCTCTATTATAATTTTACTAATTTTCAAACTCCTTTTTAATTCTATAAAACTTTTACAAAATTCAAATATTATGAAATTTATTTTTTTGAGTCATCAAAATTATTTTTTGTTTTATTGAAAATTTTTAAAATTTGTTTTTGAAAATATTGTTGAACTCACGAAAATTCAAAAATTATAAATTCTAAAAAGTTTCCCAAAAATAGGAAAATTAATCATGATAAGTCAAAAAAATAATTACAATATCTGAATTTTATAAAATTATTTACTTTTAAACAAATTTTAAAATTTATGCATTTGGCGAAAGATTTTAATTGCCAAAGCTAAAAATTACAGGACTCTTACAATGTGAAGTAAAACTAGAAGGAAGTAATACGCAAAAGAGGTAAACCACAGTGAGCTTAAAAGGGGTGATTAATAAGGAATTTAAGTTATTTAACCCTAGTTTTAATTAAGTCATGCTATGCCAAGAAACAAGTAACGTCATTAATGCATATACTCCACATTCCACGCCAAATTTTATTTATAGTAAAATGAAATGAAGGAGAAATATCCAAAGTTTGAGATAAAACCTTTTTTTTTTTAAATGAAACATAAGAAAATGATATCTTATTTTTATTTTTTTAAAGGATTTTGTGAAAAAGAGGAATGCGCTAGTTGTTGTGGATAAAAAACTCCCACATCGTAGCATATGTATCCAAGCAAATAAAATAGCAATATCAATGGAAGAAATAAGATGAGATTGAGAAGATAAGAACTGATGAGACAAGAACGAAATATCTTTGGGAGAAAATTGCAATAATAAAGACAAGAGGGTATGGTCGAGCAGTTATCATTTATAGCCTCCACGTAAAAAAAAATCAGTTTCTCCATCCTCTATTTATTTTATTGGGCCATTACATGGTCAAATTATTTGATTTAAATGATGTTGAGAGGTTATGTGATTTATAGAATAATAAGTATATTTTGTGTAATTGTAATTAAAAAAATATAAATTTTAAAAAATAATAATACTTGTTTATATTATTTTTTATTATTATAGTTGTACAAAATATACTCATTGGTGCACAAAATATGAATCTGAACACAATGTGTCCATTCACTGTTTGGCCACGCACTTTTTTCCTATTTTACTTTTGTTGGTGTAAAGGATTGTAGTTGAGCACAAGTGAAATACGAAGCAATAGGGAGCAAATCTAACTACTCCTAATATCATATCGGTTGTATATTTAACCTCATCACCAAAACTTGACAGATTTTAAACCCACTTCCTTCACATGGACTCAATACGCACTGGGGGTCCATCTTCTATTTATAAAAGCAATAGAAGCAAGTCAGCATTTTGCAAACACAAGGACGGACGACTTTATAGTTACAATATATAGCACCATTTAATTATATGTTCTTTCTCCATCTTCTTCTTCTTATTCTTTTTGCCATTTTCTATCTCTGTTCCTTGTTACCACATTTTATGTGAAGCTAACAATCTTGTGATAAGTATATATCTAGCTAATGAAATCAGTTGCATAATGGTTAGGATTTAGACTGATTATACATGTACAATGGACCAAGAAGAGAAGCGGGACTGTGGTTCTCCCTTGCCTGTTCTTCCAAGATTGGATCGCCTTGATCGTTTGGTAATGGCATATGGAGTTATAAGATTGGTGATTTTATATATGTATATAAATGGATGGTAATTTTTTATGTATCTAGCTAGCATCTTACCATTTGATCAAAAGGGTATAATTGATTGACGGTACACGGTAGTAAATTTTTGGTTTGTTTTTTGCTTCTAAAACAATCAATTTTCTTATCAATATAAATCAATTTAATCGTTTAATTATTGTACAAGCAGCTGCTGTTTATGGCAGAGAGGCGCTCGTCATCATTACCATCAGCAAGTCATTCTTCCGGTTCGGTTCTCGTAAAAATGGAAGCGGAAGAACATTGCAAGACCATGTCCTCGGCGCGGGAGGAAGTTCAACACAAAGGCACGTTGATAGATCGACTGGAAATGCTTGAAAATAGAGTGTTACAGGTTGATGTGTGATGCGTTCTGATTAATATCATTACAACGTTCTTTTTGTTTGTCTGATGATACTAGGATTTGAACTATCCTTGTCAGAACTCAGAATCCAATTACTCTATCCCCAGATCACGCACGCTCCTGTTGGCGTATTACGATATTCTTTTGTTAATCACATGTTTTTGCAAAAGTGGGATATGCTGTTTGCACAAAGTTTGATTGTTTTTTTTTTTATTCATGATCCAGTTGATGAGCTTATTGAGCTTAGAGACAGAAGTGGAAAGCACCTCAAAGTCAAGCACTTCCACCGTTCTGGCCCCTGAAGATGTTGGACATGGAGCTACTTACTTCCAAGATCTGGAAAGGCCTGAACGTTCTCCAATAGCCCAAGTAATTAATTTTGATTAGACTAATTTTGTGGGGAAATTGTAATTAGAATGCTAAGATAAAAGCTAAAAACGCTAAGGTAAAGGCTTTATTTCCTCACGCTTGCTTGGCGGTTCCGCAGGATAGCAGCTCTGCAGCAAAAGCAGAAGCTTGTCTAAAAAGTTCATCGGGTCAAGATCATGGAAAAAGACGAAGACACAAACGAAACTTCTCTATCTCGCGGTACAGAAAATGGCTTGCGCGGATGGCTTGTGTGGTTTAATGAGGGTTGATGATCGCTGGTGCGTTTAATTTCTAGCTATTGAGTTGTCTTAGTGGTCTGTTAGAAGGTTTCGTTAATCTCGTTTTTCAAGGAATGCTCTATTGAATAAAATTTTAGAATTTTATTTTAAATATCTAAGTTTCTTGAATCCATAAGAAGGAAAGAAATATTTTCAATCCTATAACTCATGATCTAAAGTATTTCTTAATAAGATAAGGAAAAAAAAATAAGTTTCCATATATGACTCTGGTTATGTAGATGTTGACGCAAGATAGGAACGGATGAGATAGAATTCAACATTTGTCGTGCTACCATTAGTTATGATTATGGATTGAACGACGCAAATTTGCAATTAGTAAGTTTAATGGTGTATGACACTTTGCAAGTCTGTATCTGACTCATGTCATCTATTTAATGTTTTCGTTTCCTATTTAACTATAGTTTCAAAGGTTAGTTCCTGATGCAAGCAAATTTGAAAAAAGAAAATTCTAGTCACTAAAATGATACAATACAGTTATTCATAATATCATTTTTGTTTTTTTAAATCTATTGAGATGCATTTCATTTCCTTTAAGTTAGTGAAACTCATTTTAAGCCATTTGGGGCATTGATTTTGTTTCGTATTTTAGAAAATAAGAAAAAAAAAAACAAAGGCAGATAAACTGGACAAACTTTTTATTATGAACAAACTCAAAACTTGCCAAAGCCTTAGGCAACAATTTTTATTGCTTTAAATTGATTTCACTGATGATTTTCGAATTTAAAATTTCTTTTTTTTGTAAATAAAATGGGAAAGCAGGGGTGGTATCCCAGCTTGTCCCGTAAGGGAGCATTGCGCCGGAGTTCAGTGTAAGTACGAACAGTCCGGATGGTTACATCATGACTCACACCAAGATTCAAAGTAAGTTTAGCCAAACCGATTATCCTAGCAAGCACTCAAACCCTGTAATTGGCCTGATAATGTTTGATATCTCTATCGTTAGACTACAACGTTTCGTGGTGAAATTTATAATATGGGCTACAGAATTGGAAATTTCTGTACGCTAGTAATTAGAATATGGCCTAATTAGGCGTGTTAAACTTCTGGCCAGGCCTGGATCCAGACAAAAGAGTCTGGGCCTACTTACGATTTTTTTTGCAACAGTTCAAAACTCTGTTGATGGATCCACTTTGCAGTGTTCGGCGGACTGTCCTCTCCGGCGAGTAACTCTTCGTGTTTCATGCTTTTTTTTTTTTAATAAGAGATCAAGCAACCAAAATTTTAACTAAAATCCATGTGTATTGAATAAATTATTGCACAAAGATGTGGATGAAAATTCTAACAAAAATAATAAAATAATTTTTTCTAAGATATGCACTATTACACAGCCACACTTACTCAAATATATGATCGGTAGAAGAAAATTAATAGGGTTAAATGCATGTAACCCCCCTCTGGTTTGGTTGTTTGGCAAATAACCTCCATATGGTTTCAATTTAGGCATCAAACCTCCCTTTGATTTTCAATTTTAGCAATTAACCCCCCTGTAGTTTCAATTTTGGCAATTAACCTCCCTGTAATTTTAATTTTGGCAATTAACCCCATGTGGTTTTTAATTTTAGCAATTAAAAGGTATTAAAAGTATTTAATTGTTTGGTCATCTGGACTTTCTATTTAATTTAATTTTTTTCCCTATGAATTCACTTTTTTTGTGTCCAAAAACTGATGATTTTCTGTTGAGTTTTATTGAAAAGTGGTGGTTTCCTGGTAAAAGAAATATCTTTAAGTCCCAATCCTTGTATTTTGTTTAATGTAAATTTTATAGTTTTTTTTATATGTATGGTTATTTTTTTATAGTCTAGTTAGTAATAAGCGAAATTTGATTTCCTTGTCAGCCAAAATTCTATTTTTACCAAGAATCTCTGGATATAAAATCCTTAATGTAGCAAGGCTTATGCGGAGAAGAGGACCACGAATCACCTGGACTTTCTATTTACATTTCATGTATCAACATTTGAACTATTTTTAAAATTGAGTTTTCTTGCATAAGAAAAAATGTTAAAAGTTTTTTTCATAAAATTTTTTAACTGATAAAAGGGTTAATTGCCAAAATTAAAAATCACATGGAGATTAATTGCCAAAATTGAAACTACATGGGGGTTAATTACCAAAATTGAAACCATAGGGGGGTTAATTGCCAAAATTGAAAATCACAGGAAAATTTGATGCCTAAATTGAAACCACAGGGAGGTTATTTGCCAAACAACCAAACCAGAGGGGGTTACATGCATTTAACCCAAATTAATAAAATACTTTTTCACTTTTCAACTTTATTTATGTATTACAGAAACAAAAAATTTGATTTACTTTCTTTATTTCTCTCATACTTCAATAAGTATTGTCAAGCAATGTTTTTTTCTATCAAAAAAAACTCTCATGTGCCCTAATAAGTGTTGTCAACTAGAAATTTTTTTTTTTAATTAGAAAAATGAGAAAGTAACAATTATGTCACACAGTTTCGGCTAAACGTATTGTAATCGTTTGCAAGAGAGACGTGCCACTTCCAAATCGTTATCATAGATAGAATGCCGAGATGAGCGTAAATTTAACTCCACAAAATATCTTGAAAGTATTTGAACCCAAACTAATGTTAAAAGAATTTGGTACGGTTTAATTCAATTGTGACAGGCCAGATTTCTAGTTCTGGTTGATTTTTAGAAAGTTTCTAAATTGACAAAAAATTAGTAAAATTCAAACTGATTGGACCAGCAGAGCCAAACCAACAATTTCGATCCATGTTGGAAGCACTCTCAAATTAAATTCTTGAATGTATTGAGTCATCGTTGAGTGTGATCTTAATACGTAAGCTGACCTAAGAATATCCCTACTAAAACGCCACATGTTCAAGTTGAGGTAAGTGCCTTCAATGGAATATAAAATAATTTAGGAATAAAACGCTAATTTTGAAATTATTCACCAAAATTTTTGTGCTTTCAACGAAAAATAAATTTTACCTCACTTAATTTAGAAATAGAAAAAAATTCTCTTTATCGTATAAAATATACAATGCACCAAAATTTTACAAAATTGATTTTTCAAAATCTTCTTTATCAATACTCATATACTATTTTGTGGTGCCTTTAATTTGTAAACTAAGTCATATTTCTTGCTTCTAACATTTAAAACAATAATATGTACTTGTGAAATTGTGGTTTTTTTTTAAATTTATTATTTTACTAAGAAAATAATACTACCATTATTTTTCTAATAATTTTGTATCTTAAAATTTTTTTTTATCTTGAGCTTGTTTTTAAATTGAAAATCCTTAAGTGCACACCTTAGTCACAAAAATTGTCGTAACTACTCAAATACAAAATAAAATTTAAGTGCTTTTATATTTACTGCATAAGTTATTTGTGTTTTTTTTTAATGTATATTACCTTTTTTCATACACATTTTTTTTTTTGGTGCAGAAGATGCAGGAAAGTACAAGAAAGAAAGAAAAAAAGGAAACAAAAACAAGAGCACAACTATAATCTTGGGTGCATTACACCGTAGTTATCCGCATCTAGTAAATTTCGCATCCCAATTGGCGGTGTTTGTAAAAAAATTTCACCACTAGCACTTGAAGCTCCCTTTTTTCAAGGTAGTCTGCGCAAGCATTTCCCTCTCTTAAAACGTGTTGAAACTTAACTTCACATTATCGTTGCTGCAATGCCTGAATGTCTCCAACAAGTACTTGAGATGGATGAGCCAACCTCAAATTTTTTCCAATCAATCGGAGGGCTTCCAAAGAATCGGATTCAACAATTATGGCTCGAAACCCTTTATCCCAAGCAATCTCCATGCCTCTTCTTATGGCCAGTAATTCAGCCACCATATTAGTTGTGACACCTACTGACATTGAGAAACCACCCAGCCACCTTCCTACAAAATCTCTAAAAATCCCCCCACACCCAGCTCTGCCAGGATTTCCCATTGAGCTGTCGTCCATGTTCAGCTTGATCCATCCATGTTGAGGTGACATCCAGGACACAAGCCTAACAGGAGACTTGAAGCCAACTTCCTTTATTGGAAAGTTTATATTGCGGTCCATGATCAGACCATAAATTTTCTGTGTTTGAAGAAACTTATTGGAAGTATTTCCATTGATAACTTCATCATTTCGCGCCTGCCATATGGTCCAACAAGCACACAAGAAAAGCAAGCCTGGGGCATGCAATCCAACCGGAGTGTCAAAACTCTTTAGAAATTTCATAATCCAGCCATGTATTTCTTCTCTATAAAAGGAATCAGGAGCTCCTATAGGGAATAACATCTCCCACACACATCTGGCATAAGTACAGTCTCTCAAAACATGGATAATTGATTCTTCCCCTGTAAGACATCGACCGCACAAAGGTGAAGTGCAAAGCCCTTGGCAAAATCTTTCCAAATTAGTCAGCAAGCGACCTCTTAAAATTTGCCACAAGAACATTTTCAGTTTCTGGGGGATTTTCAATTTCCAAACCCACCTCCATATTGGATCAGGTGATCTAGCTGGAGAACCATTAACTAGCCAAGCATACCCGGTCCTAGCTGAATATGAGCCGTCCTGACTGCTTATCCAAGCCACTGAATTTTCACAAACCACATATTTGGGCAATGGAATCGATTCAATCATTTGCTTAACAGCTGGTGGTATTATTGTGGAAAGGAGATCAAGATCCCGTCTCCCATTGTTGATAATGTGACTGACCTTAACATGTAGCTCTCCTGGGTCAATCATTGGCACCATCTCGGCAAGGCACTTACCCAGCAGCCACCTGTCATGCCATAAAGAAATGCTGTTGCCGTTGCTCACCCAGAATCCAAACCCATCTTCTAAATGATCAAAGCAATGAGTGATTGATTTCTAGGTTATCGAAGCATAAGAGTTACACGGGACTGTAGCACGAGAGGAATCACAGTATTTATGGCGAAGCATTGAAACCCAAATTTTGTTCTTGTTGCACAGTATGTCCCAGCATAGTTTTCCCAACATAGCAATATTATTATTCCAACGTGCCTGTCTCAGTCCAAGGCCACCCTCGTATTTCGGGCGAGTTATCACCTCCCAACTAATCAAATGAACTCCTTTTTTTCCTGATCCGATGACCAAATAAATCTGCGTGTTATCCGGTCTAGCTCATCACAAATAGAAGCCGACAACCAGACAGTTTGCATCGTATATATGGGAATTGAAGCAAGACAATTTTAAGCTAGAGTTACCCTTTTTTTTTTTTTTTTTTTCATACACATTGATGCCAATATTGACTAAAATTGTTGTGTCCTCTTAAAGATCCTTAACGTAAATTTGAAAAAGAAAAAAGCCAAATTAACAGGGCAATGTGGAAACATTAGCTTTCAATGTTTATTTTGCTTTCATGTACTAGGCTTGTACAGGCTTTACCACCATGTACAAGCATTTATGTCACTTAATTTTTTTCAATACTGTAACATTTTCCTTTTTGATGTCATGACTTTGCCATCATTTTTATTCATAAAATGAAAAAGTAGGAATTGTGGCTACAGTTCTGGACGGGACTTCACCATCACACAACACAGAAAGCAAATAGAGAAGTTCCAGGAGTCCAAGAAGGATGAAACTTTGCCGTGCTGACCGTATAACCATTTCCAAGGAAAATGCAGCCGTAGGCCGCAGACACACCTCCATACACGGTGGCGCCAGTGTTGTACGACCAAAGAATCTCCCCAGTCTTGGTGTCCATTGCATATAAAGGACCATTTGGAGCCACGGAACCGGCGAAAAGTAGATCGTTGACCACCGTGACGGGGCCCTGGCAGGTGTCGTTGCTGGGGTTTGCGGTGGTCCACAGTATTTGGCCGGAACTTGTGTCCAAAGCCACCCATCCTCCTGCTGTTGTTGTCTTGTTTGATGGTGCAAGTGTGAACGTTTGTCTAAAGCTGTTGACAATGTTGGTATACACAGTTTTCCCATCTGTGGCCGCACCCCATAGGCCTCCTCCCTCTAAGCCCCCTGGCCCTGCCAACTGCAAAACCCCAATCCCATATAGTTTTATTAAGAATCACAGAGATATTTATCAAATAAATATGCAGCAGAACGGAAGTTTATATATACTTTTTATTGTTTATATGCCTAGGACTTGTCAATTTCCTCTGTCATGCATACCTTAAACCAGACTATATCACCATTATCACGATCCAGAGCCCAGGCAAATCCGCTCTTCTGCACTGCCACCACAATATCGTGTGTTGTTTGATTAGCAAATATGGTGAGAAGCATGGGAGCCTCCCCAAAGTCTGCGTCCAGGTTCGGTCCTGGCGGACAATCCGGGTTGTTTGGCACCAAACAAGCAAAATAAAACACATCATAGCTTTCCAATTGCCTGGACCATGCAATGTTTCCATTATCAATATTAACAGCTAGAATTGAGTCGAAATTGACGCCTGGACCAATGCACTGATCCGGTTGAGTTGGTTTTGTTGTCTGGTTGTTTTGTGCCTTTTGACACTGAGTCACATTTGGAGGAGCATTGTAGAGGTTCCCAGTTCCCACATACACTAGTTTCCTGACTATATCAATGGCAGGGCTGCTTCCCCAAATGGCAGCTCCCGAGTAGCCCCCTAATTTGCCTCCGTTGTCAGGAAGCGTATAGGTCTGCCATTCGATTGCGCCTGTTCGAGCATCTAACCTTACCAAGCTGCCCCGAAAAGTGCAGCACTGGCCTGCAGGCAATATTTCTTCAAGGGATGATACACCAACATAGAATTTCCTATGGAACAAAGAAAATTCAATAGAAGTAAAGCCAACAACTAAATCAGATGAACTTTGTTGATGTCTCGAGTGAACTTGATTCATTACGTTAATGTTACATGTTTATATAGCAAATAAAACTGTGACAATTCTAGTTACATGCCACAATTTTTTGCCTGAGGTCATTTTTTAGTAGAACAAGCTTTATCTTAAAATTTGTTACTACTTCCTAATGTTTTGTCAAGTTTGGGAGATAACAAATCAAGAGAAACTAATCTAGAAAACCAATTAAGTAGCTCCACGCAGTCAACGGAGAATTTAGAAAAATGAAACGTGCTTCCTGTCCAATTTTGTTCATCAGACTCTCTGGAGCAGCTAGTCAATAGGCAGGATGCCAGGGAATAGCTCAGGAGTTCGATGCCGACCCCTTTCAAATTCGATGCTGGTTTATCGGCCTAATTGTAATATCGGCTTTAACTCTTCTTCATGTGCTGCTGCAATAAAGAGTCAGATACTATTCTGCAGTTCAAAATTTATCTACAATTCCACATGATCATTCATGACAAGAGAGGGAAGGCAAGAGATAAAAACAAGGTTTACAAACCCGTTGTAATAAGTTCCAGATTGTGTGATTAATGCCAAAGGCCGCGGATCAAGCAGGGTAGACCACACAAGTTTCCCAGTCCCCCGCGAGACAGCAATCACGTAAGCAGGCCCATAAATTCCAACAATCAAAAGATCACCAGCAATAGTTGGGGCTTGTCTAGACACGGTAACATTGACTGTAACACCGGTGCCGCTGAGTCCGGTCAATTGGCTTAGATTCTGCTGCCATATCGGAGTACCATTTAGTGCGTTCACTGCATACAGATATCCATTCCATGATGGGAAATAGACCACCCCGTCTGCGATTGCCGGAGTTGCTGATATGTCTTTGCCGGCAAAGAACTTCCACTTTAACCGCAAGTTTTTAACTGTCATTTTGTTGATCAGCAGCTCTCCATTGGCATGCCTTGAATTGAATATGTCGGACCCGTGATTTAGCCACTGAAACCACAAGAAAAGTTTAGTAAAATGGTTGTAAAGATGGTGAAAAATTAGTTAACTTCATTAATTAGTAGCACTTGAAAGCAATATTGATGGAAAATGATATTAGAACATACATTTGCAGCTGTATAATTCATCAGTGAAAATAGACATAAAACTTTGACAAGAAGGCCAATGAAGCCAAGACTATCCATCTTAACTGGATTGGTTATTCAGGGAATGTATAACAAATTATATATAGCACACAGAAATCTTGAATAAGCAACATAACGTATATATACACAATATTACGTTATGGTTTTGGGGCTTTTGACAATAGAAAGTCAAGGGGAAGAGAGGGATAGGTGCCTAGGACCAAAAAAGCAGTTCGGTTAAACAAACCATTTCCAAAATGGGAAAAAGCTGGCGGCCATAAAATTATTCAAACAATTTTGAGACTCATATTTTATGTAATAAAAAATATATTTTGTATAATTATAATAATAATAAATAATAAAAAAATAATATTATTTTTTTAATTTATAGTTTTTAGTTGCAATCGTATAAAATATATATCTTATTACTCAAATTAAACAATATCTAAATATTGTATGACTAGCTAATAGAACTTTTCTAAAATAAATGAAAAGACCCACTTATTATTATTGGATATGAGGAGAGGTAACATCCAACCTTATCATTATTTTTCATTAAAAAAAAAATTATTTTCACTACTCCAATCCATCACAATAGAGTAGCATCAGATGTAGGTAAAGTCTTTGTTCTCTTTCTTTTATTATTACTTTTTTTTTCAAGTAAGCAGACTTTACAATTGCTGGCCTTGTTTTTGTCCACATATATATACGATTGCCGACTTTGACATGGTTTTAATCACAACATTTGACTTTTTCTAAGCAGCCTACGTAGGGTGTGGGGTGTCCTCTAAATTGGGATGTCTGGGCCTGCCATGTGAACTACACCTAGAAGTGGACCATATCCTGCAACTAGCTCGCCAAACTAACTACATTTTCAGACACTTCCAGGGCTTTTCGATTCAAGCTTATATGACTTTAGACCTTGTTTATTTAATTCTCCTTTTTGGCTTCTTCCCATATCCCATATCTATGATTGTGTCATCATCCATGCATTCAAGCGTTAAAGTGACCGAAAACAGGCGAGATGTACGGAGAAAAAGGTTACACTATTCATCAACAAGATATTGTAATTAACCAAAACACGAAACGGTCATCTTTGAAATCTCAAAACTGTTGTGGAAGGACCCGGATTCCATTGTGTCTGTACAGCGCAGTCTCCTGATCCTTGTGACTAGAGCACTTGGACACATTCTTTCGAGCTGGAACTCAGCTTTTTGATGTTGGCCCAATACAGGGTTGCGTGGGTGATGTCATCAATAATAATATAACAATATATTTAAACCAAAAAAAATAATGTAACAATATATTTTTTTCAAATTTAATTTTTTTATACAAAGATTAAACGATGTGTATAATTTCTAACTAAATGTACAATATGAGAAAAAAAAAAAAAGGAAAAAGTGCAAACAAAGGTGATGTTTTGTGGTTTTTCCATTTTTCATTTGTCGTTGTCCACATTTTATTCGACCTATATGCCCATGTCGTTATGGTGTGTTTGGATTAGTAAAGTGTGAGAAAGAAAGTTGTAAGAAAAAAAATAAGAAAAAAAAATTATTTGAATATAGGAGAAATATATGATAAAGAAAATGATGAGAAAAATGTAGTGAGAGAAAAAGTTATGAGAAAGTAAAATTATTTGAATTAATGAGAAATTAATGGGAAAGAAAATGAGAGAGAATATTATGAGAGAAAAAGTTGTAAAAAAATAAGATTGTTTGGATTGATGAAAAACTGATAAAAAAATCATGAAAAAAAATAATAATAAAATTTTCAAACCATTTTCTTTTCTCACAATTTTCCCTCAAAACCCAACAAGCCATTAGTCTTAACTCTTAAGTACACGTTACGTAATTTTTCAAAAAAAAAAAATATATATATATATATATATTTTTTTTCTTTATTCACTGGGTTCGGGAATTCTGCGCCTTGCATTCTTTATAGATATAGGTGAAATCATCTTATTGTTGGCTGTGCTGCCTTCGATGACTCATCCAAATTACTATTACAACTTAAATCAGTTCTGGCTGGGCGTTAAATTTGCTGGAAGATCCTGACTGTACATGTGATTCTACCCAAGTTAGTCTGAATTAATTAACTTTCGAACTAGATATTGAGCAGTTCTAAACAAAAAAAAGTTCTGTTTTGATAAACCTGAAACTTTGATTTAATTCTGCAGCGATGTGTTATTTTCTGTGGTGACTTTGTTACCTGAAGGAGTAAACTTAGAGCATGCCACATGATACATAAACCATGAATTTAGAAATTAATGTATTTGATGATTTAATTCAATGATGAGAAAAATGAAGTTAGCTTTTAATTTGTCCTCCAACAAGCTGACTACATACTACTACTAGTCATGCTAGCTGTTTTGTTGTTCTTCTAACTTATATTATACTATGTTTTTCCCCATGCGTTGGGTAGAGATATTAACACAAATGAAATTAAAAAATTTTGAATTAGATTTTATTTTTTTATTAAATTTTCCTTTCTATGTCGTTCTCAACTAATTAAATATTTTCAACATATTAAATAATCATTTAAAAAAATTATATAAAGTCAAAACAATTAATGTCTTTTTTTTAAGAGACATGAGTGATGAGGTAACAAATCCAATGCCTGCCATACTATAAATTTTATTTTCATTTCTTTTAGAAACCCGTATCATATATTGTTTCCTTAACTGGATCTATCTCCATAAAAGAAACTAATATTTATATAATTGATATAATTTTATATCAATTTACTACATAGAAAGCAAAATTAATTAGCGAACAATAGTCCATACCAATTCATATGGTCAAGAAAAATAAAAACCCCCAGAAGAAACTATCTGCTAGGATATGAAACCTCACTATGTTTCTTTTCTTTCGGACTCTTACGTACATAAAGTTAAAATTATGTTTCTTGCTAAACCATTTTTAACCTATGAGTTAAGGCAATCACCTTAACCCCTAGAGAGCTTCATCCTTTACTTATATAGAAGTGGGTTACGCCAGCTATCATGATGTTTTATTTTTTCTTTTCACAAAAGAGACAAATTAAGAGAGATTTGTATTGGATTGGAGGGGAAATGAGAGAGAAATAAAATTAAAAAAAAAAACTACCAAATTTAGCCAAAAAAAAGCCATTTTAAAGGTTTGAGAAGTGAGAAAGAGATTTTATGGCTACGTATGAGATTGAAAACCAAAAATTGTGGCATAAATATCGAGAGATCAGCTTTTTCACAAGTATATCAAATTGAGAGGATAGAAATATAGTCCAAATTAAGAACATGTTTCTTTAAGTTACAATCAATAATATTTTTATTTAAAGTAAAGTAGGCCAAAGAATTCAATTGGCGAATAACTTGCCATTGTGACTGTAACTATATGTAATTAAAAAAAAAAAAAACTTCTTGTTAACTCGAAAGAAATGTAAAAATAAAAAATAAAAATATGTGTGTGAGAGGGAGAGAAGAAGGAGATGAAGAGACGAAACTCAGATTCAAAATAAGAGAAAAAGAATTAAATGAGAGAAAAGGTACTAATTAAGTATGCGCATTTTAGGAAAAAGCATACCCAATCAGAAACAATAAGAGAATGAATTGTAGTCAACTCATATTTGGCTTGATCCAAAAATAGAGATGGCATCACCATCAACCATTCAATATGGGTGAGCTGATCTCCCGTCGACTTTTGATCGGTTGAGGAAGGATTTGGATTAGGCTGGCCATTGTTTTCATCGAGATGACTAACCCCATCTGATTATGCCATGGCGTTGTAGTGCTCCTTCTTTTTGTTCAAGTACATTTCTTCCACCATTGGCAACAAATTGATAAGTCGAATCACCTTGTTCTTTTTAAACACAATATAGAGTGGTGCATCTTCTAAAAGACATGGCATCAAACCACAATTAAGGAATAATAAAACATTTTTAGTAGAATGTTGGGTTAAAGACAGTGAGTAGATCACACCTAATAACCTTAAAAAGGCAATCAATGGTAAAGAAAACGTTCAATATTACAATTACTAAGGATGAAAAAAGGCAGAATATGAGGGATTATGGAATATCAATTTTTGATTGGACATGTGTATGGTAACTGCAATTCACATTCAATATGAAAATCAATTAGAATATATAATAAAATAAATATTTTTTTTGGAAGAATAATATTAAATGAGTTGCTTGGATGAAGGGGAAGCTTTGCTTCCCCTTTATAGTATTGCCATATGATGTTCAATGATCGAGCTTGTTTTAAGGAGTTTTATTGTGTAAGAGAGTAAGAAACCAGGAAAAAGAAAGGAGATTTAGTTGTCAGAGACAAAGAGACCATCCTGGTAAGGTAGGAAAGTTTAAGGCAGCCCATGCTGTGAAAATTCCAGGTGTGTCTGCCGTTACATATGCCATGCAACAGATATATGATGAACTTTGTGAAATCACCGTAAATGGATCAATGGATGAAGCAATTATCTTTCATGTTCTTTTCTCCATATATAGCACCTTGTTCTCTCTTCCTATGCACTCTTTTTTTTACCCCTCTTGAATGAAGAGCTATCATGTTTATGTCTAGACAAAGGAGAGGACAACAAATTGTCCCCAAGTTCCCTTTTTTTTTTTGGGGGTTTTGGTTTTGATTGTAAGCCACCAAGTTAGGAACAACTTTTAATCAAATTAATTGCTATATATATATTGAAAAAACAAATTGCACTGCCACCAGAAATTACCAGAATATATAGTCTTCTTGCAGAGTGCAAATCATGCACATAACTGATGTGCATATATATGAAATTTGTTTATGTTGATATGTTCATGTGATCATGTAAAAAGAAACAGGGATGCTGGTAAGGGCTCAACAAGAAGCAATAACAAAGGACCAGAATAATTAATACCAAAATGGGTTCTGATCTTTACCAAGTTTCTCTTCTTCCTTTATAAGCATACATCCCATGTCAGATGGCACCCAGAGTTCCCCCAAACACTTCAGTAGAGTCATAAAAAAGCTCCCCCAGTGAAGTGTTCAGGGGAACTCAAGGGGACAGCTGACTTACCTCAGTTATCTTCTCCTGGAGTTTTATTTTTTTATTTGGGTGCTCCAACAATGTTCTGTATATAAAGTGAAGAGTTTCAGTTCCCTGGGGGGGGGGGGGGGGGGGGGGGGGGGTGGTGGTGGGGGGGGACCATTAAAGATGAGAGGAATTCACGAAGTTGCCAAAAAACTGAACTTGGTCGGAATATTGGATTCTATAAATGTGGTGAAAAAGAAAAAAAATCATGTGACTGATAGGAACCTTCTTTCAAAGCCATCTTTTCTTTTTCTTCTTTTTTTTCTTGCCTCTTAAAAACAATAATTTTATTAAGTAGCCAAAAAATTAAAAAAGGAAGGCTACGAAATCAATATAGAAACTATTAGTTTATTTAAATTTATATTTTTTTTGTTTTTTGTCTTAAAGGCCATAACTCATACATATATTATAGGAGAAAGAAATTCATAAGAGGTGGAGTTTAAACCCAACTGATATAATGCTTAGTAATTAGCTGAACAACACTAACTCATTACAGAACCTACTAATTTATATTGCAGTAGACATTTCCTAATGTCCTAAAACCAAAAAAATATTCAGCTCCTGCAAATATGTAAACTGCAGAAAAGACCATCACCTATTGCACCTAGAACTCAAGATTCGTTGAACAAACCACTAAGGAACTACAAACTGGCAGCCACAATCCGGAATCAAGACGCCAAATCCTCATTATCACCTAGCAAAACCATCTTTTCCACTAACTGTCAACACAAAAGACTGCAATCTTCTTAAGTACTTGTTCTTGCTCAAAGACAATTAAATTAACTCAATAAGCACTGAGAATTGGTGCTTAGTGTTACCAACAAAAATGTTAAATAATTTTCAATGCTCACATTTTCATGATTTTCATGCCAGTATTTGAGGCCTAATAAACTGAATTAGCCAAGTTTTGTCATGGCATTGGAATCAAATAACAAGTCACTCAATTTATGTCAATGACAGATTCAAAATCAAAATTATTAGACAATGCTCTAGATAGAAATTCCTCGATGGCATGTGTGCAAGGCTGAAAATGAAATGTCAAGAAAAGATCAGATAGCAGGAACGGTGTCAAGGGATATAGCTGCTCCACGTAGAAATTATCCTCCTCGTTTCAATCTGACCCACAATTCTGTCTAGTTTCACTTTGGAATGCATCATAGGCATAGCGCGGCCTCTTGGACGTTGATACGGATTAGAACAAGGTCGACATAAAAGCAACTTGAGATCATGAGAGAGGAGCTCCACATACCCTAGGCCATGAAAAATGTACATCATCAGTTGCTTTCTTAGAGTTCCTACCACTTACTGCTTTGGCTCTTTAACCACAAGTATTAAGCTATAAGCTTTTAAGGGTTGTGAGTCTGAAAACTGTATAACATGGATCGAATGTTCAGCAAATGATCAGAAAGTAGATTATTACTTGTACAGAACTTATGAAAAAAAAAGTGAAGAATTCTGTATAATTGTTTCACTTCATGATAAACATCTGACTACATTAATGCTATCGGCAGACCGTAGTTGTATAATTGAGAGCTTATAACACTTAGTGTTGAAAATAGATAATTCACTCTAAACTAATACTTCATAGAACTCTGTCACTCCACACTACATAACTCAACAAATGAACCACTATCTATAGAAAAATCCTAACACAAATTCATGCCCTTGTTAATAATAATTAAGATCCTAAAACTACTAAATAGATCCTTAAAACCCTAAAGGATATTTTGATATACTAAAACATTAAACTTAAACACATTACTTAGGAATTCTAAATATTTTTCTTTCTTATCAACATTTTGACTTGATAGAACGCTACTGTACAATTGTAGGGAACTTATGACAGAAAATGAAGCAATTCTGCGTCAATTGTTTGACTTCATGATAAACATCTGACAACATTGCTGCTCTCGATAGATGTATAATTGAGAACTTTTAACACTTAGTGTTGGGAATAGATCCCCAAAAGAATTACTTGAAATGGAAGAATAACACAAAGATCAAACTAATATTATAAAATGATAATTCACTCTAAAGTATCACATCATATTTCATACTATCACTCCATATTACATAACTCAACACATAAACTACTCACTAATTCATCCCCTTGTTTATAATAATTAAGACCCTAGAAATAATAAAAATAAAATCTTAAAACCCTAAAGAGCATTTTGATATACTAAAACATTAAACTTAAACACATCACTTAGAAATTCTAAATACTCTTCACACTTATCAACTTTTTGACTTGATGACCTAATACCAATAATTAAATTCATATTTATCTTCTAACACTTCGCTCTTTTTCTCTTCAACATTTCTAATACCCTTTCATTTCCGATAAACTTTCAATTCTCCGCCATCTCAGTTGTTCTATGTCAAAAGTTCATCTTATTGCCAAAAAGTAGCCGGGAAGAACTTGTACCGTTAAGCATGGCTAAGCAGTAAAATACCTTGTTAGAAGCATATTTACTGCAATTTTGCCTACACTTCTGGAAGATGGCAGTCTTCAAAGAGAAATTATCTCTTGGGTTACATAGATTGGAGATCCAGTCCACAGATATGAATGGTTAGGAATAGATCCTTTTTTCAACGTACTGAATGCGACTTTATCTGGATTTACGCGTATTATCTCAAACAAGAATCCGATAAAATATCTTCTTTTGTATGTATGAAAAAATGTGAAAAAGAAAGGTCATGTGTAGGGGATCATAACAAAAAGGGAAGAAATTCAGTAGCCAAAATATCAATTATTCCCTTATCTCCCTTCTAGCCCATTGGTGCGTCCAGGTTCATGCCACTCATGGCTTTTTCCTCCTCCTCCCATCAACTTCCTCGCCAAAAAACACAGGCATGCCCCAAACCTGTAAGGACCGGAACCCCTATATATGGTGTTGTATTGGCCAATGGCCTTGCACTGTCAAGCAAAGCACAAGTCTATCAACAGCCAATCATAGCATGTCAAGTGTCCCCTAGAGTTCCCCGGAACACTTCATTGTGGACTTCTGAAGCTTGTGAAAAGAGTTATGGTTTGGTTCATACTGAAGTGTTTGGGGAACTCCCGGTGTCATTTGATGAATTAACAACCCGAGGACCAGCTTATTTGCTATATAAGTTTTGGGCAATAAGGTTTCAACAGTGTCTTTTGTTTTGTGTTGTTTTTTTTTTTTTTTATGTTTGGGAGACTTCACTATAATAATATTTTTAAAATATTTACTAATTTTACTCTATTTTTGAGTGAGTAAAATTAACTCATGAACTGATATCATTTAAATATAATTTTTAATTTTTTTATTCAAGTGGACTCCACTTATTACGTGGTGTAAGATTACGAGTAAGTTACACTTATTTAAAAAAAAGAGTCAAAATAGAAATTTTTTATCTTTCTTCAAATAAGGTATCTCATTTGCAATGTAGTGGTACGAACAATTTTTTAACACAAAAATTGCAAGGTAGGAATGTTCATCATCGCATCTAAAGATTTAGGTCGAAGTTAATGTCTTAATTTAACTCCTCTGATAAGAAGATACATAGCATGAATACTGATGTGGCCAATTGATACTCCTTTACAGCTAATTATAGTAATTCCTAAATCTAAAATTGTAAATCTACACTTCAAACAAATTACCCAACAAATTTTTTGGCTGGTAAGGACACTTGTTTTGGTTTCTACATTAGATTTTTTTTTTTTTTGGTTTATAAGGAACCTATTGGACATTTAGAGAGGGGGAAGTGAGGTTTGGTAGGATTTGAACCCTCTACTTACTGGTTGAGAGACAACCCCTCAACCAATTGACCAAATGCTCAACCTCTTTACATTAGAATTTTAGTAGTTGCAACTAATTAGTAAAAAAAAAAAAAACTCTATTGTCCATTGTACATTAAGACGTTACAATAAGGTCGAGATCTCATTCTCAGCCGAACGTCGAGTCAAATTCCACAGGTATTAATTCGGGCCTTCATTAGAATTCTAGTAGTTTAAAAATATCAACTTTAAATTGTGTTTGAGAGAGGAAAAAATGAGAAGCGAAAGGAAAATTAGGAGAAGGGGAGTAATATTTGTCTTTAAGAAATGTTTTGGAGAAGAGAAATTAATTTTCCTTCCACGTCCAACAGATTCATTCTACCCAAAATTCGGAGGGAAATCATCAATTTTCTTATTTGATTCAAAAAATGGTTAATTTATTCATATTAACTCTTTTTATTAAGACTTGTCAATTTTTAACAAACTTAAAATTAAAATTTTTCATATGTATTATTTTTTTTCTCACTTTCTACTCTTTTCTAAATAAGGAATTTCTAATTTTCCTTACTTCTATTACCCTTTCTAAAAAAAGAGAGAATCAAAAAAATTTTCTCTCTCTTAACTTCCTTTCTCCCTGCCTTATCATCCAAACAAATGGTAGTCTTCATCCCACAACAAGAGTTTTCAATAAGATTGAGATTCTCTAGAATAGTACCAAACAAATCACCAGTTTCAATTCAAACCATGATCCATGTCAAGTTAAAGTAATTTTTTATTGAAATTGTGGCTAAATTTACTAACTCTTAATCATTACTTGAGTTAATTTTAGACTTTGAGATGAGTTTTAAGATTTTTGTTGATTCTTGTCCATCCATAGTTGTTTTTTTTTTTTTTTTTGGAGGAATTGTTCATCCATAATTGTTGTTGTTGTTGGTGTTACCAGCCCTCAAACTCTTGACCTCAAGCAAGGCCAAGGCAATGTCATGGAGGCAATAAGAGGTTCGTTTTGTTGATTCTAATTGCATCCTTAGTCACATTATTTTTAATTCATCAACTCATTAATTACTTCATAAGGATAATTTCTTTTACTCGTTTTGAAGATTATTTGTTACACACATCTACATTTACACATTAAAATCAAATAATTATTTTTAATTGGTTAGTTTTATTGAAATAACTATTTGTTATGTTCTAATTTTATGTAAAAAAATAAATTTTGTTAATTTTAATAATTTTGATAATATTAAAAAATTAAATAATACATTTATTAAAAACTTAAAAGCTCAACTCAATAACACAAGGACAATAACACTAAATTATAAAACGAGTCAATATTTAAATATCATCAAACTTGACTTGATTCGGGTTGTTTGCAGACTCAATTTCATTATGCGAATAACTAATGGGATTTGCACTCCGTCATAGTTGAAATGGTGAGGTAATATAGTGTGCAGCTTTATTACTTATTACCCATAAAATCAGCAGCATCAATTGACAGAGACCGTACGATAGTGCTAAGGCGCGGGGTAGAATGTCGCGCGACCGGTATAGTTCTCTATCCTCAACGAGGGGCGCGAGGCTGATTTCAAATGGCGCAGGCGCCTGCGCCGCAGCTGGTGCCAATCTTCGTCGCCGTCTTGGCACAAAATTTCAAGCCACCCTTCTGATGCTTTAATTGAAGTCGTTGGGGGAGTTTCCTGAAGTTTGTGAGGAGCCTACTAGATCTGCAAAATTACAATATTGTAGTGTTTCTTAAACTTTGTGAGGAGGTTGTTGATGTGCAAAATTCGGTATTTGAAATTGTGTAGTATTTATTATTTGAAGTGGTAGTTTAGTAGTAATTTGATATATCTTTTTTATTAATGATTAGAGTTTGAATTTCAATGATAGCGTTGTTAATTTTAAATTCTGTAATCGTCATGATCAGTTGAGGAGAGTTCTGTTCGGGTCTAATTGTACTCAGATAATAAAATTATTTTGATATTAATTCGTAAATTTAATAACTGATATACACACGATAGATTTTTTTTAGTCTATAATAATGAGTATTTTTTTTATTTCTTAGTCTCAAACTGTTCAGTATCTAGTCCAATTGACTGACTAATCTATACCGACCCAGATAAGATCTTAGAAGACGGTAAAAGTCTCTGAATAAGTATTTCTTTTATTTCTTTTTGACAAAAGAAACTGACAAGTGGCACAGAATTAGTACCCTAGGTCCCTACCACAAGCCCAAGGAATCTAGGTCATGGGCTCGCACCTATCCGACTGACATGCTGAAATGGCACCTTTGACGGTAAAGAACCAAAATCACTGAGGGAGTAAACGTTGGGGCCAATTTTAAAAAATGTAAAATGGTGCGACTCTAAATTAAAAGGAAATCAAACTTTGTGTCTCAATCCACACTTTTTGCCTCCTTTTTAATATATATATTCTGTGTCTCAACTCTTTAATAAAAGTCATCAAAAACTTCTTCAATCTTCAATCATCATGTGGTTGGTTGACGGTAGTGGTGGTATTGAAGAAGTTTTGCGCTGCTGAGGCTCTTGATTTGTGTTCTAAAATTATTGATTAACGAACCAATAGCAAAGCGCGAATTGAGGAGCGTCCATTGAATAGTTGCCACCGTTGACGTCTTCTGCGGCCGAATCGAGGGCATATATGAGTTTCTACGGAACATGCAATTTCGAAATTCTAAATTTTTATATTTTTTTATATATAAGTTTTAAATTTTTTTAAAAATTTTATTTAAATTCTAAATTTTTTAATTTTTTGTCAAATTAATACATCTGTTGATGAAAAATAATCAATCTATTAAAAAAATAATTTTAACTTTACAAAAATGATTTAAAAAAAATTAAATAGACTAATTAAAAATTTTTTCTATTAAAAAAAATATATTTTACATATTTAATTCGTATATTTATTGATTAATATATTTTACATATTTAATTCGTGTATTTATTGATTAAAAAAATATTTTATGTGCATATTTATTGATAAAAAAAGATTTAATTCATTTATTTGACTTTTTTTAATAATTTTTATTAATATAAACTCATTTATTAATACATTGACTATTTTTTATAAGTGAAAAGACTGATTTAATAAAAAATTAAAAAATTTAGAATTTAAATAAAATATCAAAAAAATTTAAAAATTATATTATAAAATATAAAAATTTAGAACAAAAAAATTATATATCCCGAATTTTTAAGAGATCTCATCTTTTACCTCTTCTTCCCCCGCCTTTTTTGTTTTTTTTTTTTGTTGGGGATTGATAAGTGTTTTAGGGATTTTTCGAATATCAATCATTAGAAGTAAAATCGGTTCTCAACCGAAGACGTAATGTGGATTTTTTTTGTTTTGGCGTGCCCTGAATAGACATCTGATACGTATCATCATAGCGTCAAACAAGCGTAACTAATTTCTTTTTTAAATTTTTTTGTCAGATATTTTTTATCATATATGACGTGTGTTTATTCACACGTGTTAAACACAGCATGCTTTTTGAAAATAACCATACTTCCTAAAAGGCTCGTCATTAATTCGTCATTAATTCATCTGCGACACGTGTATGGGCACCGTGATAGTTAACCAAGACAAAGTACGGAAATTAAATCTAGTATCATTACAAACCAGCCGAAAGACTTAAGTCAAGCTGTTGACAGCACGAGCCGCTTGAAGTGTTAAGTTACATCTGATAATTAAATAAAAAAAATTACAATACTTAAAAAAAAATATCTGAAATATAATTAATTGTATTTGATATAAAATTAATTAAATTTTATATATAAAAAAATAACAGTAATTTTTTTATTTTAATTACATTTAAAATCTAGATAATTACAAATTAAATAAAGATAATTACATTTAAATAATATTTTAAGTAATTTTTTTATTTAAAAATATAATGGAGCTCTAGTTAAATATATTGCCATGCTGCAAAACCTTTTTTGTTTTTTTTTTTCTGGTTAACTTACTATACCAGTATTAGTGTAGGCATTGAGAAGGATGGCGCATGTTTTACTGGAGATTATCTATCATTAAGCAAGCCTCTCTCGCCTGGACACCACACTGCCTCATTCAAGGTCTGAGCTTTTTTTATTTTTAAAAAAAGGAAATTCAGTTTCTTTTGCATATATCTTAACCAATTTGTTCCTTAAAGCGCTTTGAAGTTGGATCTCACATTGTCAGATCATTTTTCATACTTCAATTGTTGTTTTGTGAAGTTGATACTCCATAAGTGGGCACTGGGGTGATGAGCATTGCTTGAAACTTCCCAATAACTGTTGAGAGGTTCCTCCCCTCAATGGTATAGTCTCCATTGTGCTAAAATAAATAAATAGATAACAAAAACTCTGCAGACATACATGTTGTCTACAACATTGATCTAAGGTTCCATCTATACATTATGGAAATTAAATAACTAGAATATATTGATTTTTCTCCAATCTTTAAGTCTTATAATTCTGCGCATCAATCCAACACATGAAATGCAGGCAAGCAACTGCTGCCTATATGAAAATAAAGTTTATAACACTTTTCTTTTTTTTTTTTTTTTTGGGTCATTTAGCCTAGTGGCCAAGGAGCTCAACTTGAGCATTAGGGGGAGGGGGGATGTGGGCCAGGCGGGGGTCATCACCCCCACCACACGAGCTACGGCTCGTCCACTTATAACACTTTTCTCTAGACATGTCAATTGAGCCAGATGGCCCGTGGGCCGGGCCGGCCCAGCTCGGCGTGGGCCTTGCTTAGTATCGGGTTTGGGTTGGACACGATTAATATTAGGACTTGGTTAGGCTTATATTTTTAAACTCCTGAGCCGGGTCAGGCACAGCCTATGATAGGCCCGGGCTCAGGCACAGCCCGAGCCCAAATACGGCCCGAACCCTACCCATAAATGAGCCTAATATAAATCTTTAAAAATGAGTTTAGAATTAAAATGAGAAGTATAAGCAACAAGTTTTGAACCATGATTTAAGAGAATAAAAGTATCAACCTCTTTCACTAAGTTAAATGTACTGGTTTATATATTTTCTTTATTTTTATTTTTTTATTTTTTATTTAATTTAACATAATATATCACTATTTCATAAAATTTTTTATTTATCTTTTTCATAAATTATGAATGACAAAAGTTAAAGACTATTTATATGATAGATTTATTTAAATTTTAACATAAAATTATATGTGACATAATATTTTGTTTGTATTTTTTTTGATTAAAATTTAATATTTCTCTTTTGTAATTCGTTATTTTAAATCTTAAACTTAAATATTTAATAAAAAATAATATTTTTTTGATGTTTCACTTAAATTTTATATTTATTTATTTATAAAAATACATGATACTATTTAACAACGATAAATTATATAAGCGTAACTCGATTTAAATATAATCAATCATCTAAGTATATTACAATTTAGACACGATCAATGACTTAGACACGATAAAATGAGTGACCTAATTACGGCACGATGAGTGACTCAAGCACGGTACGGTAAGCGGCCCAAGTATGAGACGACACAAGCCCATAGTGCTTGTGCTTATGAACTGTGTCGGACTCATTATCTAAATTTTTAAGCACAGCACGACACGACACGAAAGACAAATGAGTTGCACTAAGGCAGGACACGAAATAAGTAGGCTTAAAAAAAAATTGAGCCCATCTGACATGTCTTTTTCTCCATGAAACGATCCGAAAAAAAAAAAAAAAAACTAGATCTCCAAAAAAAGAAAAAAATGAAAAGAAAAGTTCCCCAAAAATTAACCTAGGCTTTTTTTTTTTTTGGTCCCTCCATCAATTGAAGCCATTTAGTTTAGATGTCACCCCATATTGTTCAATCTAAGCGCACACTTTTCAGGAACATATAATCCATAATTGGAGAAAGCGATTAAACCATAAAAATTGCATTACCAGACCCCATCCGTTCGATGCTTAGTGCTAAATTGGCTGTTGATTGCTCCCAGCAGCTATGATAAGAACGGTGAACAATTCATTCTACTCGCATCATAATGCACAGCTGCTTGCAATTTAGAATGATTAGGTTCCTAATGTTAAAGACAATATTACCTACCATATTACGATTACAAGTATCACCCACTCCAAATTCTAAAATTGAGATCTATTATTCCAACTCTAGTTGGACAAATTAGTTCCTTTTTCGAAATTCGTTCTCAGTCTACCTAAATCTCTGACCTTTAAATTCAAAATGATGAACTATGTAGTCCTAACATGATAGGTTATGTTAGCCCTAATATGAAAGAAAATCAAACCAATTTACAAAATCTCCCCCACAACTATAATAAATGAACTGGCTCTACATTGACTGATTATTTTCTACTCACTAAAAGAAGAATTCTATACAAAATGCAAAAAGAATTACCCGAACTTTCTTTCACCATTCCTAATTTCCTACCCTCTAATGTCCGATGTCCCCCGACAAACTAAGCTGCCCATTAGCTGAAACGGATTCCCTTCTAGTTGGGTATCTTTAATCTCAGAAAGTACATAAGAGTTGCGGGTAGCAACTGCTCACACCAAAGACATTGTTAATTCCCAATAAAAAAAAAAAGAAGAAGAAGAAGAAAGAAAGAAAGAAAGAAAGAAAGAATGCCAGAGGCATGAGAGCAAAATCAACTCCATTTATACATCTCAAGAGGTATGTTTTAAGGATCCAGCAAGATAACAACAAGAATTATGCCTACATAATTAAAAAAGGCCCCAACAACTGTTGTAGTGGTCAATGTGTTGCACGAGTAGTGGCTGTCTTCTTAAAGTCAATTTTGTCAACCTTCACCTCACCATCAATTAGTTCATACACATAAACAACAACACGCAAGCCGTCAATGTCCATTAGCACAAAGCTTGGGTTTACCTCATAAGTGAAACTACTGTACGCACCGGTGGCCGAGCCAGGGTTTATGACAACCCCACCCTCGTGTTTATAGGCTTTGAACTGATGGGTGTGACCAGTTACAAGGATGTCCACATCCAGCTGCCTTTGTAGCATAGCCAGAGAATCTAAGTCACCCCATGGAATAATCTTGAGCAAGTGAACCAAGAAGAAGATTAGGACATGATGGAGGAGAAACCTCAAAAAGTGAAAGCAAACAAAAGATGAGAACTACTTCGAAAAACAAGCAGAACTAACAGCTACTGGGTGCCTGTGAAAACAAAACTTTCCATTTGACACTCTATTCACTCTCATATAATTTTTAGTCTGTATACTTACTCCAGAATACCTCTCCATCTGACATTTTGTTGGTTCTTGTACAATTATTAGTGTGTCTCCTTATGCCCTCCTGGCTCCTACACACAATGTATATTCTCTGCTGTATGGCACATGTAACAATTACAAGCATTCCTAATGGTAAGAAAGCATTGAAAGCTGCATCTCAACTTTCCCATTCAACACACAAATCTTCAGATACGATATAATAATGGTCGCATCAAGTTGACATTATAAGACAATCTAGGCCACTAAAATACCAATTGCCAAATTTCTCTGCATGGCATAGCCTATGGTGACTGCTATCACAATAGAATCACAGACAATGGCACATAAGCATAGAACTGCATAATATTTAAGGATGCTAGAAGACAGGTGACAGGAATAAGTAACCAATAAGGCATGGTCAAAGCCAAACCAACCTGATGGCCATGACATATTCCAAGCTTAAATTGGCCGATGGTAAGCGTTTTAGTCTCTGGATAACGTGAATCTTCATCATATTCTCCTCGAGTAATATGCAAATCAGGACAAAGACTCTTCAGGTAATCATGTACTTCCTGCTCAAGGAAATCGCTTGAACACTCACTAATTGTGGGAAGTGAATGCCACAAGATAAACACTTATGATATATGTATATGAAAACATTAATTGCACTAAAATATAGCGAAAACTAGAATAAGAAAAGCAATATTCATACAGAAAGGGGTTGCATCATTGCCAAGATGTAATCTCTTAGGGGTCTAAAATGAAATAATGGAACTCATGACAGGAAGATTGTGGCAATTCAAAATATCTCATCCGCTCATCTTGACACTAGAGTTCAGCCCTCAGATGGTTGAAGGGCTCTCATGAAGCTAACTCGGTTCTCAAAGATCAGCATCTAGAGAAAAGTCTTTGCACATGTGTAAGGAAAAAGACACTCATACTGTTGCAAGTAGTATCTCACAAAAATCAGCAGCCTCTTTAAAAGAATACCCAAGTGTCAAAATTTTGCACAAATGATTCATATACAAAAGGTTCCAAATTTAACCAAAACCAATTTTGATTTCTGAAAAGTAGCTAGATTTGAGAAAACCAATCAAAAGAACTCTGGCAATTCAACGACCATGGTGAACAGAACTGAATTGCTATCAACCAAAATCGTGACTTCAGCAACCATCATCACCAACTTTCTAAAACCGAGAGAGAGAATTAAGAAAACACCATTAAATACAAAATTATGGTAAAAAACATCAATTAATGTAGTTCCCACTAATAATTTCAAACAAATCACTCAAAGCCTGCAAATAAATGCAAAAAGCCAATCCAGTTCACAGAACTCCCACATACGTGGGGTCTCGGAAAGGATCAATGTATGCAGCCTTCCCCTTATTTTCGAAAAGAGGATGTTGTCAGGATTCCAACTCGTGACCACCAGATCTCAATAGAGTACCTTCAACACCAAGGCTCCCCTTCTAAATAAATACAGAGGAAAGATTTTAAAAAAACAAAATGATTACTTTAATAGAGAGATTGCCAGTGCAGATAATGTGTTGAATCTTTCCAGGAACAAGCATGGACTTGAACTTTGGAGGCAGATCAGCTGCCCTATGAGGTATATGAAGGTCCCCTATTGCTAATACCAACACCATTCTCTTCCAATTGAATCACCACTCAAAAAAAAAAAAAATTTCCTCTCTTTCAAGTTTCAACAATCAAAAAAAAAAAAAAAAACCTCATAATCACCACCATAATCTGCATTTACTGCAAAAACAAAGCGAAGCCAAAATCAAAATCTCAATAATGAATTTTTACATACAAAGATTTCTCACTGCATGATTGACAACTACTAAAGATTAGGAAAACCAGAGATTAGGGATTTTAGGCTTACCTGTACGAATTTTTTTGTTCATACGATTATCAGCGACGAACCCAAGTGAACAAACAAACTGGAGTTTGTTTTGTAGCGCCAAGTCGAATCTTCAATCCGATGTCGTTTCGTTGACAATTGATTCTCTTTCTTCAGTACGATTTGTCTTTTTTTTTCTCTTTTTTTTAATTTATAAAAAGTGTTATTGAACATATAAATAGAGGCAAAATAAAATTGATGGGAATTAAACTCTCCACCTCGTAGGTGTTTGGATTTTGAGCTTGTTATAGAAGAAGGTTGAAATTTTTATTGTCCAACTTATAATTATTATTTAAATATTTTTTTTAAATTAATTTAGACTGAAATTCCAACAAGATGTTTAACTACAAAAGTCAACTTCAAATATTGGTGAGCTGATTTTCCTTTTTTCATGCCATTTTGATAAAAGGGAAAAAAAATTTCAAGTTATTGGGCTTAGATTAAATGGAACATCAACCCATAGAAGCCCACAAATAAAATTTTAAGTAGAGTTCCTGGCGAAATTTTATCTTTTTTTTAAAACAAAAAAGTAAGATTGGGTATCTAAAATCATTTTTGCATTATGATCATCAAAAAGTTGAGTGATTAAATTTACTTAATGGAAATTTTCAACTTTTCCTGAAATTCTTGAGCTACAAAATAAAATAGCCTCTTATTTTCCATAATCTCATGTCTCCTTCTCATAATTTGAGCATAAACATATAATATTTCCAAGATAAATTGTAGATATTGTTGTTGTTTAAGTCTTAAGAAATTAAACAAATGATATTTGTGTCAGGGTGTATGATGATCTTATGTAAATAATTCTCAAGATTGTTGACACACTGATATGGCCTGAATTACATATGAACTTGAAATTGTTTAAGTATAAGAAGAAAAAATAAATTAATAAATAAGTGTTACAATACATATGGTTATGTCTCCGACACTATGTAATAACACTCCATTCTAGATTTGTTAAAATTATTTACCAAATTATATATGTTCATTAAATCAAAATCAAATGGAAGTAGGTACACTGTGAGAAAAAATTGGTGCAATCCAAACTCACTGATGTGATATCGTGTTAACATAAGCATAAGCATGATGTTAGCAATTTTAAAAAACTATTTCTTTTTTGAGTTCCTATTTATCATGGAGTTTATGTTTTCTTTTGTGTTTTTTTTTTTTTTTTTAGTAGAGATAATATCTCATCGTTAAGAGGGGACGAGAGAAGGAGGAGATTAAGTTTTAACTCTCAATCTTTTCAACGAAAGGCCAACACCTTCATTCTTGTGTTCATTTTCAACCATGGAAAATGTTCCATAATTATGTTCACAATAACACGAGTAGGGTGAGAGAAATGGGTATTGGAATCTCAGTTATTGGAATAGGTGGGATTTTGGGGCAACATCGTAGCCCTGGAAAAGAAAAGATTACCCCATGTATGCAATGGTGGAAGACAGTGAAAAGAGAAAGCACATTAATATTCCAGAGAGACAAAAAAAATGGTAATTTCCCAGATTTCATGGATAAATGCAGACTAGTGATATGGAGTTGAAAGGCTACCATTTACGCGGAACAAGCTGCGGAATACGTTAATGTACAAACAGGGAATTCAGAGAGTTGTGGCATCATGGGAATAAAACAAAAAATTACCCATGATCCAAGCTTGATGAGAACCTAGTTTGATGTAACTCAAAAAAGAAAGGTTATAGTAGCTCATGCAAAATAATGAAGAAAAAAATTTAAAAGCTTGTCAGCAAGCTAGCAATAACAGAGTTGGCTCCAGAGACAATTACAAATAGGCAGAACACAGATTATCGCAATAGAAAAGCAACAATCTCCAGGAACAAAAGGGGGCGATAACCTGGTTAATTCAAAATTGCATCTACACGGTGTGGCCGACTAACATTTTACATGTAGAGCAACATAGAGAAAAAGCTTAGGAATTTACATGGGATTGTTTCTTTTCTCAACGTACCCGTGGAGACTGCCATTGAGATGCCAACGGGGATGCATTCGGTGTTAAAATCAGTGGGGAATGGTGGTGTCTCGCTGGGGACTTCCAGACAGATGCCTGAACAGCTTGACGATTTGATAGATTCTGCTTGGCTCTGCTTTTGGAGGATTCAATTTGTTCCAATGTTGCCAATACCTCTGACATTCGAGGCCTCATTTTGGCTTCAGCGTTAAGGCATTGAAAAGCAAGGTTAGCAGCCATACACGCTCCTTTCTGAGGATACTGACCCCCCAACTTGGTGTCCATGATCCGGAACACTTTTCTTTTGTCGCCCAGGTAAGGTTTTGCCCAGTCTACCAAACTCTGCTCCAAACCTATCTTGGTTTTATCAACAGCACGTCGCCCAGACAGCAGCTCCAACAACACAACCCCAAAGCTGTATACATCACTTTTAGCTGACAGCCGACCTGTTGATCAATAAAGGCTTTGTTATACTCATAGTTTTGGCTCATAATATCCGTACAGAGCTGACTCACAAGATCAGTTCCACTTGGTCAATGAAAACATTGAAAAAAAAACAGAGAGATCAGATCAGACCAGGTATCCCCCTTAATCTAAAGAAGGCTTGCAAACAAAACACAGAGTAATGCTTTATTTATTTATTTATTTTTATCAAATAAATCAGGTTTAACCGCTTAAGTTATACACACGTCTCAATTTGAATCCTAAGCTACCGAGGGAGTCCACAGCTTCAAAAATAACTAGAAAAACAGTAGTCCATTGAGATTTGAATTTAACGAACCTGTAGCAACATATTCAGGAGCTGCATACCCATGAGTGCCCATGACTTGAGTGGACACGTGAGATTTATCACCAGTAGGGCCTGCCTTGGCCAAACCAAAATCGGAAAGTTTTGCGTTGAATTCCTGCATCCCAACTCATTGCTAATGAAACAATAATAATAATAATAATAATAATATAAAGGACATGCAAGACACAAGTGCTTGAAAAATAAAGCAAATTTAGCTTTAATTCCTTGAAGAACATGTAGTTCATAATATAACAGAACGACAATAGAAGATTCATAAAGTCAATCACAATTAAATTTGGGATTAACACTTTGTTGTTGTTCTTGTCGTTATTCCTAGAAGAACATGACAAAGAAGAAAGAAAATCATATTTTCCCCTGGTTCTTCATAGCATACCGCATCAAGTAGAATATTCGAAGCTTTGAAATCACGGTATATGACTTGGGATTCTGCATCGTGAAGAAAAGAGAGCCCTCTGGCAGCATCAATGGCAACTTTCATTCTCACTCCCCATGGTAGTACCTGTGGCCCACCTAAAGAACACAAGCTAACATTTCACACTCTGTCCATATGCATGTACATGAGGATTGCACATCCTAGAAATATGGAGAGCAACATGCAATCTCGCCCGAAAAACAGTAGCAGTTGATGAACAATAGGTAAAGAAGATATTTAAAAATGTATTGTTTTCAGACATACGTCTAACAGTAAGTGGTTTAAGATATTACCAACTGTACTTAGTGTTTATGGCCATATATTCACACACTTAATGTAAAGCCACATATTTGTGCTATGTTCTAGTGCTTGAGTGATGAACCTAGTTAAAAAGCTGTTAGAGGTATGTAGCTTTTAAGTATTCTGAGAAATGCACACATTTATAGATGTCATGGCGAATTTGAAATGAAAGGTGGATGAAATTCACTCCATAAATCTCAAGAAAATATGAATTTAGCAGTCCCCGATTAATTACTAAAATCGAAGCAAAAAGCTATGCTTTCTACGTACCTACTTGACAGCTGAAAAATAAACTAGCAAGATGGTAAGCACCAAAGAGGGACAGAGTAAGCAAACTAAGGAAGAAGCAACAGACAAGCTTTAATATAATGGAGGCCATACCCCAGGCTGCATGGTCTAGTGTTCCAGCAACCAAGGTTCAACTCCTAACACTAACGGGCCAAAACAAATATAATAAAGGCCATGACCAACATCAATTGTAGATTACCATAATAATAAGAAAAAAATTGGAGACACAAAACAGGATCAAATATGCAGAAAAATATTTCCATGTATTGAAATTACTTACGTCTGAAGAGGTGATTCTCTAAGCTCCCTTTAGGCAGGAACTCGTAGACCAAAAGCCTATTTTCACCCTCTAAGCAATACCCAATCAGTTTGACTAGATTTGGATGATGCAGCTTCCCTAGATACTCTACTTCTGTCTGCAATGAGCAGCCTATAAGTAAAAGAGAAAACTCCATATTGATGATGAAAGAACAATGTCAAAACGATGAAACCTACCAACCACTCCTTGTGGCCCTGAAAACCTTCAGGCTTTAACTTCTTCACTGCAACAACCATTCCTGATCCAGGCCTTGCAGCTGTAAGCATGTGCTCATCAATCCATCCTTTGAAAACGTAACCAAATCCACCTTCTCCAATAAGGCTGTCGAGACGAAAGTTTCTTGTGGCATTCTTCAGCTCATTAAAGGTGAAGGCTTTCACATTTGGAGATGACAAAATTTCACCTTCAGTCCTTGGTGTAGGAAGGCTTTCAAGTTTGCTCCTTGCACTGTAAGATGGGATGGTCAAACTGGAAGGAACCATAGAACGGCTGGTATTGCTCGATAATCTTGAGACCCCTGATGTCGGCAAATAGAATAATGAGCCCAACATTCCGGTCATACAAAAAAGGCAACAGCACTAAGCACCTTACACCCCTCCGACTGGCTGAGGGATCAAGCATAGGAAAATTAATTTTCAAAAATGCATCCTTGGTTCCCAGCTTGGAAACTGTAAATCTTACTAAAGCGATCAAACAAGCTCTTATGGCTAACGAAGTTGGGGAAAATAATCAACTTACAAGAATAAGTATTCTAAACATAGAAAGCCACACTACAATCATGGTTGATCCTCTGTCAAACTTCAGCAGAATCATTTATTACGTATTCTACTATCTCCCACATATAAATGATTCTAATTAATCCATTGAGATACAAAATTACAGGCAAGGTTCCATAGACATTTGCAAGAGGTAATTTTCAATTTGATCAATCTCAGAATGAAAGATCAAGTCACCATATGCCATATCCAGAATTACAGGAATCTAATTACCAAATAACATGGAATTGCCAATTAAACCGTCAATTCCTACAGAAGCTAAGATCCAAAATCTAGCACAGACCATCATTGCATGAATTTCAAAGCCTTGTGGTCCACAGAGACAAACTCAAAATGAATAAAAACTATCTATGCTAAAAGTCGAACAATTCCATCAAGAGTAAAAGCATTCAAACCCACAAATATTCAAGAATATCATCAAAAATAGGCAAACCCCATGTAAAATAAGAATACACAACTAACAAGAAACCGACCCAAAAGAGGAAAATGAAACGTTACCAGTTTGTGAGCTCTGGGTGGCGTCTACTTTAGCAGAAGAAGAATCCAAACAGTTTCCCATTTCCGACCCACCAAAAGATGGACCTTTTTTGAACTCGCAGACAAGATATATACTTTAGTTCCTGTGTTGAAAATCAAGAACCAACCATGTCCTCCCCCCAACCTTGAACTTTTTTCAAAATTCAACGGAAGTGAAACACAAGTAAAAAAGAGACAAAGGAAAGAAATGGAAGGGAAAGTAAGAAACAAAATGACGTTCTTTGGCAGTGGGAAGCAACGGAAAAAGAGGAGCAAACGGACTTTTTTTTGCATTCGGAAATACTACCAACGCGTGGGGACCGGGGGGACACGGGGGTGGCCAAACTCGATGACTTGTGTGCTTGTGTATATGTACAAACAAACTGGTGGTTCTTGTTTGTTTGTACTTTGCTGATGAATTAGGAAAATATTAAGTGGGTATACCTTATACAATACGATACGACATAAACAATTAAATAATTAAATTTAAAAAATTAAAAATATAAATTAATTATTAAATACGATCGAATTGACTATGTACTCGCCTAAATAATTCTCCTGTCATTAATCCCCGCCCTACCTTCTTTCTATTCTGTGCCAAACATGTGCACGTTGTTTAATTGGAGATGGTTGCCATATAAAACTTGAATTTGTGATGTGATTAATATAAGGTTGGGCAAAAAAATCTCATTTTGTTTCAAATTTTAGGTTGGTGTTGTGTCATGAAAATCAAAAGGTTTATCTGGATAAACCCCTAAAGATTTGACTTGCTAGCTTGCCGCAGACACGAAAGCCGTTGTTGGCACCTTTTATGAGTCCAACGACTGCCAAATAAAGCGGGAGAGATTGTATGGAATAGCAATGCATTAGCTTCTGTTCACCGTTCGATTGATTAGAATGCAAGCAACTTTTTCGATGAATGAAACTCCTCTGATCTTTTACTCAAATATATAAAAAAAAAAAAGAAAAAAAAAACCAAGGATAAGGTCACCGAATACAATTTTAAAAAGAATAAACTATCATGATTATTTGTAGAATATTTATAATAGTCTTATGCATAATTATTACTAATAATAAAAATCACAAATATCCATCAATATTTGGTTTAGTATTATTAATATGCATAATTATTCAAATTACGCTCATACTTTGAATAATTTGTTTTAGTATCTTCAAGGTGGTTAAAAAATTTAACTTTTGAACTAAAAATTCCAAGCATCAATATTTAAAAAGAAAAGAGAATGTTTAATCTTAAAAGTGTGAATATTTAAACTTATTATCCATTTCTTTGCCTAAAAAAAAAAAACTTATTATCCACTTCGTTTTAGATTTGTCTTAAAAAAATTTATGGATAATCTGTATATATTTTTTGTTGATTGATCATGTTTTCCCAAGTCACAAATCGAAATGTAATGATTATCAAAATCTAATATGCTCTTGTTAAATATATTGACAGTTAAGTCGTATACTTTTTGGCATTGCAATTAGCTAATATTATGAGTTAGAATGTGTTTATAGTATTAAGTTTACCCTTTTTTTTTCGATAAAAAAAGTTTATCCCTATTTAACAATTTAACTACAATGAGACTCTATCCTTGCTTTTCTATTTTTTTCTTAAAAAAATCCCAATTCAGCTATTTTCTTAAAAAAAAAAAAAAACAATTCAGCTAAGTTTTTGTACTCTTGGAACGTCATGCCCAGCAGCAAAGCACTGGAAAGTTTAATGTCATAAATGGGTCCCATGGCTCTATTCTCGATTCCCCATTACTTGTAGAGAAGTGAGCTTTCTGTGATCTGCAAAGATTATAGTGAGATAATAAATTTTAAATTTAATAATTATTATAATTTTTTAGGAGTTACAATAAAATCACGGTCCTGTTGATGCTTATGTAGATGGTTTATCTTTTTGAGCAATTAAATAAGATAATTTTAAATAAAAATTATTTTAATTTTAATTTATAAATTTAATAATTAGTATATAAAAAATAATTTTTTTTTCCTTTAAAAGAAAAATCACTAGAGAGCATCGATTAGTTGAGATTGAGAGAGGCTAAATCCTACCTAAAGGTGACAACTTAAGGGGTTTTTTTTTTTATTATGCAGTAATAATTTAATGAAAAATATGTAAAAAAAATATATAATTTATTTAATAATTTATTTATTATTTTATTTTTATTGGAATTTAAGAATTGGGTAATGAGATTATGTCACATTAAATTGTATTGACTATTTGACTGTATTATCACTAAAATTTTCCGTCTTTCAATAACAGAAAATTTCAACGATTTAGCGTGGTCAAGTCCCCCCTAAACCAATGACCAAAATTCTTTCCACGCGCAATTCGCTTTCACACCACTAACTATTCGAACCAATTCCCAAGTTTTCAGGTCTCGCCTGGCTTGCCTTAAAACGATACTTTTTATGGCTTTTTTTTTTTTTTTTTGTAGGTAAATTCGAAGCATATATTTGATATCACCAGAGAGATGCAAGCTAGGTATGCAACGATTATCTCATTGGATAGAGGTAGTACACAGGCCTCCACATACTCGTGTAATCAGTTGTATTTTTAATATAATTGTGTTAAATTTTTTACAAAAAAAAATTTTTTTTGAAGAAAACAATTTTTTTTTGTTTGAATATATCATACGAAATTTATACTTTAAATTTTAAAATAACACTCATTTAATTTTAAATTTTAATTTTATAATTTCTTTAAAAAAAGATTTTGTTCAAAAAAATTTTAAAAAGCTATATTTTACTTGCAGGTGGTTGCATTTTAGAGGTGGCGTCTGGATAATTTGTCCAGACACCACTTCCGGTGCACAGGCCCCAGTCTATCTCATTATAACAAGTAGTAAATTTGAGTTATAAAACAGTATCTTTATAACATTATATATAAAAATATGTGTTTTTAATTTTACTTTTTTTTTGAGTAAAATTTATTCATAATCTATAACCATATAATTTATTACTTTATTTTTTATTTCAAGTAAAGCCTACTCATTATATGATATAAGATTATTATAAGTAAAATAAGTTGTAAGCTCTACATGAAACTCACACGTTTTTTTTTTTTTTAAATATGCGACGTGCATATCGTTAAATATTTCATGCAAATAACTAAAATAAAATATAAATACAACCGTAAAAAAAATTGACCGCATCTCTGCAGATTCTTAATTTTATTTCTACCCATTTCTATTCCTACGTTTTGAAAGATTTTAGCTCAAGTTCAAGAATGATATATCGACCATGTTGGTCTATGAATGGACGACAATGTCTGACACGAAATTCTTTAAACTCTATATATGACTGGTGAACAACATAATAATAAATAACGTGTGAGTTTCATTAGAGGAGTTTAAAGAATGTACTCCTTGAGTTGGATTCTATTGATTCTTTTTTCTTTTTTTGTTTAGGCAGTTACAGAATTTCTACTTTCTCTCTAAATGGAGGTTCACTTCCATTCATTAATTAGTATCAAATACTTGACTTGTTTTCACTAGCTACCCAAAGCTGTGGAAGATTTGAACTATGCATGCGTATGTCCTTGATCTAGTCAATTAGGTCAAACTTAATTTGTCAATAATACTTTTGTTCTCATCCCCACGTTTCATGGAATGGCCTAAGGATTTTTGTTTTTTAATTACTCTGTATTTATAGCCGAGTCGTCCTCTGGTGTGATTCCCAAACAAGAAAACTTTAATCTCTTTGTCCTCTTTAGTATTATTTAGGAAGTCATAAATTAGAGGAAGTATGATTAATAATACTCTACAGTTTTAACAAAAAGGGTTGCACTGGCACGTTTATAAAAAAGATCAAATTATGTACATTGAACTCGTGAGCAGGCAAATGGAAGGTCCTAACTCGCTGAAGGGTCAAGTTTGGTTCGGACTGAACCTAAGCCCAGTATCGGTCCCACTTACGATGATATTTGATTTTTTTTAAATTAAACTTGAGTGCTTTCTACCAATATTAATTAAGATACATGAATTTTTTGTATTAAATTTCATCGTATTGACATCTTATAATTTAATGACGATATAATATTATTGACTTATTCATGTATTTTATTTAAAAGACAGAAATTTTATTTGAATAATTATTTTTTATTTCTAACTCAAATTTAAACTTTTTAATAATTACAAATTCAATAATAAATTTATTCATTGACCAAAATAATATGAAATTCTAAAAAAGCAATTTTTTTTTTTAATTTTATTATACCTTATTTAAGCACGGGTATATGTGGAGTGACACGTAACCTACAAGGAGCATGGGTCCCATCTAGCTGAACAAAGGTTTCGCTTACTTGGAATGGAAAGCCAGTCGGCGTCCCTGCAGCCAACTAAGAACGCAAGGTGAAGTCATCTATCCAATCAAAAACAGCCACGTAGATGTCCACGTAGCTTCCCCCGCACTCCCGCTTTTCCTATATCAAAGAAGAAAGCAAGCGGCAGCCTGGCCGTTAAAGTTTGGCGGTGGTTTCCGGCCACTTCGCGGTTGCTCCTCCTCGCCGGCTCTCCCATCTCCTTTTTAGCTTTCTCCTTTTTCTATCTCTATTTACTTAACTATCACTCCGTGTCAAAGAAAGAAAAGAGCCGGAGCCGGAACTTTAATTTGAAAGACCGGATCTGCGGTGGCCGGCGGCGACATGGAATCACACGGCGCCGGACTCCGGAGAGTGTTAGTGTTGGCTTTTTGCGTCGCCGGCATCTGGTCGGCTTATATCTACCAAGGCGTTCTGCAAGAAACTCTGTAAACTCATCCCTCTCTCATTTCTTGATCTCTCTAAAGAAATCAAATTCGATCGCTTAATTAATTACAAAATAATAAAAAATTCGATCTGGATTTAACAGATCGACGAAGCGATTCGGTTCAGATGGAAAGCGGTTCGAGCATTTGGCGTTCTTGAATCTGGCTCAAAATGTCGTCTGCTTGGTCTGGTCTTACATAAGTGAGATTTCTCAGATATTTCTTACGGCATTTATGCTTCATTTTTTGTATTGGATTAAGAATTAAACCTGTTTTTTTTTGTTATTTAATTCATTTGTTTATAGTGATTAAGATTTGGTCGAGAAGTGGCGGCGACCGTGGTGGCGGCGGCGGAGCTCCATGGTGGACGTACTGGAGTGCTGGCATTACGAATACAATTGGTCCGGCGATGGGGATTGAAGCTTTAAAGTATATCAGCTACCCGGCGCAGGCACGTTGAGCTCTTCACTTAACATCTCTAATTCTCATTGCATCTTTTATGCCGTTTTTAGCTGTTTGTTGATGTTCTTGATGTTAAAGTATTGTAAAGAGGAACGGAATTCTTGAATTTTGTTGGCCGGAGAATGTTCTTTGTTCATGAGTTCGAGTTGCGGTAACAATTTCTTTGTGAATATACTGTACAAATGTCGGAGCCTCGTGCACTAGGAACATCCTGTTATGGAATTCTTTGGTAATTTAGCTGCAGAATTAGTGGCTGCGTGCTTTTCTTTCTGTTTGTATTTAGAGGACTAATACTTGTCTGTAACTAATGCCTTTGTGTTTCCAAGTTCATTTGGCATTTCATTTTATTCACTTTCGTTTCTTAGCAATATCTTATTTGCTGAATTTTGTTTCGTTGGGTTCTAAGTACATCTTTGGCACCTGCAGGTCCTGGCAAAGTCTTCAAAAATGATTCCTGGTGAGATTATTTAGTTTTCTAATTATACAGAACACAAGAATTCTTTATTCCTCTAGGCATTGACCTTTGACTAATGACTAGTTTCTGAGGGTTCATATGATCTTTTTGGTCACATTGCTATTAGTTCGAAGCAGAGATGTTATCAGGAGAATGCCTCTCATGTGCTTCATGTTGCATGGTCGGAAATTAATAAAGAAAAAAGGAATAATAAATGAATAAACAAGCAAATGCATCTGTTGCATTTTGCAAATTATTCTGGAATTGGAACACTTTCCAATGCATCTTTCTTGGCACGTTTTTTTTTTTTTTTTTTAATTTAATTTCCTTTTTTCTGTTATCTTTGGAAGATATGTAGTAGAAGTAGGCTAAGATGAAGCAAGCCGTCAGACCTCAACCATTGGATTGAAGAGACTTTTTGCAGCATGTTTACTTAATTCAATAATCCAGCATTACTTATCTTTGTATACTGATTGCGAAATGATAAACTGATGCATTACATTATTGTTATCTCGTGCAGTTATGTTGATGGGTACTCTGGTCTATGGTATAAGATATACGTTTCCAGAGTATATTTGTACTTTCCTTGTTGCTGGAGGAGTATCAACATTTGCCCTTTTGAAGGTGAGGAATGTTTCAAATGGAGAATCATTTGGCTTGGCTCGCTTCATCTTTTGGTACTTCATACTGTGAAGAATTGGTTGTGTTTCATACTTTCTCCTTTGTATGCTTGGTTGATTTCAGACCAGCTCAAAAACCATTAGCAAGTTGGCACATCCAAATGCACCCCTTGGATACGGGCTTTGCTTTTTAAACCTTGTATTCGACGGATTTACCAATGCCACTCAGGATTCACTCACTGCGAGGTATGACCAATTCAAACCTTTTTTTATCTGCATTTCAATTCTTTGACATTCTAGGACTCTTTGTATGTGAGACTTCTCATCATTATTTTCCTTGTTTTACCGTTAAAATTGAACACAAAAACAGAGAAGTGTTTATCAAATGTTTTGCCTTGTCCTTGGATTGAACATGGGTATTATTTTTCTTGCTTAGGTATCGGAAGACGAGTGCTTGGGATATAATGTTGGGCATGAATTTATGGGGTACAATATATAATATGATATACATGTTTGGCTGGCCTCATGGTATGGGGTATGAGGCAGTCCAGTTCTGTAAGCAGCATCCAGACGCAGCGTGGGACATTTTTCTCTATTGCCTTTGTGGCGCCGTAGGTCAGAATTTCATCTTCTTAACCATTAGCCGGTTTGGCTCGCTTGCTAACACTACAATTACCACCACACGCAAGTTTGTCAGCATCGTGGTGTCATCATTGCTTAGTGGCAATCCCCTCTCAATAAAACAATGGGGATGTGTGGTCATGGTCTTCTTCGGTTTGTCATACCAGATTTATCTAAAGTGGAAAAAGTTGCAGAAGCTGCAGAGGAAACGAAAGCCTATGTAAAGGGGAAAGTGCAGAAGTTCAGATTACAAATGGGAAAAGAGGCACAAGACAATTTTGAAGTTTATGTTCGTTTTCATCTCTCCTTTCAGTTTTAAACTTGCAATATCATCGTCGACATAAGTTCCGATGATTTCATACATAGACCACGACTAGGAAAAGGTAAAGGTGAACCAATAGATCTTATCTGAGTTAGTGAAGTTCTGATATCCTGCAAAGTTAACGAAGAAAATTATGAATGACAAGAGAATAGCTTCAAAGGAGCACTTTAGTAATTGAGCGGTGAGTAAGAGATTAGGAAGCACCATGTTCTGGTAAGTTTAAGCGGTAAGCTTTACAGGTTTCTTCAAGGATTAGGATTAGATATTGGGCTTTTTGTCAAAAATTTTCCTAAATTTATGTGAAACAATTACTTTTGATTTTTTAGGAGGTCTAAATTGTGGCAGCAGTTTGTATTTAGGGTCGGTTTTGGATAAGAGATGCCTTTCTAATTTGTATTTTGATTATTTTATTATTTTTTATTCGGTCAATTTACAATTGAGGATTTGATCATCTCCTGTTATTGATTATGCACAATTGAATTGAATCATAATGTTTATGACTAAATTAAAATAAATTAAACGTTGAAGACTACATTAAAAAAAAATTAAAAAGTTTAGAACAAAAAAATATGCTTATCTCAATAACCTATAATCTTTTCGTCTAATAACATAACATTAAATAAAAAGAAAATCTCTCTTTGTACAAAAAAAAAAAAAAAAGAAAGAGAATTTGAGAAGCCCTGTTTTTCCCCAATTATAGGTATAGTTATTTTTACCCGTGCCTTTCAGGCTTCCAATGCACGGATTCTCAACACCTGCCTGTGCCTTGAAACCCAAATGGGATTATGGAAATGTTAGCAAAAAAAAGGTACTATAATATTTTTTTATAAAAAAAAATACATTAAGTTATAAGTTATATAATAATAATAATTTTTTTTTATTTTTATAAATTTTATAGCTCTTCTAGGAATTAAATATAAGAGTACTTGATAATAAAAATTTAAATTTTTAATTACTGAAGTGTTTATTAAAAAAATATCTTACATTTTATGTTACTAAAAAAGAAAATTTTAGGCGGAAAAAAAGTGAAAATAGTCATCCATAGCCTTCCCTCACCTCTCTGCTCTCTTTCTCTCTTGCTGGCAAGAAAAGTTGTGGCTAATGAGTGCACTTTCTTTTGCAATTTGTTTGAGGTTTCCCTCTCCCTTTTATTATTAGGCTATTTGCTTTTGCTTTGCTCTTTGAACACTTGTCCTCCACTATCATCTTTTGTTCACCATATCAATTTAACAGGATCCTCAGAACACATTTTCCCAGCCAACATTGTCCCTAACAAGAAAACTAGCTCGCAAGAGGAACGACAGCAAGGAGAATATGTTAGTTTCCTTGAACCCACAAATGAAGTTTTCCGTTTCTTTTCCATCATGTGTAGGTAAGGTAAGGCCCATCCTCATCTGTTTTCTTCTTGCTTGCTTCTCAATTTTCATGTGCTTTTAACGGGCAAAAGAAATCACTGGTTGATATATTCTGCTTCTCTTAGAGCAGTGAGATTTGCATAAGAACATGTGGGAATGTGTTTACCAAATGTTTTCCAGTTCCCATCAGTGAGAATGAAAACTTCCATGTTCAAACTTTTCTGCTTTGCATCTCTTTTTGGGGTTGGGGCAATTTTGTTGATAACCATAAGTTGTGAGTATCAAATAGAGCTCAAGTATAACAAAAATGTTACTCCATTGTCACATAGTGATCATTAGTTCAAATCTTAAAAACACCCCTCTTCACCTAAAAAAACAAATAAAAGGTTGAGTACATCCACTCTTCCCGCATCCATTCCCCAAACCCCACAAATATAGGAGCCTCATACCCTGAGTTGCCATAAGCTGTCAGTCTGATTAGAGTAAAATATATTAGAGCAATTGAAGGCAAAATAAACCAAGTAAATATGCATTCCAAAACCAAAACACATTCCCATTCCAAATCATATCGAGTTATATTACAATAAGAATCGGCAAAAGGAAAAGGGAGAAAATTTATTCTATACCATCTGCACACGAAAAACAACAATTAGGAATCCAATCAGCTGGTTAATCCTTCTTTAACTATTTTATCTCTATGTTTCTTTATATGGGCGAGCTGCCGATTTGTAATCACCTTCTGACTAGGCTTACACAATAGCTTCTGTACAAATGAGAAATTAGAGGCCATAGAACTGGATCAGAGGATGAAAACTCTGAACAAAAGAAAATGAAAGGAATGACACACACAGACAAGCACACTGGTTTTCAAGAGAGTATTAGGTTGGGTACTCTTCTTGTAAGGGAAAAGAAAATAAAACTCGGACAGCAGGTTTAAAGATGTCCGAGGTGGTAGAGTGCTCCGTTGCACTGGATACCAGGGTTTTGGAATGCAGATCTTGATGTGCCTCTAATAAACCTCAGGCCGTGATGGCTGCAAACCTTGAAATGCAAGTCAAGCTAAAATTCAACAAACTGTTGATGTCCTGAGAGCTAGAACATTCAGATATGAAGGATCGACCAACTTTTATGGGTGAGACAGATCAGAGCGGTTTGTTATAGACTTTGGAGAAGAGCTCTTTTGCAGGGAGGTGGTCGACAAGGATTTATGCTTAGATTGGCACAAGGAGACTCCATTCCAAGTGTTTTTAGCAGGAAGCGTCTCTCCTGAAACACAAGATAAAAATTTGTTAGCCTTGTATAGCAATTTTAAGAAAGCACGCATTCACGATTTTAATACTTAACAAATGATCCAGGGAAGATACGAGGAAGACTGGAATTACCGTTAGAATTTAGCTTCATGTCATTGATTCAGAAAGAAAGAGAGAAGATAAGGCTACGCTAAGAAACAGAATGAGAAACTGTCTTAGCATTGGGTCAGACACAGATTATTGATCGACCTAGATTATCTAGACATGGTAAATATGCCTTATGTGCAAAGGAATACAGACAAGTGACTGTTTCTATTATCAGCAATGTGCTTTTTGAAAGCTTTGTGCAGGCAGTATCTAGTGCCATGCCAGTTCCAACCCAATTTTCTTAACATGGGTTTTTTTTAGTACTCTTACAAGATGGCAAAATCTTTTTCATTTCTGAGTTTCCTTTTCTCATTGTAAGTGCAACAAGATTCATTAAACAGCAAGAACAGGTATCCAACCCATGTAAAAATCGTATTGTATCCAACCAACGGCTCTCAAAGATGATTCTTAGGAGCTGGGTAACAACTATTAAGACAATCAAGTTTAGAATCCTTAAGGAGACCTGGCAAATGTTAGATCATAAGGACTTTTATTTCTTTTGCCTCCTTTTTTTTGTTGACTGATAGCGTGAATTTAGGATACCAATCATGGCCATTTTGACTTGCAATTGATCTATACGAATTTGCGGGCATCAAAGACAATTTTCTGGCTTCTTAAACTTTAGACTTGGTAAGCTTTGGCAGCTTCAGAAGTGGAAACTGATTATATTGGGCTAAAGACTGTGGAGATGAATATCTGCAATTCAGCAGCAAAACCTTTTTCTAAATGAAGAGTTATAAGTGAATACCAAAGAATATGACCTTTCTACTAGTGCAAGTTGACTCCACCTGCTTTTAAGTTCATAAATTATGGTTTAAACACTGGTAGACAAAATTCAACTAATGGATTGACAATTAGCAGTATAAAAAGAACTATCAACACCACTTCTACTGCCGTGGACCGACTATGCCACTTATATCACAGCAAACAGAGTCCTAAAGTGGTGTCACTGACATCTTCAAACACCTTCTGGTGATTCAAAATTTAGTTTACTAATGGCCTGAAAGCGAGCAGAGTGATTTTGTTCAGGAATGGGTAACCAGTAGCTGATGACAGAAAGTCAGAGGGAAAAGTTAACAACCACCACTTATATACTACCGAAAACAAAGTAGAAGAAACCAATGTTTCAAAGTGACTTACACTTTCTGAAAATTTTGGGCTAGGGATTGTTGCTGCTAAGGATCTGAAAAGTGGTGTGACATGAAGAGGCGAATTGAACTCTGTACTTGAAGATGCAGAAACAACTATGTAATTTGTTTGCTCATCAGAAGATGAGTATATCTCCGCTGCGGTAAGTTTACATCCGTGAGATATGTAACCCGGAAACCTCTATCCTCCTCCTTATGGCAAGAAAAGTAACAAAACTTAGGCTGTTATATTGCATATGAAAGTTCATTACCTTGATTCACATTTGCACTGCATAAAGTTGATTTCTCAAATTCAATCCCACCATTTTGCTCATCAATAAGAATCGACTGCGATTCATTTCCAATGTTCTTGTCAAGTGCACCAATTTCAGTTTCAGTTTGCTCTGTTTCGTTAGGTGCTGTATGTGACATTAGAGTAGACCCTGTACTGTATTCAGAGCTAGCTGGTGACGCCTCATACAGATCAGGTTGCCTATTATATTTTAATGGTAAATTAGATTTTGTATGGAAACCAGTTAAACCTGAATATTACAAACCCTGCTTTTATTACCTCCACGATGGTCGAGTTCCATCATTACTCCTCCTTAGATCCTCTATCAAGTCTTTAAAATCTTCAAATTGAAAATCAATGTCAGAGACACTACATCTGGGACTCTCAGCCCCTTTGCTCCTATTCAGGTAGTCCTGAAGAATCTGAACAACACAAAGGGAACGTATGAGGACATGTAAAACCCACATGCATTATTCTAAGCAAAGACAATCTTTCAATTGATTTTGCTTTGAATCAGTTGGAATCAAAAGAATTAAGTTGACCATTCTAGCCTCAAAATATACTCTGTTATGCATATGGGTTACTGGATCCCAAGGCACAAATGGTGAACATTTTGTGGTTGACATTAAGCATCAAACAATTTTGAATCTCCAAGCTACTGTTTACTGCTAGTTATAGATGGTGGCATAAGCTCACCTTCCAAGCATTTTCCAAACCCTGGCCTGTATTCTCTGCACTAACTTTCAAGGCAAGCATGCTGAGAAGTTCTGCTTGTTGCATCAGAGCAGTTATTCTGGGATCATCCTTTTTGAGAAAACTTCCCTGAATTTTACTGTTTTGAGCTGTTAAGAAACATCAAGATATGAAATTTTAAGTAGTTTGACAGACATTAGTTGATAGTAAAGAACAACTGTATTTTTTGAACATCCTAGTGTATTCCTAAATTATCTGAAAGCAATTTATAACACATGTAAAGTTAAAAACCATTGTGTGAGGTGACTTACAGTCAGTGGAGACTTCCTTAGAATTGCTGACATGATGCTGGGCAGCGATATTAACAGTGCGAGAGTTTTGAGCCAATACTGCGAATGGAGGTCTAGGCTGCTGATTATCGTATCTGCCTCCAAGGTTGCAACTTCCTATATTATCAGGAATGTGTGATCTCCTGAATTCAGGCAAAAATGAGTTAATAATATCTAAAAGGCTACAAAATGGATGCGTTTTTGTGCAGATATTCAAACCATTCTGTACCTTAGTTGCTTAGGAGGGACTGCATCTTCTTGTGTTACATCGGTATTGAACCCATCATTAAATATGAATCTTTTGTTGTTGTGATTAACAAATGCATTTTTATTTTCTTTTGCCAGAGCCTCGTATCTTGCTCTCTTCTTGCACAGAGTGGTGAACCGGTTCTTTACAGCATTATCCGTCCTTCATAAGCCGCACATTTGAAACAAATTGTGATAAAAGCACATTACCATGAAAACGTTGGATTACTCAAAAATAAGGGCAGAACATTATGTACCTGCCTGAAACAACCTTTGCTATCTCTGTCCATCTGTTGCCATATATTCTCTGAGCCTGCAGATGATCTCATGTTTTCAGATCACAACTGCATTTTTTTCTGTGCTTAACCTAACTAAACTGTGTGAATGTTATGGCTGTTTTGGCCTTTAAACTTACTAGAAAATCAGGAGCGATTGCGCCATTATAAAACTTAAATCAAACAATAACATAAGGAAATATAGTATCACCGGACGCTTAAAAAAGAAATAGATGACAACGACTCATTGAAACAAGCAGAAGTTGAGGGCCAAAGAAGAAACATGTAAAGTTTTGATACCATTTTGAAGCAATAGATGGTGACTCATCAATATTGTCATTAGAGCATGAATTACCTCACATAAGAGCATGTCTTCTTCAGGGGACCATCCCCCTTTCTTGAAATCAGAATTCAAATATGTAAACCATCTGCAATAAAGGCACAAACATGCGAATCGGATGAAGCTAAAGCTAATAGTCACAACCTGAATCGCAGAAACTTTCTCGTCCATTCCACCAAAGAAAGAGCATATCATTCTAGTAACTGTGATTTCACTACCATGAGTAAAAGTATCCCCACTGACCTTCTTCTGCACTGTCTTGTTGTTTTGCCCTTGAACTTCGAGGCAATGATCGACCAGCTACATTTAAAAATCAATATAAAAAAACCAACAAAACCCATCAATTTAACAGTTACCAATACCACAAAAAGGATAGCAAAAAACAAAACAAAGCAGATATTCTCACTTTTCAGTTCCATGAAGGCTAATTTGCTTCCTGAGAATGTCATCCTCCTGCACAACTCACACAAAGTCCAATCCAATTAAAAACATGATCCCAGAAACCTCAAATGACAGAAAATGAAGCACCAGAGAAGAAAGAAAATTGAGAAAGATAGAGGAAGAACCTGTGGAGTCCAAGTGACTATTCGTCTTTCCTTCTTGTTGGAATCAGCATTTCCTCCATTCTGCTTCTTCTTGGTTTCTTGCATTCTTTAATCAATCACTCAGTGACTGACTCACTACGATTGGCTCTCACCACTCTGCTTATGACCTTCCCTTCTTCTCCCTTTATAAAACCAACTGGCATGCTATAAAGCCAAAACTTTTTCTAAACCCAAAAAAAAAAAAAAAAAAGAAAAAAACATCAAAAATCAAAGGGAAAACAACAGAAAAACAAAAACCCAGTAAAAAAAAAATCACAAAAAAGACCTCAAAAACTCTCTTTCCCTCCTCTTTTTGATCTCTTTACAAAGCAAATACTGTTCGGTTCAAAACAAACAAACCTTTTATCAATCTCTCTGTGCCATAATACAAATTCGCCTCGGATACTATCTTTTCTCTGTTTCTAGCTACTCTTCAAGGTACTCATTATTCAGTCAGCAACCAAAAGTTGGCAGTAGCACCGAACTATAAATGGCAGGAAGGTCACCATTCCCATTATGCTTGTGCCTTTGTGGTGATATTGGATTGAAGCGGCCATGCCTTTCTGCTGCTCCTCACTCGTTTCTTTCCTCGAAATTCGAGAACTTTCATATCTGTACTATGCATTCGATGAAAAAGAAAACAAATCAAATACACAGAACTAGTGGGGTGGGGAGAGAAAGGCTAAAGATTGGAACTTGCGGAGATGTACTGGATATTGGGGTGGGGGGAGTGGGGGAGAGAGAGAAAATGATTATTTGTCTCGTGGAAAATACTTGATAAGTGTACTTTTGTCGAATTAAAGGGAAAATAAGTAATGAAGATTATTAAATAATTAAATTTAAAATATTAAATATTATTTAATTATTTAGATATTTGTGTATAGTTTTTTAATTTATATTTAGGTAGTTATGTTTTTGTTTAATTAGCTTATTGTTTTTAATTGATAGTTTCTCACTTTCTCTCTCTAAAGTTACAGCTTTTTACTTTTGAAATGGAGTGGGAATGGATGGAAGGAGAGGTCCACTCACTACATTACATGCCCAACGGACAGCCTCAACTCCCCATTCTCACGACATATGTTCAGATTCTCATAGTGTCTGCGTTTGAGTTTGTGTTTTATAATTTGCATGTTTGGAAAAAAAATGGGATAAGGGGAAAAATAATGTATTTTAATTTGGACCAACGGATTATTGCGGTAGTGAGCGGGCAAGAAGCAAATTTTGAAAAAAAAAAAGAAGAGAAAAACACATATCCGTGACTTGGATTTTATCCCCACCTTACATTAGGAAATAAATAAGGCAACCCAATTTTGGATTACATAATATATATGGGCATAACCAATACGGAGGGATAGGTTGCATGTGTTGTTGCTCTATCATTTTTGTTTGAATTCTACTGTTTTTTGTTTTATGGGGACATGAAGTTCTTCGTGACCTACCATACACCCTCTCACAACTCCCATATTTGGAGACAGATGTATTTCACATTTCAATTCAATGTCTTTGGTTCTTCGTTGGGCTTTTGGATTTATTTCCATTTCTCCTCTCTATCGTTAACGTATATGCACAAAGTCACACTTCTCATTTATTCATCTTTTTCCTGTTTTTGTTTCTTTTTCTAAGTGGGTGGAGGCCTAAATGTGCCGTCCATTATTATTATTATTATTTTTTTTTGAAAATTTGAAATTTTTGTTTTAGTGGGAGTGGATGGCTTTAATAATGTTTGGTTTTGAGTTTTCATGATCATTTAATTATAAGGATTAAATGTATTAAATTCTCTAGTGGTTTCTTTATTTTGTGTTTTACCTTCTTATAATTTAAATTTAGATATTAAACTCCTAAATTTTCAATTTTAACAATTTACTCCTCTAACAAGATGTTGTAACAAAAGTTGGCTAAAACTATATTGTTTAGTGATTGCAGGGACTTCGTCGTATATTCATAATCAATCATTGATTCTATCTTAAACATTTCTATTGATACTATCTTAAATTTCTTTATAACAACATATACCGTGCATTGAAAATAACAAAGAATGTGAGAGATATAATACGAAATACAGCATAAGCATACACCGAAATTCAATTTGAGCGGCATATGACATACTTTTATAATTACAAAACAATATAATTTTGACCAATTTCTATTAATAGATCTAACAAAATCTTGTCAAGGGATAAGTTGCCAAAATTGAAAACCAACATCAGACTTTAATATCTAAATTAAAACCATAGAAATGTAAAATGCAAAACAAGCAAATCACATGGAGATTTAATGTATTTAACCCTAATTGTAATAGTCATGTTACACTTATAATATGGATACAATTTGCTATGTTCTTTTGATTTCACTTCATTGTATGTGTTTGTTAGAAGTGGTTCTCAAAACTGAAAGTCTCGCATTCAGTTTCTAGTTAAAGCTCGTTAACTAAAAGAAATGCATTACATACAAAGTTGATTTCGCTTTTCAAATTAACCTTATTAAATGAAATAAATTCTAAATGTTTCTTATTGAGTTATAAATTTGAACTAAGTAATCTCAAATAGATCAATGCAAGTGAAAACTGAAAGAAAAATAGGGATAAAATCTTGCATGAAACTTGATTATCACTTCCAATGAAGCATTATTTACAATTTCAATTCATTAAATATTATTATTTTGATTATTATTTTCGTTCTTTTTAATGAAAATGATCACACACACACACACACACACACACATACATATATATATATATATATATATACTATTTATTTATATTGTGAGGGGTCAATAACAATAGAATCCCTTAGGGCTTAAGAATCATGAGAAAAATCTGGAGGAAAATCATGAAGGCTTAAGAATCATGAGAAAAATCTGGAGGAAAATCATGAAGGCCCAACTGCCAGATTTAATTATTGTATATTAACAAGTACCTTCTAGAGCATTATTAAATTGCTAGAAATTTTTCTTTCCGAAACCGTGTTGAACTTGAAAATGGTTGAACCGCAAATTAAAAAAAAAATTCAAAATAAACTTTGATCTAAAAGTCAAGTTTTCTGGCCAGCAACCGGAAAATTTTACAGCCTTTATTTCGAAGAAGGAAAATGGGGACATTTTGAGATAGAGAAGAGATTCTAATTGACAGCATATAGTTTACTTAACGTATGATTAAATATCAAGTGTACAACCTAAATGGTGGAAATCAACCAGCTGCCTAGCGCAGTTGACCACTTAGATAAAGAATACATGATAGGTAAATTCGAATCTCATCTCTTCACAAATCTCTCGTCTGAGAATTAAATCTTAAAAAAAAAAAATTAAAAGGAGGAAATAAAAAATTCTCAAACATTTTCCATGAAATGAGTCAAACATAATGAAATGGCTCAAGCTTAACTGACTCGAGGTCTATGCAAATTTTTGCGATCATCCACCTTTTTTTCCTAATTAGTTAATTTTTTTTAAAAAAATAATTTCGTCATCACTGAGGTAATATGTTAACTCTGAATTTTAGAAAATATAACTAAGCGTGAATAAAGAACATGAATGTACTCTTATATTCGATTTAAGATTCGATCCCTAATATGTAATCTCTATAAATAAGAAAAAAAAAACTCACAATTAAATATATTTGAAAACAAAGCCTTTCAGTCACTGATACAATAAGGTCCCTTTCACAAGTGTCCAGCCTTTCAAAACCCGGAAATGGTGGAGTCATGTATATTACCAAGACTGGAAAAATACAGCAACGTCCATTTCTTAACTGTGAGATCTCCCGCCAAAATATATATATATATATATATATATATATATATATGAGTAGCTGATTGCAGGAACAGAAGTCCATATCAGAAATTGTTTCAACAAAACATTGTATATATATATATATATATATATATATATATGTGTGGAAGCTGTTACATGGACGGATGGGAGAATGTGGAGCTAGAGAGAGTGACATAGTTACTTTTGTGCATAATTTTTATGACTTTAATCTACATTAATTTTAATAGTTTTTCATGTTATAAGTTGTACAAAAATAAAACATGTTTTAATTTACGAAATTTACTATTAAAATTCTTGTACAATAGATTTATGAACAATATACACTACAACTAACTCTGTCTCTATTCCGTTCATCCTCTTTCAGTCCATCTACCATTTTCATATATATTGAATATGACATATATGCTTTTGAAAGAGGGAGGGAATCTAAAAAATGTTAATGCAGAAGTGGGAGATGGGATGCTGTCACGAGTCACTGGAGGAATGGTCGCGGTGGATGTTAGTCCTCCAACTACAAGCAGCCATCAAAGTGCAAGAAGACCCCGAAAAAGGCGGACCCTGTGGTGACCCCATTTAAAAGCTCAATTGCTCCAATCTTTCAAAACTTTTTTTAAAAAATAGTGATTTCGGCGAGTCTACAATTATTGATTTAGAAATGTAATTTCGACTTCAAATTCTCCTAAGTATTTCCTATATATTTTAAGTGAGATTCGCCACAGTAAAGTCATGTTAAGAAAAAGATGTTTACTTAAAAGATTTGTCGTTAATAAAAAAAAAATTGAGAACTTTACAGAAACAGTTTAAAAAAATGTTAAAGTAATACAAATTATTAATTAATTTATTGTTAAAAAAATAAAAAATAAATAAAATATTAAATATTATTATATAAGATTATATTATGACTTTAATATTACTTAAATAAAATTATATAGTAGTACTCTAATAAAAAAAAACCATTTTAAATGTTTCAACTTGTAAAGCCACGCCAACTAAACAAAACCCCACAAAAGAACCGAACCCTAGTAGCTAGCCTAGGTGGCTAAAGTTTCAAAAAGAGCGAATATGCCCGCCCTTTTTCACCCTTCCATTATGCCTTAATTTTGTCTTCTTTTTCGGAGGTGTGAACGTAACGTGGAGGGACAAATCTTGATTTTTGCCTATTTCTTTATGTTGTCTTTGTTGGCCGGATTCTTTTGTCGATGACCATATATATGCTGATTTGTGGCACAAAAGATTGTTTTTTTTTTTCTCTAAGATCTGCCTCGTAAACCTTTGACAATAAATGACAAATTTTGCATGCAAATCAATAGTCACGCGGTTATTAGGGGCCCATTGTCCCACGTAAATGTCATTAACTAGTTAGACATTATTTAATCCCGTCCGCGGTAAATGTCATTAAACTGGCTTTGCCTGGTTGGCAAAGAATGCTTGCCTCCTTTGAGCAGGCGTGCATCGGCTCCAATTTGGTACATAGTGGGCTGGAGGGCATTTGTCTTATTGGGATGTAGTGCATCTCACACAGTATTTAGACCTGCTTTTTTTTGTCTTTTTTTTGACAATTAACTAATTCATTATTAATCATTTTAAATGTTAAAAAAAAATCCAGTCCAAATAACGCCAGTTTCAAACAAATATCATGTTGTTATTATGGTCTCCATTGCTACAGCTCTCACTTCTTTCATAACACTTATAGAATTTGAATCTTAGATCGCATACATGTCTTATAATTTCCAATTCATTCTTACTGATCAATCAAATCCTGACGAAAGATTTGGGTTGACCGAGCTGAGGCCCTAGAATGGATGGACTACTCACTTGCAAGACAGATAAGGCAGGGTGTCAAGATAGACCCGACGTTAGCACTCTAATACTTAAGTCAGTACTTGCTCGGCAGAGATGATAAGTGATGCAATGAATGAATAATAAACGTGTACATTCAGAACTGTAATTCAAATGAGTATTTATAACAAGTGCGTTGTGAGTGTGATAATGCCTTTTGCCTTAGACACTGATATTACAGAGATGAGAGATGTTTCCGTTTTGGGCCTATGATTCGTTGGACCTGTTAAAAGTAGTACTGATTTTTACCCTAATACTTACCATCTGAATAACCATTGGTGCTTAAATAACGTGGTCTACTTAATCAACTTGAACTTGAAGCAGCATGGTAGCATCTTTGGATTTGCACTGTAGCTGGGATGGTTAATAGTTAGTATTTTGATTATGGTAGTAAGAATTAATAACGAGAGGATAAGGGGCTAATGTTAGTAGATTAAAATAGTCATAAGCTGTGCTTCACAATAATTTTTGGTTTTTTTTTTATGAGTTATTTGGCTCCATGTGCCCATCTTTAACATATTACCTTTGCTTCTTAAATGTGTTTCAATAATGATGTTTAACATGATCAAAAATATCTCATTCCTATAGGCCAACTAAGAAGAAAGAACAAAATCAGATCTATATCCTTGATTTGTGTAACATTTATATTGCTTAATTATTTCAATTGGAATACAAAATTGATTTTGCTTTAGCCCTTTTGCGAGTAAAAAGTTGTGAACCCTTCAATCAAACGACCCAATGATTGATCCCTTGAGTCGCTAGCTTCCAAAATAAAAAGAAATGATGAAAAGGAAAAGAGGATAGGAAAGATTTTAAAAAAAAAAAATTGTTAAAGAAACGAAAGTTTTCTAGAGGATTTCACAACTTTGTTCTTAAGCGAAATTGATTTTCAACATTGCAATACAAGTGCACGATCACCACAATTAAATAAAGGGAATTTCTATTTTAACTCTCTTTTTTAAGTAAATATAATTTATTTATAATTTTATACTATATAATAAATAGAGTCTACTTAAATAAAAAAATTAAAAATAATATTTGAATAATATTAGATTATAAGTTAGTTTTACTCATAAAAAAAAGAATAAAATTAATAAATACCTTAAATAAAACAGTGTATATTCAAACTATATGTTCTCCAATATCACTTAATCTCTCAATATTTTGCAGAGAGGAATGCAATTTGTCTGGGACAACTTTATCCGGTGAACTAACTTTTCAATAGAATACAATGCAAATCCTGTTTAATTTTTGCTGAAGTACACACTAATTTGTCTTGTTGTTTGTGCAGTGTCCCATAATTGTCCAATAGATAAGTTGTTAACTACAAAAGGTTATCCCTACTTTTTATTTAAAAGGGTACCAATTCCATTTTGCTCGCTAATAGGCAAGTAGGTAGAATTCAATTTGACAAGCTATAGGTCTAATACTTAGTTCCAGATACTTGTCTTTAGCAAAGTCGTATATCTATGTCCCAAAATCCCACTCCGCAGAGTTATTCCAAACTTCGATTCCAATGTAGATATGGTGGAAATAACTTTAAATGCAAGTGGATACATTAGATGTAATATTTTTTGTTAAGTGTGGAGTTGGCCCTTTTCATGGTTATTTTCTAGGAGTAAAAAAAAATAAAAAAACTATTCAGGCCTTGCCTAATTTTATCTTCTCTCCAAAAAAACGAGATTGGACTTGATCAAAAAGGAAGAGGACAAGAAAGTCGAAGAAGAAGGCTGAAAAAGAGAGTGTATTTTACCCTACAAAGAAAGCTTGAGCATCAAATTAATTAAACCCAGAAAAACCAAGAGTGCAAACTACTTTATGCATGAATTTCTTATATTAAGAACCTGGTGTTGACACATCTTCTCTTGAAATCGTAAAAATCTATCTTAAGGATTTGTACGTGGACATAACTGATCGTGATGTGTTTTGAGTTTTGACTATGTGCAAATGAGAAATTGGTGTCCTCAAGCTTGGTAGTGATTACCGATTTGAAACTTCCTGCCATCGCAGGTGCTATTCTGTTGGTTTGTGTGATTCTTGAGCTGTAACATGCAAATGGTCTCCTACGCTGATTTTCTAATTGGAAGATTTCTTTATTTAGGCGAGATTAAAATAATATAAATAGGTAAGTGGTAGAATATGAAAAAGAGAAAAAATAATTAAGTTATTAATATTATTAGATGGCTCCATGACCACTTTGATACTATTTAAAAATTAAACTACAATCATGCAATGTAACTCTTTGTAATTTTGTATGGCAGGGTATTTTTTAAATTTATGGGTACTACATGGTGTAATTTTACTGAGAATGTCTATTTGCGATAAACATTTTGTTGAATTTTGGAGCAAAAATAAATAAAATTTTACTGTTCAAAAAACAAAGATATTAATCTCTTCATGCCAAAGTTTCCTTTTCCATGATATGGATGTGTGCTTTAATCATTTAATTTGCTATATATTTTCTACTTGCTTTCCTCAAGCATAAAAAGCGAAAATGTTCATTCGCTATAAGTAAAGAATGTAGACTTTCATATAGCCACATAACTACAAGGACAATGAATATTGTAATAAATTATAAAATGAATTAAAAAATAGAAAATTTGTTGCTTCATGAGGCTGATGAAGAAAATCTATATTAAAGCTTCAATTTGTCCTTTTTGGAAGATTTTTTTTTTTGGTTCAATTTATTCTGTTTTATTTTATTTGTTCTTATATATATATATATATATATATATATATATAGAAAGAGAGAGAGAGAGAGGGAAAAAAAAAAGGCTTCACGTGTGGAAACAAAAATTGTAACGAATATCACACTCTTTGATCCATATTTAGCTTTATGTGAATGCTGGGGTTCAATTGCTTTGCTTGGGATTCCTACATCAATGAGGGCACCATGCATCTTTTGCTATTAGAGCCACCTTTTCAAGGTTGGGTTATATCTTAACTTGCTTCACTTTCCCCCCAATCTTTTCTACAAAGCACGCTCTTGTTAAAGAAAAAGCTTTTTGGGAATCCTATGCCCCCACTTACATTCCCATCACTTACTACTCATGACAATATAATTTCTTTATGCTTATTGTACAGTGCATCCACTTTTAAAAGCTTAACGTATGGGATTGTTCTCCTAGGATTATAATTCCAAGATATCGAAGCTTCCATGTGGCAAAGTATAGGGAACTGTGTGATAATGCTAATTGCATTTGGATAGATTAATGTGGTCAAATATAACGTTTGACTTGATTTTGTAGGTAATTATGGTCCCTTTGGGATATTTCTAGGGAAGCCCAACTATAATTTTCAGGTTTATGGAGTTATAGGAAGTTAAAGAGCATAACTCATAACCATTAATCAGCAGAATATGGGACTACTGTAGAAAAACAAGGTACCATTTCAAATTTTCTTTGTACTAACCAGAAAGCTTCCAAATATGCCATATTGGAAAAAAAAAAATAAAAAAACAATTAAGAAACTTCGGTGAAGGTCTCTGCAGACATCTTCTTGCAAGGTAAATGTAAAATTCTGTCCCTATTAAGTAAGTAGAAATGCACCTGTCATCCCTGGGGTGAATGTTGATTACGGTAGAGAGATTGTTAGTTCAATTTTCTACATGATGAAATAGCTCAAGCGGGTGCAGGACTTGCAAAGGACCAGAAAAACTTAGCTGGTTCACATAATTGCTTGCTTTTACATGTCTACTTTTTGTCCACATTTTGGTCAGTTTCTATCAATTAACTTCCGATAACTCCATAAACTTGAATATTATTTAGGCAACTAGATGGTCTTCATTTTTTTTTTTTTTTTACTGAAACTAGATGGTCTTCATTGGTCTTTTTTAAGTTTGTCCGTGAGATAAAATGATTCCCTTCCAAAGTCCCCTGGGACCCTTTGCAGCACTTCATGACACGAGAAAGTTGAGGAGCTTAATTTATGTACTTTTTTTTTTTTCGTTTTTTTTTGTTTTCTTTTTCTGAAATAGGAAATTTTCTCTTGTTTTGCTTTTCAGGCTGTTATTGCAATGGAGCCGAAGGCTTAAGCCTCACACTGATATTCCATCATTATGTCCCTAAGGTATACTTTGATAAAATTATGTTCTTCTCCAGCCTCAGAACAATTTTCCTTCAAAGAATTTCTATGTTATCCATGTTTAGGATTATATCCTTGCTATACTAATAATTTGGCAATAAGATTATAATTTGGCACCTTAGGAGTATGAAAGTAAGTAATCATGCATATTTAAACCACCATTTTTTTAAAAAAGCAGTAATAGATAGTACGAAAGTTTTTTGATATGGCAACGATTTTTTTGTATTTTTATTTTTATTTTTTGAAATTAAATTTTAAGTAAATTTAATATTACTCTCAAATTTACGAGTTTTCGTGAAGTTTTGTAAAAAAAAAATTTATGATATTTATGTTTATTCTTTTTAAAATTCCTTAGAATCATTTTGTTAGAGAACGTGACCATTGTAGGAGATCTGATTACAATATCTTAGTAATCAATCAATATCAAGATATGGATTTAACAATCAATCATTAGGTATGATTTTGAAGTAGCTGTGTTTCTTTATAATCTCTTTATAAGTTTCATATTTTCATTATTCGAGCAATAAAAAATTAATTAAATATAGAACATGAAATCAATAACTATAAGAAAAAGTGGATCAACACGAAAACAACTGATCGAACGCTAGTACTATTTTTTCAAAAATTAAGCCTCAAGGCACTTTGATTGACTAATACATTTCCGTCGGCTGTAAGTTAGTATTCAAAGGAATCCAAATATTTCAATATTTCTCTCTAATAAGATTGAAGATATGTCATCGACCCCACGACATATGAAAACTTACAGTAAAGAAATGTAGAGACAAGGGTGTGGTTGGACACCCTTTGTGAGGCAAAAATTAAAACGCTGATAAGGACATTAACTAACCTTTATTTGAATTGAAAAAAGTATAGTGGAATGAAAGGTAAGTGTGGAGATCGCCTTGAATTAAAATTGATAGGACTTGTTAATAGTATATGGGATGCCCCGTTACGTGAGCAGATAATTTTTTTAAATAAGTAACGGTGGAAATATAATAAGTATGTAATAATATAAATTATTAAATCGTAAAAGATATATTAAATTTTTAAAAAATAAATTATTAAATATTATTAAATAAATTATATATCTATTATATATTTTATTAAGAGTCCTATTACATAACCGGAGAAATTGGTAAAAAAAATTTTAAAATATAATTCGTTAAATTTACTGTACAACTATTTTAATTATAAGTGTAATTAAATAAAAAAATTATTATCTTTTTATTACATAATAAATTTAATTAATTTTATAATAAATTCAACAAGTTATAATTTTAAAAGATCTTTCGGTAACTTCATTTTCAACCATACAATTTTTTTATTTTATTAAAAGCGTTTATATAGTTTTGCTTTTGTTTAACTGACTTAAAGAACCGGGAAGGTTTTGGTGTCAGTCAGTCAAAGTACTTCTGTCCCTGCTCAGCAACGGCCCGATGACGTAACAAAGTGACATTGGCAATCAGAAGAAACGAACGACAAGAAATTACATTTGGGCCAATGGAAATGTGTGGAGGCAGGCCTTTTCCGCCTCTCTGCCCAAAAACGCAAACAATTTCTAAGAGCGGCGACGCAAAACATGTCAAAATACCAATAAGATTTAACTCACTGATATTGAATTCGTCTATTAGAGTTCAAGTTCAAATCACAGCCGATTAATTAAGAAATTATGTCAACATTTTCTACATAATACATGGAGGTTTAAGTCGTTGATGGAGTAGGTAAAAGATAAAGAGAAATTTTTTATGGACTCACATTTTACTAGTTTAAATACACTTATAACGATTTTACACTACATGAATAAAATTTCATACAATATACACAAAATTTATAGAAAAATATTAGATATTTTATAAATCTCATTTGTATTGAAAAAAAAAAAATTAAATTATGTAGTATAAAGAAAATATTTTATATATAGTATACAATTTTTTTTGAGTTCATGAGAACTTCGGGCTGTATAGTCAATCCCAAAGATAAAACAATGAAGGGAGAAACATTTGAGAGACTTATCCTGAGCCCTTGGAGATTTTTGACATTTATAGGTTAGAAAGTTGTTCAACGTAGTAAGTTTTGGTTAGATGTGATAGTTGATGTGCTATTGGAGTTGGTTGGCGGTCATAGAGATGAGGTTAAATATTTGTGTTAAATAAGGGACTACTAAGATTTCCTTTAAAAAAAAAAAAAAAAAAAAAAAGTAGAAAATGAGAAAGTAAGAGTGACATCCTAACTAATTCTGCCAGAAAACGTTGCATTATAATCTTAGGAAAAAAGTGTATGGTCTTAATGATTATAACAGAAAATGCTCCGAATCTAATGTAAGTTTGTACTGATTGTTCAAACAAACACTGAAACTCATGTTCTTCGAATAGGCATTGATTGAGATCCACACCATTAACGTTTTACCGCCAGTCCACAACCTTGGACGGCGGACTACTAAGATCATAATGCTTGTATTGTGAGATAGGGGCCAGATGGTCCTGGAGGCATGATACACTCCAAACAGGGTTAGGGAGCCCCAAGCTCAAAGCGGGCTTGTAGATGATGGGCCGAAAGATGTGAGCTTGGTAGGCCATTGGGTTAGTCTAAGTAGGTTAGCGAGCTCCAAGCTGAAAGCCGGCTTGTAGATGATGACCCGTCGTGCCTAATGACTCCCAACGTATCATTCCATTGCATGGTAAGGCCCAATGGGCTTTTAGATTAGATGCTCAAAAGGCCATCTTTGGAAAAATTAGCGAAAATATATTGGATGAGTAATGCTAAACATTATGAAAATCATGTTAAAAAATATCTTGAAATGTGTAATTATAGAAAGAATTGTTAATTTTTCTAATACCGTCAAATAAAAAAAGGAAAAAAGTTAACGATTTTTTTCATAATTATACATTTTGAGATATTTCATAATATGATTTTCGGATTGTTTAGCATTACTCATATTGAATGCACTAGCATTTAGCAGTTGTTTCACACTTACGGATTGGGGCACGGTAATTGCCCTCTAATATTGCAAGGAAATCGTTACCTTATTCAGTTATATGTAGTTGCATTGTCCTTGCCTGTAATTCACCAAAATAATAATTTTTTTTATCTATTAAACAGCCATGGAGTTGGAGTTGGAGTTGGAGTTGTGAACTAAATAATAAAGTAATTTCCCTTATTCGTATAAATCTCACAACCATCTACAGGATTAAAAAACGAGACTTAAAAGATAAGATTACATGAGTGTCTTACGAGAGACATATAATTATTATAATTCAAAATCTTGAATTAGAGATATAATTATACAAGGGGATACCAGTATACGAGACCTATAATAATGAACCTAGTTAGCACGCCACATCATCATGCTTAACAGAATTCATCATGCAAACTTGATGGTTTGCTACATTTGACATTAAAAAAAAAAAATGATATAGTTTGTTACTTTTTAAAGGTAATAAAAGAATTGTTACAAAAAGTAAAATTAAAGTTCTTTCGTATATTAATCTTCAAATTGGTACATTTATAAATGAAAAGAAATTGACATTTAGAACCTTAATAATAAGAATCCATTAATGGTAATCAAACATTAAAAAAAGGAATACCCATTGATTATGAGGAGGTGATTACCAGGCCAGGTAAAAATGGCCTCGGCTACAGCTAGATAGTTGCGGCCCTGGCTCCAGGCATCTGAGTTGTTGTTGACCCTTTATCTTAGCCTTGGCGCAGGCTCATAGGCCCGTTGGGTCTGATCCATATTAATCCTTATCAATTTCAATAAAAATGTCATAATTTTACCTTTTTAAGAAGAAAAAATTTGTCGGATAGAGACCAGGTTAAACTTAATACAGATGACGCATTTTAAGGGCAACCCTGGACTTGTTGGGGCGGGGGGTGTCATAAGGGATGGATGTGGCAGATGGATTGTGGGGTTTGCCTAAAATGTGGGCATATGTTCATCTCTAGCAGCTGAACTTTAAAGCATCCTGTCGGGTTTAGATCTATTATGGACATATGACTTTCGCAAGATTTTGGTAGAGATAGATTCTCAATTAGTCTTGGATCTCTTGTAGAAGGGGGTCTCATCATCACACCCGTTAGCTAACTTGATAGATACTTGACGTGATCTAACTTATTGTGTCTGGAATATTCAATTTTCACATATTTTTAGGGAAGACAATTCAAGTGCGGACTGATTGACCAATTATGCACTTAAATTATTTAGAGGATTGCACGTCTTCCAAAATTCCTCATCGGGGAGATGTCCCGCTTATACCAAGACAACATCGGGATAACATGGCCCCAAGTGGTACCTAGTTAGAGCTCTATTTTACTTTCTGACTTAGACCTCCATGTTAAAAAAAAAAAAAAAGAAGAAGAAAAAAAATCATAGTGCCTCTAAAAAACAAAAAAAAAAACATAGTAAATTAAGTACAATTCAAGTAATTGGGAGCATTGGCTGCTTTCATGCAAGGTTTAGGATTTAAATCCTAAATTTTGTCTACGTAATTCTCTTTCTTTTACCCTTGCTCTAGCAGCTCCAATAGATAAAAAAAAAAAAAAATCACAATTTTATGTTGGATCCATTATCAATTGAGATTTGGGAGATTCACCAGGTATTCCATCCAAAATTACCTCTATGTCATATGAATGCTTGTTTTTTCACATGTTTCAGCCATTTTATATTGAGTTACTTAAATTATAATCAGCTGAGTTTTGTTAAGATTTGTCCAGCACATCCTTAACATGGGGCAATTCAGATTACTGGCATAAGAAAGTAGTGACCGGATCAACCTCGAAAACATTGATAAAAATAAAGGTTTCTCTATCATAAAATCTGCAGGACAGCCGTCCCCATTTAACATTTCAAGTGAAAACTCAAAGATTTTATCCATTTAAATACATTTTGCTCACTATAATATTCAGAACTAGATAAAGCTGCAACATGGGGAATTACAATATAAAAAAAGATACCACTAAGTGATCCTCCATTAAGAAATTATTAAGTAGTTGTCACTATACGACATATTTAAAAAAAATATATGACAGATAAATAAAAAATACGATAAAATATAAAAATTATATAATGTGTTAGACGAAATTATACAAAATAATATAAAAATTATAATAATAACAATAAAATAACAAAAAAAATTTCTTATTGGTTGAGTAGTTACAGAAAACTCCCTAACAAACAGTCAAATACTATTTTCTTATAAAAAACTGCACCTCTCAAGGAATATACAGTGATTAACAACTTAAAATTCTATGTTCTAAATCTTATATTCTAATTCTAAAAAGGCATGAAGTTTACAAACATAGCGAATACTACCTTCAATGTGAAGTTTACACTACATCAAAATCCTCCCGAAATCGACCGAAAACAAAATAAAAAAATGGTGGCAATTTAATTAATCAATAACGTGGTACGTGCATTGCGTTATTACATGTCACTTGTTGCTTCATATCTTGGCAACAATAATGGCAAAAAAGCTAAGGGAATCCTCTATTTTTATGGCAGTCCATTGCTTAACGAATCTTAACGAATCAAACCCACTATGCATGTGGACACCTAACAAGCTCTCCTTGGTGATTATTATTTTAAGTTAGCCACCACAAGTATTTTAAGCTTGAATAACAACTGTATATTGGCATCAAAACTGTCTTCAAATGCAAAAGTTTCCAGGTATGTTGCTAAAGATACGACCTAGACTTTTATCACATGATGCCATGACGAAAATGTCTATATGTAACGGCCCAATTTGCACACTTGATAATTTATTATCTAGGGGGTATCAGAATTAATATATTGGTAATAACTTTCAAGGTATGGAGGTGTCGAGAGAAGCACGAGGCTCACTGAATGGTAAATTGAGTATGTTTCCAATCTTTTTGATCAAGATTCAACATTTTAAAATAAAAAATACACACGGTTTTGGAGATCTCTTTCTTTTTTTTCTTTTTTTTTTTAAGTTTACAAAATTAGAAAGTAAAAGTGGTGTCCCACAATCTCGTTAAGAAACATTGTAGCTTTGTACCCAGAAAAGATAAGAAAAGATGTAAAGAGATTGGATAGTTACGGCCAACGGTGGAGACAAGAATTTCATTTAGTGAAACAAAGAACAAGGGAGTGGAGATACCAAATAAAAAAATAAAGAATTATAGGCAAAAATATAAAATATAAATTTTAATGGAAGACAAAGTGTAAAATCTAGTAAGAGTAATAGCATAAATTCTAAGTAAATTATACTAATTTTTTCTTCTTTCAGTGAGGCAGTTGCCTTCACTATCGTCCAAGTGGTAGAGCCACTGATTACAACATACCGTGCACTAGGAGGTGATTACATAAGATACATTTGATATAACTAAATATTGCACCATTATCACACCTAACTACAAAATCAAAAGATGGAAAAAAAAAAACAGAGAATATATAGTGATCAGCAATTTTATTTTTGTTGTAACAATGTTACATGGAAAAATCAATGATCTGAAACAATGTATTATCAGATTTCAGAAGAAATAATTGATTCACTACATGCAAGATAAAATATGGATGTGAAACTGAATTGGGAAAGGAGAAAAATAACAGACTTATTAGCCACTAGTCCGGGCACAACAATGACATATATTGCGCACAAAGATAAGGAACGCTATGATAAAATGTGTCAAACGATAGTAACCCCATAAGGATGCCCATTTCATGGCTGGTCATAGAGCAACTTGGATTGTTGCCATCAGCTAATTTAACTAGTAAAATCTCAAGATATTAGTATATGCCCTAATAGTCAATGAGTTTGGTGGTTATTTATATGCATTTTAGATAATTTATGTATATAATTTTATTAATAAAGACATTTTTTTATCTTTAGTATTGTTTTTATATATATATTACTATCAATAAACTTTAAAGATAAAGTTTATAAAATAATTATATTTTGTAAGAGTAATTACTTGTTTATGTCTTGATTCAATATTATTTATAGGGAGGTCTCGTCACTCGAACAATGATGACTTCCGCCGTTAATATACTCCACCTTAAAACACGCGTAATATCAAACCTAAATACCACAGTATTCAACATTTTTCATGGAAGGCTGTAAGGGAGTTGGGAGCGCATACCTTAAATACAAAGAAAGAGAGGATTATAATGCAATTATGAAAATTCCATGGATCTTCCATTTCTTCCAAAAGCATGATGCAATCGACACATAAATAACTTTTGTTTCTGTCCCTTGCAAGTCACAACTCACCAAAAAATTGAAAAAAGAACAAGGCAGGACAGCTTGGAAAAGGAGATGACATACAGAGAAATAATAAAGAAAGAGGGATTTATGATAGATGCATGAAAGTGGGCTATAAGGGCAGAAAGATTACTGTGTTGGATGCTTGGGAGTGGGTGGCAGCGGTCAGTGGGTCACATGAATGCTTCCATTAATCGAAGACCTGAGACCACCCCCCCAAAAAAGGGGTTGGAATTATGTTACTGTTCACATATGTAGACTATGCTCTCTGGCTCTCTGCCAAAACATGGGTCACATTTACATTTACATTTACATCGCGAGCGTTTTTCAGCATAGAGTCTTACTACATGCATGTAGGTAAAAGTATACACATAATAATTTATCGATTGTTTTAAATAATAAACAATAAATAAAAAATAAAATCATGATCGTTATTATTATTAATCAACTAATTATACAAATCAATTTATTAATTATTACATATATATTTTACAGGTGATTTTTCCATTTTCCGTTCAAGATACCATTCCTTTTACCTTCTCTGTCAGCACAAGTTTGCTAACGTCCCCTTCACGAGAAGGACCATTTCCAACTCTCCTTGTTTTCTTCCATTTCCTTCTGTTTGTCCTTTTTCTCTCTTGGGATGTGTGCTTGATACTACTCTCTCTTCTTCCCGTTTCCTCCCATTTTTTCTGCATGCTGTTTCCAAAGTATATATAATAATATAGATACTTTATTAACTTCAAATAGATCTTTGTTCACCATTGGGTTGTTATATGGTATGAAATGATGAAATTGGCAAACAAATCATTACCAGGATTTTGAAGAAAGTGATGTGTGATGCTCAAAAAAATAAGGACATTGAAGAAGGAACTTGAAAAGATATTTTTCTTCAGTAATACACCAAAGACATGACTCCAAAGCAAGAAAGAATAATGTGCAAGGAAGAGAGCCCTTTTTTTTTTCAATCAAATTTCGTGGTCCATGCTGGTCCTCCAAGCCAGTCACCAATTCCATGATCCACCCTTGTAAAATATTTCTTTCTTTTTTTTTTTTTTTAACTTAAGGAAAACATATGCATGGTATATTAACTCAAATTAAGACACCAAAAAAAAAAAAAAATTTATTCCTCACAAAAGACCCCCAACACCCCACCTCTCTTGAAAATTCAACTTGATAGATCCTACTTTATACAACAGCCTAAGCAAAGTACCACAGCATATGAAGTATCTTGAACTCATTAAACATGTAATTGACCTCTGGATCACCATCTCAAAAGGTTTTCTGCCCAATTGCATATTGTGTTTATGATGAATGATCCTTCTGATATGACAACTTGGGTTTTTTCTTTTTTTTGCCTTCTCAATTGAAATGTTGCTGATCAAGCCAGGGCCAAAATCCAGACTGATCATCAATGCCACAAAACATGTTGCTAAGGCTTTCTTCTTTGATCATTTGGTCAATGTTCTTCTGCTGGCATTGGATATCAGGCCTAGAGGAGCTATGCTGAAATAGTTGTGCCACTGCTACTCCAGTAGGTTGCCTCATAGATGATGTGGGAAAAAGAGGTCTACTTGTTGGAGGATTGGACAGGGGGCTGTCAATAGCTGGTGTCCTTGAGATATCCAGCTTGACATCAGAGCTGTTTTCACTTCTATTGCTGCAGGAACCTTCAGTTTCTTTGTTGAGGTTGATTGATTCAGTTGGTTCTCTGCTTTTCAATGCCAATATCTGCATCCATGAATCACCCAATCAAGATCAAAGCATTTTTTGCATGCAGAAGACTAAAAAGATTTCCATCTATTAATCCCAAGGAAATCCATGTGAAAATAAAAGCAAACTCTGAAAGAGAACAAAATAAATTAAAAGAAAGAGAAATAATAATAAAGATCTAACTTTCAGGCTCATGATTAGTCTTCAAGCTTCAATTCATGATCAATCAATCATTCAAAAAGTACTTTTGTTTACTTTTCATTAAAGTTATTTTTGTAGGATCAACCTGTCAAAAAGTTGCACTAATGATAGGAAAAAGAGCTTTATATAATTGGTAGCCCTGCTCAGTTGGACGAGTTAAACAGAAAAAATGGCTCAAAAATCATTGCAGAAACAGAAAGTCAAAAAGCATAAACCATAGACAACTGATCATGATCTCCAAGTTAATTCTACGGAACTTTGATAATTCTACATAAGACATCCATTAAGAACAACTAAAGAAAATGCAAAATTCAAATTGATTGAACTTTTAAAGATGAAATCTTTGAAACTAACCTCTGCATGTAGTTTTTGGTTCTGGGCTTGGAGGGCATCATTATCAGCTTTGATAGCTTCATACTGTCTCTTGAGAAGATCGTAGTCTTTCTCTAACTGCTTGGTCTTCCATCTGGCCCTTCTGTTTTGGAACCATATAGCAATCTGTCTTGGCTGCAGGCCAAGAGCTCTAGCCAGCTGCATTTTTCTCTCTGGTTCAAGCTTGTTTCCCAACTCAAAGTTCTTCTCAAGTGTCCTCACTTGTTCCATGTTAAGCCTCCTCTTCTTTTCTCCTGCCTGTGAGCCATCATCAGACAGCTCATCCTCTCCATTGGCTTCTTCATGACAGATATCAATCCCTGAAAATGAGGTTGTTCTTTTCCCAAGAAATGATGCTACTCCTGCACCCAAAAGCATCATGAAAAAATCAAAAAGAAAAAAAAAAGGAAAATTCACATGCAGCAGCTCACACACTCTTCAATTTGTAGGCATTAATCTCAGAGGGAAGCTATGTACATACCATGAAAGTCTCTTTGAGGTAGGATTTGATTGAGAGAAGTTGGAGGTTGATGGTCATCTTCATGAGGGGTTTGAAGCATCAAATTTGCTGGAAAAAAGGCCATCCCATTTCTTGTCATGACATAATAAGTTTTATGCCAATAATTTGACTAGCTGTGATGATAAGCTGGCTACCATTTTGGGTAGATTTGTATAGGAGGAAGATATATCAGAGCGGAAAACAAAGACCCTTTTGCCAAATCTCAAAGAGAATAAGGAATTTTTTTTTCAATTGAAAGAGGTGCAGAATTCGGTTCTAAAGGATAAATGGCTTATCTACCTTAAAGTTCCTAAGAAGAGTTTAATTCCATTTTATAATATATAGTTTTCAGAGAAGAAGAAGAAGAGAATAGAGAGAGAGGAAGAGGGAAAGAGAGAGAGACATGAGTGACGACTCTATAGTTCACATCATTTTATATGAAGATACAATTCCTATCTTTTATGTGAATTTTTTACCTCTAACTTAAAGAACTGAACTCTGGTGGTAATTTCTTCTACTTGGAATTTGCTAAGAACATCCTCTTCATCTATATATTGTTTTTTCCATTGCCTGGCATTTTAACTGCCAAAAGAAATGTAACTCCTTTTTTTTTTTTTTTTTTTTGGCCTTTTTTAATGCATTTTTGTTTTTCATTAGAAAGCAGTCATAAACTACCTAATAGTAATTTTTGGCCTAATTTTAGACAAATGAACTTTACTCACTATTGTTGCACGTGATAAAAAAATGTCTTGTTCCTTTTTTTTATAATAATTTAACCAATGAAAATTCAGAATAACTATGAACTATTTAATTTGGTAGCGACATATTGGATATTTTTTTGTCAATTAGAAATAGTGAGACCTGAGTTCACGTCGGCATCAATAGAAAAGCCTCGTTATCATAAATTTCATCTCGGCATAGTTCAGAAATGAGTCCTAAGGATTTCCCAGAAGCAAAGAAGTGGTGGTGGTACACCGGGTCTCCAAAGGACAAATTAAGTTGACTTCCAAAATGGAAGGGAGATCGATTTTGAATGAGAAGAGAGATTAACAGACTTGTGGGTTCTTAAGGTACTTGACGTCTCCTGGTAGGCAGGGGACTGTAGATTTTGTACTTTTTTTTCTATGACTAGAATTCAAAATCTCAAAGATAAAAGTTTTTATTCTTAATCGTTAAGGTATCTCGTAAAAATTTATTGGATATCTAAAGTTTGAGAAATTGATGATATAGATTAGAGATTTGAAATAAAAGCCAAGTCAGCTGAACCGATCCGTGGTATTCTGTATGTACATGGTATCTGGAGTGTGCACCCAATAATCTTCGGTCGTTTTCATGGTCTTTATTTTCTTTCATACTTGCAAGGTAAAGATGTCATTATTCTGAAATCTCAACCAAGACAGTTGTCTTCAAAGAAAAACAAAGACTACGAATAGGAGCACACTGCACGCTACTTTCAATCAGGTAACAGATTCTATTGTTCTAAGGACACAAATGGAGTTTCTTTTCTTAATCGCACTTTAAAACTTGGAAATGGGTAACTTGGAAATTGGAAATTTACCGGTCTGTATAATGCCATTAAACCAAAGAAGAACAAAATATTAACAGCTTCCACCGGTTGTCTTGACGCAAGACAGATGCTGGTGATGTAGTATTATTATAATTGTAAATCCCACATGTTTAATCTTTATGTATAGTTATCATAATACATCCAACCACTATAAATCGCAACCAATGGTTACGGTGAGAAGTGATACTCCTGTGAATCTCAAAACATCCGCGTCCATGTAACTTTTCTTGAATTTTAGCTAAAGGTTGCTGGACGCTGGCTAGCCTGAATAATTATGATTAAATCCACTGCAATTGTGGTGGAAGGGTAATTTTAAGACCATGAACTAACCTTTGCATATGGATGTGGACGTCTAACTTTTTGCATTTTTCTCTTAAAGGAAGAGTGAAAAGGTTATTTAGTTTTTTACATAGAGAAACTAACAGTATGTCTATGTGACATTTTTGTGATGTTGTAGTTTGTGTGAAGAAAGAGGTAACTTAAGAGAAAAGAGAAATGGGTTGGCTGTTTCTTCGGGGGCCTAAAGGGGATTGCAAAGCATCTCCATTTAGAGAGAGTGTGTGAGAGGGAGAAAGAAGGGGCAGGAATCTAGGGATGGGTCCAAGGAGAGGGGCAGGGCTTGCTCCCTAACCCACCAACAAGTGTCGTGCATTAAGACCAACTTCTTTCCCATCCATTGTCCCTATCTATCAATTTTTTGGGGGCTCCTTCTCTTTGCGCAATGGCTCCTTGTGTGTGAAAGAAGAGAAATTTTTTTTTTGATTAATTAAGAGAGATCATGCTCTTATAACCCTACCAGAGCTGGTCTTTTTTTTGTCTTTGTACCCGTATTTTATGTCCATCCCTATCCCATTGTTTTTCTCTCCTAAGTTTTTCCACGATACCAAGGCCCCCAAAAAATTCAAATGGCAGGTTCTATCGTTACTTAGCAAACCCCTACTTGCAGAAATATATATATTAGTGAACTTAACAGACAGTTTATCATTAATTCACTCCAACACTATTGTGTATTAAATTTAAGAGTTTCATTACGTAGATTAATTTTAAATAACAGCAAAATAGTCATGTTTTCCATCCAATGACATTTAATAACTCATTTATTTCTTCTTTTTTCAGATTTCAATCACCAACGATTTAGATTATTTTGTCTTTGTACCCATATTTTATGTCCATCCCTATCCCATTGTTTTTCTCTCCTAAGTTTTTCCACGACACCAAGGCCCCCAAAAAATTCAAATGGCAGGTTCTATCGTTACTTAGCAAACCCCTACTTACGTCAAAAAAAAAAAAAAAAAAGCAAACCCCTACTTGCAGAAATATATATATATATTAGTGAACTTAACAGACAATTTATAATTAATCCACTCGAACACTATTTTGTATTAAATTTAAGAGCTTCATTACGCAGATTAATTTTAAATAATAGTAAAGTAGTCATGTTTTTCATCCAATGACATTTAACAACTCATCTGTTTTTTCTTTTTTTAAATTTCAATTACTAACGACTCAGATTATTTTACTGTTACTTAAATATTGCTACTTAATATTTCCCGAAATTCAAACGTAAAAGTCCTTAGATACCATAGCATAATGAGCATGAAATTATTCAATTTATTGGGAACTAATTAAGCAGACGATTTCCAAATCCAAATTAATGATGTTAATGTCTTCAAAACACTCATATGGTTATTTTGGCACAAATATGCTTGTTTTAACACATATGAATAATTAATAAAATCCTTCTACTCTTGTTCAAATAAAAATAAATAAATAAATTTCTAATCATAGATGGTTTATGTTACTCCGGCTATCCATTGTAATTGTGATTACTAATGCGGTTGCAATATTATGCAATAACTACTATTCACTATGTGGTAGAAATACTTGGACTTTTAAAGTCTAAGTTTAAAGTTAAATCTGCTATTAATTAGTACAGAAATATTGTGGAATACAATAAGCGTCAGTAACAACAATTTAACTTAAGCCTTTTAGCTAGGATCCCTAAATTTCTATCACCGTTTCTTCCCCTTTTGCTTGTCGATTGTCACATTATGCCTTTCTTAAACTATTAGCCAAGCCAGTCTTTACATATATGGTTTTGTACATACGTACGAGGATAAGATACATAGATCAACTTGTGAAGTGAAAATCTCAACTTAGCTGAGACATCCATCCTTGAGGTAGAGTACGGGTCAAAAATTTAATTTCAGACTCCCTTTAAAAAATACCCACAAATGTGGGTTTAGAGTCTTTGTTTTTTAGACTGCATAATATTTTCTACGGTATTTTTAAATGTGTTACTTCTCTCCTCACTAATACCTAATAAGGTAATTATTATGTATTATTTGTTTTTGTATTTAAAAAAAAAGCCAAAAAACTTGCGAGGTGAAAAGGTGGTTCCCATAAGAAAGCACCACATTTTTGTGACAATGGGTACGTGCATTTTGGCTAGTGTTTCTAACTACTAATTATAGCATTTTAGCCACTAAATGTAAGATTTTAAGATAAATAAAATTTTAAGTGAAAATGGGAGTTGGACACTCAAATTTCATTGGTGACGAATAAAACAGGCTCCGAGTGTACGCAATTTGCTATGTTTCCTGACAGACTGAGAACTAAAATATTCAAAGTCAATCAACTTTTACTCCGGAAATAATGTAAATAATTACGGCCCGTTTATTATTTCCATTTCTATTTAGCTAATGTAATGGTGTAAGATGTACATCTGGTCATTGCTCTACTTATATAGTGTAACATATGATAACCAACTTCGACCCATTTTCACTCACGTGCTGTGGTTGAAGAAACAGTGCCAATTGTGATTTATTTCCCCTCTGTTTGCAAGCAAAGAGACATTCACAAGAAGAAATAAGTGCAGTCATCATGGGCCCTGAAAGTGAGCTTGAATTCATTTGGTAGAAATATATAAAATAGGTGTCTGCACCACTCAAAACCACAAGTTTTACTGGCTGAGGGCCCAAATGACGTGAGGTCTTCACTCTTCACTCATTTCCGAAAATTTTTAGTTAGTGTCAATTAGATAAGATTAAAATAAAAATAAAATAATATATATTATAAAATAATTTAATTTTAAAAATATAAAAAAATTAAATTATTATATATTATTAAATAAATTATATATTTACTTATATTTTTTTAATTTATATTAATGCAACAATGTGCTGCTTAAAAATTTATGAGCTCCATTAGATAATCAGACTCAAGTGGTCATACAGCATCTAAATACCATTCAATTTGTATAATAAAATATATATTAAGTGTAACTATAATTAAAAAATATGAGTAAAAAAATAAAAATAATTTTTGTATTATTTTTTATTAATATTATTATATAAAATATATTTTTTATTACAAAAAAAAATATAAATTTAAATATTATTTAACTACGAATATATATATGGCCACCTACCTTTTCCGAAAATTTATTGGGTGAAGATCTGTAAATCTTCAAATCAGTGAGAGGACTGGCAGAACATTGTACAACGTAGAATTGATGACCTGTGAAAGGGGTGTGTGAATCACAAATAGTGCAATGGCAGAGGGACAGAGATGCATTCGCAATGACGTAGTAGTTCAACTGTTCCTTTTCTTTTTTCTTTTAACATGCTTTCTACCCCACTTTTTTGTTAATTTTTATTTTTTTCTGTAACCGTATAGTATAATTTAGTTAATAAATTAATATATTTTTTATTAATTTAGATTTGAGTTTCAACTACTACATCTTTCATATCAAAAAATCTATTGTCTATGTGTTTGTTAGTTTAAAACTCGTTTATATTAAGATTGAGAGTGTAGAAAACTCATTAAAATTTAATAGTATTTAAATAGTAGATTTTTCTTATAAAAAAAGGTAAATGAGGAAGACAAAAAGTATTTTTTGATTTTGATTTATAAGTACAATAATTTATATATTATTGATATACTTCTTTTTTTTTTCTTTTGCTTGTTCAAAATAAGGTTATCAGAACCGGATTGGATATTGAACCAGAAACATTAGTGGGTTAAGGTTTAACCGTTTGAACCGGTCAAACCGGTATTTAATAATATATATATGTATAAAAGTAATTTAAATAAATAATATATATATATATATATATATAGTAATTAAATATTAATTTTTTTAGTTTTAAGGATTAAATTGAAAGTTTTGATAATTTAGGACTAAATTAAAAATATTAATAACTTTAGAGCTCAAATTATAATTTAAACAAACTTTAAGATCAAATTAAAATTTTTGAATTTTTATATTTTATTTGGACTGGTTAGACTGGTCTAGTTTTAACAGGTTTTTACCGGTTCTAACCGGTCTGAGTTTCAGTTAATTTTTATTTTGAACCGAATCGGGCTACCGGTCGATCACCGATTTAACTGGTCGGACTAATCGATCCGGTTTAATTTTCACAACTATGATTCAAAAAGATTAAAAAAAACAAAAAAAAGGTAAGGAAACTCATTGGACCCATATGAAAAGAATTGAAGTACCAGACACATGGCCCCCAAAAAAAAACTTTGGCTAAATTGGCCACAGTACCCACAAAATTCGTTGATGATGTAAGCGACTGGGGCTTGGCCATTTTTCCCGATCAGTGTTTCCAAGTGATGGGATGTTAGAAATTGAAGGGTGTGATTCGACATTGGGAAAACCAATAGCGCCACTCATTTCACCTGGCAGTGAAATCGCGCACACAATATATCTAGATTAATTATGCGTTTCTATCACAAATAATTAAAATATTTTATTATAAAATCTTAACCTTTTATCCGAATTTTAATAATTGTCTTATTATTTTATGATATTTCTACTTCTATTGCAAATTTTTGTGGATTTATTTCTCAGTTTAAAGCAATGGTACGTACTAAAATATAACATCTGAGTTAAAAGAGTTGAGCAAAATTTAATATTTTGTGGCGTTGTTGATTTAAAATTCGCTAAAATAAAAATTAGATATACAAAAGGTCCTCTTAGTTCTAATAATATTTAAATGATAGATACTCTTCATAAGAAAAATTAAACGAAAATATAAACGAGTACTCTCAACCTAAACCTATAGTTGCAATAATTAACATACCGACAATTCATCTTTTTTTTACTCAAAAAAACAGAAAAAAAAAAAAGAGGAAATTTAATGTTGATAAGATTAGCTTTCAAAATTCGACTGTAAAACATATCAAGCTAAAAAATCTAGAAGTTATTTAAGGGCTCTAATGATATTGAAAGTAATTTAAAACGAAAATATAAACGAGTACTCTCAACCTAAACCTATAGTTGCAATAATTAACATACCGACAATTCATCTTTTTTTTACTCAAAAAAACAGAATAAAAAAAAAAGAGGAAATTTAATGTTGATAAGATTAGCTTTCAAAATTCGACTGTAAAACATATCAAGCTAAAAAATCTAGAAGTTATTTAAGGGCTCTAATGATATTGAAAGTAATTTAAAATCGTATTTTTATATCACCACGGGGATAACTATTTACTTTTTATTTTAAATTTCTAATTCTTTTTTAGAGTTCCCTAATGTCTGTTGGGCGTACGTTTTTGATAAATTTTCCTTTTCAGCTTAGGTTTATATGAATGAATCAATTATATTTGTGAAAAAACTTTTTAATTCATAATACAGTATTATTTAAAATTTTAATTAATTTTATCGAAAAGATATTATAATTCTTGTGTCTTAGCGCGGGCAACTTGGCTGTACAAAAACTAATTTAATCAAATGAGTGCATGCACGGGAATTTTAATGTTACTATTGTCAGGGGGAATGTATCTTTAATTTTTTTATAAAAAAAAATCTCTCTTTTCTTACCTTTTGATTTGTAAAAGTGTGGATCTTCTGAGTCGAAAAATCATTGGCTAAGCTCTTATTTTTTTCAAAAAAAAATATTAAAAACATGTTAATTATTATATTTATAGTTTAAAATTAAGATTATCTGTTGATGTGTTTATTTAACCATCTTTTATCAAATTAATTCATATTCAAATACTTATAAATTTAAATAAGTCTCATCACTTTCGCCCACAATGTTAAATACTCAAAAACCCACCATTCTCCTTGCAAATCTTTTAACCTTACCTCAACAAGTCCTTCTCTATTTGAGTGTAGGCACCGACGTAAAGGCTCAAACCCAAGCTAATTTATGGGGAAGAATTACCAAATCACCACTAAATTACTACTTTTATTCTACTACTTTTATTTTACAAGGATGTATTGTATTATATATATCTAAGTGGTCTCTACCACACAATTTTGATTTTAAATAATATTAAAATAATTAAATAATTTTTTTAATTATATCTAATAATTTTTTTATTTTTTTTAAATTTTAATAATTTAATAACACATACTATTTTAACTCTATTTTAATTTTACTTAATGAATCTCACAAACTGTTTTCTTATTTGATATAAAAGGACCAGTGAATGACCCGTCAATCTGCCAATTGGGGTGGGTAAGGCCCCACAAAATGCTGCTTTCAGATTGACCAAAGGGACAAGCTGCTCTCAAAGCGTCACATGACTCTACTAGTTTGAAGTTGAAGCGTACCCCATTGGAATGGGGTGGATCCATGTCCTTGGCCAGTTTCCCTGATTTCTTTTGCCATTTTGTGTGTATTAAAATTTTATGTATATAGATTGTCTGAAGCGAAATATAAAAAAAAAAAAAATTAATCGTCCTTAAATTATATATTTTTTTTTAAAAAAACAAAAAAACAGAGCTGGATCCTCTTCTTCACACGTCTTCATGGTTCTGGGGCTTTCGGCTTACAATGATCCCATGTGCCCCTGGCTCCTTGCTTGATGTCACTCATTTTCTTGTCTGTCTGTGGGAAATTTTTCTTTATTTCCCATCAATATTTCCAAGGCCAACCGAATACGAATTGATAGTGATTTGTCAACCACCGTACCCGATATGTTTAAAATATTTGATTAATGTTGGTGGTGATGCTTGACATTTCTCAAAAGAGAGGTCACACACCCTGTTAACTTGGATACACAAACTAAGCAAAAGAATAATGCTACTGGATCCTACAGTCGTCATTGCAAGCCCATGAATTTCCTTCCACAGAGTAAAACAGAAACAATTTCAGCAAAAGTTTGAGACAGATAGAATGCAGGAGCTAGACTCCGAAATGGGGATGGCACCCCCCCTCGCAGGTCTCTGTCCGAGCACTTTGATAGGGACGAGGTCAGTAAAAGTTGACTGGAGATTGGAAATACACTTTTCCAATCCCTGAATTTTAAAACAGGAATGGTATTAAACATCCTCCTTGCCCTGTTCCTACTCCCATCCCGTCTCGATTAGAAATTTTTTATTTTAGCTTTTATAGAATAATTATATAACATTTTTGGAATAGTAATATAGATAATTCTCTCGGTATAATAATTATTTAATTTATTATTTTATTATATTTCCGAGACACACCGTAGACTAAGATGAGATTCCAAAACACATTCCCATCCTGGATAGAAGCAGGTGAGAATCGAGGATAGAGATCGAGATAGCATCCCACTTTCGCTCCCACTTTCGCTCTGCGCAATTGCAATCCCTACTCCGAAAGGAAATCAAACCTTTGGTCTTTTCTTTTACCTCAATGCCTCAATGATTCATTGCATTCCAACATCGCTTGCTGTTTTCCATATCTTTCTTCTCATTAGTTCTTGGGTGTGTGCGTGTGTGCATATATATGTATATATATATATATAGGGATAAGGATTTTTTTAGTCCTAAACCTTTAGGTTTTTTTACGTTTGAGTCCTAAACCTTTTTGACATTTCATTTAAGTTCTAAACTTTTTGATTTTCTACCAAATTAGTCCCTGTGTTTAACAAAAGTGATCAATCTATTAAAAAATAATTTTAACTTTACAAAAAATTATTTAAAAAAGATTAAATATATGAATTGAATGTCTTTTTTATAAAAAAATATACATGTTGCCTATTTAATTCGTATATTTGTTGATTAAAAAAATATTTAATATGCATACTTTGTTGATGAAAAAAATATTTAACTCATGTATTTAAGCTTTTTTAAATGATTTTTATTAAATTAAACTCACTTATTAATAGATTGACTACTTTTCGTAATTTAAAGGACTGATATAGTAAAAAATTAAAAGATTTAGAACTCAAATGAAATGTTAAAAAGGTTTAGGACTCAAACGTAAAAAAATCTAAAGGTTTAGGACTTTAAAAATATTTATCCCTATATATATATATATATATATATATATATATAAATCCTAAGTACCTTTTAGATGCAACCGAGCTTTGTGGCCTAACTAGCCATTAAGTCCAGTGTTCTCTTTTTACAAACGAATGATGGTAGACTGCTGGTCACCCGTTTGCATTTCTGAGAATAGGTTCAAACCCTAATATCCTTTTCTCTTAGAAAGAGAGTTAACTCCTCTACATAAGCCAAAACACAACTCAAATCATAGAGTGGAGCGCCGGTCATGGCGTAGATAGACATTAAACAAAGTCCCAGTGGACAGAAAAGGACAATAGAACGCCATCGCTTCCCAGATTTACTTAAACAAGGAAATATAGCATTGGTAACTTGTATAGGTGGGATGCCCATAATCGGAAACTAAGTAATCTTGAATTGCACGACACAACTAACAGCCATTAATAATAAAATCACAAAGAGGATTACTATGTCCACGTAAATTAAACAGATATAAGTGAACACGCAGTTTATTCGACAAACTCTAACATTTTATCTATTTTTTTTTTTTTTAAATTCAACATGACTTATATCACTTTAATTCCACTTAAATTATCTCACCCATTATTTCCCAATCGCACACATTACATCTGTCTTGTTTCCCTTCATGATCCTTTCCCCCAAAAGTTCCCTTTTTTTTTTTTGCAATAACAGACAGCTAACTTCTCGCGTACAAGAAATGACAACTTCTTGGGCCCTTACCAACTGTACCTATCTTGACTTGGAACCTCTCTTATAATGAGATTGGATGGGTCAGCCATTTTATTCAAATTAAATTGGTCCCAACTGCAAGTAACGTTTATATGTATACCCTTTTAAATCCAACTTATGATTGATAATTCACATGAAATCCAGATGCCTGCGAAGGAATGAATTGAGCATGTATGCATAAGAATATCAATATAACGTTCATACATACGCATCTTGGAGAAACCCTCTTTCTCTGAAAGTAAATTAACGTGTGACTCCATTCACAGGTACCATCCACCGATTCAATTAGCGAGCAGATTCGTGTTGTTGATGATCTTCAATGGATCAATGTCATCTCAGAGTATATGTTTCGGAACTCACCCAAAATGGAAACCAGATGACACGAAGGCACTGGTTGAAAAAGGTTGGAAAACTTGAGAGTGGCAGCAACAGCACCGGCCAGGGCACACAGGGAAGCCAGAACAAAGGCAGGTACATAACCTCCGCCAGAGAGAGCATCCCAAGGACCCGAACCAAGTGATACAATCTTCTGAAGAACCAAGAAAACATTAAAATCAGCTTGGACGGAATTGAATGGAAAGGAAAATGGAGAAGCAGCCATCTCGAGCAAGTGAAGAGTATGCGTAAAGGAATTCACTTTGTTAGTCCAATAGATGATGAGAACCTTCAGATGACAGATTAATAGCAAAAGACACAAAGGATACTTGTAGCTAACGTTATCACAAAGCTGCTTGCTTATTTCAAAACCATACAACCATCATTGGAATGAGTCAACTTCAAACGTGAGCTTAATTTAATTACATGCAAAACTAAACTATCCTTGAAACACTCATCTACCTACGGAATAACCATTGCAAGATTAAGGTTGTTAAAATCCCAATTCAAATCGTAAGATCCTACAATCTTACGATCATGTATGAAGCAGACGATCCGAATCGCAGTAAGATTTTTTTTTAGATAAGGTCTTGGTAGAGTATTGATTAAAATTGTAGAATCGATAGTTACCTGATCAAATCTTATAATTCTCATTTCCTTTATAACAAGCTTTTGAGTTAAAACTCATCCTTATCAGTAATTAAAAAAAAAAAAAGCAAAGATATGTTTTTGGCAAGTAATTAGATGTAAAAAAGATTTATAACCAATAAAAATTATTCTGTGAAGGCTATAAAAAGAGGAGATGTTATTTTTCTCTAGCACAGGAAAAGAATTATTGTAATTTTTCTCATTGTTACTGAGTTGATATGTATAAAATGCCAAATTGTGAGTTATATATATTAGCATTAGTTAATTATTATTTTTTCTTTAATTTTAGTAGAATCTTACAATTATACGATCAAATTCTATAATTTGATCTGTAACATCTCAAATTAATTCTAGTTAACATCTTGATTTCAACAACCTTGTGCAAGATTCAGAACTCCTATGGCCAACCGTGCATGGCACGGACAAAAATTGTAACAATAAAATAATTCGTTATCTGCATAAACTTAATCCCAAACAGACTTTAAATGCAACACCAACCTTGTCCTCCACTTGATTCAGCAGTCAGCTTTGCTGTGACAGAAAATGGAACGCAGTAGGTAATCTGCAATGTACAACTATTTAATGTAGCTATAGGGGAATAAATCTCAAAATATAACAGTTACTCAACTAACTGATAAATACCGCATGAGGAAAGCAAAGAAAAGCAAAAACAATCAAGGAAGCTACATGCTGAATTCCTTAAGAATATTCACCAACTAATATCAAACTAATTATGGCAGTGGTCATCATGCAAGCAAATACAATCAAATTGCTCATTGGCCACACAAGTCTTGCCCTCATCCTCTGACACACAGGTTCGATGAAGAAGAACAAACAAATGCCAAGAACAACCAAGCCATAATTCAAAAGAACAAAAACTTGGTAGAACCTAAAATGACTAGTAAGATAATACTCTTTATGAGGCTCAACCAATCCTATTACTCTTTACCTTAAGCATGCTGATTAACTTTAGTTTTCTCATTACAGTTTTTATACATTTTCCACTCATCAAAATTAGAGTGGCTTCCCTATTTTACTCCGCTGTATGTCATTTAACTTTTTCCTTACCATGTCTTCGTATCGAACTCTACCATGTTCTCTCTGGGAAGGGAAACCAGGTTGGTCCATCATTAAGTTGATATGGTTTTTGGCTTTTATATCATCAAAATACTTTCTTTTTTTACGACGCCTAGCATCAGGAAAAGTCAAACTACCCAGTGCTCATCTTTGAGTCCTTCGTGAATTCAATAGCAACCCAAATGCACCTTCTCTTCTCTGACACCTCGGTCATACAACTTTACTTCATCAGAACTCCCTTTTGGATCACCATGATGAACTTTTCTCCGCATCCAATCAGTATAAAAAATCAGTATCAAAAAGAAAGGAGGGGAACCAGGATAGCTGCAAGTTTGGAATGAAAAACAAGAAAAGCATCAATGCATTAAGAAAAGTATTCATGATGTTAACCATCATAGAAACATTAGTTATGTATATTACAAACAGAACCGGTGTTTTGCCTAAGTAATCACAAGGAACCATCATGTTTGAAGAAAGACAATTGCTGACTGCTTACCCAAGTAGGAACCATAGCGATAAGAACTGAACGCATTCCAGGGGGTAAATGCCTCAAACTGGTCAACAAATTGACTATCACTGCTCCAGGGCCATCATCAAAACTTCTGACTGGAAACTCCATAGAGTTACAATGTGGATGACTCAGATTCAGTTCATAGTCAGTATCAGTTTTGTTCCCATTGGAAATACCAGAAACGGGTCTATCAAGCTTATGTTTTCAATGGTCAATGCCATTATGTTGGGGATCATTCAATAATGGAGAAGAATCTGACAAATGGTGGGGCTGACTTGCATCTAATGGAACCTCGCCCAGAAAATATTGAGTCAATAGAGTACAAAAAGTCAAGAAGACCTTCTCACACAAAAACACAGATTCTTGGATTCACATACAATGAAGAGTATGTGCCAGCAGCAATGCCCAAATTTCATTTTATTGAAATTAGCACAAGGTAATAGAAATGTGCTTTAAAATGCACAAAAGCAAACTGCAGGAGCCAGCAAGAACAAAGCAGAAACAAATTCATTGTGGCTCGCCCACTAAAAAGTACAGGAGCATAACTAGTTAACATTACCATCATTCATCACCCGAAGGCATATGGCTAATGGAAAAACCATAGCTTCAGCAGATTCTAATACTAATGATGCTTTCACAAACTGAGCCATTACATGCGTCACGTATTTTATACACCTTTCCTCTATATGGTGTAAATCTCTTCCTTTCTCCAGTAGGCTTGCCAGTATCACTATATATCATGTTCCCAAAACGTATAAATTCAAATATTTCTTTAGCCCTCATCATTGTTATCCACATAGATCAAAATTTTGCTATCGACTTCATACAATTTTCATCATGTTACATGTTATCACCTTATCTGCTTTTAGCCTACAAAACTTATCTAGCCTCTCTGGTTGTACTAGTGCATCTGTAACAAAGTTTTCGTGAGATCAGCTTTGTGCTGAAACTTGCTTTAATAAAATAACGGGCCAGGTTTCTGTGTCATAAAAAACTTGCTGAGCCATCTTAAAATTAAACTGTGTCCTTCAATCCTTCTCAATGACCTCCCAAATTTGATAATATTGTATCCGATACAGAGAAGGATAAACTTCAGCTCGAATTATTTTTGGATTAGAGTGTTTTCTTACACCCACCTCCTGCTCACTAAATGACATGGGGTTCACAAACAAAGTCAACTACTTTTGCAGGTCCTTGATAACCCCCTCCCCCTTCGTCCCACCCCACAGGAAACTAAAAAGCAAAGAAAATTGTTGCAAATGAAAATGTCCTGAAATGACACCCTGCGAAACCATTGAACTTTTCTAACTTACCACAGCTACAAGAAATGCAACTTTAAGATTTCCACAAGCTTCATGGCAAGCTCTGCTCATCAAGAGAGGAAATCACCTGGTCACAAATAGAAATGTCACGTAAAAAAAAAAAAATCAGTTCATGTTAAACTATTTGAACATAATTTAGGATGGAAAAGGAATGAAAATATGCACTGATGGAGACAAGGAACTTTAGGTCATGGAACATTGAATGTTTCTTCAGGTTTAGATAGCATCGTGATAAGAAGGGGGAAAAAAAAAAAAAAAAAGGCAAAGTAACAATATGCATGCAGACACTAAGAGAAATTCTCATTACCAAAAACTCTACCCAAAAAGTTTCACCTGTTCCACCTCCCACAGGCACCAGCAGAAAACCCTAAATTGTTTCCCACATCTATCCAGGAACAAAATACAGCATTTGACAAATTCCATTGCTTTGGACCTTAAACATAAGGGTAATGCATCCCATCATGTTTCGCTCTGACATGCATATAGTATTAGAAGCTTGGTACAAAAAGAAACAAGAACTAACCTGACAAATCTGTTAGAAGGGCATGAGCTGGGCTTATTACTTTGCTTGAAGTAAAGATGGGCTGTCAATGGCTATGCTTTCTCAGGCAGTGACAAAGAAACTATAACAACATAGATCACCTGCACTGTCTTGTTTGCAAGGTCCAGCAACCAGAAACCAACAACAAAGACATAGGCTGCTCTAGTTCGAGTGCCCTTAAATGTCCTGAATTTCCACAAATGAATTGGTAAGTCTTGGATTATATTTGACGAATGACATTAAAGCAGTTAAGAGAGGCCAACGAACCTCCAATGCTCCTTTGTGTCCCCTAACAAATAACCAATGTCTACAGAAAACCCTATTATTATCACCCAAATTTACAGAACTTAGTTCAGCCAATAAGTAGAATATGCAGAACTTGCTACTAAAGCAAATGCAAGGATCAACAATACTCACAGCAACAGAGATCACGAGAGATCCAGATAAAAAAAGGGTCAATTTCTTCCATAATTTGAAATGCATTTGTCACTCCAAGCACCAACACAAGGTTGAACCTAAAAGCCACAAAAGCTAATACGTAAGGCAAACATTTCAACTTAGGTTACGGTCATTCACATTAACCACCAATACGCAATTCATTAGGCCGACCAAAATTAAGCCTTCAGCCGGGAATGTCCACTATTAATGTACCAGTCAAATACAACCACTCACACAGATCAGTATTTTGGTACGTCATGATCATTAAGGACCATTGATTTATTATGACTATGAATTAACATTCTTCTGCTTGCAACCACAATTTGGATTTGACACATTGGAGTGGCCACTGTGCACACGTGACAAATGGAAGAAGGCAACCATGTGCTCCTTCCAAGGACCCTCTCTGTTAGCACTATGAATGGGGGTAATGTGTAGCATTCAAGGCCTTGCTCAAGAACTGATCATCAAGTCAGATTCAGTTTAAGCCTTTCCATTGCAGCCATGCAACAGATTTTATCCAGTTTACCCAATCACACTTGCACCACATAGAAATTCCAGCAATCTTGACATAACAATTGGAAGGTACAAATTAAGAATAGCAACTAGGCATAATTTGGTTCCACCAGCAGATTAAGATACCCCAAATTGTTAAAATTTCAGACAATGTCAAAAAATAAAAGACATGTAATGTAAATGAACTTTCCATCACCTACCACAAGCGCTGTAATAGGTCCACCCCACATGGCCAAAAAAATGAAGAAAAGGCATGTCCAATTCCAAGTGTCTGCAACAAAAAATCACAAAAGGAAAAACCACATTAATATAGATACTCTATACTAGAAGACAAGTTCCTTAAATCAACCACGAACTCGCCACAATGGGCCAGGCTCATGCGCAGGGGCTTGCCTGTATATGGGAGTGCTGCAAGTCCCAACCGAACCGAATGCCGATGGTGACCGTGCAACTGAGGACGAGAGTGACGAGGCTGTGGTGTTCCACCGGCCTGAACAATAAACCGCAGTTCTCACCGGGCAAATAAAATTCAGAGAAAAAGAAGGATCTGAATCAATCTGATTGCGATTTGGATCCTCCGCAGCCACCATTTCCACCTCCTCCTCCTCATTCAACTTATATTAAAATCGAGTCGGATCGGATCGTTCGGCTTTGGATCTAGTAAACTTTTTCATATAGTCATATGGTACTTTTCCATACAGGTGATACCAGCGTCATGGCCACCAACACGGAATTAGTGGGGCAAAGTGTTTGCATACATCTGGTTTTGCTCTTACAAATCAAGAAGGGGACAAGGAAAAAAAGAAAAAAGACTTGAATAGCTAGAAAACTTTTACCAGTATACATAGAACAGCAAAGTTACATGAATGCGGTTAACGGGATTAGATGTTATAATCCAATATCACGAAACAACAAACTTATAATCATTGGTTAGCTGGATTAGATGTTAGTGAAATAGAGGACGCGGGTCACTGCAAGGGGGCTATGCACCCACATTATGTGGAAAATCCTGCTAATTGGCAGGTGGATGGGGGTGCGGAGGCTAAGCCTCAGGTTCGCCGAGGCCGAACCTCTACCACACCCTTTGGGAGATGAGCCCCAAGCCAGCTCTACTAGGCCGAGTTGGTAGTACAGTAGAGGAATTCTTTGACTGATAAAATAGACTTTTGAAGGCACAAAAAAATATTTGATGCTTGCAACATTGGTGTTAATGCATGTAAAATATTGCATTTGCTTACGTGATATTATTAGCATGTCATTAACTAGAAATGCATCAATCAATATTAGACTTTGCTTGGAGGAGACGTACAAGTGTAAATACTTACTAAGAAATTATCAGCAAACGCTAAAACAAACTAGTTTAGAAATCATATATACAGAAGGAGCGATCCCAGGCTTCATGACCTAATTCAAATCTGTAAACAAGCATGGAGCCAAAAACTCATCCAAAACAATTGAACATTTATGCATCCCAAACAATGTCACCATTCCATAAGCACTAGTAAAACAGCAACTATGCACTATACAACAGTATTGTATATGGAATTAGTCAACTACGCAGCCTTGTACTGTATTCTGTCATAAGAGAACACGATATAAAACGTTGTACTCAAAGTGGAGAAACACCACATTGCTGAGTGTCCCGACTACCCAAATCGGCAGCAACTTTAGCTGCTCGATTTAGAGCATCCGAAACCCACAGAGCTCCCTTAGAGAAGTAGCTACTGTTCACAACATTGTTTGCAGCTGCTGCAGCTGTTCTTCCTGTTGCCGACACGGCTGATTTGGTCATCTCCGAGACATGATACTTCTGATCCATAGTTCTCACAGCTTCCATCCCAGCAAAAATTGTATCAGTGAGACCAATTCTTTCACTGAGCTCAGCAACCTTAGCTGTGGCAGTGGCAGAAACTTGATGAGATTCATCAAAAGCTTTTGCCTTGCTTAATGCATCTTTCCCAAGTACATATCCCTTGGCCAGCATGCTCTTCACCACTTCCTGAGCCAATGTGACTGCTTCTGCAGCATTAGGAACGAATTGGCTGCTTTGTGAGGATGGCTACAAAATAAAAAATTTAATTAGTAATGTATCAAGATAGAATACCAAATTGATTTCTTCCAGAAAATCATGTTATGGACTATCAAGTTATGAACGAAATCCATACAGTTGAGCCAGTTTCTTCATCTTCACTCCTCGAAAGCCTATTCCATATACTAAATTCATCTTCATAGTCTCCCCAGCGTGTTATGCATACACGCTGATCTAGAATTGTAGCACCCTAAGACCATGAAAATGACAACAGAAAGAGAAATTAAAGTTTTCACTCGCAAAACCATCAGAGATGAAGGCCACAGACATTATAGAAAATCAATATCCCCACATCGTCATCACAAGGATAAATGATGATTATTAGGACTTGCAAATTTCAAAGAAAAATTCAATGAGATAACAATAAGAGCAAAATCACACATACATCCTTAGCCAAAAAAGGTGCCAATTCAGAAGAAAAACAAAAAATGCCGGACGCATAACAATAAGAGGAGAACCCATTGCTGCATATACCATCTACTAACAATATTTGTTTTCATAAACTGATAAGCATCATTAAAAACCATCAACACAACAACCAGCAGTATTCGTAGCTTAATTCAAAGTGAAGTTCTGCAATATATTGTTTGAAAAAAGCCATTTAGAACATTGGGACCGCCTCAAAGCATCCCAGGTTCAATTCTTCATAGACTAACTAAACCAAAGGAAATTCAAAATAATAATACTAATAATAAAACAAAAAAACATAAATCCTCCTAAATTTTTCCTCCAAAATGCCATTTTTCAAAATCAAAATCTCTTTTTTTTTGCCGAAACAAAATCTGAATTAGTCTCCGGAAAATTAGTCCTCCATCCCAAAACTTACACTGAGGAGGACAGCAGTCTCTTGAGCATATGCCTCTCTGAATGTCACATAAGCAGTACACGCATGTTCACCGGCTCTGTTTCCAGTTTCTCACAAACCAAACAAAAACAAAATTAAAAAAAAAAAAAAATCCAAACATCAGAAACTTCAAAAATATTAATTGCCTGCAAAAACTTTAAAAAAGGAAAATATCACTACGTCAGTTCGTGTACCTGACAATTTCGAGATGATCAATTGCGCCGGAGAAAGCGAAAAAATCGTAGACATCCTTCTCCGTGGCTTCCGGTGACAGGCCGGTAACCTCTACTGTATATCCACCACCTTGATTCATGACCTACGGTTAAAAATTTAAAACAAAATGAAAAGAAAAAAACAAAATGATCCAATTAAAGAAAAATATTGAACTTGTAACCCTAATTCACAGCCCAATCGAATGAAACTGAACTGAATTCATCATAATCTTCCGTAAAAAAAAAAAAGAAAAAAAAATTAATTAGATAGGAGAAACTGAGATTTATTACGTGAAGAGCGAGAGAGAATGAAGAAGATGGAACAAGCGGTTTCCGGAAAGATAGTAGAAACAGGACGACGGCGGGTTCATCCTCCGGCGTCGTTTATTGGGCATTGGGCTTCTCGAAAGTATTGACATATCCACAAGAACCGCCACACTAGTTTAGCTCAGGATCAAGAACTCACGCTAAAGGATTGGTTCAGTTTTAAGCCCTAGGCCCAAACGTGGTTGTCGGGTCACATTTTAAAATTGTTAGCCCATTAGATGATGTTTGGGAAGTTGCAATGTTGCTCCCGTTGTTAGCATTTAAGCCCACCATTGAGATTTTCAATTTCTTGGAATCTTGAGGCCAAGCCATATATGAAAATTCGGATCTATATATATATATATATATATATATATATAGGTGGAAGTTCGAACGCTAACCTAACCCACACTCCCCCCACCCCCAATGCTCAAGTTGAGTTCCTTAGCCACTAGGGCAAATGACCAATATATATATATATATTACAAGAACTGTATTTGAATCCTCGAATTGTTCCTAAAGAGGGAAAAGAGGATAAGATGGAGAAAAATGTCATTGAAGATATGCCAACTATAATTAATTATTAAAATTTAACGATACGAATCTGCGTCTAATTTTCACATTTATATAGTAAAACTCTTATATCTTTTGCATTAGACACAAAATGAGGGAAACTTCGACATTTTCCCCCCTATCCACAGTATTCTCTCCAAAAATAAGAGAAGTTGTGATCCTCCCTCAAACATATTTCTCAGAAGACCATTATACTCATGATGGTTTCCTTGATTTACAAGTCTACTTGCAAGAAGAAGTCCTATATCTATATCTATCTATTAACTCATTTTTGTGGCCTCTCAAACCCGCCAACTGCCACCACCATCAACCTCCACATTGGGCCATCGCAGTCCCCTTCTCTCGTCCTCCTCCAGCCACCATTACCCAAAAAGCTAAGATCCCAAAAGCCGTTAAGGGAGTGAAATGATATGCGGGAAGGCCTCTAGACCCTGGAGATCATAGATATCATAGCAAAGTCTCAATCACACTCCTATGTTTACTTTGTTGCTGCGACTAAAATTGTAATTGAAAATTTGCATGACAATTCGTTGTGGATAATTTTTTTGTTTGATTCATTGGAAAATAATGCGTTGTGGATAATTTGAAACTCATGATTTTAGAAATCATTTCCTTCATATTTTTTATTTTAATGTGATTTGTTTTACTTTTTTTTTTTTATAAGTATATAAAATTTGTTTTACTTGTAAATGGGTAATTTTTAAATAATAAAGGAGTTCGAATTTGGTCAAAAAAGAGAATGTTTTTACATTTTCGTCAACTTAATGGGTATTTAATTATAAATTTAAAAGTCAATTTTACCGCCACAATCTTTTAACAGTTGTTAAATCCCACTTATTATGTTTACTTTTTATTTAAATTTGGTCTTAAATATTAATTTTGTTAATCAAATTTGATTCTTTTATTAAATTGTCCCTTAAGTACACTTACGTGGTGCTAGGTGGCGAACACATCATCACTTTTTGGACAAATCAGCGCGTCATATAATGCTGATGTGGGATTTTTGCGTTAAATATTAGATTTTTTTGAAAAATTAAAAATAAAAAAGTTCAACATCTATATTTTAGTAGTGGCAGGTGATATATACACGCATAAATTCCTTCATACACGCACGATACAGCAGTCAAGAGCCCACTGTTACTTTATAATGGGCGTGTATGAGGGATATTTGGGCGTGTAATTATTAAATTCCTTTAGTAATTATGTTTAACATTTATATTGTGACGAATTTGTTCATTTTTGTAACAAGATTAATAAAATATAATTAAAAAAATTAACACATTAATTTTTATTAAAATAAATAAGTATAATTATAAAAATAATCAAATTCTTCATAAAAAAAAATATAAATTATATATGTATTATCCGGATACCAATATATACATACCAAATCACAAATAAAGCTCAATTAAAAATAGGTCATACCAAATCCAGCTCAATTAAAAAAAAGGTAGAAATTTCAATAGGGTGAAAATTGAAAAAAAAAAAAAAAACGAAAGAAATCTCAACGACAACGAACAAACTCTAACTTCACTTCCATCACTGGCCACCATCATCGCCGACCAAGAAAGCAAAAATCAACGAAGAAGAAGAAGAAGACTACATTGATGTCGAAGATCTCTCCTCCCACGAAGAGTCCGATTCCTTCACCACAGACCCGCTTCACCTCCATCGCCTCCGTCGCAACCACCACCACGGCCTCCCTCACTGCCGACGCGCTTCACCTCGTTGCTATCTCACCTTATGTTAGAATAACAAATCGAACCAGATCAAGAAATTGACTCCATATCAAGTATACCAAATCGAATGATGTGTTACTCTTGTATGAATTGTATTTTGTTGGGTAAAAATTGAAACCCACCGGGAGCTTTGTTCAATTGATACATAAAATGTCAAGGATTAGAGTTAGAGATAAGCGATAATTGAAAATTGTAATCTATGCGATTAGTAAAGTGAAGAGAAAATTTTAATCTTTTCTTTTAATTTTTTGTAAATTTATAAATTTAAAATAATATTAAAATATTTTATAATTATAAAAATTTTATTATAATTAAAATTAAGATTTACAGTTGATATAAATTTAATTATAATAAAATAAAAATTTTATTAATTTATATATTTATATTTTAATTATAGTTAAATTTTTATAACTATAAATTTTATAATAAAATAAAATAATTTTAAAAAATTATTTCACAAAATTTTTTTAGGAAAAAAAATTAAAAAAAGTTTCTCGAATTTATTTATAATTTTTTATTAAAAAAACACTACTTCTAAATTATTTTTTTAAAAAGGAAAAAAGTACTTTTTTTTAAAGATTTTTAAAAAATTCCTAAAAATATAATATTCAAAATTTAGAATTTTTTATTTTTTTAAAATAAAATAAAATAAAATAAAAATAAATTATTTAAAAAAGAAATTAAATCTGTGTGAGTTTATTATTAAGTAAAATATGTATATTTCTTGCTTTCTGTGACTTGTTTGCGGTAGAGACGAATTGCTGCGATGCTTGGGCTCATCGTAGTCGCTGTCGCTGTTGTAGGAAGAGTCGCCGTCCGAGTTGGACTCTTCGTCGGACGGGGGATCGTCAACATCAATGTCGTCTTCTTCTTCTTCATTGATTTTTGTTTTCTTGGTCGGCGATTGTGGTGGTCGGTGATGGAGGCAAAGCATTGTCGTTGAGATTTCTTTCATTTTCTTTCTTTTTTTTTTTAAAAAATTTTCACTTTATTGAAATTTTTACATTTTTTTAAAAAAAACCTGATATTTTGCATAAAAATTGCCACATCAGCAATCTAAGCTGATGTGACAAGCTGATTTATCCAAAGATGATGATATGTAATGTTACTTAGCGCCATGTTGGCATACTTAACAAAATTTTAACAGATAGGTCGAATTGGACTAACGGTTTAACATTGAGGGCCACATTTAAAAAAATAATTTGGGTTGAATTTAACAAACACCAAAAGATTGTGGGTAAAATTGAATTTTAAGTCTTAATTATGAGAGAAAATATTGATGTTCCAAAATTTAGTATTCTGATTGATATTCCGATTAAAATTAAAATTGATATTTTTTAAATAAGATTAATTATTTTTGAAATATCTGTTATTTTTATATTTTAAAAAATTATCAATTTTATTTCAAAAATTTTAATTTTAATTTTAATCGAAACACTAACTAACGTATCAAATTTCTAGACAATGCTCTAATTATAAACGGAAAAGGTTTTGTGCTTATAGTTTGCTTAATCCTCAAGTGCACTCCAAGCATTTGAAATCTCACTAAATAGAAAGCAAATATGGAAAAGTCAAATGAAAAATTGTAACTTCATAAATAAATAAATTGCTCAAAATTCCTATTTAAACAAGACACGCGAGTTTATATAATTTACAAGGTAAGTATTTTTAGAATTATATATTTATTTCTAATATTTTGAATATAAGTGAGAAAATTAATATTTTCACACATAATTATACTTTTCTCATACTTTTAACTAAGTTTAAAACATTTTTTTTTCTCACATTAATTTCTTCCAAACAATAAAATGGAATTCTTTCTCCTCTTCCACTTACTATTTCTCCCACTTTCCTTCTCATATTTCTCTCTCCTACTTTTACACCATATTTGGCTATTTTCCAAGGAAAAGAAAAAACAAAAAAAAATTTTAAAATTTTTTAATCTTTTTTTTTCTATTCACTTTCTAACAATTCAAACAATTACTTTTTACTTTTGGGTAGTGATATTTACACGCACAAAAAAGCTTTATACACGCACAACAGGACAAAAAATTTTAACTCCCAAGAATTTCGTTTCCAATTTCTCGTCGATGCTATTTTTAACGAGGCAAGCTAACCAGAAAGCAGCTATAGGCCCATAGCACTGCCAGTAGCAACAACAATTGAACACCACCACCGCTGCAAACAACAACAAGAAGAAGCCACCGCCACCTCTTTTATCCCCCAAATCCGTCACCAGATTTGAACAAGCCAACCCTTACATGATGACTTTCGTCCAAGCTGACACTGCCTCCTTCAAACAAGTCGTTTAAATGCCGGTAACGTCTCAGAGAATCGCTGTCATCGCCCCCCAATCTCACCCAGATCAACAACCCAAATCTCATGCCCACAACATTCCTCCCATCCAAATGATACCCAAGAGAAACCAACATGCGGATTTTAAATTCTATGAATGTAGAAATTCCCTTAAAAACTTCATAATCAATTCCCTCAACCCAATTTTTGCTCCACCAAGTTCGGTGTTTTCCCTCCGGAAACCCGAGGTTGTCTCGCTTACCATCCTGGACTTTCCAGCCCTTGTTCTCGGCCCCGTCCTTCCTCTAATGTCCAACCCATTTGACCAATCTGGAGCAACAAGTTACAGTAGCTGCCATAGTCTCAAGAACACTCACAAAGAAAAACACTGATGCAGAAGAAAGGGATCAAGGAGAAAGGCTTTGACCCAAGAGTAATTTAAATTGTCTTCTAGATCTCATCTTTAACGTCATTAGAATAGAGAGAGAGAGAAAAGAGCGATGAGAAATTGAAATAGACGAGAAATTGGAAAAGAAACACTTGGGAGTTACAATGTTTTGTCTTGTTGTGTTGAGCTGTACATCATGTGCGTGTATAAAGTCTTTTTATGCGTGTAAATATCACTCCCCTTTACTTTTTCTCTCATAAATTACTATTTATTTTTTTTCTTACAACTTTCTAATTATTACTTTTTATCAATTATAATATCATCGTTACTGTATTATTTTTTATTTATTTATTATTTAATTTCTCACTGTCTAATCATACCCTTAACGCAATGTAGATTTCCAACTAATAGTTAAAGTAATTATTCTGTTAGCTAGGTAATGGGGCTCACTGCTCACAGCCTCAAATGGACGTTGGAATAATTATTCAAACTAAACCAAATTTGAAAACGATACCCAGGCGATGGTGATTGATGTCCCCTGCAATTAAAAATTATATCGGCCCAAAAAGGACGAAAAAAAGGCCGCCCCGTGTAGCCGAAGCTCAATCAATTAGTCAAGCTCTTTGATTAATACGATGAGTCAAATTAATTAGGCTGCGATATTTGGAACTGATAACCCAAAGAAGACGGAGCAAAAACTTTCATTAGAGTTCTGAACAATAATTATGTAAGTGCGATTATATTATCAGCAATGGCTCCTAAAGTACTTAAAGTAATAATTTATTAATAATTTAATATATCTTTTTATATATTAACTCGATTTCAAGTTTCGTACTAACGTACACTCTCTTTAAATTGAGAATTTCAAGTGAAGCACAATATTTAAACTCGTTAATACTGTGATCAGCAATGAAGAATGACTGCTCAAACCCAATAATTCTCAGGTGTGAAATTCTTTTTTATAAATTAGATTAAATATAACATGTAAAATAAAAATTTATTCTGACTCTGATTATAAATTTAATAATTAATATACTCACGATAAATTTTAATTATAATTAACAAAAAGAAAAGCAACAGGCACTAAAGTCAAACATTTGACGTAGCTTCCATCGCAAAATTATAGAGGCAGCTGACGAGCGGGTTGGATTGATTTTTAAATTGAGTTTTGAGTTTTTCTTGGGCTTTGAGTCTTTCAATTTTTAATTTATTTAAGTTTTAAGTTATTTAAATTTTAAGTTCATCGAATTTCAAATTTATTGAATTTTAGACTTTTAAATTTTTTATTCAGATTCAATCAAATTTTAAGTTAATTTATTGTAATATTTTTATTTGATACAAAAATTAAATTTTCATTTTCTTACCATAGTTTCTATTGCATATTAGTAAAAAATCTAATTCAAATGCAAAAATTAAAATTTTAATTAATTTAAAATTTTAAGATGATCTATCTTTATAATATTCAATTATTAGTAAGAAATATACTATATTAGGTGCATATTATATTATTTTACTTGTATTGAATATCATAAATGTCATATTATAGTAATTATACTAGTAATTGACATGCACAATGCACAAATATAATGATATTTATTAATAAATTTATTTTTATTTTATTTTATCTAAAAAACAAAATACATTCTAATACTCAGTATTATAAAACATACCAAAAATATCAAATATAAAACATATTAATTAAAATATCACACAAGGTATTAAAGTGTCTAACACGTAAATTAAAAATATCTGATATGTGAATTAAAAGTATCTGACATACATGTTTAATTTATTTTTTTTATTTTTATTTTTTTATTAAATACGTTTCGGAATATCCAACACGTGTTCGAAAAATGTCAAATGAATATCGTATCGGACACACAAATTTTAGAAGCGTCCATTCATCTTAGATCCAAACAATTGAAATTATGCACCACAACAACGTAACCATTCCACAACCACCAGTACATGGCAACCATGCAATATACCAGAGTATTTATGTATGCAACCAGTCAACTAAGCAGTCTTGTACTGCACTTGAACATTCGAAAACGCAATATAAAACGCTGTAATCAAAGTAGAGACACATCTCATTGCTGAATGCCCCGACTACCCAAATCAGCAGCAACTTTAGCTGCTCGATTTAAAGCATCAGAGACCCAAAGAGCTCCCTTAGAGAAGTAGCTACTACTCACAACGTTGTTTGCAGCTGCTGCAGCTTTTCTTCCTGTTGCCGACACGGCTGATTTGGTCATCTCCGAGACGTGATACTTCTGATCCACAGCTCTCACAGCTTCCATCCCAGCAAAAATTGTATCAGTAAGACCAACTCTTTCACTCAGCTCAGCAACCTTAGCTGCGGCAGTGGCAGAAAATTGATGAGATTCATCAAAAGCTTTTGCCTTGCTTAATGCGTCTTTCCCCAGCACATATCCCTTGGCCAGCATGCTCTTGACCACTTCCTGAGCCAATGTGACTGCTCCTGCAGCATTCGTAATGAATTGGCTGCTTTGTGAGGACGGCTGCAAAATTAAAAATTTAATTAGTAGTGGATCAATACGGAATATCAAATTGATTTCTTCCCGAAAATTACGTTATGGTCTATCAAGTAACAAACAAAATCCATACAGTTGAGCCAGTTTCTTCATCTTCATTACTCGAAAGCCCCTTCCACATGCAAAATTCATCTTCACGGTCTCCCCAGCGTGTTATGCATACACGTTGATCTAGAATTTTAGCTCCCTAAGACCACAAAAATGACAACAGATGGAGAAATTAAAGGGTTAACTCGTAAAACCAGACAATACAGAAAAATCAAGATCCCCATAATGTCATCACAAGGATGAATGATGTTTATTAGGACTTACAAAATTTCAAAGAAATATTCAATGAGATAACAATAAGAGCAAAATCACGAATACATCCTAAGCTGAAAAAGTGCCAATTCAGAGGGAAAAAACAAAAAATATTAGAAGCATAACAATAACAAAGGAGAACCCTTTGCTGCACATACCATCTGCTACCAATTTTTGTGGTCATAAACCGATAAGCATCATTATAAACCATCAACGTAACGGCTAGCAGTATTGGCGGATTAATTCAACATGAAATTCTACAATAGATTCTTTTAAAAAGCCATTTAGAACATTGGGACCGTCTCAGGGCATCTGGAGCTAAAATTCTTCGTAGAATGACTGAACCAAAGAAAGTTCAAATAATAATAATGATAATAACAGTAAAACAAAATAAATATGAAAATCCTCTTAAATTTTCCTCCATAATGCCATTTTTCAGAATCGAAATCATTTTTTTTTTCCCAGTACCATATCTGAATTACTCTTCGGAAAATCAATCCTCCATCCCAAAACTCACACTGAGGAGGACAGCAGTCTCTTGAGCATATGCATCTTTGAATGTCACGTACGCAGTACACGCATGTTCACCGGATCTGTTCCCAATTTCTCACGAATCCAAACATCAGCAACCTCAAAAACATTAACTGGCTGGAAAAAAAAATTACCAAAAAAAAAAAAAAGGAAAATGTCAGTTCGTGTACCTGACAATTTCGAGATGATCAATTGCGCCGGAGAAAGCGAAAAAATCGTAGACATCTTTCTCCGTGGCTTCCGGCGATAGGCCGGTAACTTCTACTGTATATCCACCGCCTTGATTCATAACCCCCGATAACAAGAAACTGAAAAAAAAAAAAAAAGATTGCAATTAAAGAAAAATATTGAAATTGTAACCCCAATTCACAGCCCCATTCAAATGAAACTGAACTAAAGTCGTCATAATCTGAAGTGAAGATTAAAAGAAAAATTAGATAAGCGAAATTGCGATTGATTATGCGGTTAATAATTGAGTAAAACTTACCTGATAATCAGAGTGAGAAGCGAAAGTGAACAAAGGAGATGGAACAAGTAGTTTCTGGAAAGAGAAGAGAAAGAAGAGGACGGCAGGTTCATCCTCCGGCGTCGATCATTGTGTTTTGGGCTTTTCAAGAGTGTTGACATATCGGCAGATTGAGCCGCTTCACTCCGCACGATACAAGGTCCGTCACACTAAAATCACTAAAAACGAGTAGGTTAATAAAGGAGTATATGTTAGAGAAAATTCAGACAGAGTGAAGAAGAAGGGTGAAAAAGAGAGATCAAAGAAGAATCCAGAGAAGAAGAGGAGTGGTAGGAGAGAGAAAAAAAAGTTCCAGAGCTTTTAGAGAGAGACGAAGACCAGGAAAGAAATGTTATTGACGACATTTTATCTCAATTCTTATATATAATTTATTTATAACTTTATATAGTATAATAAATAAAATTTATTTAAATAAATATTTAAAAATAATATTAAATTATAAATTAATTTTATTTAAAAAATAAATAAAATTAATAAGTATCTATAATTTAATTTAGAAAAAATTTTGGTGACAGTATGTTAAGTGATTGTTTGATGGTTGTCTATGTAAAGTATAATAGATAAATTATATAACACCGTAAAAGAATTAAAAAAATTATATGATATATTAAAAAAATTATACAATACAAAATATATATTAAAAAAATAATTTCTTTTTAATGATTAATTATTTATGTCGTATAATTTTTTTACATGTAATATAACTTATTTATAATTTTTTTAATATATTATATAATTTATTTGTTATATTGTATATAATATTTACTAAACAGTTATTTAACAAATAACTATATAATAGTGGCCTTTAATTTAATGCTGTGTTCGGAGAGTCAGGAGTCCGCTAAATGCTATTCCTCCCAAAATTTGGAGAAATTGCCCCGAAAGCGGCTGGCCATTCCACTTTTTTTTTTCAAATTAATTTCATTTTATTTTTAGTTAAAATTAAATTTTTATTTTTAATTTTTGAATTTTATGTTTTAGTTATAAAATAAGTATTATAATACTTATTTTTTTTCTCATACTTTTCACTTATTTCTAAACACAAAATTTATATTTTTTTTCTTACGTTACACCGCATAATAATAAAAAGTTTTACTCTCCTTCAATATTCATTATTCATACTTTCATTTCTCTCATATTTTTTCTTTTTTTTTTCAAACAAATTGTAAGAGTGGAATATACTTATATAGTAACAAAAGATTACTATTTGATAATTAGGCCCAAAACACAAAATTTATCAACTCATTACTCGAAATTAGTCGAACGGGTTCATAATAGAGTACATTCTCAGCACTTAGTAAAGATCTCCAAACAATTCTTACAACTGTATGAGAATAGACATAAGTTTAACCTTCGATCAGTATTAGGTATTTGCTTGGCCCCTTAACCTCAAGGCTATCGACAACGTGACCAAACCTTAGCACACTCTGGACTGGTTCAGTTTTGGGCCTTAGGCCCAAACATAGTTGTCGGGTCCCATTTTGAAATTGTAATTAGCCCATTAGGTGATGTTGGGGCAGTTGCCATGTTGCTGCCGTTCCTAGCATGTAAGCCCACCATTGAGATTTTGAATTTCTTCGAATTCGAGCCCATCAATAGACCCAAGCCGATGATGGAAAGTGGATTTTTTTTAATCATCTTTTTTTATTTGATAGTTTGTAAGAACTGTATTTGAATCCTAAGGGTTTTCCCGAGAGAGGGAAAAGAGAATGAGATAGAGAAAAACATCATTCAAAACATACTAACTGTAACTATGATTAAGATTCAACGATATAAATTTGTGTCCAATCTTCACTTTTATAGAATAAAACTCTTATATTTTACTTTAAAAGCGATATGAGGAAAAGTTCAACATTTTCCCCCTGGACTGCCAAAGTCTCTCAAAAAATAAGGGAAGTTGTCTTCCTTCCTCATATGTATTTCCCAGAAGACCATATTACTCATGATAGCATTCTTGATTTACAAGTCTACTCGTAAAAAGAAGGGGATAAGTTTATAAATAAGTTATTAACTTCTCAATTTAACATAAATAGGTCACTAACTTAAAAAAAATTCAATCAAGGTCAGTACCAATAAAAATAGTGTTACGATTGAGTTAGAAACGTTACTCAATTCAAATTAGCCATTATCTATCAACGTGTCATTTAGCTGGAGGCTGACGCGGCACACCATCTTCATCCTAATCAGCGTTTTTCATCCACATAACCATTTTTGGTCTCTTCCACTGGACGTCTCTCTCTCTCTCTCGTCTTCTTTCAAGAAAAAAATAAAGATTAATTAGAAATTCGCAAAAACATATTCTTCCCCAAATCGCAACACAATTTGACGAACAATAACTTGCTCTCTGCAATCTGAATCCTCTTTTCCGAAAAAATCTCCTTATACCAAAATTTGGCCTTCCAGCACTTGAATTTGGAGCTTCAATCGCCTCAATTGTTGTGTTCATCGACGGCAAGTCGAGCAAGGCTGTCAATCTCGGCGCTGTTCTGGGTGGCACCTGCGTCTCGTAGACTCCCATTGAGAGTAGCCATTCTATGCAAACCACAAAACCCAGAAGCAGCAGAATCATCATTTCTTTTTTCTTTCATTCTCTTTTATAGAAATTCTTCAAAGGCATCTTTGCACTTTTGTTCTTCTTCTTTGCCTTTCAGTTGGTCCATTTATTGTAATTACCTTTCCTACTTTTCTACTCACATACATTGCGGAGGCAACAAACGAACCTCCATGAGAATACTCTCCTAAGAAAAAAGGACACACGTTTTGAAATTTTGTGCTGGAAATTGGGGGAGGATTTAGTTTTAGGTCGTGGGTCTTGTTTGATTACTGATAAAAAAAATATCGCATTTCGGGAAACCCATTAAGGAACTCAAGGGTCTGGACTCCTTGACCCATCAACTTCGTGAGACTCCCACTTCCTTGGAGATCAGCAAGTCCAATTTTCTAGAACTGGATCTTGGTTCCTCTGTGTCTACTTCTGCACTGGTGACCCCGTCGCCACTACAACCACCACTACTAGTTCTAGCCTTTTTTTTCCTGAGAGAGAGTACAGAGAGAGACAGACATGTTTAGTGGAAGAGAGAGAAAAGTGCCATGTGGATCGAAAAGCTGACTAAGATGAAGGTTATGTGCCACGTCAAGCTCCAGCTAAGCAATATGTTGGCAGATAAAGATTAATTTAAACAGAGTAATGTTTCTGACTCAATCGTGTACTATTGTTAACGGTACTGACCTTAATTAAATTTTTTTTGAGTTAGTAACCTACCAGTGTCAAATTAATGAGTTAATAACTCACTGATAAACTTATCCCTAAAAAGAAGTCCTATATCTATCTATTAACTCATTTTTGTGGCCTCACCGGCCACCTCCCACCACTATGAACCATCATATTGGGCCATCGCAGTCCGCTTCTCTCCTCCTACTAGCTTTGTTTTGTTGCTACGAGGACAATTGTAATTGAAAATTTGCATGATAATTCCTTGTGGATAAAATTTTTTTGTTTGATTCATTGGAAAATAATGCCTTGGGGATAATTTGAAATTCATGATTTTAGAAATCAGTTCCTTCATATTTTTAATTTTGATATATTTTGTTTTACTTGTAAATGGGCAAAGTTTTAATAAAAAATAGTTTGAATTTGGTAAATAAGGGACAGGTTTAATTTGGCTAAAATTTAAATTGGTGCTTAACGTTCGGGTTAATGTTCAATTATAGACGCAACATTTTTTTTTGTTAAAATTGGTCCCCAACGTCTTAGTTAAAGTCCAATTATGGACACAATGATTTTTTTGGTAAAATTGGTCTCTAACGTTTTCATTGTGGAATAATTCACTACATTTCCTATTATCTGACTGTTTAATTTATTAAGAAATATACCATCTATTAAACCACTTCTTTATATCATATTTGTAATAACATTACATCCTACAAGAAGGTAGTGTAACAAATAATATATTTTTTGGTAATTAAACAGTCAAATAGTCAAAAAGTACTGAATTATTCTACAGTAAAAATATTATGGATCGATTTTATCAAAAAAAAAAGGTTACTTTTATAACTGAACTTTAACTAAAATGTTGACATCAATTTTATCCAAAAAAAAAAAATAATGTTCATAATTAGATTTTAGTCCAAACTTTAAACACCAATTTAGAATTTTACCTTTAATTTTAAACGAAGAATGTTTTGTGCTTATAGTCCGTTCTAAACTTTTTATCCTCAAGTGGACTCCACGCATTAGAAATCTCAATAAATAGAAAGCAAATATAGAAAAGTCAAATGAAAAACTGTAATCATAAATAAATAAATTGCTCAGAATTCTTATTTAAACAAGATTTACACAAGAGTTTTATATAACTTGTAAGGCAAGTATTTTTAGAATTATATATTTATTTCTACTATAAGTTTTGACTACGAGAGATAAAATTAGTAAATTTACACATATTATTTTATTTTCCTATTTTCTTTCTTCATTTTTCTTCCTTTTTTTCAAAAATCAAACATCACATTAGCTCTTACTTCCACATGATCCCTACTGCTTTTGCCACTCCTCCTCCCTTTAGATTTGCCCTTTCGTCTTCCGCCGCCGCCACCTAAAAACGACGCACCCCCACAATAGTCCTTACTTCCACATGATCCAATCTCGTCCCTCCCTCCCTCAATCATTTCATTTCCAAGAAAGAAAGAGAGTTTGATTTTGGGATTCTGGGATTTGATTTGGGTTTCTTTTTTTTTGGTTTGTTTGATGAATGATGGAGAAGAAAGAAAGAGGGAGGAGAGAGGAATTTTATTTTTATTATTCGTTTTTCATTGAATTTGATTTTTATTTTATTAATTTTATTTAAATTTCAAAAATTAAAAATATTTAAAGTGACATGTGATATGCCACTTAGTTAATTTTTTTACACATGAACATATTACGTGTTTATATTAACATATTCTCTTAATTTTAATTACTAGTGTATTAGATTTGTTAAAAAATAATTTAATTATATTAGATTTATTATTTTTTAAAAGTTGTGTTAAAATTATTAAATGGCACAAAGGTAATTTTTTTAAAAAATATTAACCCTAAAAAAAGTGTAAAAATAGCCAGAATTTCATTTTGGAAAATGGAAAATCGCAAGCTTGTCACATGAGTTAACACATGTACGTGTACTTCTAAACTAAGAAATTTTGACAAACGATTTGGAACAAACTGTTAACAACTTGATTCGTTTTAAAATCAACAAGAAGAAGAAGAAGAAAAATTGACATGACCGCAAACAATAGAGACAACGGCACAAATTGATATAACTGGTCTTGATTCATGCATGTAATCATCACACATGCCCGCATGGCCAGGTCAGACGATTTGTTGTTCTTCTCCCTCATTCTAACACAAATCTATCCACAGCTTCGTTGACATTGCCAGACATTTACAATGGAAATTAGCCATTTTTTATCTTTTGATTAATTACTAATTGTTGCCTTTTTCGCAAAAGAGGGGGATGTATATAGATATATATTGCAGATTTCGACAATCTGTCACTCTGTAGCCACTGTATTGCAAGCCTGATGCTAATGGGTAGTATTGACTTTGTCGTCCATGATACAGGCTTGCAGATATGGCATTGTCAAACCTGTTAATGACATATAGAGCTGTCCACTTTGTCATTTTACACATGGCTATACGGATTAAAAAAAAATACAATATAATCAATTGATTAAATTATATAATCAAATAATTATTATTTATAATAAAAAATTAATAAAAAGTATATTAATTTTATTAATCTTTATTATAAATAATAATCATTTAATTATACAATTTAATTAATCAATTACACTATAACTCTTTTTGATATGTTTTTTTTTCCGTCCGTGTATGTTGTTTTTTACACATTGCATCGCTGTTTTTCGTTCCATGTATTCCATATATGCTTGAAGGCATAGAGCTCCAACAGACCAAACGAGCCAACCCAATAAATTCACTATTTATATTGTTAAATAATAATTATAAATTTTAAAGTTTATTAAAAATTTAAACTAAAAGTCTGAGAAGTTTAAAGTCATTTTAAAGTATATTATAAGTTTGTTTCTTTTTAATATGAGATATTTATTATTTAACATGCTATCTTAACATATGTTAGATGTCATTAGCACATGAAATAAGAAAATTAGAATAAAATGAGCCAAAACCATAAAAATAGACTAAATTAACGAGTGCAGATAAGAGGAAGAAATTAGACTCTGATCCCAAGTTAAATAACAGTTATGAGTCTCAAAACTTACTAAAAGTTTAAACTAAAAGTATGAGAAGTTCAAAATTATTATAAGTTATAGTATAAATTTATTTCTTTTCATATTAATGGAAGTAACGTGCTAATTGAATCTTCAAAATTTTAGTGTAATAGTAATATTACTTTATTGTCACAAGATTCGTCATGAGTTCGAATTCGTGAGAATTATGAAATAAGGCATCTGACCCTTATCCGGATTGGACTGTGTACAAAGAATTTCATTCGTTAAGAATACCCTTTAACATTAATATCAACAAGTGATTAATTTGTCTGGGCGCGGACACATTACACCAAACGAATTGTGGGGTAATGTCACGTGTTATATCGTCTGTCTCTTTCAAAGAGTGACAATTTTGGGTCCACCTGGTTATGTTCATGAGATTTTTTCTTACCAAAAGAAATTCAAATTGGTAAGCAACAACAATGGCAGCTGCAGTTAACTTAGGGGGTGTTTGGGTTAGATTTTGAAGGGGTGCATTTGCATTTCATCTTCAAAAAGTATGAAAATAGGTGTTTGGTAAATTTTTTAGTGTTGCTTTTTGATTCTGCTTATTTCTTTATTTGACTTTCTAACAGCAGCTGATTGAAAAATAGCTCCGACCTACTTTTTGCTACTTTTTGGATTACTTTTCACTTTTTAATATTAATAATAATTTATATGGACTAAATTACCTTTAAGAATATTTATATAATTTTACTATTATTTTTTTTACTTCACATATGAATTAGATATGTTAATTTATTTTATTAGTATTTATATAATTTCAATAATTTTTTTTCAAATATTCTTAAATAATATTTTTTTTACTTTAATTTTCTTTAATGTGGACATTTATAAAAAAAAATCTCAAATATAATAATTTTTATAATTTAATAAAAATTAATATTTTTTTTAAAAAAGTTAAAAATTAAGTAAAATAATTCTCAATATTATTTATAAAATATTATTTTAAAATATAAAATTATAAAATATAAAAATAAAATATTTAATATAATATATCTACACAAATTATATGTCTAAATTAGATATTTCATTATTCAACAGTAACAGTAAGTATAAAATTAACCAAACACTTCATTAATTTTATCAGCAATCAGCAACAGGAAGTAGAAATCAGCGATCAGCAATCAGTAGTAGCAATCAGTAACAGCAATCAGTAACAGCAACATTCAACAGCTAACCCAAACAGGCCCTTAATCAGCTTATGTGCATCAGAAACGGTCGCCATCACCAGTATCAAAACGAGGTAAAGATAATTTCATATAATACTTTTCATAATCTGATTCCTTAAAACAAAACTCAAATCAATTATAAAGCAAGTACAATTCCTTTTTATTATAATGACGACATTTAGCTACTAATTTCAAAAGGGTCACTAGAATGGTGCAAGACCATACTAGCCTCCTAAATATATTGTAGAGAAAATATTTCAGTACGCAAGTCTCTCACACTTTCTTTATGACGTCAAGAGAATAATCATACCTTAAAATTAACACAATGCGAACAATGGTAACATATGTATCACATAAGTAGACTCCTAATTATGGCTGCTTGTTCGCTGTTTGACTCAGTTGCTGCCAAAAGCTCCGATAATCGGTCACTAAGATCGTCAACTTCTCTGTGCAAGCTTTTGATATAGCTGCAAGTCTCTTGCAGCACATTTGAAGCTGACATCTGTTCAAACAATATAAATCATCAATAAGAACCAATTAGTTGGTTAATGTTATTACATATTAGCTAGCCTTCAATTTAGCTATATTATTTAAGATTATGTATTTATATAGGAAAAAACTTGAGTGACACAGAAAATAGATAAGATAAGAAATACACAATTGCTTATTTTTGTCCCCTTATTTCAAAAAGACCCTTGTCTGTTTACTTCCTGTGTCTCCCCATTTATATATGCAACAATATATGTGAAGTGGGAACTCTCTGTTTTCCTAGGGAACAACACCTCAGGTTGGTTGTAGCTAAATGCAACCACAAGAAAATAAAAAATGAGGCTGTGAAATCATATGACTTATCCCTAGAGAAGCCAATGAAGACCACTCAAATTTGAATCCATGCATGCATAGAGAGAGAAAGAGAGAGAGAAAGAGAGAGAGAGAGAGGGCAGAGAGGGAGGGACCAAACTACCTTGATGGAGCCCCTATTATTGCGAAGCTCAGGAATAAGTTGTTGCAACTTGGACACAAGATCGTTAATCTGATCATCAGTAATATTATTATTCCTCGAAGAACCTGACTGCCTTGAACGAGATCTTCTGGTAGACATTGTTTGTAATCAAAAGCTGTATATGTTCAAAGTGTCAGCGACCAATTAACAACAAAATGTTGTGTTGCTAGCAAGCTATGCTTTGAGAGACAGAAAGGGAGAAAGAGGGTCAGTCAGAGAAATTACAAACAAGTAAACGATACGAAAGATGGCAACGAGGTGGCTAACACTTAAAAGGGAAGTGTTAGAGAGAGAGACAAGTGATTGTGGACAGCGGAGATTGCAAATGTGGGGTACAAATATTTATAACGAGAAAATGTAAGAGAAAGGAGATTGCATGAGGGCCAAGTAAAATGGTGCTGGGAGCCAACACGACAAGTGCTGGGAAAAACCAGTGGGCTTTCGGTTCCAACGGTTTAGATATATGAGCAGGTGGGGATCAGTGGGTACTACGGTCTTGGATAGTATGTAGCTGTCATGTTATGAACTTTAATTTTGTGTTTTGGGCTTAGAAATTGTAAATTTATTATGAGAAAAAGTTTATGGTTAAATAAATTTTTTTTATTGTCTTTACACGAAATTTTTTTTGTGTAATTAAAAATGTGTTTTGTGTAATTAAATTAAAAAAAAATAATTTAAAAAATATTATTATTTTTTCGTTGTATATTTTTTTTATGTAGTTGCACAAAAAATATTTGTAGTTACAAAAAAAAATATATGTAAATATAGTAGAAAAAAATTATTTGACCATGTAATGGATCTCATTTATTATTTGGTTGTTGTCCTTTTAAACTATCCTTGGTATTAGTGGATTTTCACTTCTTTTCCCTTTTTCACCATACTAAGGTTTTTATATAAATCTGCGTGTTCTTTTTCTTTTTCCTTGTTGTCTGTTCCGTTTATTTTCACAATAATTTGTCAGAGAGGTGTTATAATGCAATAATTGTGAAACATTTTTTAACTATAATTAGAGTTGTCAAAATTTGACCTGATTCGATGGGTTGACTCGAATTTACCTGAAAAAATACGACTTGAATCTGACTCGAAAAATGGTCTAATCTGAAATGATTCGAACCCGAAATGACCCGAAAATCTTGGGTCAAATCCGAACTCAATTTTAACCCGACCCGTTTGACCCAAAACTTTTTTTCTTAAGAGAACAAAAAAATAAAATAAAATAATTGAGCATATTTTATATTATAAAAATTATATATTTTATTATTTTCAATATAAATCTTAATTATAAATTTTTTTAGAATATTTTGAAATTTTTATACAGTTTTAAATTTTATTTTAATTTGTTAGAATATTTTTAAAAAAAACTTCTTTAATTATTTTTTGATCATATAATTTTCTTTAATTTTAAAGAATTTTTAACAAAATTTTGAAAAATTTTGAAATTTTTTAAATTTTTAACAAAATTTTAAAAAGTTTTGAAATTTTTGAAATTTTTAATAAAAATGTCACGTTATTATTTTTGATGATGTGACTAACATGTTGGTTGACCCAAATCCAAACCAAACTCAAAGCGACCCAACTCAAAATGATCCGAAGATAATTTGACTTATAAATAACCCGACTCGAAGTGACCCGAACCCGAAACGACCCAACCAAAACTCGACCTGATGACCCATTTTGACACCTATAACTATAATAATAAAAAATGTAACAAAAAAATCGCTATATTTTTCTGCAAACATATACTTTTTTCTTGGATGATACATACACACGGATGATGATAGATAAAAGACAGAGAGAGAAACAAGAGAGCAACAGGGAGAGAGAAAGAGAAATAATACTTCTGTGTACATAATTTTGTAAGTTTCAGATACTTTTTTTTAAAAAAATATGTGCAAAATAGTTAAGGTTGATGTAATGGTCACGCCTCTCCACAAGAAAGACACCCACGAGAGAGAGAGAGAGAGAGAGAGAGAGAATCATGTAACAGAGATATGCCATACTGCCCTCTCGGGGTGTCTCCAAATTGGGGTTTAAGTTCAAGTGGGTTAGAGAGCAATGTGTTTGTTTATCAGCCAACGATGGGGGCCTCTTTGTGTCAGTCTTAGCACGCAAGCCCACGTTATCTTATTACTCCTTGTCATTTGATTTGAATCATATCACCCTTGTATATCATTGAGGACGACGTACCAAGATTTTAAATTAGAGCCCCATTACAAGTTGCAGGTGACCGCATAATTATGATCAATCACAGTTATTGGTAACCAAGGAAATTAACCAGTTTTTATTGGAAAAGTGTAGTTTCTATATTGCGCTGCTTGTGGATTTTAATTCTAAATTTATGCTAAAATCAAATTGGGTTCAATTATGTAGACATGAGCAATTTATGCGTTCCAAACATTACCTCACATTGTATTATCCCATTTGATGTCTATTCGGAATTTTCATTGAAAATTGTCACCATTCATCAAAAAATTAAAAATGAACAAAAAATAAAAATTAGCAATGTATAAATGCATCAACTTGAACGCATTTATATAACTTAAATGAATCAAATTTAAAAATAATGATGAATGTATATGATGATTACATAAATGCTGACCATCTAGCAATCGTTCACTTAAACTAACTAGCCAATAGCTACCAATAGTTCTCTTTGCTCATTATTGGGAATCTGTGTGAAATTGGTCGCTGTTGCTAGAACTTCCAGCAATGCGAAAGCTTGGAGCGGAGGTGCATTACATTGTTGACCAGTCCGATGAAAAAGGCACATGCTGCTGTATATTTTTGGGCCACGTCATTGCGTGGCACGAGTCGTCTCGTAATAGCTGCCTTATTCAGAATAGAAATGTTACAGTATTAGAAAATTTATGTTTGAAAATTTTATTTAAATGTAATTATATATATTTTTTATAACTATACTTTCACTTTTCATAATAAATAAAAAATATATTTATTAATTTTTATTACAAAAAATAAAAACATGATTATAAAAAATAAAAATATAATTATATTCAAACAAATTTTTTAAATACAATTTTTCGATACTATAACAGTGTCCTACAATCCTAATAACAAAAGATTTTTCAGTGAAAAAAAAAAAATAACAGTGCCCTACACAGATTCCGATTTTCATTTCCGCACTCTCGGGCGCTTCTTTTGTCGACAGAGTCTATTTTGGGCGATTAGTGCGCTGAGGCAAATGCATTATGACGATCTTGAAATTCTGTACGATGTGTTCACGGATTTGAAGTTTATTTTTTTTCTTGCATTTTGAATTCCAGTTGGAAAATTGATGAATGTTGTGCTAACAACTTTAAACTTTATTGCAAAAGTTTTCTCTTCACGTATTTTTGACATAAAATCTTTTGTTAAACCTTTTAGACAATCTCAAAAACAAAAAAAAACAAAAAGCAGTAGTAGCACGTTTTTCACAGTTGATATGTCCAGTACACAAATAGTCTCGATCTGGCAACAAATGGAATGAACCAACCAATAGAGACTACTTTTTACTCAAATCACCCGCGACTGAATCCTAAATTTTTTTGAGCACCAGTAAATAACTCACACTTAAGTAACTTATACTTAATAGGATAAAAATAAATATATAATTTATCTAATAATATTTAATAATAATTTATTATTTTCTTCTCAATTCAACCATTATACAATATATATCACTAAGTATTGACATATATTCTGATAAATTATGCTTTTAAAATTCTCCATCTTATTATTATCAGATCAAAAAATAAAGTAATCCCCACCCACATGTATGCGAGAGATTTTACACATTTTTCGCCGGCGAGATTCGTGGCTACTGGATTGACGCAATGAATCACTTGGAATTTCGGCATAGGGATTTCAGATACTATTGAATTGTTGAAATCTTAGGCGAAATTGTACGACAAAAAGATGCAACAGAAAAAAAAAAACAAAAACAAAAATAAAAACAATATGACTTCAAATTTGATCTGTACCCTATTATTAATGAATTTTAAATTTTGGCAAAGAATGATAGCGCATTTTTTCTGTTCCAAAAAAAAAAAAAAAAGATAATGCATTAGCATAATGGTAAATTTGGCATAGGGCCATAGGGGAATACTCTCTGGGTTTCAATTTTCAAATTGAATGTCTCCATCTTAATATGACATGTGAGAGAAGATCTATGTCATAAGAGAGCTGTTATGATATGTTGTTCGACCTTGAAGCCCAGCTTAATGAAGTTAGAGCTTAGTTTAAGAGCTGTCATTTTTTTAACAGACAGATATTTGAATCAAATCTAACACGGAACAGCAGCAACCAAATGAATAAATGTTTTAGATGTGCTATATATGCCCTATCGTGCTTAATTCTACATATTGCTTCAACGGTATTCATGTATTGCACATCAAAATTTTATTTTCTTGGTCTAGTGAGTTTCTTAACTTTAATGTTTTTTTTTTTTAAATCTATTGTAAAGATGGTAATCTAACATTAGAGAAAGGAGCAGGGGAGAAAGGAGCAGGGGAGAAAGGGGAATAATTTCGAACTTCAAATCCTCCAGTAAAAAATATATACTTTTTACCACTCTGAGTTAATCTAAATCCTCTTATTTACTTTAATGTCACAATCATCGATCGTTGGAGTCTGTATTGGTGTATGATCTTCCTCTGTTCAACTGTACCATTGTGGCTGCTGATTAATATCCTGATCACTTCAAAAACATATCTATAAGGTAGGGTTTAAACAAAGTATGCCTATACTCATCGGAGAATATATATATATATATACTTCAAGATTCAACCATTAACCGTTAGGTCAAATTCAAATGATTGTTATTTGGGTCCATCTTGAAGTACAGGTTCGAAACACCCAAGATACAATCCTAATAACATTAAAATTACAACTTTTTCATTTTTATTACAAAATTTTCGCTCTTTTTAGTTTTCTTACGAATGTTTTTTTTCCTCATGAAATAGCCCTCTGCCGAGGAAGCTGCTGGTACTAATCAAGATGGAGAAGGCCGCTCATTAAATGTCAATTCTTGTTGGGAAATGACCCCAACAATTCTGTATCTATCAACCCTGCGTCCTTTGAAGCTAATGAAGATGAATAAAATATCAATTTTTTTTCGTTTATTTTTCAAATCTAGCATGTTCGTAAACATTTTTTTTTTGCTTATTCGCTTCAATTTCTAAATTTTTTTTTGATAAATTCAAATTTTAAAATTTATTCTTTATTAGAAAACATTGTGATTTAGGTTGCTTTTATGCATGCAACGCATGTGTACAAGAGCTAATATAAAGAAAAGAATTGAAGGTAAAATAGCCTCATTATTTCTTGAGTGTTTATTAAAAAACTTATTAGACCATGACATCCATCCTATACACGTAGCATAACTAGTTGAAAGATATTGTGGTGACCTATTGGTCATTTTATGGCCTTTCAGCCCTCTCTTGTAGCCAAAAAAAAAAAAAAAAGTTACCCCTTAAGACCTGCAAAAGGGAGGAACTCTTAACACTAGCTACAACATCTCTTTGTGACAAAACAGCCTATTCTAATAATCCAAATGAACATGTTCCTAAAATGATGGACCGTTGTCCTTGCCGATCAAAATATTCAGATACACCAACTTCTCATAGAATTGAAAACGGTTGTCATAAATTTTAGGCCTTGCATGGCATGAATTACTTCGTGATTTTATTTTATTTTATTTTATTTTATGAATCAATAAATGAATTTGTATTAATAGGTGAAAAAAAATTAAGGGGTAGCAGAAACAACCCCTATGCCAAACAAAATTACAAATCGGGACCATAAAATCAAAGTTTCCAAAAACAGTCTGCTTTGTTAAGGCATAACAATATCTGTTGATATGAACAAGCATAAATTCTACTAATCGAACCAAGGTGTCTCTTAATATGGTGAAAATACATTATGAATTATGTCGAATTTGTATGAAGGGAATGTAGCACATGATTGTGTCTGGACTTCAATTTTGTTTCGTGGTCTTTGTTCGTTTGTCTCGCATTATATGCACTTAAATGTCAAAGCCCACAAATTGACCCGACAAAGGTCCTAAAATGCAGCAGAGAAGCACGCAAGTCCCCCAACTTGTTTCACACAACTGGTTCAAGAGATTTCTCATCACTCTCCATCGATCTAATTCTCATGTCTGAATCATGTGGCATGTCCCCTTGTATCACTTTCTTTTCAGAGAGATAGGGATGACCCTAACATTATAACATCTCAAAAGTCAGCAATTTCGTTCCCTAAAAATTCTTAAGAGGACCCATTAATCTAATTGTTGAGAATTTTGCTCCACATATTTATGGTTTTATTTATTTGACCGTAAAAACATACTATTCATCTTCGATACATAAAAGGAAAAAGCGCCAAAGGAAGCACATGATGTCATGTGATTGTATTAGGTGCATTTAGATTGCTAGACTAACAGTTTAGATGTAACAAATAGGATAGGTCATAAAACACAACATTGGAGAAACCTAACCCCATTGTTAGCATTATAGAAGGCCAAAGTTTAGTGCAATAGATAACAAGAAGTCAGTTTGCTTCGAATATAAGGGGCTATTATTTGTTTTTTTTTATTTTTAATATAAACATAAGGAGTTAATTAATAATTGTGATACGTGCAAGGGCCAGAAAAAATTGTTAATAGTTTCATGACGAGCAAAGGATCTTTGTCCTTTGGACTACCACTATATATGTAATTGGCTCCAATTTTGTATATAATCATCGGACAGGCTTCATTTTTGCCTTTTCCAGGACAAAGTTCATAGACATCTCGATGGTGTAAATTGCAGCCCAAAGCATCATACTTACTGACATGGATTAATTTGACTCGGCGAAATCTAGATGCGTACCCAGCAAACCACCACATTTTGTGAAATTTTGAAAATGGTCACATTTTTGCATGCAAAGGAAAATGATAGGTAATTGGAGGACCTACTCAGTATTTTTCTAGAATGATATAATTATTATATTAATTTGAGTCCCGCGTGAATAAAAATAATATATAAGATTGAAAATGATATTAACAGGACAGAAATTTAATTCAATTCTGACTAAATCCCCTGACTTTATAATAATGCTCTTCTATAAATCACCACATTTCCTACGAAATTCGCACATTCATTATGTAAGGAAAATCAACGGTGACAAAGTTAGAAGAAACAGAAAAACTGATCTCTTTACAGAGCCCTAGAAACCGACCTTATTGAGTTTAGTCTATAAGGTGAGAGCCCATTTATTAAATTAGAAAATGACTTGAAGCAAAAATTTCTGCCATTTGTTCGAGCTCTTTTCCGCCATGTCCAAGTATTTGTGTTTCCTTCCAGTCACCGGGGGGAAGACATATGTGAAGCCTAGCGGAGGGATATGTGTCCCGTAGTTGATGCAGCCAAAGAGATCATGCAAGACCCTCCAATGGAAGATGATTGGGGATCGATGCGCATTTACCGCACCTACTTGTTATCATTAAATGATTGGGGATCGATGTCTTTCATTCGACACTTCATTGATTAAATTATTAAATCTCTATCCTCCAAGGGTTTTCGTAAAAAATATGCAGAGTTTATAGAAATAAAGAAAACTACTCTTATCGTATAACTCATTAACCAATAAATATGCTTATGAATAAAAAAAAAAACCATTAGCAATTGTTCTACAAAGTGGTGCAAGAAGCCATAATCCACCTGTTTTAATCTTTCCCAATTCCTTAATTTGGGTAAATAAAATGTCTCCATATCTACAAATTAGATAGCAACAAAACATATCATAAAAGATTTGACTAGTTTTACCCTGAGATTGTATGGCTTTGTCACCGGCAATAACCAATCCAAACACAAAAATGACAATTACGGATGACAAGGGAATCAGTACTCTATTGATAGTTGAATGCAGTTTCACGTGGACTATTATATTGTTTTCTTTTCTTTTTCCTACTCTTTTTCTTGTGGAATACTATCAAATGATTTTCACACCTAAACGCGATTGCATGCAGATAGAAGAATAGAGAATTTGGATACCAAAAAAATCAGAAAAGAAAAATGGGGGTGTTGAAGCAACATGTAGTCATCATTTGGGCAAGAAAATAAAGTTTGTTCAAAGTTTTGAGAACTTATAGTTTTGGTTGAGTTACACCTGCGTCAGCCAGCACTTGTTATGTTTGTGTATGTATTTGAAATTTGAAGGCTTATGCTTGCATCGTAGAATGTTATGATCGGTATTACGTGATGCAAACTCAATATTAATAAAGGTTGCGTTACATAGCATGAGAAAATCACCCGATGATGTATTTGTAATGCAATAAACAATAATTTTCTGTAAAAATATTCACAAAATATATAATAAAAAAATTACTATTTTTTTCATTTCACATTTTATCATTATCATTGTTAGCACAAAAATTATAACAGTTATATTATAGACAGCCAACGGAATATTAACATTTATCCTATTAATAATGCCAGAAATATCTGAGTCAATTAAATGAACCATTTTCTCAACCAGCCTTTGCCAACCAAGTCGGGGCAAGTATTTCATTCTCTGCAAATTTGATCAGACGCTTTTCAGCTAGCCACGTTTACTCTGCCGAAGTAGGTATCAACTCCGGCAACAGACGTCACGCAGATCAAACCCTCAATGCACATCGTTTTTTGCGGCTTGATCTGGCAGTTTCAATCAATTTCAGCGATTATAATTTTCCTTGTTTTTTATTTTTTTTTTGTAAGAGCAAAATCCTCACAAGGAGGAAAGGGTGAGGAAGAGGGCCAAAGTTCGAATACTGTCCCTTCACATGAGGCCACTGTCTCATTGCAACTCAGCAAGCTAGATCCTCATTTGTTTTTTGTTTTTTATTGTTTTTTATCAATTAGTTCCTCATTATTTTCCTGGGTTTTTTTTTTTTTTTTGGTCTAATATCAATTAGTTATTTTCCTGGGCTTTTGTTTGATTTATTGTTCTACCAGTCCTCGAAACCTCCGAGCCAGACAAACATGTACCTGATGAATTTCATTTTTTTGGGTCCAAATGCCTCCACAAGCAGAAATTGACAGCAGCCCAATCCTTAAAGGTAAGTGCCATAAGTGGGCCAGGATTGCTCATACTGGGCCAGAATCAATTATAGAAATATGAAAAGTGGACAGGGTTCTGAGGATGAACCTGCTTAATGAGCACTCAGATTATGTCCATGGTTCGAGAGAAATATGACTCAAAATTTAGGCTTTGAAATGAGTTGAGCTTGCACCCACGGCCCACGCATTGTACCCTCAAGGCAAGTCCCGAGACTCAAAGGTCAAGCAAAAGTTGGCCGAAGAAAAGTCGCCAAGATAATCTTCGAAAAATAATCAGGGTAATCTATAACGATACAATTTATAAATGAGATTGACTATAATGGAAAAGGCATTGATACATATATTCAATTTCCTATAAATTGAAATTAAAAAGAGCACCAAACTTTATTTGAATAGTTAAGAGGTGTTATCTCCAATACACAGGTCTGAAGTTTGAATCCAGTCTTGGCACTCACTCTTAGCACTCCAAAAGGATATGGATTTAGACTAATAATTGGGTTAGAATGGAAAAACAAAGACATCAGGAATTTATAGTTGCTCAAAAAATATTATTTTAGAAATGTATGCAGAATTAAGTCATATTATCATATGTTTTTAAATATTATGTCATATTATTATAATCATTCTTATAATATTGTATATTTGTAATCATTCAATACATAATCACATAAATTTTCCATTGCTAACTCCGTATGTTGCGGACTTGTCAAATTCCTGCTAAAACAAAGACTTCTGAAGTTACTTGGGGTTAGAAGATCTGGAGTGAACATGGAAACTAGCTTTAATGATATGGAAGCAGATTACAACCATAAATAGTAGCCAGTTGGGATCGCAAGCACCAACCACAGACCAAATTCAGTAATTGAATCCCATGTGAAAAAACAAAAAAAGAAACAAAAAAAAAAAAAACAAAACAAAAAACTTACATGGAAAGGTTAAAGCGCTTTTTCTCCAAATTTTTTTCTTTAAAAAGAAAATGTTAGATCAAATTTAAAATACGAAAATCAAGGCTAGCTATTACATATCAAAATTGCCCCAATTAATGTTGGAGACTACAAAATATGTAATCTCTGGTTACCATACCCATGTGTTGTGAAAAAAAAAAAAAAAATCTCTCAAAAGTAGCTAAGACTTCAAATTCCTATTTTGGAGGTGTTGAGTTCTAATTTTAAAAAATGAATCAATTTTAAAGGAATACGAATAATTACTTTTATTGTGTAATTTAAAGCCTAACTAATCTTCTAATTGACAAAAAAAAAAAAAAAAAAAGAGCTTGAGTCTATGTAATGAAAATATTAACTGGCCTATTAGTCTAGCTAATGTTATTAATCTTTCGATACATTTGTTTGTCCCGATGAAAGTTATGGTACTTTGCATGATCAAGGCTTTTATAACACTTGTCCTCCCAGTGACCAAACAGGATTCAAATTCAATCACCAAAAAAAAAAAAAAAAGTGTTTTTAAGACACAGTGTTTAAGTGATTTAAGATTGAATTCGGCCTCCATGCTAGTATGCAGTGTTTTAAGAGAGAGGTGGACGCTGGACGGACGACCTATGCATAATGAACATGTACAAGACAAGGGCTAAAAAGACTACCAAAAACAGTGTTCTCCACTAGCATTTGGAGCCTATGTTTAGCTCAAATCCCGCTAGCTATAGTGTGCCTGATTTCATTGTCTCTTGCCTATAACCAAATCCCTAAATTTTTACACGTAAAACATTGATTGTGGCTTTTTTCTAGTTTGTTCAGATTCTCTTGCATAATTGTCAGCTTACATAGTCACTGATGATATACACTGCTTCACCTCGTTCGCAGTTTAGTAGTTAGAGAATTTCGTTCGTCCTATAAAGTCATGAGTTTCAATTATCACCAAAGTGTTCAGTAAAATTAAATATACGTCTTGTCCTACAAGGTCACAAACAATTCAGACTCTTGTTGGGCAGTTCAGGTTTTGCCCTTTTGGGTATTAATATAAAAAGTCCGGTCTATTTTACATAGATCTAGTATAATCCTCCCTTACGCATATACAAGACACCACCCCTCTTTTCCTATTCATGTTACCAAAAAAAATTGACACACATTGCTTCTCCTTCCTTTTACAACTAAGCACATGCAAACAGAAAAGGCCAAGATTTGTTATATCACATTCTGATCAGTGGTGTTAGTAGGCATCTATTCTATTCCACTACAATGTAACGCTTCTTAACATTTGTAGTGTTCTCAATCAATATCAATCTTGGTCATTGGTCATTTGGAACCTGATTCTAGTGGTAGTGCATACATATTTCCTGCCTAGCTAGCCATTCTGTTGGATTCTGTATAGGAAAAAAATAAAATAAAATGCGGAAATTAAGCTTAAGTAGTGTTATTTTTCATTGTTGAGATCCTTATATGCAAAGGTCGATTTGCAAGAGTGCACAGAAGTTGGGTTGACCGATGAATGGATTCTGAGCCCTAGTCCAGTGTCTACACTGCAAGCGTACGCCAAAAAATTCTGGTTTATAGGGTTGAAGAATCCAATCTAATTCCTCAAATTGAACCAGAAAACATGTAATTATAGTTTGCATCGCCCGCATGAAAATTGTGTATGCACTGGTTTGGCTTGATACATTGTGTAGCATAAAAATTTCCAATTAAGTTGTTGGACAATTAACATCAAAATTCAAAAGTGCAGAATGCACGCACACGAGATTCTAATGTTCCATTGTGTTGCACACATATCTAACACATCCATGTGTGCCGGATACGAGATAGACATATGTTGGATGCGAGACAAATACATATTTGACACTGCAAAACGTTGTCCACCAGAAAAAACTTTAGAGAACAAAAAAGAATTAGACACATATTGAACAGATTTTTGATAAGCTGCAGACACATTTAAGATTTTTTTTTTTTTTGTAATTTTAACGACAACAATTATATCTAATCAAAAGTTTCTATTATGCTTGCAGCTGAAGGCCCACATTATATTTTTTATGTTTGTGAATAACAAAAATAATATATGTCGAAAAATAATATTTGTTTGAATTTATTTAAATAATTTTTATTAAAATTATTAAATAATATTATATATAATATATATATATATATATATATATGTGTATCATAGTAAAAAAATTTTATCTTATATCTTATATTTAATTTTTTATCCTCCCCACTATATATATGCACACACATACATAGTTGTGTTTTGATTGTCTCTATTTTTTTAATTTTTTTTTAAAATTAACGTGTTATAATATACATGTCAAAAATCACATTATTTTATATTAATTACGATACATAAAAAAAACTCAGTTTATTTGGCCTAATAATACTGCTGTGAACAGATGAGGAGGGTACACGCAGCATTGAATGCAAAATTTTTCAGCTCTCCAACAGGAAAATGTGGAGATGATTATTTTCAGCATTTCCTTGTCTGCACAGCCTACAATCTATCTAATCAATCGACGTTGGAGACAAATATTACAGGTTGGCGCCATATTTGGCTGATGGACCTCCCCCCTCCTTTTGACAAATGTTGTCACTTCTGTGCTTTAATTGACGGTTGCAGACAAATTTGTGTGAACAGCCATCAATTATGCAACAAATTTATGGCACAATCAAATCGACCAAAGTGTTGGCAAATATTTTGTAAAATTTTTTTAAAATACAATTAAAATAAAATTAAAGTTATATAAATTTAGTTAAAAAATTATATAAATTGTTATAATAAATTTAATTTAAAAAATAAATAAATTATTAAATTTCATTAAATATATTTTATATTTATTTTAATATCACTTAAAATATTATCACACGGTAAATTTTTTTTTTTACGAATAATCTTTTCGGTCAAAATCTTATTATTAGCAAAATTTTTAGGTCACGAGTCCTATTCACTTTATTAAGTAGTTGCCCTTCCCACATAAATGTTCAAACTTTCATATTGTACACCTAACTTACCTGAAATTTAATCCCTCTCCTTTTAAATAAAATATGAGTGATTTTATTAGTATTTAAATAGTGAATCTTTCATGATGAGTTAAATAAATAAAAACACAATGATTAAACAATATTAAAATTTGATAATTAACTTACTTGTAATACATATTTTCTCTTATTAAAAAATGAAAATGAGTGGTTCAAATCAATCGACATAATTATTCGCTTGTCTACAATACTTGCTTGTATCAATCGCGTTCCCATGTTACTACTGGGGACTTCAAACGCACATTAACAAGGGTGAACTTTATTACTAGCTACCAAAATCTTGCAAGTGATCCTCCCACCAAATCATACCATAAAACCCAGTGAAGAAAGCCAGCAAACCAAACTGAAGAAATTTGTTAGTGTCATTAACGATATGCCAAATAATGAAGAACTAATTTATGTTATTACATTCAATATACAATAATGTTATATTAGAAGTTACAAAGCAAAATTAAAACTTTTGTTCTCTATTAAATAATTCATATCCAATCATCCGTCGATCTCTGTGTTGTTCCAAATCGTTTCCTTTCAAATTTGTATTTCTTTCTGCGACAGCAAATCAGCAATGCAATGCAATCAACCTAACTGAGAATATAAATGGAAACGTTTTTATCAGACAAACCAAAATTAGTCTTTTCCACACTAACCCCTCTGCTAAAATACATGCATCCAAGCAATTAAGATTTCATATTTTGGGACAAATAGCCATGGAGATCTTTCTTTAAGCAGACATGTTAGGAGTAGCTATCCCACGCAGTGGCTAAATTTTGTCTGTCTTGGTATTGAGTTTTATTTCTTCTTTTATTTCTTTTTGTTTTTTTTTTGTCTTCTTTCATCTCTGTATACCCAAAAATAATAATAATAATAATAATAATAACACGCGTCCAAGAACAAAGCCCAAGTGGCTAACTGATAGCTGACCGCAATACTTGTAAATGAAAGTCCGACATTTGTCTTAACAATGAGAAAAAACAACAATTAAATATAGATATATATATATATATATATATAAAAGTTGATTTATATTTTTTTTGATACTATGAGTGAATATAAAAATTTTTTGATTGTGTCATCAAGTTTTAATTGTTATTTTTTACTTTTATAAGTTTTATTTGTTCTATTGTTGTCATATATTGTTTTTTTTTTTTTGACATATTGTCATATATTGTTTACTCTTATCATTTGCTATAATGACATGTTTTATTAGTAACTCTTAATACGGATGGCATTCATAGCCGAGAGAGGAGATCGTATTTTTGCTATATTACACAAAATGTATGCCATTAGAAGATTAGAAATTACGGTCCTCAAGAAATACTCCAATGATTAAAAAAAATGTATAACTCTCAGTCAAATTGATCTTCTAATAAAAAAAATAATTGCTATTTTTACTCACTTTTTTTAAGTATAATTTATTAATACTTTTATATCATATAAATCTATTTTATTATTTTTATTTTGAATAAATTTTATTTATTGTGTGATATAAAATTATGAATAAATTATATTTATAAAAAAATAAATCAAGTTAAAAATCCCTAGCTGCAACAAAGTGGGCAGTCAAGAGAGGGGAAAAAAGCCACTAAAAATACTTAATAAAAGCCCTTTAATTTTGTATTCAGGTTGTTGGGCCTCTCTCATGCGCAACGATAAATGATTGATTTCTCTACATCACTTCTTTTGCTTTCCCTTTTTTTTTTTTCATTTTAATTTTGTGTGGTTCTCTATGTCTTTTTATTTTATTTTTTTAAAAAGAGCTTTACGGTCATGTAAAAGTAACATTACGGTTTTGTACTCAGAAAATATAAAGTGATTAGATGGTTATGATATTTGTCGCTCACTGGGCGAATTTGATTGTAGGATCTCTGGTATGAAATCAAACTTCTTAAATAAGTTAAATCATACAAATAATTATTCTCTGCATATTATCTAATAATTCTTTTTTTTTGTTTAAATATCTAATAATTCTTTTGCGTTGCACCAAACTCAAATACGTAGAGCCCAACTTCACAGCCAACCCAATTAATTTTCCACGTTCAAGATCATTCCACGTAGCCGAGAATTTTAGAAAATGGAGAGAATTAGTTTGCAAATATTCCCAATAAGGAATAACATGAACCGTCGTCATCTAATAAAATAAATAATAAAAAAAAAATTTATTTTAACTCTCTCTTTTAAATAAATATAATTTACTCATAATTTTATACTATATTATAAATAATATTTAAATAATATTAAATTATAAATTAATTTTACTCACCAAAATAAAAATAACATTAATAAGCATCTCTAATAAAACTCAAACCAACACTGTGACACACCTAAAAGATTCCTGTTTTTCTCGTCACTCTCTTTTCAATCCTTTTCAGTACACAACCTAATCGCCTGTTTGGATTAGTGAAAACCCCCGGGAAATTAAGAAAGTGAGGCAAAATAAAATAAAATAAAATATTATTTATTTATTTTTTATTATTTTCTTTCTCACATATTTTATATATATCAAAATAACTTTATTTTTTTATAATTTTTTTCCTTTACAAATTTTTTTTAATTTTATTTTTCATTATTTTTTCTTCACATATTTTTCATCTATCTAAATTATTTTATGTTTTTATAATTATTTTTTTATAATTTTCTTTCTCTAATTTCTGACAATTCAAAACGTACTATAAATGTAATGATTCCGCCCCTCCCATCATATGAATATGCTTATAAGAATAATGCCATGAATGATTAAGACAAGAGAGCTACATGAGACCGTAATTAAGTTGGAATACCTACCTTTTGATTTTCTTTGATAAATTGTCCTCTTGGGTTTGTTAAGTCATAGTAATAAAGAATATGAAGTGCCAGTATCTCAAGTCATATCATTGTTCATTAGCAGTAGTTTTGATCAATCACACTAATTAAATATGTTTAGACAAATGGGCTTTGATATTTGCAATCATAGCATGGTTTGAAAGCATATCACAGGCTTGAATTTCAGACGTGGCCTATTGATCTAAAAAAAATATAATATATTGCACATCAGACTGATCGTCTCAAATTAATCTCACAATATTTAAATAAATAAATAAAAAAGAAGTTAACCTGCTTACCTGAATCAACTATTTATGGACGCAGTGAAGCCAAGACGTCACTTTCCATCACTTATTTGCTCTGAAAAATTGTTGTCTTTACAAAATGAAAATTTGCTTTTATGTAATCATGTTGGACATGAATTTAGCAATATATTCACTCATTTTTAGAAGGAAAAAGAAAAGAGAAGAAAAAGAAAAGAAAACCTTTATGCATTCAACAACGAAACGGTGTATGTCATAAGCGTTAAGGGAGAGATTGGATCTAGACTATCATCTCTCCATACAATTTCATCTGCAACTTATAATGATTTTTGAGAGAGAGAATCACACTAAAAGATTAAGTTATTAATTGGGGTATAATTTATTTTTTTAAATTTTTTGAAGTTGTATCTAATAGTGAAGACTATACTCGTTACAAATGTAATGAACTGAAATGTCAACGTTAGAATTCAAAAAAAATATTGATAATGTTAACCAACAATTTCGCTCAAATTCTAATTATTAAAAATATTAAAAGTTTAAACTATTGATTAATATATAATTTCATTTCCTTAAAACCTTTTAGAATCGTATCTAATATTAAAGAACTACACGTTATAAACATTATGGGTCAAGTTATTAAGCTCAGAGTTTAAAAACAATGCTGAAAATATTGGCCAACACAACTATCTTTCCCGCTAAACTGCCCTCTTGATTTAACTGGTTTTGCACCTCTAGCAGGCCATCTAATTCCGCATGGATATCCCTGAAGGACAACTAAATTGCTTTTTGCGCTTGCTAGACAGATCACAGTAACTAAGAACTTTAACTGTGCAAGTTCTAGAAATACCTGCGAAAAATTGAGGTAGCGACTCACTCATATTTTTACTACTCATCAATTTCGACTATTAGAACAGAAAGCAAAAAATAGAAATGAAAGAAACTCAAGGCAAAAGAAGAGCATACATAAGCCTACAAAATCAAAGATGCTTTTCTATTACTAGTCGACAAACAAATCTCATTGTTTCATTTTTATAATTTCTTCATAGTACAATGAATTTTCTAATAGACAAAAAGAACAACCTTCAATAAATTAAAGACTATACTTTCTTATTCCTATATTTTCTTAACAAAATTGATCCGATTAATCGAGAGAAAAAAAAGGCAAACAAAATCAAAGATGCTTTTTGGGTACACTAAGCCATTGACATGGATGTATGAGCACATAATTTGGGTTCCTCTTTGCTTTCTCCTCCCCATATCAAAGTCGGATGCTTTGGTTAGGCGAATTTCGCGGATTTCTTGTTCCCATCCTTTATTATATGCCAAGAGCACATAAAGTGACATTATCATCACTACCAGAAGATAATATTAATAGTGCACTTATCAAAATAGGAAAAAAAATATATATATATATCTAGAGAGAGAGAGAGAGAGAGAGAGCAGGTGGGGAATGGAAGGCTGAAGGTGACGTGTGCCTAACAATGTTGCTGTGTATTTTTCTTTTTCATTTTCTCTTTTTTTTTTGGGTGTGAGAAAAGAGATACGTTATTCCCTTTCCTTGTGGAAATGGAGGGAAGGCAAAAGGAATACGTCTCTTCTACTGACCTTTCAGGCAATTGGCATTACATGCTTATTGTCATTGACTTAATTGCTACAAAGAACTAAATGGTTCATTTTAGTTCTTCTTTTTTTATTTCTATAACAAAAACGGTAGCCCATTATTAAGAAGAGACAAGTAAAGGAAGACATTGAAGTTTAAACCTCACACTCTTCAGTAAAATACATATACCTTTCACCATTTCATTTACGTTCGATTCTTTGTTCTCTTTTTTCAATTATTAACAAACTTTGAAATGAACCTAAGTTATCTAACTCTAAGACATGGACATAGGTAGCTTTATGTTTACCATTTATTATTGTTGTAAGATCGAGATCAACATTTTATTAACTCTGTTAATTGGCTAATCCTTTTTTTTTTTTTCATAAGGATATTAAGACTAAATCCTGCAAATAAAAATTTTAACTAGCAATTGCAAAGATGTTAATTTGTTGTCCACTTCGTATATTCGCATAGATTGTATATGTAGCAAAGGGCTTTAAGATAGGGCCGTGGCAGTAACTAACACGCAATCTGAAGAACCAAGTTTGTGTTTGTAATTTAATTTATATCTCATAGAAACATATGGGAATGGCGACAAGTCATAAAAGATTGTAATTCTTCCGTAAGTTTCATGGGTTCCCAAAGGATTTCATAGGTAGAGACGCAAAGGCAACATGTTGGGCTTATCATGCACTGAGAAAGAAAAAAAAAAGCATAATTGAAATTGTGGAGAGAGAGAGAGAGACTTGTAGATGAAATAGATCTAAGGTGTCTCTTCTTTTTCTCTTTTTTTTTAGTTAAGACTGAGTCTTGAATTTGAAATTTTCAGTTTTTGAAACGACTTCAATTTCAAATGATGCGCCTCTTTCGTATACATGAGGATGTTCTTCTCTTACCATTTTTATTTGCGGGTTTAAAAAGCTCTTTTTAGTTGATGGTGCTGGAATTGTTTCTTGTTTTGGAGTCAGATAGAAGTGAAATTGTGCGCTGGGGGGGGGGGGGGGGGCGCTACCCATGTGATGTGTATGGTTGATTACATGACATATATTGCATGTTAGTTTGGGTTTTATCTGTCAGGGGCCCATTTCAACATCATAAAAAGTGGCTGTCCAGCACATCTAAAATACCATTAAAATAATGATGAAATAAAAAGGGATTAAAATAATAATCAGTCTTTCTAATTTTGGCTTCACAATGGCATGGGTATGCGGAAAATCCTTCTTGAACTCATTTGCTCCCAAAAACAAAATAACAAAATATTATGAAAATGTATATGTTTGTACTGATAGTACGATTAACCTAAAAAATTATTAAAATCATAAAATATTTTAATGTCTTGTATCAAATTAAAACTAGTGTACAATTGTTGAGAGAAGCAGCCCTTCTACAATCAGCGATAAAGAATTTTTTTTTTTTTTTTGAGAGGAACCGATAAAGAAATTTGGTAGTGAAGACATTTGCTTTTTTCTTTTTTTTTTAGCTTGAGTCTAAAGATATAACTCTAGTAACAATGACTCAAATTTCATTCAATTAATTATTTTTTCAGGACTTATATATGATAATTCATACATGCATTGTATATGCAGTTTATATGCAGTTACGCTCTTTAAGCACATTCAATTGTTAAACTTAATTTTCAAAGCATGCACGTATGTATAGAATAAATTCAAAGGGCATAGAAATCCTCTTAACAATTTACCAGTTGAGATATACATGGATTGCATATACGTGATTATTTTCTAAATCCCAACTCTGATGTCTTGTACACTAGAACTTGCTTCTTTTTTTTTTTCCATAATATTGAAATATAATCTATGACATAAACATTAATTTAATAGTAACAAAAAACTTCTTACACGCTGCAAGTCAATGGGAGGTGATGGACTTTAAAAGGAATATAAGAGGGACAATTTTTATTTTCGGGTTTTGATACACAGACGCAAAAGAAGCCGATGCAAAGAGACGTAAATATTATTTTTATACATTATTAATAAATTTATTATACATAAATTGTAGTTATGTTATAAATTATAAATTCCTACATTCATCTACCATTTCAGTTTCCTGAATTTTTTTTTTCCATAATTGTTTTTGCCATGTGTATGTGTGTGTGTGGTGACAGTTGCAATTAGTCATTAGCGCCTTTCTCACCGTCCAATGATGCTTCACATGTCCACACGTCTTTATATAAGTGATTAACACGTGTTGGGATGGCATTGGAGGAGAGATGCCTCGGTTCTTGAGAGGCGGGTGATTATTGTAGGTGGTTAGTGCACGCCAGAATCTCTTTTTGTGGGTTATGGCGGAATTGCTTGGTTTTGAAGTTTGTTTTGTTATTGTGCATAACTATCTATGCACTTTTTTATTTATTACTTAATTAATAAATATGATGATGTGTCCATGTGGCATTGTTACATGATCTATTTACTTACAAAATATGCACTTCTATTTTTTTGTTAATTAATTAATAAATATGATGATGTGTCCACGTGGCATTGTTAGATGATCTACTTAATTACAAGATACACAATATTCTTAATCTTAGCCAAAAAAACTCAATTATTTGTGATGGGTTTTTATTCTTTTTGTATCGCCTACTTGCATACTCAATCGATCAGAAAAAGGCAAATAAAGTGAGTAAAATTTTTTCTGTCCACTTGAATAGAAATAGGAGCTCAAATTTGAATTCAGATTTTGTTGGAAAAATAAAGGATATTTTAAAAGGCTTGAATCTCACATGGAAAAGAGAAGTCAAGTAGTACTTAATAAAAAAGTATATAAGGAGACTTGAATCCCACATGAAAAAGAAATGTTATGTACCACTTGTTTATAAACCAATATTTGTCTTATACTTTCACAAAACAAAAGACCCATAAGAGGTCTTGCGCAACCCAGTCTCGGGCCCGATAGGAGCGGGCCCACCGGACCTTACGCAGTGGACCGGCCACCCCTGAATACAATATTTTTTAGACTATTCAGACTCTTCGGTCAAACTAGCTATTTTTTGCTGTTGGAAAACTAGCCGTTGCAGTAGTTACAGCCATTCAACCACCATTATTCTATCCATTATTCACCTTTATGGTCATTATTCACTTTTATGAACCTTAAAAGCTGAACCAGTATATTAGAAACTTATCCTTCTCCAAAAAGTATACTTTTCAGAGACTCTTCTTCCTGCTCTTTCTTATTTTGTTGCATTCTGCTGGGTTAATCAAGATTAGAGTTGTTTCTGTCACCTCACTATTTGAAGTGCACATTAGTGGGAAGGTCTGTTGTATTCTGGGAGGGTAGCCGCTGCGACCTGCTGCATTGTCTCGCTTTGAGAACGGGGGCGGAAACTATCCTTAAGGACAGTACCTTACACGCCTCAGATATTTTTTATTTACTCTATTATTTTATTTGCATCTATTTTTCTGTTAATTTTACTTATACTTTCTAACAGATTTCACTCCCAAATTTATACTTTCTGACTGTTAAACTATACTTGATGATTTAGATATTCAGTTTTTTGTCAATGACGGGATAATAATTTCTTTATGAATTGTATGTCTCAAAGGGATTTATTAGTCTTTCTTTGTCAATTTGCGTATAAATTTGTCCAACTTTTTGAATTCAAGTTGTCCATTCAAGTAGAGGATGCATATGGTGCTCACTTTTCTTTTTTTTTTTTTATTTGTAGAAATTGTAAATCTAACGTTAAACTTGAAACTAAGAATTCAAAAAATTTTACCGTTATACTTTGTAGACAATGTTCTTTTCTAAATCTGTTTTGTGAACACAACGAGATAAGATTCTATTTTTCCCTTTGTTATTGATTGTAAGCAGGGTGACATAAAGTTACAAAGGGATAAATGTCGATAGCTAGGGCATAAAATATGAAACCGACTGTGGAAAAAAAAATGTATATGTTTTCGAATATGACAGCTCCATGTTTTGATTGCCGCAATATTAACCACATGACAAACAATAAACTTGTCTCTCAAAAAAAAAAGAAAAGAAAAGACAAATAATAAACTTGGAGACAGCGTAATGATACCAGAGAATTTATAAAAAATTTTTTATTCTTTTTTTTAAAAGAATAACAAATAATCACCTGAAATAGCAGTTTAGTTATTATACGACATATCTCTCTCTGTCACGGTGCAAGTTCGAGTCTCAACACTAGAAATTTCGGCCGCTCCAATTACTTAGGATTCAGTAAGAGCATAGTTGTCACTTCGTAACACTGTAATCGAACGTAAAAGTAGCCTATTGGACTTCACAGTGCTCAAGTGGTATGTTTACCCATTTTTGGTGGTTGAACAAAATTTAAATAAATAAAAGTTGTTTTAGTTTCGGTTTACAGATATGATGACTGTCATACCCATGATAGATTTTTTTTATTAAAAAAAATTAACAAAATTGAAAATCATTCATGTACCGAAAAAATAAAAAAAAAATCATAAATTTACAAAATTTACCTAATAGCTACAATATAACAATATATATCGTTCACAAATTCTTGGAGATTCATTTAATAAGTCGTCAAAACAACAGTGTTTCTCACCTTTATTTTAGTAAAGTTTTAAATTTCTAACCATATTCAATAAAATAATTTCATTTGAATTCTGTACTCCCACCATTGGTAATTTGTATTAGTTAATTAAATGGAGCAGTAGACTTACAATGGTTACAATATCATCACTCGACAATGCCAAAACAAATTGATTTTTTTTTTTCCAGTTGAATTATAAAGAAAAGTATTTTACGTGAGACGTAAGATTGGAATTGCAAGCTTCGACCCCAGTTAAACAGTTTGACATCTACAAGACTGCAAGGCACGTTGAGTGGCTTTTCACTTTTTTTTTATTTATAATAATTTAGTATAATTAATTTAAATATTTTATTAAAATCTCTTGATCAGAGACAAAAATATATATTAATCTCTAAATATACCCTGATTCTTGATCATGTATTCGTGTATTGATAACTCTCTTCTTATCTCTTATAGCCACATATATAATTACACTTTCACTGAAAAATAGAGTTTAAATTCGAAGTTCTCTCAAATTTTAAAAAATATGTGAACTTATCCGGATTAAACTGTATAAAGTAAACTCTCGCCTTTCACTTTAAAATTAATCTTTTTTAGAGAATAGGGTCATGCTTAAAAAATACTTTAAAATAACAAATAAGCATCATCATGATGATAGCATTAATTTCGGTGTACGAAGGAAACAAAAGCCGGCACAAACGGACATTCTCCCATGTGTACTGATCGGATTTCTCCCATGTGTACTGATCAGATTTCTGGCTTACGACCGATACGGCTGTCAATTCCTTTTTTAAATAATTAAATCTTGTCTTTTTTTTTTTTTTTAAAAAAAAAATCCTGTCTACCACTTAATTCGAATAAAAATTATGAGAAAAAAATATGTAATTTATTTTTATTTTATTCTTTAATAACTGCTTGACTAAATTATATTATATGAATGTGTATTTATTGTATTATTTTTATTGTGTTTTATGAGAAAAATATGTAATTTGTTTAAAAGTTTAGATTTTATTTTATTCTTTAATAACTGCTTGATTAAATTATATTATATGAATGTGCGTTTACTGTATTATTTTTATTGTGTTTTATGAAAAAAATACGTAATTTATTTAAAAGTTTAGATTTTATTTTATTCTTTAATAACTGCTTGACTAAATTATATTATATGAATGTGCGTTCACTGCATTATTTTTATTGTATTTTTGCTATATTTTTTTATGAGTTATTAGATTTTTGTGAGCACAAATTGAATTGTAAATTAAATTAGGAGGAAAAAAAAAAACAAAAGCATTGGGCATTTTAAACAGAAGCAATTTGGCCTGCACCATTGAGAGCTTCCCACGTGCGGGAACACGTGTCTGACAGCGCTAACATTTAGGTCAATGTCTTTGCCCCTCCGATGGTTGCGCGGTTACCCAAAAAAAGCCTTTCCTGACACGTGCGAGTGCGTATTATCACGTGCGCCGCACGACCGGTCCTTTGGCCCCACGTTCGGTCCCCGGACGACGCCGTCAAGTCAGAACGCGCAAAAACAACTGCCAGCCAGCCCCTGTGCTGTCTTTGGTCGTTTGATAGCACACTACCGTCCAAATTTGTAATCCTTGGAACAACTATATACTTTTTTTTCCCTTATAAAGAGAAATTTCATCGGGCAAATTTTCATGTTATTAGGGCGATAAACAAGTTTATCGTATGTCTCTCTATTTAAAGTATAGAATAAACATAAATTTAAATTTAATATATTTAACTTACATATTTTGAAACTCGCCTGTATCATTAGATTAACAATACATGGTTAAAATAATTATATTTTTTTATCGAATTTTGTCATTAAACTTTTGTAAGAAAAATTTGGACCAGTGACTTCTTATTTTTTCCTCAAAAATTATATATTTTGGAGAAAATTTTTGTGGTAATGCACTTAATCCTAAAGTTAGAGTTCAAATCATACTATTCTCATTCTTATAATGCAATTATGAGTGTTGATGCAAGATAATAACAACACATCATTTATGTTTTTAGTAAGATAAAGTTACAAGTGAATACATATGAAAAAATTTAATGTATGAATTATTATTATTTTTCAGTTTTATCTAACAGTTTAAATTTTTATTTTGCATAATTTCTCCACAAAATACGTAAATAAATTATATTTTGAGTTATGTTCTTTTATAGAATTTTTAATATTCGCACATTAGAATGGGCCACATTGTAGAATTTACATATTTCGTATTTATATTTTATAAATGTGTGAAAAGGTATTGAAAAATGTAGGTAATTAGGACCATTTGATGTAGTAGTCTGAATATTAATTTGACATGTTTCTTCCTATATTGACCCAAGTTCAAGTCTCCTTATTGTCGCCTGTCTCTTTATAAACGAGAATTTATATTAATGGTGCGAAATTAAGTTCTAAAGTTGTTAACACCATAGTTGGATGTAAAAGAGATTCGTTATGATTTATCAGTATACGAGTGGTGAGTTTGTCCTTTCTTATGGTTAAATAAAGTAAGACAACAGAAAAAATGTCAATCTGATTTTAACCAACATACTTACTGATTAGTTAAAATCTGGGATGAAGATTTAGGCTGACCAAACTGAAACTCTGAAGTGGATGGGGTAGATACTTATAAGATAGAGAGGTTAAGGTGTCAGGCGTGTACTTGTCATCAGCACTTTGATCCTTAAATCAGTGACAGCTAGTCAAAAATAACAGGTGATGAACGAAATGAACAATAAATGCATACTTCAAGAATTGTAGTGTAGATCAAATACATATTTATAGTATGTGCATTGTTGACGTGACGGTTCGTTTTACCTTGTGTACTGATGTTGTAGAGATAGAAAATATTCCTTTTTAGGCCTAAGATTTGTTGGACCAATGAAGAGAAGTGTTGAGTTTTACCCTAACACTTATAAACATTTTTTATTTTGTTATATAAAAAACTTTAATTAGGCGTATGCATAGGTTCACCGGTGCATATGAAAGATCAAAATCGGCTGACATTAAAGATTGAATTTTCGGGCCGTGTTGCGATGTGAATATTAAAAGAGCCGCGCAAAAGAAAAAGGAAAAAGGGTCGGCGGTGGTCCACCACTGCCAACTAGGCTGTTAGGAGCCGCATGCATCCACCAAAGTGCCGACTCTCCAAATCCATCACGTTTTTGGATTTTTCCCATCTTCCGTCTGTCAAAAAAATCCCAATTCCAATTTTTTCCATAAAAACGTATTACTTTGCCGTTTGGTTATTGCCTAATTGATGCAGCTGGGTCGGATTTTGAATTGAATTATCATAGTGGTCACTTTCATTATCACGATCAAAAAAGTCCCCCACGAACATCATTATCTTTATAATTAGATAAGTTAAACTAATCGACACTTTGATTAACATTGACATTGGTCGTTTTAGAACAGATTGGGGGTGGGGGGGTTTGGCAATCATATCAAATGACATTCCTAACCCCCATTGAAATTGTCATGCAATGTGGTCCAAAGAGGGTTGTTCTGGAAATTAAGGGATGTAGCTTCAAATATTATCTTCATTATGTCAATGTTAATTATTATGATTTTTTTTCAATGAAGGCGACCAAGAACTAGCACTAATAAGAGCTGCTGTTTCGCCTATTTTGTCATTTGACGGCTAGTATGTCGGCTTCTGGTGGTCTGGTGTGTATTATTGACCAAATCCCCTTTCTTTCCAATTTTGCCCTCCTTCATCTGAACTAAATGAAAAATTTTCATCGTTTGTGCGTTTCAATTAACTCAATGGTTCGATTTTGAGTGAAAATTTTTAGAATTATAGCTTATCAAAAATAATCAGTGAGACTAAATTTATAATTTATAATTTAATTTTAAAAAAGTCATAATTATCCAATAATTTTATATATTTAATATAGAATCGCAATGCCCTATAGCGATACTATAGAATATTATTCTTATTTTTTTATTTTTTATAAAATGAAAAATTATGGAAAAGAATGGGTAGGCAAAACATGAAAGGCGACCATGAGGAACAAAGAGATAAGACGCGGCCGGTGAAGATTATGATTGCTTACGCGGTGATGGGCGTGGAAACGTGGCAGCGGACCCCCTTCTCCCCTTTTTTTAATCTATATATAATATTATTATTAGAAAAGTTTTATGGTAATTTCAAGTTAATAAAAAGATTGTGAACAAAGGTGGCAAAAGGAAAAGGGTGATCTGATTGAAATAATCGGATTTAATTCATTTGAAATTTGTATCTAGCAACTTTTATTAACTAAAAAAAATAATGACTCAGGGACTCGAAATTTTTAAAATCGAACTTAAAACACAAAATTTAATATATGTAGAATTCGATGAACATACAGCACAAGATATGATGTATTAGAAATTCAATTTACTCCAGAACCAAAATGAACCGACTCGAACTTGAACGACTGGCTTATTTGTGACAGCTAATTATGAGTATAATTTCAAAAACCATGGTTTACATAGGCTACAATTCCATTGCAAAAGGTCAAGAATTTATTCATATTTATTATAATTATACCTAATATTTGTATATTTCAAGTCTTATCACATATAATCATCACCCAAATTTCGGATAGAGGTTGATAATTGAAAACCTTTTTTCCTCCAAAAACAAATATACAATTAGTTGCTAATCTTCTGTGAGATTCAATTTATTGTGGTATTTTTCTTAACAATAAAAATGAGAAACCGGAGTACCCTACAATGAAGATTGCACTGGTCACTGAATTTAATTTCTAAATTGAACTTACAGTGAAGGCTCCATGCTCCATGGCTCCTAATAAAAGTTATCAATTGCTCTTAAAACTTTTTAATTTCACCGAATATTTTGATAAAAATTCAAACTCATGACTTATATGAGATAAACTAGTTTTCTTATTATTATAATTGTTTATTTTGTGGTATTTGAATATTTATCAAGTACTTTGTATGTTACAGATTGTGTGCTTATATAGTTGCATTCTAATAATTAATAACCTCGACAGTCTATGTTAATGTTATTATAGTCTGCATAATCAAAGAGCTGAAAAGATGAATGCGAATCTATGCAGAGCGAAAGTCTATGAAAGTGTCTTTGCTAGTTGAGAATTTCTTTAAATCTCTCTCTCTCTACGTGTAAATCCAAGTAGAGTTAGTTAGGTGTAGTATCAGTTCGGTAATTTATTTCGGGCTTTATACTCAATCCGTTAATGGTCAATTTGACCATATTATATATAAACCATATGTGCTGATTTTCTCTCCTACTTCATGCAGGTTTTTCCAATCAGTTCGCTTCGGTCTTTTATACGCTTTTACTTAATATTAATGCAATGGATCTGTTTCAGTCAAAAAAAATAAAAACAAAAAAAGTGGGAGACCGTATCCCAGACGCAAGCGCAAGCATGCCAGCCGTGGTCTTCAGATTGATCCCCGAATCAGAATTGAATGAAAGCAATTGAATACAACTCGAATTAATTCGGAAAATTGTGAATGCTTTTCATTTTCTTTTACATTTTTAAATTCATAAATATGAGAATCTTACCATTTACAATAATAACAACAAAATTTCGTTTCAAAATTTAATTAGTATCAATTACAACAAAATTTTAATTTCAGTCATGAGAATATGAGTTCAAATTCTTGTTAAGATATTCGGTAGAGTTAAACGTATGTCTAGCCTTACAGAATCACAAATGTTTTGATAATATTTGTTGGGAAACTTAAGATTTGCTCTCTCATTTGTTCAGTATAGAGAATTGGACCTGTCTTTGTCGTATGCAGTACTCTTTGACGTATTTGTAGGGTGTCATCTTTACTTACTTATTATAGGAAAAAAAAAAGGCAACTTTTTTTTTTTGCATGATATAAGTATTTGAAATCTTTCACAATCAAATATTATAGTTTATCTCTTCCCCTTCATCTTGCTACGATGGATTTGATCTCCTTTTAATTACAGCATTTATAGGTCTAGGTTGGATGAGTTTAAACTGACATAAATGTCACTCCCTCAGTTTATTTCCAACCATCAATACACTTACTTACTTTAAAACAAATATTCTCATTTTTAATTTGATTTTTCATGTAGTGGCATATTCATGTAAGTATTTTTATATATCTCTGCTACACTTATTTTTGGACATTTTAACAACCAATACTCTTGAAGATATAACGGCACGATGGCTCTATGATAAATTTACCATTGAATTTAACAAAAATTTTGCGCTCGCAGAAAACATCTTTTATTTATGGATATTACCATTTGCCGCGTTTTAAATACATAAGAGAGTTACTCTAAAAGAAAGTGTATTATTTACGTTGGATAAACAGGAACATAAGGACAACGATGAACACATGAAATTGTCGATGTAAAATGGTCGTACATATAAAAAAAAATGCACTAGAATCTCGAAAAATTTGGATACGAGGATAGTGAGAATATATACACTTGTGTAAAAAGATTAATTTAAAAATTGTCTTGGATCTTGAACAAGTTGTAAAATAACATATTTAATCTACTATAGATAATAACATGAAATTTGCCCATTAACATGAAATTATAATTATCTTTTCTTTGCAATTAGCTATTTAATTACTTGTATGACACTAAATTGCAGATCAATAATTCATATCATACGTCACATTTTCGACTAAAAATGTATGGAGAACAAAGGCGAAAGCACTAGCACATAACAATTAAAGTTTATGTAACAAATTAGGAACAAAATCAGTGTGATTAAACTTCTAAGCTCGAGAAACAAAAAGAAAAAAAGGTATGCATGTGGAATCGTTTTCGATTTCATAACGCTCACACTCAGCAAAAGAGAGTAATCTCACAATAAGAATTCGGCATAAAATTTGACAAACAAAAGAGATTGAGAATCGTTGCATGAATAGAAGATTCTTTTTTAAACATCTTACAAGTGTTAAATCAATGATAAATTCAAATACTTCCGAAAATTGTGTAGTAATCATAAATATAATTATATATATATAAAAGAAAAAAATTTAGTAGCAACACAATAAAAGTAATACAATGAATATATATTAATATAATGTAATCTAATAAAAATTTTATTAAATCTAAAAAGAAAAAAATAACATACAAATTGTTGAATCGATTACATTCTTTTTACGTTCATTCTATTGGATTGCTACTAGATAAGCTTAAAAAAATTATATATATGTACACATATTTTTATTTGGAAAAATGGTAAGAAAAAATCATAAAATAAAAATATATAGAATTTGGGTGAAATAAATGTATTAGGAATCAAAACGTGTCAAAATTTATGGAGCTATTAGAGAGATTTGGGATGATTGATTGCGAAGGGAAATGACATCGATTTGACTAGTCAAATTTGGACATAAAAACATGCTAAATAACCCAATCCTATTAATTTGACCCCACTACGAAATTAAATCGGAAATAACTACAAGACATTGATTTTGGTCAGAAAAGAAAAAAAAAAAAACCACGAGATATTGATTTGTGTTTTGACGATATTTTTGGAGGGAACCAACAGTCTTCTTTTGTTACCGTCCAACGTTCTTACACGGAAGACGGGACGTGCCGGTAGCGCACTTTCTGTGTCCTATCTCCCTTTCCTTCCTCTCACAAACATGAAAATAAGGCCATCGCTTTGCAGTTTATTGTTAACGGGTGTAAAAATATATATATATTCTAACAATTTATTTTTTTAATTAACTATTTAATGACTTTTATTATTATTTGTTTATATACATCTTAATAAAATTATGCTCTTTAATAATTCTCTTAATTTATAACTATAAGCTTTTCTTGATTATAAGAATGACAGAGTCGTTAAAATTTGTATGTAAAAATTTGAATGCAATTAAGAGATTCTAATAAAATTGCCTAGACTCTCAATTTCTTACATTAAAATTAGGGTTAATCAAAAAACAAAAAAACCAGGGATATTTTGGTTTTTATGAATTTTTATTTTTTTTGAAGTATATTATAAACTCTCAATTAGTTTCAAATATATCACGTCCTTATTTCATGACAAAAGATTTTATATTTATTTCTAAGATTTCAACCTTAAACGTCTATTTTCAATTCAATAATGAAAAGCTTATAGTGTTTTTTTTAAGGAACGTTTATGATTAGAATAGTGAAAATGTACTCCAAAATCTGTTATTATGAGATAAGGACATGATAAATTTAAAATTAATTGTAGAGTTTACAATATATTTTTTTAAAAATAAAAATTCACAATAAATTATAAAATAACTGAAAAATTCTTTTTTTTTTTTTTTGAAGTTAACCCTTAAAATTAGGAGACCTTAATCCAACATATTTGTTTGCCATCAAATACATAACTGGCGAAAGCTTGCTCAGCAGCTAGCTTAAGCTCGCTCGGGTTTCCACGGTCGTGGGGCCCACCTCCCACCACCACCATTACCACCGCACCGTCGTCTCTCTCTCTCTCTCTCTCTCTCTCTCTCTCAGCGGCTCGCAGGAAAAACGACAAAGGCATAATAGCTAGCGTTGAGTTATGCAAAATAAAATTAATAATAATAATAATAATTACAATAAATGATTTTTATTTTTCTTTTTTTGGGTAGTCCAAAAAAAAAATGATATAAATTTTCCAGCAGTTATAAAACTAGAAAATGGTGGCATTTCTTTTATAGAGAGAGAGATAGAGAGATAAAAGAAGCTGTGGGGGGTAGGGAGGTGGGCGGGGGGCCTCTTAAAAAAGATTTGATCTTTCTTTTGCAGCCAAAACTGCAGAGCCAAAACCAAAGCTTCTCCTTCTCTCTGATTTGCAGAGAGAATCCAAAGTACAAAAAAAACTTAACACATACAGATATATATATATATATATATATATATATATATATATAGAGAGAGAGAGAGAGAGAGAGTTTGACAACTAAGAACCCCAAGAACTTCAACAGAGAGATATATAGAGAGAGAGAGAAAGATTGTAACTTTTGTATTTCTTGGTTTTCCTTTTGAAAAATTCCAATCAAATCACTTCTTCTTCTTCTTCTTCTTCTTCTTGTCCAATCCGTAAGTCCCAAAACATTTTCCCCCCATTATTATTATTATTATTATCATCTTTGCTGCTCTTTTTTTTTTTTTTCCCTTAGTGTGCCTTTTTCGTTGCTCTTTGTCTTTCTCTCTCTCTCCATTTCTGATTTGTGGTGAATGTTACGGAAACTGTGAACAGATCTAAATTCAATACTTTTGGTATTGTAATTTGGAGATCTGAGCAGCAACAGCTCGCTTTGTTCTGTATTCTCGCCTTTAACGCTTTTTTTTTTTTTTGGTTTACTTTTGTTCGTGTCTTGTTTTTTGGGTTTTGCCGGTCTTGATGGTTATTTCCAGATTGGAAAATAAGAAACAGGAAAACAAAAAAGAGAAGAAGCAAATTTGATCTTATTATCGATATTTTGTTTTTCTTTTTTTTTTTTTTGTCTTTTTTTTGGTTTTCGTTTTAAATGGTCGTTTATTTCATTGGATTCAGATTGCTTAATTTTTATGAATATGGCAACAAAGAATCAAACTTTCTCCTGGTTTATGCATTAAAAAAAAGAAAAAACTTTTAGTTTTCTTCTTTGGAATTATGGGTTTTTTTTTTAATTTTTTATTTCCATGGAATCAATTTTGGGTGCACGAGAGAATTTTAGTGACTAATTTGCTTGATTTTCTTTTCTGATTTGATTTTCCTCCCAAACTGAACTTTCCCTTGATTCTACTTGGATAGGGGTCTGTCTCTGTGATTCTGACTGATATTTTGGTGGGCTTTCGGTGCTTGGATTCGTCGTTGTTTTTTGCTCTTATTGAATTTTTGTACTGTAATTGCAAGAAAAGGAGTTGGACTGCTGATTAATTGAATTGCCTGGCAAAATTGCAGAGACATGTTGGAGGGTCGGCCGTGTGACTCCTGTATGCTATCAAGAGTGTTTGGTAGCTCCTGCCAGTCAGAATCCCAGTGGCATGTGATGAGTTATCAGCTCACCTGCAAGCACCCGCTAGAGAGCTCTGACGATGATTTTCGAGAGAGTAAGTCGCGCAAGCTATCGAGTTCTCACAAATCCACACGCCAACAAGCTGCTGATCAGCAAGCAGGGCAGTCCTCTGATTCTGATCCCCTAATTGATGCCATCGGCCGAGACATGTCTATCAGTTGTCTCATTCGTTGCTCTAGGTCTGATTATGGGTCCATAGCATCCCTGAATAGGAGTTTCAGGTCATTAGTTAGGAGTGGCGAGATATACAAACTGAGAAGGCAGCGCGGTGTAATTGAGCACTGGGTGTATTTCTCATGCCAACTGCTTGAATGGGAGGCCTTTGATCCAGTTCGCCGTATGTGGATGCATTTGCCTCGTATGACTTCGAATGAGTGTTTTATGTGTTCGGATAAGGAGTCTTTGGCTGTGGGAACTGAGCTTCTTGTATTTGGTAAGGAGGTCATGTCCCATGTTATATATAGGTACAGCATTTTGACTAATTCTTGGACCTCTGGAACTAAGATGCATGCTCCCAGGTGCTTGTTTGGCTCTGCGAGTCTTGGAGAGATTGCCATTTTGGCCGGTGGTTGTGATCCTCTAGGGAATATACTGAGCTCTGCAGAGATGTATAATTCTGAGACCCAAACTTGGGAGCTGTTGCCAAGCATGAATAAACGAAGGAAGATGTGTTCTGCAGTGTTCATGGATAGAAAATTTTATGTTATTGGGGGGATTGGGGGAACCGATGCAAAGCTTCTTACCTGTGGAGAGGAGTATGACTTAGAAACAAAGAAATGGACTGAAATCCCTAACATGTCTCCTGGACGAAGTGGTGCTGCCAGAGAGATTGAGATGCCTGCAGCTGCTGAGGCTCCTCCTTTGCTTGCTGTAGTTAATGACGAACTATATGCTGCTGATTATGCTGATATGATTGTGAGGAAATATGATAAGGAGGGGAAATCTTGGTTCACAGTGGGAAGCTTGCCTGAACGTGCAGTCTCGATGAACGGATGGGGTCTTGCATTTAGGGCATGTGGCGACAGTGTTATTGTTATTGGGGGACCGAGGACTTCAGGCGAAGGTTTTATAGAGCTGAATTCCTGGGTTCCAAGTGAAGGCCCTCCACAGTGGAAGTTGCTTGCAAGAAAACGATCAGGCAATTTTGTCTATAATTGTGCCGTGATGGGATGCTGAAGAGCTAAATTATGGCAGCAACATGTGAATTGTAATGATTCCCCCTGCTGTTGAAATGTTACAAGATTGGTTCATCCTTCAACGTAGGAGTCGTGCTAATGGGTAAATTTACCCCTATCTCTTTTTTCATCTTTTCCCATTTGTTGGGGATGGGGAAGAACAGATTTCACTGAAGATCCATTGGAACATTTGTTGGATGTCAGTCTTGTGTTGTTTTCTTAAAGCCATCTAAATTTTCTTCCATTAAATTTGTCTTCCCCATTTTTAGTGACAAAAGGAATAGGTTTAATAACTTGGATTACCAACACATTGATTAGGATGTCTTTAGTGCTTGATGAACCGTGCCTTCTCTACCGTTGTACTTTCTCTTGTTTTTCCTTGATAAAGAAAAAGAACACAGAACTAGTGATATGGTTTCAATGATCCAGACATTCTTGGCTTTGTCTTCAAGGGAGGAATTGAAATAATTTCTGAGAGGTGGTAGTCGTAGATGGTGGGTTATGTAATGATACATTTATCATTGCAATTAATGGGCCATATTTCCTTCGTATCCTGATGTTTGATTGCATGAATTCCATGTCACTTGTTCTTTTAAAAAGCTTTCCATATGTGATATTTTCCATGTTAAGCAATCTTTGTTTGTCCTTTTCGTTAACAGATTTACTATTCAGCCGCTCATTGTTATTTCCTTTTGTTATAAAGCTCAATAGGAACATAGATGGTCCAAGTGGATAACCCTAGCATTTTTTAGTATCTTGAAATATGGCTGCTTGCAAAATAGTTGAGCTTCTTGCAAGGAGAGGAGTTTGTTCTGTGAACTTTTGTAAGATGTTGACATTGTAGTGGTCCTTACTCCTGTGGGAAAAAATTATGTCACTGGTTTGAACCCTTTTGAAAAGCAATGAAGGATTTTTTGGTATTTAGGTTTCTTGCTGGCATCATAAAGCATCTGCCAATTACTATGAGCAAAATGGTTTTCCATGTGATACTAATTATGTGGTGGCACCGTCAAAATTAGCTAATTAGGCTATAGACATGTCCACTGGCATACTATATGCTGGATGCAATGAGTTAGAGTGTCTGTTTGCCTCTTTTCCATGTGAAATTAAAAACTTTAGTCAGTTAAGTCACAGAAATTCTTTCCAGCAGTGCCTTGCGTTATTTAACTTGTGCACTCTCAGCTTGGACTTGCAAGGCAAACTGAAGTTTAATGCTTATTTGTTACTGTTACACGGAATGGAGTGTACTATTTTATGTTTCCAGATACTAATCAGAATGTACCTAGTCAAGTTTCATATTGTTCTTCTCAAATTGTTGCATTCAATTGCCTCCCAACATATCACACAGACATGCACACAGGTACCCACTCAAAACGAGACAATGAAGCTAACAATTCTACCGTACATTACTGATTTGGTATTGTCTGAGCAAAATACCCATCCCAATTTGCATTTTTTGTTGCTCGATATGTCATGCACGTGCTGCAATTGTTAATGCTTAGGTAATTTTGCCATGACTAGCATGAGGCAGACTTAAGTGGGTTCTTATACTTCATAATGGCATTTGTATTAGGCATAGCCATGGCCTAGTGAGAACTGGATTTCATTTGTGATTTGGTTGCTGTGAGTTTATTATGCCCAATGTCTGCAGGTAATGTCCTCAAGCTAAAACCAGAAGGCTTTCCCAAATGTTACTTTAGCTGCCTTCCCATTCTTTGGCAGAGGTTGATCAGCCAAATTAAGTGGTAAAGGGCTTTTCCTTAGTAGTCAAATGGTAAGGTTGACAAAGGAAGATGAGTTTTGTGTTAGTTTCTTTTAGGATTTGTTCTGCTTCGGAATGATCAAGTGGATGATGAGAATAGTGCTGCATGAATTTCTTTGATTTTTGTATCCCATACAATTGTAGACTAGATATTTGCAAAATCAATATCCTCTCGTGTTCTTTGTATCCCGTATCTTCTTGTTTTCCATCTTTTTTCCGCATTTGTTTCTATCATCCTTTCTAGGGTATCGCATGAAATGTCTGAATTCCATGAAAACGATTAATGTTGCAGACTGGGCTTTCTTTTAAGGGAAAATGGAGGTTGCTTGTGTATATATAGGAAATGAAAATATTCATAGTTGGAAAGGAATCTCCTTCTTTATGTGTAATCTAATGTTCTGTGTGAATTTCATGGTTTGGACTGTCCGTCTTACATGTTTGCAGCCTCTTGCTACCATGTTTCTTTGAATTGGATCTGCTGGGATGAACTAATGCACTGTCATAAGTGTAAATTGTATGTATGTTGCTCATTCCTGCGACTTGGTTACTTAGTCCTGTCATTCAAAATGAAGTCAATGTAGCAACTATTAGTATGCTTGAGATGGACTCCTGAGAGTTATTGTGAAAGGATATCAAAGCCTGAGCAAATCACTCGAGAGTTGAGAATAGAGAACTAGCATGCCTGACTGAGTATTATAAAATGTTTAAAACCATTCTTTCCCTAGTACCCAAAAAACGAAGGTCATAACCAAACTGTCTCATTTGCATGGAGTTTCTCACTTGTAGTTTCTTTCATTTGTTATTAAGATGCAAACAGCATTGATGGGGGAAATTAGTCATTAAACCACAAGTTTATGTGGCTCTGTGAAGCTATTTGGTCCAGTTTGCAGAATGCTTTAGCTGAATGAATTTTTGTCCCCTTTGGCAGCATTTTGTATCACTAGCAGAGATCAACTTGTCTTGTTGTGTTGGAAATCATTCCATTTTCATTTTCATTCCTGCCGGTTTCATTCACCATTATCTGTTCTTGGATTTGCACGAGGAACGTTGATTTGTGACGCCCTTCTATCTCTCGAAGCTTTTAAGGTGGGTTCCCAAACATCCCGCTCCTCATCCCCAGGGAAGTATCCTGTATGCCATTCTCTTAACTAATTGTAAGGCACAAAAGTGCCCAAGAGAGTCACTACTGTGATATGGTATGCATTGAGCCTTGCACCATCCTACAATACATGTTGGGAAGATACAGATGATGGTTGAATATGGTAGTGTTCTCACAATCATACAAAGTAGGATGTAAACAGGGATTCAATGCATTTGTTTTGCTGAACAACAAAGTTAATCCTTGGAGGCATTATTTGCTTTTTCCTGTTAATTTTTAAGAGCTTCTCAAGTCTTGAGCTAAATTGCATGACAATCAAAGTTTTTGAAACTCTACTCTACCATGACGCATATCTGGTAGAATATGATGCCAACTTGCTTTGCGAGTATTCATTGTAAATCAGTGTTCAGGATGTGACAATTGTGATTGTGAATTAGAAATACAGATGGTTCAAGTTGCAATGCTTCTCTGTGCAATTATGCTCTCTGTTTATTTTTTTCTTTGTAAAAGGTTGCCACTTTGAATTGCATAAGTAGTGTTCAAACTACAGCTGGAAGGAAGTGTGTACTTTGTGCTTTATTGTTGGTTGTTGGAATCATTTAAGGTTCGTTCTGATAAGTGGAAATTAATAGGATATTCTAGACCATCGAAGAGAGTAGTGTAGTGATAATTTGTTTTTCTTTGATTGATCTAGGTTTAAGTCTCTTCACTGCCACTAGCTCTCAAATAAAAGAGGGTTTATGTCAAGAGTGCAGTGTTAAGTTTTAGACTTGTTAATACCGTGATCAAGTGTGTGAGAGGTTTACTCGAGTTCAATGATGTTTTAGTAGTGAGATCTCTCTATGTGAAAGGTTTAATGAGGACATCAACAAATAACTCTTAATCTCGTCATATAGGTACGATGATTAATATATTTGCAATGTTTTTTTTTTTTCTTAAACTAAAAAAGGGAAAATGATAGGATGGTATAGCAAAAATATTTGTCGGTATTTGTCGGGATCATTTAAGGCGCGTTTGGTACATGGAATGCGGACAGGACGGTGCAAGATAAATTGATGCTTGTGGAACAATTTGCCATTTTCTTTGGAGACAAAAAAAAAAAAAAAAAAAACAAAACAAAACAAAAGCAATCAAAAAAAGAACGAAAGAAGACGTCCCCTGTAAAAACAAAGATTAAGCATGCTGTTGCTCCGTTGTCTCTGGATTCAATTCATGAGTTTTATATGATTCTCTAAGTTCGCATTTTTTTTGTTAGTATTCTAACTCAAGAATTCAGTACAGGTGGGAGATTGTATTTATATGCTAAAATTAGTATTTCTTTCAGGGAAATGCAATAAAATGAGATATAACTAGGCTGTAAAGTTATTCTAAGAAGCCCGTCTCACGTCGGGCTGGGCCAAGTTGTAATTAAGAGGCCCCGAGAATGCGCCTAGCTTGGTCCAAGAGTAAGACAAATCCGCAATTAGGGAGATACAGATACTTTATTAGTTAGAATTTACATTTTTATTTTAAAGATTTCAGGTTTTATTCCTACGAAAAGAGTGTGTAAAGGGGAGAAAAGAATGTGTAAAGGAAGAGCTACTCTCAGTGTAATTCACAATCAATAGGTCTCTTCATAGATTAAAAAAAATTGTAACACTTTTGTCTCCATCCTTTTTCTTTTCCTGTTCTTAAAAAAAGAGAGATTGCAAAAATAAGCATAAGGTTTTCTTTTTTTTTTTCCTTTTGGTAAAAGTTCCATTTAAAAAAAACACAAGCCAAAATAACAACATGTGACCAGCCTGCCCCATTGCAGTAATCAGTATTTGACCACTTAACAAGTGGAAGTTTCTGGATCAACATTACACTCAGAACATGATCAGTCAACATTTCCAAGATCAAAACAAGGAATTATAACCTGGTAATGAGATTATTCTACTTTAGTGATATTTGGATCCATTTGTATTATCTGATGGAATGATCCTAATTACCTTTTTCTTCTTTGGTTTCCTAATACTTGTGTTATACTTTTATGTTTGCAATTAGTCTAACCCTTAAAAGTCGTCAACATTTTATGGAAGTATTATAAAGCCAAATTCAGACAGAGAAGAGTGAATGGAAAAATGTGAATTTTTTTTAAAAAAATATACTTATTGATCTCTAATAAAGGAATTGAGAATTATACAACACAAATAAAAATTTAATTTTAAGTCTTTTAGAAACACTTCAGTGATGAAAATTTAGACTTTTATTCTATATATCATGGGTTTCAATCTTAGAAAGGCAAGGTGTGATATTTAGAATTAATTATTATATAGTTCAAAACTCAATAAACTTTTTAAAAGACAAAAAAAACATTTAATTCTTAGAATTAGGTATTGACTTTTATTTCTAATTCTAACTACCAAAAAAATTGTGAATAACAGTCAGGAATACAATTTAGATCGCAATTCTAATTTTAATTTTAAAATTTAATAAATTCCAATTATGACTTTTTCTTTAAAAAAAAAAAAAAATATTGTATATCATAGGTATGTCAGTTATTGCACCTGTGTGTTGAGACTGAAGGTCACCCATGACTATCCTCATTTAACCATTTTCTATAAGATAAAACTTTTATTATACTCCACACTCAACTGCAATGTTAACCAGTCTAAAATCAATTGGCATCCATTGGATCAAAATACCGCACCTACAATTCCTACATTGGAGAAGAAGCAGCGGTGTGAAACTCAAACTCGAATCAGTGAGTGAAGAGACACATTAGAATGCTAGCAAACTTCCACTATAGATAGTCAATTATGACCTTTTCAAACATTGCCTAAGCGTCAATCAGATTGCCAAAGCTAACTGGATACTGGAGGCTTGGAGCGAAACAATAGTGCCTTGTTTGCCTGGTCTCCACTACAGACGGTTGTAGTATTTAAGCATGTGTAAAAATAATGCATTCATTTATCCTATATCTCCAAAAGCATATATTTGAAGGATCTTCAGCTGCCCAATTGTTCTCCAGTTTTTTGCCTCTTTGGGTTTCTTTAATCTTAACCAATGCATATCTTGATCATGTCTAATTGACAACGACTAGAGGAATCCATGTTTATAAAGGCAATAATTGTTTAGTGGACACATAAAGATGGTGACTCCCATAATTACAACCCAAGTGAAAGTGCATCTTGCCAGCCAAAAGCTTTAGTGGTGGCTAGTGGATTGGATTTGATTTGAAATTCCTTTTGATTGCCATGCCTAATGGGTCATGTACTATGTCCATCTTGTACTAATTGCGACATAATATATGCTTTGATTTTGTTCCCATGTCACTGTCTCCTTCAAAACTATCAAATGCAAAGCATATACAAAAGATGCTTCAAGAGGAAGATTGTGTAGTGCTGTCAAAAAATAGAGGAAGATTATGTAGGATTAGTGTTGGGTATTTAAAATGTTATCTCTAACTCAACTAGGGAAAGTTTATGTATGTTTCTTTCAATTTGAACCCCCCACTTTGGAAACCACATCATCCTAGGGAGAATAAGTCATGGCATCCATTACCAAAGATTTCATATTTTAGGGTTTTTTTTCCATAAAGAGGCAGTCGAGAGTAATGGCATAATTTGCTTAAACACATTTCACCTTTAAAGCTTTGCACTTTTTAATTGTTAGATTTTTTTTGTTAGATGGAGTAGCCATTGTGTGAAGATATGATTAGCTGATGCTTGGCACTTGGCAGCTTTGTATTCGCACACTTTTGCTCTTCTTGTTTTGTGTATTATATCTGGGCCTAACATGAAGGGTAGAGAATGATGGATGGAAAATATATAATTAAATAAAAATTGATGGATTAACCTCGGTTGCGCGCTCAAAAGCAATAATTTTTTTTTTTCTGTCAAAAAAAAAATTGCTTGTTTAATAAGCGTGCCCTTTTTGATGTGGTGGAGGTGATTTGTTCTCAGCTGTGCCTCAGATTCGGAACCTCCTAAAGATCAAGTCAATCAAGTTAATTCTAGGATGGACCAATATTGGCAACCAGTTGTATGTGAAAATATTCCTTTCAGTGAAACCTTTTCTTAGTGGCAAAAAATTGTAGGTCATTGGTTAACTAAAGTTCGAATAAGGACAGAATGTTATATAACAAGTTAATTCTCGTAATGTTTTTTATTAGAAGTACTATATGGACGCTTGATTTTATAGACGTAAATAGATACAAAATAATTTTATATAACATACAAGTGTTTTATACTTTATTGAGAAATTTTATACAAATATTTATCTTATTTTAGTGTACATCTGTCTGATATTGTATAAAATTATTGTTTATGTAGTATAAAATGTTATATTTATGATAAAAAAAATCATGTGTTCATTTACATTCAGGAGAAGCATTCAGAAAAAAGAATCCGTCTAGACTTTTCCAACTCTGACTTGTGGATAAGTTATCTTTTTGATGTATATTGGCTGCCATACTCCCTAATTGCAATGTGTGTTAAACAAATTCCATAATTGTGTGGCATATGGCGATCCAATGGTCAAATCTTTTACCAAAATTTGCAGCTACTAGCCTCCCACGGGGATCTTTTGAGCATGGCCTGACGGCGGCGCTGTGTTTGAGTTGGGCAAGGAAATCAAAAGGAAAAGGACGCAGAAATTGGATATATGCTAATGCTATCCGCTGAGTCAGAATATAACTTGATGGTGATCACATCGTTATCAATAATGTCATTAAACCGTATATTTTGTATTTTGTGGATATTGACGTGCGTATATATTTTCATAAACTATTATTTGAGTGTAAGTGAATATATTGATATTTAATAATTTATTTATATTTATATATTTTTTAATTTAGTGACGGTATCTTAATGTACGTATGATACATTGTGAAAAAAATTACTCTACCATTTGGGGTGGGAGCTTACCCGTGTTTTTATGCTACTGGTTAAGGTTCAAATGCCTTCATGCGTATCAATCACCTTTTTTGTCTATAAAAAATGGCTACGTGGCAAGTGAAGATTTTCTCTTCATAGTTATGCCAGAATAAATTTTTAATTTAACTTACATTTTTTTTTTCTTTTAATGAATATTATGATCCCAGTTTCTTAATTTTCTGTCTAGCCTGCTAACTTTGCTAACGCATGCCGGGTAGCAGAAGGCCGAAACAATATCAAGAAGTGATGCTTCTGGATTGGGAGCCAAAACCGAAACTAGTGTTGCCAAACTAAGCATGTGAAGTCTTAAGTTTGAGTCTCACGTAGAATCAAATAATCAAAAGAATGTACTTACTATTATTATTTATATTTTTTATGAGTACAGTCTACACTTAGACTTTATTTAAATTTTTTTATTCATATTTAAAATTAAATTAACTTCACTCACATCTTATGTGAATTAAATTAAAAAATTTCTTAAAAGGAATATAATGATAAAACAATTGACACTGTTATCTCAAATCTGTTTACTTTTGATTTCAATCAATCCCTCCAAGGCTTATCAAGAAAAAAATATGCTCGCTTCTTGCACTCATTGGATTCTTTGAGAAAGTCTAATCGTAACTAACAAGATATCCCATTTTCTATTTCATAAAATGCTTTGTCCCTCATGTTATTAAGGCACCAACACATGCTGTTTGGGTTCCAAATTCAATAATGAATCGACAAAATTACCTGTAAATGATCCAAGAGAATAATGATTAACTGACGGGCGATCATGGCAAAAAGGTCGCAATTAAAATCAACGATCTGGTATGATCACTACTGAGCCATAAACCAGGCAATTATAACAATAATTGAGCCCCAAAAGCTCCTACAGACAACATGATAAAATGATCCACCTGCCAAGTTGTTGAGACACTAACATGATGGAAACTTAAATCTGAAATTTCATGCTTTTTTTTTATCACAAAAAAATATATTGGAGAGTGTGCTGACCGTAACATATATGGACAGAGATTGATATTTATATAATAGATGTTTTTATTCAACTATCTTATATGACAGACTCACAACTCAAGTATTAATGAGTTTGAGTATTATTTTTATGCAATCTATTTGATAATTATTTAATCTTAAATCTAACATCTATTTTAACTAAATATCTCAAACTCGTTTTTTGGGTTGAGGCTCAGCACATTGACTAGGAGTAATAGAATGAGAATTCAAAATTAGATATTTTACATAAAAAATATGCTAAATTATTATTCAGATCACCACCTTACGTGATAATTTTCATGCCTTTGTCATTACTTCCGTTGAACATTTCACAAGAACAAAAACAAATCTGTGGCCAGCTCAGAGGAACAAGGCAAGGTACAATTGACAAGTACTGATGTTGTTGGCAGCTTAAGCCAAAAGATCCACGTTGGATGGGGCACTTAAAAAAATTAGGTCCACTTACCACGTGCAGGGCACTTTCAGGTAACCATCGCTGCCCCAACGCACATGGTCGTCCACATACCCTATCATGTTAGATGATTTTAGCACATGGTTCTTCAATTAAATCTGCCTTTGTTATCAAAATTTGTCTCCTATTAGTATTTATTTAAACCCATAATAAAATTTCTTGGTAAACTAGCTTTTCATAATTGCAGTTTTGGTTACTATGGGACCTTGCTAAATTATCCGCCAGATTGCTAAGGCTGTCAAGGACTGGTTTGGACGGTGATCTTTTAAGATTTGTTTGATGTGGCAAAGAAAGACTAAATTAGAAAGAAATTTGCTTAAGAGCACACGAAAAGAAAGCCAATATATATCCAGCCCCAAATATTAATTTTTGCAGTTAATGATCATTTCACAACAGTGGTCCTTAGAAGTTATTGTTATTGAACCTACAAAAGAAGCAATTAGCTCATGTACAGATGACCCATATGTACTTGAAATTCAGCTACCGACGGTCTGACATAAAGAAATTTCATGGACCCCTTTATGATTTGGATGCTTCAGACAACATTATTGAATCAAAAAACTTCCCAGTATACCCAAAAAAAAGGACAGACAGCATTAGTGCATCATGTTTTTAATTTATGTGTTTAGATGCGTAAGTTGCAAAAGCTAAATGGTTGTTCAACAAAAAAGTTGCAAAATATATATAACAAAAAAAATGCATCATTAAATGTATGTCATTGTACCTATGAATTAAAACTAAGAATCATTTGTTGATGTATTCATTCTACCTTTATTTAAGGAGGACCCATCATCACAACATATTTAGATCACCTACAATCCATAAGAAGTATCAAATGGCTAGTGTTGACAATAGCACTCAGATGCTCAAAGTATAAAATAAAATTAAGATGGTGTAGAGAAAGATTATGAGACAGTTGGAATTCTAGCTAAATGCAAAATCTTTAGTAATTTTCAGTGAGCAAAGTTAAAATTTGTGGTTGGTTAGTAGAATATATCCTTTTATATATCTATCAAAGTAATAAATTTTAGATGTTTGATATGTTTAGCCCTTTTTTTTTTTTTTGAGCATAGCACAAACCTGTTATATATCTCGTATAATCGGATCTCACTTAAATTTTGTTTTTCTCACATCCAATATGGAGTTAATTTGGCGTCTCTAAACAGAGGATCAAATTGAAAACTTCTAAATTATAATGAAAGATTTGACGAATTTTATCGTGTCTATGTCAACGAACATTTAGGCTTCTAGACGCATGACGGATCTCATGGATAGGCCCCATGGAAGAGCTTGAGCTAGACCCGGTAGCTGCACCTGTGGTAGGCCTACATCACCAAGTACCGAGTATTACCTAGTTGTGCAGGTGAAATATTGAAAGTTAATAAAGTTTGTCCAATACTAAACAATTATTCGGCCAAAAAAAGTTAATAAAGTTTGTCCAATTATTCAGCCAATACTAAACAATTTAAGTTAATCAATTCAAAACATATTCGACATTATGCAGTGACAACTAATCAGGCCAAGATAATCATTTTGTTATCATTTAAAAAAAAAAATTCCTATTAAGATGTCCATTGAGACATTATTCTCATAACTCTCATTTTCCTTTTTAGGATTAGAATCGGAGAGTAAATGAGATATTAAAAATCTATGGATGGCTATAGGATATAAATAATCTTTTTTAGTAATTAAAAAAAATTAATGACCTCACTTATATAATTTCAACGTCACTACAACATACTTAATAATTATATTCTTTATCTATGAAAAAGACGAAAGTTTTTATGGTCATTCTTTTATTTTCATCATATTTATTTTATATTTATTAATAAGGCTCAAACTTTTTACTGATAGGGCCCACAGAAAAAGAGAAAGAAAATTATATGAAAAAAAATAAAGGAATTGAGGCAAAAAAAAATTGTATGAGAGAAAAAAAAAAACAAATGGAGCCAGGACAACAAATTTTTCGGGAGCTAAATTTTCCTGAGGACAATTGTCCTCAGTCTAACTCCCTGGATCCATTCTTGTGTGTTGCAGCGCGTATAAAATTCTATGGTCAAACTCATATACACGGATGAACATCTACATAGATTAATCTATTTCAAATTAAATAATCAAGAGCAAGATTGGGTTCGTCCAGGCAAATCTTGATGGGGCTTTTTTTTAAGTCTGCAGGTTTGTTCTCACACTTAATTTAATCTTGATTTTCAATTATTTATGATTGCTTTTGCAAAGTATGACACTGACCAACATGTTAAGTATAAAAAAAAACATTGGCACGGAAGGGGTGGGGGAGAGTTTCTTTGCACGATACATAAAACCAATAAACAATCTCTAGGTGTAATCAATTAGCAATCTAGATCTGTATTCCAACAATAAAAAAATAGTTAGGTTTGAAGTTCATTACAAGAACAAAAGGGTTTGTGCAGATCAACTTGTAATGTATAGAACATTGCACATGATATGGATCTTGAAATCCAAATAAGTGTTCTCGAACCAACTAGTATAATTCAATTAGTTTCTGGGTATTATGATATAAAAAAAAAAAAACTATTTTACGATGAGGAATAGTTTTTAAAAAAGTGTCGGAGCTGGAAGCACGATACTCTATCCTCAGGACGTTTGTGAAAAAATATTATATCCTTGCTTTTAATAATCAAAATCTATCATTGGTCGGCAAGCATGAACCTCCCTTTCGTCACCTATTAAATATGTTAAATAATTGTGGACTTACAATAATGTGGAGACAAAAATCAACACCCTTAAGACACGCAATGTTTTTTAAGAAAAGAAAAATCAGGAGGCATTGGTGCGTTTGAACGGCGTGGGATCTTGTCTTCTTAAGTGGAACTTATTGGGAACGACTCTAATACGGTCAAATAAAAAAATTTTAATTAAACTATAGAGTTTGTTTAGATTGATTAATACCACTATGTTACTCGATTTATCTAATAGATAACAATTTTTTTTCTTTAAAAAAATTTGAAAGCAAAGGTGATACTCGTAGTTCCATCAAAGAGTATTTTGTTCGTTGGAGAAACACATTTTGTAGATGTAAATTAAACTTTATCAAATGTCTCAAAAATATATATATTTAAGACTTTTAGCCTAATAACATATTGTCTCAAAAAAGCTTAAATCTAAAATATTTAACTTAATAATAGACAGACTTTTTTTTTATCTTTAGACTACAACAATTAGCGTTGATAACAAAAATATTTCTGCTTTGTTTTTGTCACTTGCTTTCATTTTACAAGATCCTTGGGCGGGACCTAGATAATAGATATGCCTTCCCTTGGAACTTCTTTTCTCTTCTTGTTTACAAGACCCAATAATTCTCACAGTTACTTTATATTAATATTAATATATGAGTATGATCTAGTAGTCATTATTTGGGCGACGTGTCTCGCTTGTGCACGTCGCCCACGGCTGAGTTGTCCAAACTAAAAAAATTCTGGTCGCCGATTTCTAGAGGTCTTATTTCCACCGATTTTAAGAGTTGAACTGAACCAAACTTTGTGCTAGTTTTAGTTTTTTTTTTTTTTTTTTATAAAAAAAATCTATCACAAATATATCAGTTATTAAAATTTTAAATTAAGATTAAAATAATCTCATTTAAACAGTCTGTTTAATAACCTTCAAAAGAACTAAACACACTACTTGAGCACTAATAGGACTAAACGAGCCTCCCTCATTTATGTCTTAGAGTGCAAGTCTAATTTCAAATGTATGTCTAACCAAAAGGCCACTTGGCCATTATAAGGGGAGAAAGCATATGCTAAAACTTTAATTTGAGGTGTCAAACGTAAAAATATACTGATTTATTACTAAACTATTATTTTAAGTAGTTGTGTTCGTTCAGTCTATTCAGTACAATTTTTAACATTTGCATAGCATAGGCACAGAAAATGACTATTCGTTGAACTGATTTAAAAGATTCAATATTTCACATTTTCAGTAAATAATCAAACTTTAGAGAGTACCAGATGCTTGCAGCGGTTAGACAAATCTAAGTTGAAAATTAGCATTTGACACCACCTCGGAGGTTACGCAAATCAAACAGTACTCTGCAACCTTGAAGCAAGCCAAAAGTGCTGTCCGGTCACAAGACGTTACTCTTATCTTTTTAGAAACAAAACGAGGCTAAATAGAAAAAAATCACTAAAATTTTGAATATAAGATTAAAAAGATTCAATGAGTGTTTTAATCAATTGTAAAAATACGGACGATGTTACTCTTCCTGACATTAAGGCACGATCACACAGGCAGTACACAACGCGGGAGAGCCCGTGAACAATCACGGTACTCTTTTAACATCGCATGCCCATCAATTAAAAAATTTTAAAAAAAATATGATTATACAGACTAATTTAGTGAGTTATGTAAAAAATATATATTTAATTTAGTAATATTTAATAATTTATTTAATTTTTTATTTTTAAAATTTAATATATTTTTTTATAATTTAATAATTTAAATTATTATATATATATATATATATCGTATTTTTATAATTGTGTACTCAGCCAGTTTTTCTAAACCGGAAAATTACATTAGATGCGTTGAATTACATGCGGTGCATAAAGAGTTAGATTTTGAATTGTATCCGGTGCATGCAGACTTAGATTTAAGGGTAATGAAGTTACGCGCAAAACAGACCGAATTAATTTCTCAAAAGAGAAAAAGAAAAGGAAATAAAATTTTTTTTTAAAGAATACAATAAGTATGTGATGATTTAAACTATTGTATTGTAAAAAATATATTAAATTAAAAAATAAATTAAATATTAATTATATATCTTTTATATATCTTATTAAATGTGTTTATATGATTTTACTCACATAAAAACGATTCTAAATTCTTACAATTGAATCGCCACATATTATCACTTGAAGTAGTAATTTTATTGATCAATCGGCGTGTTTTCCCTTACTTACGATTCTAATTAGAGTTCTGAGTTGTGTTTGTTAAGGTTTGACTTTTAAAACTGTCCAATAATGTTTGGCACTCACATATTCTAATTTTTGACTTGTTAATACTCAATCAATTTAAAAAAGTCACACTCAGTTCTAACACTGTTAAAAATATTGGTCTCCTTTTATAAATAAAGTTAAATAAATATAAAATAATTGACCCATAACTTAATTAATAAATTTAATAAACGATATATCTGTCAAAAAAAAAAAAAAAAAAACTACCACGTGTTGTTCTGGTTTGCCTCATGGGTAAAAAGTGCAATACTGGCATATCACTTCAATCAGATGAAAAAATCTTCGTTACACCAACCCAGAAAAGAAAATCTTCGCATGGCCAGGATTCCCAAAATGACAATATTGCCCTTGTTCGTCTCTTCTCACCTTTACTTTCCACTTTTTCCCTTTCCTTGAATAATCTCCCAAAAGTTCAGTACTATATTGATATTTTGCTTTTTTTATTATATAAATGATTAATTATTATTAATTATTAGTTAATTAATAATTAAAAAAGTTGAAAAAACAGATATATAAATACTGTATAAAATGTAAATATCTCAATCCACTAAAATAAAAAAACTTTCATAATTAGAAAAAGTTGAAAGTGGTGAGATTTATTGTAGTGCAGGACACTACTGACCATTTATATTAAGTCTGGGTGGTATATTGATATTTTGCCCGTAGTGCTAAGTGGGTGCAATTCACGAAAATAACAGAAAAAACAAAATTTTTTTTAATAATTGTTGATTATTTTTAATTAAAAATTAAATTTTTTATTAATTATTTTATATTTGTACCTCTATGTTCTACCCTAAAAATTAAGCCAGTAATGTTTTGTCTTTTTTACTGTAATATAAAATGTGTATGCTGTGTAATAACTCTTTCTGGTAGTCGGTCCATTTCCTCATTAGAAAAAGTTGCATGAGGCGTAACTGTGAAAACACGATGCATAATCAATAATATTTATCGTTATATCATAAAAATAAATTAAAATTTTAAGATAAATAAATAAATTATTTAATATTATTAAATTAATTACATTTTTTTATATATCTTATTAAATATATCTATATACTCTTTTTCTATCTTCGAGATCTCTGCATAATGGCTAGAGACATTCATTGTTAATTTATTAAACAAATGTTGGGTTGGTTGCATGCCACTTGCCATGGCAAGTAGAGACTAGAGACACGCAAATTCCACGAACCAGTCGCTTTACCTGCAAAGAAGTTGCACAAAACAAAGGCCCATCATCATCATCATCCCTCTTTTTTTTATTTTTTATTTTTCCACCTCCCAAATGCTCTTACCTCTGCTTTTCGCTTTTCTTCGTCTTTCTCTTTTTTTCCAATAACACAAGATCATTCCCATGTATGAATCTTGGATTCTGGATTATTTATCAAGTCATTAAATTTCATAAAAAAATATATATATATATTATGTAGACTAGGTCTAGAGAAGTGTAATAGTAGTTCATGACGAATATAGAAAAATAAAAATTATGAAATTTTTTCTAGAATAATGCGACATATTAATGTGATTTTTTTTTGGGCTACATAACCCATTAATGTGAATTAATGTTTCTTTTTCTTATTATATACTTTAGCCCCACAATTGTAATACTTATCAGGTGCAAAACATGTCACATTAATATAAAACTGTAAGATTATTGGCATCTTAATATCGAATAGTTGTCTCTTTGGCACTTTAATCTCCTGCTTGGACTGATCCAAACAAATTAATGTGTATAAGTTCTAATGAATTCGGGAGAAATTACTTTCCAGTCTCAAGGGAGGGAATGGGAACGGAGTGATCCCATGCCATTCCGAGTCAACATTGATTTTCTTTTAAAGAAAATGAAAAGGCAAGGGTTAGTTTTATGTAAATCCGTTATTAAAAATTTACGTTGGCCACACTGTACCGTAAATTAAGTTTTTACACCAAATGAAAGACAATGAAATTCTTAGTACTCAAAAGATTTCTCCTTTAATATCCAGAAGTATACAAATCATACATACATTTAATCTCATTAAACATTTTGATAAAGATAAAAACTCATGCTATTAGACCAAAACAAGTGGTGGTCCAGTCAAAAAATGTTAATATTAAAATCTTCGTTCTTAATTATAATTAATTAATTTTAAAACAGTTATAAAATAATATAATTATTAAATAATTAAATTTAAAATCAACAAATAAATCGTTAAATAATTAATTTTAAAATAATAAAAATAAATAAATTATTAAATATTAAAAATATATAATTATTTTAAAATTATTAAAATAAAACATGATACTCTGTTTAACATGCATCCACAGCGGTGGAGGAATCCGAGGTGGGCACGGAAGGTACCACACCACCTTGCATATGAAAATCCAGTAGCCGTTGCATTTTAAAGTAATAATATAAAATCCCACACCACGCTAAAGATAAAGATGGCAATTGTTGCTAGTTTTATCCGTAAACACCCCCTCTTTGGGACCAGTGAAATTAAAGTAAAGTAAAGAAAAATTTAAAAACATAAAAATAAAAAGTACTTTTGTACAGGTATCGGCCACTTGTACGTCAACTGGCCTGCCTCGGGCACGACCGATGACCACGACCACCCTGCAACCCGTGACTTTATTGCACACTCCACCCCGTACTACACTTTACCCTTTTTCCCGAGTGGCATTTGTCGATTTCTTCGAGAAAGACCCCTTCAAATAATTTTTCTTTAATAAAAAGAAGAGTAAAGTCAGGTAAGTACGTTTAATGTAATATGTAAAAAAAATTTATAAATCGTTAAATGGTTTATTTTTTAAAATTTAATATATTTTTTATTGTTCACCGAGTTGAGCAAATTAATTTTACTGTTGTTTACGTAAAATAATTTTAAAATAATAATAAAGTGATATAAATTATAAAATAATTTTATTTATTTAAAAAATAGATTATTAAATATTATTAAATAAAAAAAATTATCAGATGTTATAATTTTAAAAACAGTTATGTAATTTTGCTCTTTCTCTTTTTATATATTACTAACATTCAACTCAAAAATTTATTCAATTAAATAAAACACATAAATGATTATATATTAAATTTTAATGCTTCTCTCACACAAAAGTTTATTGAGTAGAAATTATGAATAAAAAAAACTCCATTATATAAAAAAAATTTAAATATAAAAACAATCTATTTTGAATATAAAATTATTTGATCACAAAATTTTAAAACAAGAATAATTTAATTTAAAATTTAAATTATTTGTTGAGATCTAAGAACCAATAATAATGTATTAAATTTTAACTTTATAGCTCATACAACCACTCTAACTTCAACTTTTTTTTATCAATAAAAAAGTTCAATAATAGATGTGTCAATCATTAAATCTGTGAGTTGAAATTAAAATAATTTTTATTCATCAATACCTCGTTCAACTATTCTATAAAAATATACTCATTACGTGAGTATCAATAAAATTAAGCATATATTTATTATTAAAAATTATAATAATTATTAAATTTAAAACTTAATATTACACTGCAGTCTTTAACTACATAATATAACTACTTAACATTCCCTAACACTATGTGTTTGGCTACTTTTCAAGGGAAAGAAAAAAAATTTTAAAAAAATTTTCTACTTTTTTTTAATACATTTTCTATCAATTTAAACAAATACTTTTTACTTTTTCTCTCATAAATTACTATTTATTTTTTTCTTACAACTTTCTAATCATTACTTTTTATCAATTATAATATTTTTATTATTATATTATTTTCTATTTTTTTATTTAATTTTTATTTAATTTCTTACTATCTAATCACACTCTAAATCTCACTCTCATAAAAAATAAAAATAAACTCATCACCTTAATATCAGTACCGTGTCTCTGCCACTCTAACGTCAACTTAGAACCATTGATTTTTTGGCCCTTTCACTTCACGAATCTTGATGCGACAAAAAGATCCAACGGTGACATTAAGTTTCCACATTAAATGTGTACCGAACCATCAAGGACGTCAGAGCATTTTTTTTTCGCCTAGTGCTGAGTGCTAACTTTTTCTTTGCCTTTTCTTTTTGTGAAGCACCTTCTTCCAAACATAATACTATATTATTGTTAATACAAAAAAAAATAAATTTTATTTTAAAATTTTATTATATAATTATATTTTTTTCATAAAAAATAATAACTCGCATTAAAATAAAAAAAACTTAAATTAGAATTATACTCTCTTAAATTAAAAATACATATATTCAATCACTTTAATTCTCTATTATATTTTAGTATTGTTAAAATAATTATGAAATTTATGTAACAAAATTTAATAATTTAATAATTTTTAATTTAATAATTATTTAATAATTTATATTATTTTAATTTTTATTTAATATTTCCCATTTATTTTATTCATCAATCTGGTGGCTTTCTCTTTCTTCTTTTTCACTTATTTGAACGGAACGCCACTTTTTTCCTAGACTCTTAACTCCTATAAATAACCCTTTCAATTCCCTTCTCTCTGCTCATCCCAAACTTTTTACTTGAACCACTTTAATTCCGTTCGTTCTTCTTCCTTGTTACTCTCCTCCTACCTGTTCTTTCTTTCTGAGAGAATCTATAATGGCAGAGGCACAATCAAAGCGCCAGAGAGATGAAGAGACCACCCAAGTGGAAGAAGATATGGAAGAAAATAATAATAATAATAACAATAAGAGACATAAGTCATACAACCACATAATACTCTCTCTTCTTGAAGAGGAAGAAGATGAGCCAACCCAAGATCTCTCTTCTCTAATCACAACCCTCCAACAAGAACTTTCCTCTGACTCTGCTTCCTCAGACCCACCTCTATTTTTCCCAACCACCACCACCACCACAGAAGAGTATGAGACTGTTGTTGACCAGCAGGAAAACCACCAAATTTCCACCATAAAAGAAGACTACCCATCTTCTTCTGCTTCTTCTTCTTCTTCTTCTTCATCATCTTCTTCAGATTTGTTGAAGGAAGATAAGGAGGATGAAAGGGAGAGGGTCATAAGGCATCTGCTCGAAGCTTCTGATGATGAGCTTGGCATTCCAAACAGAGAAGAAGTTGCTACTAGTACTGCTGAAGATGGTGAGGAGGCTGGGGGATTATGGTTTGCTGCTGATGATGTTAATGGTGGTGGTGGTGGTGGTGGTGGGGAGGGGCCCACTTTATTAGAAGGCTTCTCTTTGTGGGATGATGGGTTATGGGAGTTTGAAGATGTGAATGTCAATTATTCTTCCTTGGTTCAATCTGAACTTTTCATGTAGTGGTTTTAATGTCATGGATGCATGCATGAGAGGGCTAGGGGATGTAAATGCTTAAAAAAAAGAAAGCAGACTTTATTAGGCCTTAAGAAAAAGAGAAAATTAGGGGGAAAATTGTAAATGGAGGTTGTTTCTGGGCTTGGATTTTGGTCCCTTTTAATTTTGTTGAAACCCTGCAAGGAGCCCCTTTCCTTTGTTGGAGAATTAGAAAAAAAAAAAAGTAATTTCATCTCTTCTTTTACCAATTTAATTTTCCTGTTCTTTTTTTGTCAGTTTTAATGAAGATTGAGGCCGCGGCACTTTGTTTAACAAGTGCAAAATTAATTTTGAGATATATAAGAAAAAAATTTAGTAGTGCGTTTTAGTAGTTTTAAAATAATTGTAAGGGGAAAAGCTAAATGGCAGACAGGTAGTTTCTGTGATATTTTAACTAATAAATCAATTTTTTAAATATTTTTATTGTTATTATTATAATTATAATTTTATATTGTATAATTTAGTCTGATATATTGTATATTATTATTAAAAATTATATATCTTAAATTATGTATTATATGTTTTGATTGAGATAATTATTTAATAATTGTTTTAACTTGATAATTATTGAATGATTCTAATTATAAAATGATATTGAGAAAAAATAATTAAATTGTTAAGTGTTAGGGTAGATTTGGAGGCTTTTGCTAGTCAAGTTAAATCTATTCAGACAAATTAAAGGTTTATTATTTTATAAAATTTATTTTATAGAGCTGTGAAACACTCAAAATGTTGCTGCAAAAGGGAAATGATATAAATTGAGATTCTCTCATTATGGTTGACAATTTCTCAATTCGAACAGTTTTTGTAATATTAACGAATTGGAAGAAAATAAGCAATTTCTTGACATAAATTTTTTCAACGAATTTACCCTCTGAGACGGAGCGTGTAACTTAACCTCCGACCTCATGAAATGGACCAACGGTCCCTTTTCTTCTCACGGGCATCTGTCTCGTCTCTTGTGTCAATGACCATCAGTGATTTTTTTTTTTTATTTATTTTTATTTATTTATTTATTTTCTTAATTATAACGGACGGTTTTTTTTTTTTTGGAAAAAAATTAGGCTGTCAGAATTAGATATCTGACTGAATATTTTTTTGTGTAACAAGACAGTGATTTTGTGCAATAAGACTAATATTTTGTGCAACAAAAAAAATCTGTATTTTTCTGTATTTTTTTATTGCATAAAATAACAGTGTTGTTGTACAAAATTATTGTCTTGTTGTACAAAAAAATATTCAGACAGTACTCGATTCTAGAGATATAATGACTTTTTTTTTTTTACAAAAATTGAGTGAAAAATTAAAGTTTTTAAATTATTTTAATTTTTTTTCTCTCTCTCTCTCTCGAACTTGGGTAAAATTGAAACTTTTTTATTTTATAAAAAAAACTATTGTATATTTTTTCTTGTGAAATAAAATAAGCTTGTTGGGCAACGATGGTGACATTGCTTGAAACGCGAATGATGGTTGGATGCGTGCCCGCGGGGGCTGAGGACGGGACCGGAGCCCCAAGTAGATCGATAAAATAATCTAGGAACAATTGAGAAAAGAAAAATATTAAGTAATAATATTTAAATAATAATAAAATAATAAAAATTATTAAATAATTAAAATTAAAAAAAACATGATAATTGTTATATATTTTTTATTAAATTGTATAACTATTTTATTGTATAACTATTTTATTATTGTTAAAATTAAGTTGTATAGTTGCTTGTTAAAATTGTGTTAGTGAAACTCTTACAAAAATGCTATAAAACAGCAAAATAAGACAATAGAACTAAAATATATGAATTGTTAAATTCTACATATAGTTAACATATTGTTAGTTTAATAAATAGTGGATTAATTACGATCAAGATTGAAATCGTTGGATCAATTGTAATAAGGATATCATTACACAGTTATATAATTTATGTTCGGTAAAAGATATACAGTTAATTTAAAATTTTATTTATTTTTAAAAATTTAATATATTTTTTATAATTTAACTATTTAGATCTTAATATACTAATTTTATATCTATTATTACGTGTATATAGATTTTTTTCTCCTATAACAAACAAAGAAAATTGTTGGGCTCAATTTGTGTGCAATATCTCTTGACTTTGTAATAAAATCCATTCAATCATATGAGATTAGTTCGAATGGCTACTCTATATATATATATATATATATATATATATATATATATATATATATATATTTTATACCTCAAATGGCTACTAAACACTCCTTAACAAAGAATTTGGTGACAAACATATTTAATTCTGACTTCTTCTAAAAAAATAAAATACGCAAAAATGTGAGAGTTTTATTTTAAGGTATGGTACAACCAGCTTCTCAGTAATTTTAATAAGTTGCACAAAGAGGCTCGTCTTGTTGGGACCACGTCACAGAATTGTCCCATCATGTGGGTCCCTAATGCCATTGTCTCGGAAGAGTCCACGTGATAATGAGATGGATGGCTGATATCGGAATGCGTTGATGTTGTCTTCCATGCATGCATCGATGATGCCGATGTATATACGCGTGTCTCGATGGGATGATTAGCATCGCATGGAGGAATGGCATCGTGGATGATGTCATGTGTACACGTGTCGATGCTATGTGCGGAACACGCGAGTGAGTGGAAAAGTAAGAGTCTCGCACGTGCAGTTTTGGTTTTAACAATTAAAAGACTCTGTCCAACACACGTAAAAGACACGTAATTAAATTAGTGATTTATTTTTTAAAAAAATTATTATAATTTTTATAATCTAACAATTTATATTTTTACATATTTATTTTATATTTACTATTATATATTTACATAACTTTTTCCTCAACAATTATCCTTGATATTCATTTATAACAAAAATACTTCACTACATTTAACTACCAACAAATAATAATATGATTTTATTTAATAATATTTAATAATTATTTTTATAAATTTAATTATTTAATAATTTATATTATTTTATTTTATTACTTAAAATCTTTTGTGAAAAAAAAAATATATATATATATAGCAAAATTGGAACTAGTCTATTCCTAAACCAAAAAGTGTTTTTAGATCACCTAACCATTGCTTGTTGCCATAGATTAATTTCATTGATAAAGTTGTTAAATTCTACATTCAAACTTTAATATTTAACCACCCCCCCCCCCCCCCCCCCCCCCCCCCCCCCCCCCCCCCCCCCCCCCAAAAAGAAAAGCATTAATAGTAGTTAAACAAAGAAAAAAAAGCTATCTGTGACCTTCACGCAATACTTTCTACTAGTTTCCTATGTAAAAGTAAAATCATCAAAATTTGAGTAATATACATTAAGAAAACAGTTTACAAACACAATTTTCTTTTTTCCATGAAAATCTATAAAATCATAAATTACATGATAAGAATAATTATCTCTATTTTTATAAACCCTTTTTTAAGACTAAAATTTAAGATTTTAAAAATAGAAATCTAAATTATTAACTATCGAAGTGTCTTTTAAGCGATACGATCAAAACACCAAATAAAACATAATAAAAATAGTGGAAACAAAGAATCCTCCTATAGTGAGTTTAATATCTTAGAAAATAAATCTGTTATAACGGTTAAATTAGAAAAACGACGTCGACAAAATTTTCAACAAATAATAAACCAAACTAGCTTTCCTAAGAAGTATTACTTTATGAGTTCATTTATAGTTGTTGGCCGATCATATGGCATTTTTAGCCTTAGAAACAAATATAAGTTTGGGGGTGCTCAGTTTTGCTGCTTGTTATTATTATTATTATTACCGGTTGTTGATTATTGTTGTCTAATATTGTTTTTAGTAAATAAAATAAAATTATAATATTTAGTTAAATTAATACTTATTATTGCTGATCAATTTTATTGCTGATCAATTAATAAAATAATTATTTTAAATATTTTATTTCTATTTTATTTATAATAGATAATCTTTTTATTTTTATTAATCTGAACTAATCTTAAAAAATATATCTTAAATATTAATAAATATAAATTTATTGAACGTGTAATTTAAAAATTAATTATAATTTATGAAAAAATATTAAAATTTTTATGGTATAAATTATTGTACTTAAAAATTATTGTTAACTTTATTATCTAAATAATTTTTTATACAACAAAAATTAAAAAATAAAAATAAGCGTACTTAAAATAATTTTCTTTTTACACTGCTAATATGGTGCCTACGTAAAATTTCAATCAATTAAATATTATTTTATTATACTCTTTTAATCTCCATAATGAAAAGTTGGAAAAAAAATTATTTTAATGCTTATAGCCTCTCCCCCTCTCTCTCTCTCTCTCTCTCTCTCGGTAAAAAAAAACAACACAAATATTTTTAATGTTTATCTCTCTCCGCACGGCTTACAGTCTTGCACAGTAGACGATATATCTCCTCAGTGCCATATGTCTTTTTCAAAGTTAATTTGATCATTAGTCTTTTTATCATTATTAATAGAAATAAAAAGTAAGAAGTTTCTACTTTTTTTAATTAATAGTTATTTTTATCATATAACAGCAACAACAATAACCCCTAAAAAAAAAAAAACTAAACATTATTTGACCTATTTTTTAATTTTTATCAGCAACAACAGCAGCATCCACCAATAAACTCAAACACCCCGTTCAACTTTTATGCTGGGATTGGAAATTTTCGAAGGAGAAAGAAAGGAAAATGAAAATAAAAAATATTATTTATTTATTTATTTATTTATTTTTTATCAATTCAAATAATTATTTTTTATTTTTTCTCTCATAAATTATTATTTATTTTTTAATAATTTTTTAATTATTATTTTTTTATCAATTATATTATTATTATTATTATTATTTTATCTACTATCTTTATATTTAATTTTAATTAGGACATTAGTTACTGTACGAATGAACGTGGGTATACGCCTCTTTTACTTCAACTTTCAGGAGTACAGCTTTCCGCAGAGCGCCCCGTTGGGCCGTAACTCGTACGAATGTGCCTTGCAAAGACTCGACGTTCAATTTGGAGGGAATACATTTTCACTATGAGCACTACCTTGAAAAAAAGAGAAATAATCGCCTGTTTGAATTTCAGAAAAAGTAAAGGAAAGAAGGTAGAGGAAAGAAAATTTATTATTTATTATTTTACATATTTTTTATTTATTTAAATAATTTATTTTTTGTATAATTATTTCTCTCATAACTTTTATTTTTATTTTTTTCGCATTATTTTTTCTAATATATTTCTCATTTACTTAAAAAACTTTTTTTTTCTTCACAAATTTTTTTCTCATAATTTTCTTTTCCCTCGCGTTCCCACAATCCAAACACAAAGCCGCAGGATCTCGGCTGTAACTACCTGACCATTTAGTTAAAAGATTTCATACTTACTATATAATTATGGATTCAAATTTTTGTTTAAATATTCGAGGATTAAATGTGTATCAAACTTTATACAGTTATGAAAAAGATTAGTGACATTTGTTGGGCATTATAGAGTTTACTCTTCTATAAATTCGGTGTAATGGTCTAATCTACTGTGTAATGTGCTCAGCGCAATATTCTCTGATGGGTCTTCGAGATACCAGTGCCGTTTTCGAATTTTACGGGAAAAAAGAGAGAGAGAGAGAGAGAATGAAAATCTGACTTAATCTGACCATAAAAACTTAAAGGTCAAAAAAAAAAAAGAGACAAATCTGACTTAATTTGGTTAACCACAAGAGTAAATCTCTTAGATGAGGTTGAGGCTTCAAATGCTAATGCTCTTAAATTTCTACAAAATCTAGGTTTAAATGTTAAAAGCCATATAAATAAATGGAAGACATAGAAAGGTTCTCTGGGTTCTCTCAAAAAAAAAAAAAAAACAAAAGGTTCTCTGGGTTTTAAAAACATTTCTTTGCTGAAAAGCAAAGGAACTATTTCATAATTCAGTCATTCAAGTTTCAACATTAGAAAATTTGTGCAATGGACAATCACGTTAGCAATACGATGCACAATTTGGCATGACGACATTCGTAGCAAGTCCTGACCTACCAAATTAGAATAGCCAACAAGCAATAGCCGTTAAGTGACTGATGAGTCCTTAGCTGAATCGAGCCAAGATTTAACACGAGACAAATAAAAAAAGATAAAGGAGGGCTGAATTGCCACCCAACGTTAATATTTGATGTCTAAGTCAGTCAACGGGTCAAGTGATGAGAGAACTGTATAGAGAGAGAGAAGGAGAGGAGAGCTTACTTTGTGACACTAATAAAATTTTTATTTATAGAGTTAAATGTATATCTGATTTAAAAAATTTAAACTATAGCGTAATTTTTTTTTTATTAGAGTTGCCAAAGCAATGATAGGAAAGAGAGAATTACGTAAGCAAAATCTAAAGTTTGAACTCTAAATTTTGTGATTTGTAGTTACTGTTTTCAACTGTTTGGATTATACCCAATTTACAGTGTAGCTACAACAGGCCTAGTTTTGAACGGAAGAAAGCTCGGTGGCCCAACAGGCCTAGTTTTGTCCTTATCATTAAGTAATTGTTGATTTTGTAAAACTTTAGTTGGTTACGGGGACAACGATTTCGATTAAATTGTCCGAGAGTTTGATTTGAGCAAACATACTTTTCGCAGCATGTCGTTATGTAAGAGGAGAGGAGTGCATTAAACTGATATTTTTCTTTTTCTTTCTTTTTTTTTTTTTTTTTTGGTTTCTTTCATCTCGGTGAGTTAGAAATATTATCTTCCCTGCCACTGCTTGTTTGGTTTGGTTGGCATAAAGGGTTTGATTCTAGATGAGAGATCTTAAAAGTGAATCCTATAAGTCAAATGGTGAAGTTAAACGAAGAGCTCATCTCCTAGCACAAGAAATACCGTAATTATTGTCTCATTTCATGCCTTCCAAAATATAAAATTACAATATTTCTTTATAGAATTGTGAAATATCACTTCAGCTTTCTCATTTTATGGATAAAAAAATTATTCTCATTGTTTATAAATATTAATTCTTATATTATTAAAGCTTATAAAGTTTAATATTGATAAAATATAAAAATTTAACATAACTTATAAAACCATGAGACTTTCCTTCTTGCAGCCTTAAGCCTGATTAAAGTTCTTATTTTGCTGCGCCGGTTTTGTTTGAATGAAACTGATTAAAGTCATTCTTTCTGATCTCATGTTTAGAAAATTTGAGGCGATTAATACAAGAGATAGTGACCCAATTTGACAATAAGAACGCCCGTGCCGTACTCGTTATGTTTGATTATGTTTGATTTTTACTGTCTTTGATTATGGCCTTCAACTTTATCCCATATGGTTGGAAAAATGAAAATGTTTAATGATAGGAAAATAGAGATTTTGCATTAATCTACGGCGAAAATGAACCAAATTACTAAACTACTAATGTGAAATCCATTGTTTAATTTTCGATAATATCCCTTCCAAAATAATCTTTACAACATGTGAATAAAACTCAATTCTCATTTATTTTCAAAAAAAAATTAAATATCATTGACGTAAATAATCTACCATGTGTTTGATAAAAAAATAATAGTTGTTATTATTAAGACAAAAAAGGTAAAAATTCTAAGAAAAGAATGCTTTAGTAACAGTTTAATTTCTTTAAAAAGGCTACCAAACTAACTTCTTCTCTTTTTTTTTTTAATTTTTGTTAGTAGATAATGCCTACTAAATTAACTGAGAAATCATTTTTCAAAGCCAAAACTTTTTTTTTCAATCATTAAAAAATTTATTAGATCGTAAACTAAATACTAAAATATCTTTTTTTATTTTTATAAATCTTATATTTTTTTTTCAGAACGAATAATTTTAGGAAATTAACTTCTCCGCCTTAGGTGAGCCTTGCAATCGATTTCAGATTCCATAAACTACGCAAATATGCAAGGAATAAAAAAAGAAACAAATGCATGTAGGACAGTATCATTTAAGACGCGATTTTGAGACATTGGACCCAGCCTGGCCTGAAAGTTATGTATCCGTTTGCTTCTTTCTACAATGTTGCGTACATTACATCATCTTTATGGGCCTTCCATTTCCAAATCGTACACGTAACCAATAAAAGGGAAAATCCAACAAGAATAAAATACTGGGCCCACTTTAGATTGTGGTACATTGATCAAAAAAAAAAACTCTTTTATTTTTTTTAAAAAATACGAAAATAAGGGTAATTTTCAGTATATCGTAATTTTAATCCCACACGCTTGGTTTCTACAAGATTCAATTTCAAAATCTCTCACCCAAAATCAGATACCTTAAGGCAACTCGAACTACATGAAGCCCTTCTTTTTCGGTCAAAAAAACATGTATTGCTCGTATGTGAATCATCGTATGTGTAGATCGAGACTCGAGTTACTTGTTGCTATCTTCATCAAATCTCCCCTATATGAGAAAGATCTACTACCCGAGCACTATTGGGTTCAAACGTAACTCCCCCGAATCGACCACAGCGTTAACGAGTCTGAAATATGCACCGCGCACGCACAGATCCACTAGCAGTTTAAAGAGGAACATTACTTCCAATTACGCAGGTTGATATTCAAATGCAAGTCAGATATAAAGAAATATGTCAAGTTATCATTAGATTGCTATCTCGAGTGGTAACCACACGAAGCCCTAAAAGTGTAGTAGAGTTTAGAGTTACAAAACACTATTGCAGGTGGGGCCATATATTTTGGGCCACCAGTAATGGCCCATTGAGCCCAAGTTACTCAATTGGCTCTTAGCCCAATCAAACTTGGGCTCAATCCGAGCGAAGAGACGTCTCCCTCTCCGACTCTTACAGGGTTTAAGGTTTAAGATGGTCAATGGATCATAAACCCCGAGAACTCGTATTTTACACACAGCACTTCTGTTTCTTTCATTTTTGATAGATCCGATCATCCGAAGAAGAAAGTCTCCAAAAGAAACTCCCAAAAAAATGCATATGATTCAACAACTGGCAAAATTCACCCAAAAATCGAATGCAATCCATGGATTTGCATCGACGATCCCAAAACCCCATTTGAATTCACTCGCTATCTTCAAGACTCTATCCAGTAAATCGACGAAAAACGGCGGCGGAGACGATGAGTGGAACGACGCATGGGAAACGGCGTGGCTCCCGGAGGATCTCTCCGGGAAGGAAGAAGCCCGGGCGCAGTGGGAAATGGACGTCCACTTCCCCCCGCCGTCCAGGGACCCCGCTGTGGTGCTGCCGCCGGATGTGGACGCAGAGACCAAGGCGTTCGTGGAGGATATGAATGAGAACTGGAACGAGAGGCGGCGGAAAGTTACGGCAGCAAGAACAACCCAAAAGCTGCAAACGGAGAAGGATGATAAGTGTGGCGGTGGTGATATCGAGGGCGGTTCGCTTTACAGTTTGGAGAATATAAAGAAGGATTATAGATTGAAGAAGCAGAGGATTCATGCTGGGTTGTGGATGAAGGAAATTGAGAAGCAGCAGGAGGCTAATTTGAGGGATTCCGGTGTTGCTGGTGGTGGAGACGATATCGATAGATTGCTCGATAGCTACTCTGAGTACGCTTCCCTCTCTTGTTCGTTTGTCTCTGTAACATTGTTATGGCCATTAATTTTTGACAGAATTTTCAATTTTTGTAGCTCAAACGGTATTAACGTTATAACAGCAAGCGAGAGATCAAGGGTTCAAATTTTTGACCTCTCCAATTGCGCTGTCTCTCTAACTAGTTAGTCTACATCTAGGGAAGATTTAAAAAAAAAAGAGAGAGAGAGAAAGTTTTGGACTTGGGTGAGCTTGATGGGCTATTTCAGGTTTAGATGCACGTTAAAGTGGAAGTCTTTGAAATTTTTTTTTAAAACAACGGTGGCCAAGTGGGCAACCATTTCGGGAATTTGTTTGTAGCTTTGAGTCATCTCGCTTCCCAACAAGTGTCACTTCTAAGATTCGAACCCCTGGGATTCAATTTCTTTGGAAGAGTTTAAAATGTTGTACAACAGATTGCTTACTATCCCTGGAATTGGATGTTGTGCTTAGCACATAGGACTAAGAGTGATTCAGCTTTGTTTGCTTCCCTATTAGAGCATTGAGCTATCAGCTACGTGTACACGATGTTTCGTCTGTGCAAGCTTGTAGCTTGTTGATGCTTTTTGTTGGTTACAATGAACTTTTTTATTTTAATGATGGATTGCAAAATTGCAGGATATTTGACACAGCCAGCAATGACTTTGATGACTCTAAAATACCAGGCTCTTCTGATTTGAAAAACAAGCCTGATGGATGGGAAACAATGTCCAAGGGACAAGATGGAAATATATGGGAGATGTCACAGAGGGAAGAAGATATTCTCATCCAGGAATTTGATCGTCGAATTGCATACTGCAAATTTCAGGTTGATCTATGGCATCATGTGCTTGCATTTTTCTATTTTAAATTTTTTAGGCTTGTCAAGTGATTAGATTATTTTATCTTAACCCTAGTATGATTACTTGGCATTTGGCAAGCAAAGACATAGCTAGAGTGAGCTGAGAAATATCCATTAGGATGTGTTATTTAGACAACGGAAAAAAAGAATGAAATGAGCTTATGATAGAATGTTGCTACTTTCCTCTGTTGATTTTTTTTTTGGGTTAGGACTGAGTTCTCATGTTTATATCGCTCTCGAAGCAAGTGACAATACTTACTGGAAGTTCTCTTTAAACAGATTGCTAGTTTTATTAAGACCCACATATTTAGCCGGAGAAGACCAATTGATGGATGGAAATACATGATAGAAGAGATTGGACCAAATGCCAGGAAAGGGAAGGGTGGCGTTTCAAGGATACCGAGTCTGGCTGATCCATCAACTCAACCATTTAGGGAGGAGAGGATGCCAATCGGTGGCAATCTCACTCCCTTGAAGGAGAGGTAGTGGTTGTCGTGACTGAACACTCAACTTGTATTCCTGGTGACTAGCAAATTATCACAGGTTTCTAGAACCATGATCTGTGTCAAATTTGTGATTAATTGCCTTATATCTCTTAGGCATGATGTTATCATCTGTGATCAATATGAATTTGGGCTCATGCGGATTGCTTCTTGAAGATCTCAACTTTATATACTCTTTCCGTCTGGGAAGCGAAGCTTTACATGTTATTGAAAGGATTCTTTCTATCGGTAGTAAGTCCTTGAGTTCCAATGTTGTTGTAAGCTTGGTTCTTAAATGATTGTTTCTTGACTTTTTTTTTTTTTTTCTTGTGTGTGTGTCCCAAGAAAGGTCGGCAACGAGGAGTTGTTTTGGTTCCCACATAAGCAGTGACTTTTCTTTTGAGAAAAACATCAGCGTATAGTTCAACCCTTATCTCTCTGTGAATGCTTGTTATTCGATAGTTATTCTTTAGTTGCAACTCGTGAGACAGGAATATTTTATCTTGAATGAGACGCTGGTAAGTTTATGAGAGGCCCGTGGTTGATAATAGGTTACCCTTAATATTTAATGTTTCATTATCCCATTTTGTCACACCCATGCTTGTATATTCTGCAAATACCGGTGCAGTTACTTTGTTATGAGTTACTGTAGGCGGGTCTGTTTAGCTTGTGCTGCCTATGGATCATTCAAAGTTGGCCGGCTCCTCGTTGATTGATGTGTTTGCTAAATGTGAACGAGGTGTTGGAATAGGAAATTTACCTCTTTGGCAGAATGGAGAGGAGACGTGTGAAATCTTTAATCTATACTGATCTTTTGGTTATGGGGCTCATGGGGAGAAAGGAAATGCCATTGCTTTCTTCTATAGAATGGAAGGGGAGGGCTTTTGAACAAAGATTGGTGATAGAAGGCTACAGAGAACGAAAATTTATAGGAACAACCGTGATTGATCTTTTGTGTAGGCTGCGGAGCGGCAACCATTGATCTTAAGGAGTCGTTTTGTCAGAAGAGGTGCCATTGCTGCCTCGGGTTAACTACTGAGTCCATGGACAGAGATTGAACTAGCGGAACGTCTGAAAGTGTTTGGGATAGATTATTGCGTAAATTGGATCGATTATATAATTTATCATCCATAAAGGGCAGCCCATCCCGGAGGCAATATGCTAATATTCGATAATAATTTCTGAACAAGCTGTTGAATTGAGTTCGAATTTTTCTAGCAACACACTATTTATTATTTCTTTGCCAAAAGGGTGCCAAATTATAGACTAGCTGGCACAATATGACACGAAAGAAGGTGAATGCAAAAGATAATTGAAAGCAGTCAATTCGGCACATCCCAGCAATAACATGTTTCAGCTAAGGTTTTATGCCAAAAAAAAAAAAAAGAGAGTAACTCTATAGCTTGAAAATAACTACATATTCTGATCAAAAGTAGCTGATAATTTATCTTTTTTTTTAAATTTAATTATTTAATGATTCATATCATTTTTTAATTATTTTGAAATTATTTAAATAAAACAACAAAAAAAAAATCCCATTGTTTCATACTTGTATTTCATCTCCATTAACTCGCTTGAGGATGACTTAAATGAAATGGAAACAGAAGCTACAATGATCTGTAATGAATGTAGAATTACTCCAAAAATGCCTTACAGCTATACTTTCATCTGACACCCAGCCTGCACATTCATTTGTCTCACTCTGGGTGCCAAATTCTGACCACCCCGGATCCTCCATTAAAACTCCACTGAATAATGGGGGCAAAAGAATTTACAATTGCTAGTGGAGAGGAAAAAGGGGTCACGACACCTATTTACGGATGTCCCTCAGCCAATGGCCATGTAAAATTAGAAATCTGTCAATTAGATCAGCCTTCTTCCAACCAAAAAAGCCGTGTCTCAAATGACCCGCTGAGCTGAGTATTACTCTGTACTTTGTATATTGTGCCGCTCACATACCTTAGCCCCGTGCTCTGCCCACCACTTCTCAGCCTGTTGTTCGGTGAATTGTCTCCGGCTATTAAAAATAGTTCAAATGATATGAGAAAATAAAAGTAAATGAAACGTAATGCCAATGATAAAAAAAAACTGTACACATCTAGCACTAGAACTATCATAAGCTTAAAAGATTGACATTGTGGTTAAAATATAAGTAATAGGTTGTGTCTACTGATGGTAATCAAAGGAGTTTGGTTCTTGTTTACTAAATTGTGATAGAAGGTTACAAATAATTACCTGAAACGAACCCTCTTCAGTTCATTCCGACCACCTGGTGTGGAGGACAAGGTTATGTACACGCCAGGTTCAGCTTGTATAGTCCAGACAGGCTTCTCATTTTGGGCTTTTGTCCCATATGATAACATTTGGTTATCTGTCAAATTGCCGTTGGACTCAACTTCACGAGATAGTGCATCAGCAGAATGGCTTTCGCTGGATGATATGTTTTGAACAAGGGAACTGTCTTTAGCAGTGGCCCTGTGTTCTTCAGGAAGTCTTTCAGACATCTCCTTTAGCTGCAAGAGCAATCCAAACACTATGGCATTAATTGTCTAGAGCACACATTTATTGAACTATCAATGCATGTCAGAAAATAACCGTTCCCATCACAAGATTCACGACCTAGCATCCAATCATAAATGAGAGTCATCAGCAAACAACAATTAAGCCTTATTCCCAAATTTAATTGGTGGGGGCACCATCTAATATAGTTGGGAAAAAATTGTCATGGAGAAGTGTCCCAATACACTAATTGAACACAAAGTTGGCGCATAAAGCCAAGAACATGATTCTGTTGCAGCATTGATGGACTGATTGCTCCTACTAAATTCTGCTGAACTTGATCTATAAAAACAACCCATGCACTTGTCGCATTCTTGGGGCTTCCATAAAGCTCTTTTGCACAAATCATCCCAGATATGACCCAGGCACGCTCTTTTCTCCAAGCATATGCAGGTGTCTCTAAGTGCATACTTTCACACATGCATCAGCTCACTTTGGGGAAAAAACTTCTTTGGCTTTTGATGTTCAATATGCAGTGTTTACATGCAATAACCTGGAAGCTGCCTCTTCCACCAGTTTCCTCTTGAAGTTTCCAACTTCCAGAACATATTGTTCTAGCCAATATCACGATGTTTCTTTGGGGGAGGGGGAGGGGAAGGGAGGTATACAATCTCTGTAGACGGCATTTGCAAAGACATTCAATGCTTTAATGGAGATTTGCTTAACAAAATGGACACAAATGACAATGTGTATAGTTAGTAGATCTGTATCAAACCTGAGCAGTCAAAGAGTTTATAACGTCCCTCGCAGACTTGCATTTTTCAGCTTCATTTGACGCTATTGCAGTGACCTCCTTTAATTGCCTCGATTTTCTTTCGAGTTCTGCTTCAAGATGTTGGGCTTTGACCGTAAGATCTTTGACCTAAAAAGCATCATTCATGAACAAATCTACTTAGTATGTTCCCCTCATGTCAACGAAGGTAAAAAGAAGAATTAAAATTAATAAAATGCTCAAAATATATGATGCATGCCTTGAAAATTAATATTTTTGCAGAAAACTAAAGAAAATAGTAGCAGTAACATAACAGCAATAAGAATCTTGTTGAATCAACAACCACTGGAAAATTTTATATGTTTCATTCAATCGTCAAACAAAATGCTATTTCCATCTAGTCAATGATGCTCGTGCATCTGGGTTTTGTTCTCTCTTTTTTTTTTATTGATGGTTGCTTGAGCAATTGCATTATATGGGGAACAAAAGACTGCTGTACTGTTTGCTTTTATGTATGCATTCAAGCCTTGTCCTTGAAGTGAATATAAAATTCCAAAAGATCACTAAATTTGGTAGCTCTAGTTTTTCTCGAGAGTAAAAGGTAGTACACTCAAGGCATAAACTCGGCTTACAAAATATTCTCTGAAAAGGTATCAACTGGAAATCTTAAGAGCACTAAGAAAATGAGGCAAATAAAAAAGAATCATTAAGAAAAATTTCTTCCATAACATACAAATCCATTAAATAATATTGGACCTAACAAACAAGGATTCAGATGGCAGATATATAAAATGAATGAAGGAGAACACATTGGAATCATTTCATAACTGGATTACCTGTGCCCTTAACGTCGCAATTTCTTCACTTGAATTGTCAGCTGTGTGCTTTGAATCTTTACAAGTTAATTCAGGAGATGAAGTTGGACGTGTCATTCCTGAAAGAGATGCTGCCTGTGAGGAGACTTTCAGATTAGGAGTGGAATTTGTTGTAGTTTTCCTTTTAGCTCCATCCAGAAAAGTTGATACTTTTGATGAATAAGTGCCCCCCAACTGAAATTTTCTCATGGAAGCAGGGAAGACTCGGCTATTTTCAAATGCTTGATTTTTATCAAGCTTCAGATGCCAGCTGTCAACCTGACTGCTTATGCCAGCAGATTTGAGTTTATAAATGTGTGTTGGTAATGTGGGACCCTGAATCTCTCTGTTTGTAATCTCATTGGTTTTGTGATGCAAATCTCCAGTTCTGGTTTTAGGTTCTCCTGTTCTGGGTTTAGGAATTCGAACAACTGTACTAGACTCTGCAGCCTTCTTTAGTTTGTTGAAACAGTCATCACAAACCCGATATGGCTTGCTCATGTTTGGAGCCAAAGCTGCCTTCAAACATTTTTTACTGCTACACCATTTGCAAAAGACAAGCCCACAATTATAACAATTATGACGTTTTCTTCTAAATCCGAAAGGATTACGACAACCAGAGCACATTGAATGGTCACTGCTAGACATCCACTTATGAAGACATATGACAGCAGTAACATTTGAACCACATACTACAGTCTTCACTTGCTTATCCTTCAAGAAATGAACAAGTGTAGGTTTATTTCTGTCCTCATTGTCTCCATGACCTAATTGCCCATTTTTGCCCTTTCCCCAAGTGTAAAGCTCTGTTTTGGAAGTTAAAACTGCTATATGAAAGGAACCACAGGCAATCTCTTCCACAAAACTGTCTGCTATTTTCCCTTCAACAAGAGTAGGAACCTTCCCATTGGCCATTGGATTTCCAAGCTGTCCATAAGCAGTACTACCCATTGTATATACTTGTCCAGCTGCTGTTAGGGCCACTGTGAGATTGTTCCCGCAGGCTACTTGACAGATGCTTTCATCCAGCAGTGCAGATACGCACTCAGGAACAAGTCTAGCTTCTTTATTACCATGCCCAAGGCGGGCCTCGTCTCCATCTCCCCAGGTGAAGAGTTGTCCAGCTGAATGGCTTTCGGAAACTCCCTCTCTTGATGTTTCGGTGGTGACTTCAACAACTGCAGCAGTGTGCCAAACGCCACAAGCAACCCTTGTTGTTCTTAATCCTCTCAATGCATCCACTTCCCGTGGGACAATTGTGCTCCTACGATCTCCATGACCAAGGGCACCAAAAGTTCCATCTCCGAATGTAAACAGCTGGCCGGCAGATGTCACAGCTGCAGTATGCCAAGGTCCACATGAGATGTATGATACATGTATGCCATCCATATCACCACTTACTTTTTTTGGAAACCAATGACTGGCTTCACTTTCCTGTCCAAGGAGACCAGAATTGTGAGTACCATCACCCCATGTGTAAAGCTCCCCTGAAAGTGTAACAGCACAAGTGTGATACTCTCCACAGGCAACTAATTCAACATTCATACCACTCAGGGTGTGCAGGTGCTTTGGGTGCGGAACATCTGATTCTATGCCATGCCCAAGCCTGCCTCCTGAGTCCTCTCCCCAGCTGAAGATTTCACCCTGTTTTGTGACCAATACAGCATGCCTACTGCCACAAGCAATGTGAGAAACATCTAGAACTGTAGACTCCAATGCCTTTGGAAGAAGTGCATCAACCTTGAAACCAGACAAATTACCAATTTTGTGCACCCCACCACCCAGTATCCCATCACCAATACCTTCTCCCCATATGAAAACATCACCTAGAGCATCAAAGTCTTCATGAAACGAACCCTGGCTTGATGAACTTACAGCACTAGATAGACTAACTCTAACTGTATCGGATGTAGAAGTTCGACCATTTGGATTATCTACGCACCCAGCATTTAGCGAGCTAAAAGGGCTGACAACAGATTCAGCTTCGATTTGATTGTTGGCCGTGGTGGTTTGTGATAGTATTTCAGAGATTACCTTTCCAATTTTATTCTGGGCAGTACTTTCAACAGGTACCTGAATTCCCTGATCATCTCCAAAGCCCTGATCCTGTAAAAATTTGGGAAATTGGAAAAAGAAAGGAAATTTGATTATGATACTGAATGGGCCCTTAATAATTCTCCAAAAGAGAGAGAGATGACGACTGTTACGGACAAACTGTGGAGAAATTTTTCGTGTGTAAAAACGTGGACTCTCTGACGATACACTGCTCCTTGTGTCTATTCTCCACTTGCTCTGGTAGTTACCACGTGTAATCAATGCCTTAAGACCAACAAACCAGACTTCAGCTTCATCTTTGTCTTTACATATCTGTCCACAAATAAAGCAAAATCAAAACAAGTAATCATGCTTTTGTAAAGATGTTTATCTGCTTTACATACAAGAATATACAAACAGAACGAAAAGGAGACTGACCAAATCCAAAGACCTATCACCGTATATAAGAGAAAATGATTGATATTCCTTTTCTGGTCGAGGATACCTTTGAAATATTGCCTGAAATTCAAAATCCACCATTATGATTATCTAACATTTGAAAAAAAATGGATGAGAAAACAGAACAAAAGAATCAAAGCTAATCCATTAACAAGAGAAAGATCTACAACAATGCGTTGCAATGGCTAACTGCAAAGGTTGTACCTAACACTCAAGACATTAAACTCTTCAAAAGAACATTAAAAACCATCTAAATTTTTTTTCTGCGAACTTATTGAAAATGTATATGGCCATGTTTCTTTGAAAAGATTTTTCGATAATGTTTCATGAATCGGTCCCCTCAACTGGTACCAGTTGAGAAATAATGGTTAGAGAAACTTACAGTACGCTGTCCAGGAATAATTTTTGAAACTTGGTTAAGTTTTAGGTGCTTCTCTTCTTTGCCAGAGTACCACATCAACATGGACTCATCCTGAAACACGGCAGCAGGAACCTTAGTAAACATGGGAGAGAAATGAAATAACACACTCCTATCTATTGCCACAACTCCAGTCAGATGATTAGAAGCATTCCATGCACTATAGGCAATGAATAGAAAAATAAGGTTCTATTGGTTATTCAGCTCAAAGCTGCTCACATTTACACAAAATTTAGATGTAAACAACTTAATGACACAACTCGCTAAAGAGTGGTGCCAATGATGCCACAGGTAATCCGAAACTGAGAGAAAGAAATGGATTCCTTGATAGTGCCATGGCAATATGTTGACTTTGGAATCAGCAATCACTATGATGGACAGGGGATCCACATATTTTCTATCCTAGCCGAAAAAATGTCTTTCTTCACGTGCAAATTGACTGGCTATGTTAGTTCAGAAAGCATAGGGTCCCCCCCCCCCCCCCCCCCCGGGCGCTTCCCACGCTACAAAAAAAAAATGTGCCAAGGAACTTACACTTGAAAGTTGAAACGGGCAGAATTTTGGCTTTCCTCTGCGTCCATATTTAAGCAAATACGACCCTTTCTTAAGTGCTGTAATGGCCTGAAGATGAATAGTATCACAGACGACGTTAAAATCATAAAAAGAAAAACAAGAAGAAGATACAGACACAAGTCCATTCATTTCCCTAAATGTAACACACTGGAGAATCGCCTTCATGGTCCCAAAAACACACTACTAAACAGAGAGCAATGCTTTCATTGTTTAACATCCTATTCCTATAAACAGCAAACCTTTTTTTTTTGTTCCTTTTTCCAACTGCTTGGCTGCAAATACAGTTACACAATGAGTGGCAATAAATTTTTGGGTTCCATTATGAGGTCAATTTAGCCATGAGTTACGCAATTGTATAGCTTCCCCATTCCCATAAACCTCTTACCACATTCCTACTATTAAAACTCGAGCCCTCGAATATAGAAATCTAAGTTCTTAACCATTAGGGTGTCTCCTGAGGGACGCGACAATAAGTTTTAACTTAGCTAACTTTACTGCCAAAACGCATATCTATGACATGCTTCAAATCATCAAACACAATAATTCTACAACTGTTGAAATTAGCATTAATTATTAACATCATTAGCAATGATCAGAGAAGATGATATCATCAACCAAACAAACAAAGCGTAGGTGAAGGAAAATGAAGAATAGGCAGGGAGGGAGGGACCTGGTCGACATCCCTGTCGGCGGCGGGACCACCATTACCACTTCTCTGAGAATCAGCCATTCAACGTGCAGCTGCCGCCTTCCTTGTGCTATTGTACTCATTTGAACACCACCACCGCCACCAATTCACACAGCAAGCTCCTCCTCTTCCTCCGCCGCCTCCTCCTCCTCCTCCTTCTCCGCCACCATTAACCATTCCCCATGTTTTCCCCATCAAAACCACCGCATTGCCAATCAAAACCACAAAATTCCACGATTTTCATCAAAATCTCGCACACATTTGCAAGTGCATTGCCAAGAAATGCAACAATAATAATAAGTGCATGCAACCCGAGAAAGAAAATATTTCCGGCGCCGATTCCGGCGAGTTGGAGGTCGCTGAGATCGCGCGCAGCGAGAAGCCGAGAAATTTGAGAAGACGTTTTAAGGAATGCGTTTTTCCTTTCTTTTTTTTTTCTTTTTTTGATTTTGTTTTTGTTTTTGTTTTTTCACGTGAAATGATAATGAAAGAACAAAGAGATGGCAATTCACAAAATTGATGAACCAAAAAAACACAAACAGACAAACGAACACGAAACAAACGAAAAAAAATGTTTTGTGTGTGATCGAATCTTTCTGTTGGCGCTATTATTTCTTTTCTTTTTATATATTTTATGGAATAATTCTCTCTCCCTCTACACAAAAATAAAAAATTAAATTTAACACATCACACGCGGGCGCGATATTAAATGATTTTTTCTTTAAAAAATTGTTTTTATAGTAAAATAAATGAAGTCGAGTTGATATCATATAATACTTTTTTATGTTTTCAATAAAAAAAATATTACAGTGAGAACTGTTATTAGATTATTAAATTGAATTAGAGTAATTTTGTTTATTTGAACTTGTTTACTTATTTTAAAAAATAAATTTATTATCTGAATATTATTAGACCAACGAGACTCCTTACATTTTGTTATAGTATTAATAAATTTTAAACTTACAACTGAGTACTATTAGACTAATTGACCTCCTTATATTCTGCTACAGTATTAATAAATTTTAAATTTACAACTATATTTTTGTTAAATTCTAAATAATTGGGATAGACAAATTATTTAATGTTGATATTCAAATTTAAACTGTGACAAAAAGAAATACGTAAAATAATAATAAAATTATCAACTTGAGTGTTGATGTTATATAATACTTAGTAGGAAACATTTTGCACGTTACGTTCACTCTGTGTTTGGAAGCATTAAAAACATTACTTCAGCACCAAAGCTTATAACACTTATACGAAATAGGGCATTGGATTGTAAATACTACCTCGTTAAGGGCCAGCCACTTGCGACTTTGAACTTTTTTTTTTCGTTAAAAATTTAAAATCTCGTTTTCAATTATAAAAAACTTTATAACGCTTAAAACTCTATAAGACTCAATTTTTTTGACATATTATGACTATTTTCATTTTTTTGAATATGTTCAAAAATTCATAATTTTTTAATCTTTTTAAATATTCAATATTTAATTTTTTTCGAGATTAAAAATTATATTTTTTTTGTCCCTTAAAGGACACTCAATAGTTAGAACTCAAATTTTTATTTTTTTAAATTGTAAAAAGAGAGATGTGAAATTTATGAGAAAAAAGATATAACCTTATTGTATAAGTTTATAGACTAATAAACTTCTTAATAAATAAAAAAATAATATTTATTTTGATCATTCTCCACCAGTTTTTCTTATTAACATAATCTTAAAAAATCCAGCTCTATTCGGTAGACAATGTCATATCCTAGCTCACTCCTCTGTGTTTTTTTTTTTCCTTGTTTGTCAATTGAATTTAATTAGTGTTTGATAATATAAAATTGATGCCATCAGTCTTGAGAACTGACTTCTCACTTCTTTCTGTTGAACACGAGGCTTTCTTTTTATTGTTATAATGGACGAGATTATTATTATAATTGACTAGAAACAAGCGTTTCTCAATGCAAAAACCTCCCATATTTATGAAATTTGAGGAAGAGTCAATGTATTATATTATTTTAATTGACTAAAATACCATATTAGGATCAATTGATACTCCAACTTTATCTCTTAATCCCAAAAAAAAGTAGTACTACTAGCTTAATATGACAAAGCTGATTTTCATTGTCTTTTTTTTTTTTACTTTTTTTTTTTTCAGTTCATAGAAATAGACATTATCCTTTTGAGCCTAACAACTGGTCCTGACCGATGGACGACGAAAATGGCAAATTGGCCATTAAGTTTTCAACCCAGTATCGCAATATCAATGAATTTAATAAAGTCAATTCCCACAGATATCTTTCGGCACATGAAAATGCAGCACCTTTGTGAGGCCTCTATAATAATTAAGTTGGTTGAAAGCAATGATTTACAATTAGAAACTTGAGTTCGTTCAACTGATCATCATTTTTAGTGACAAAAAAAAAAAAGTGCATTTGTAGTAGAAAATACAATAAACATTGTTTAGTTAAATAAAAGGCAGGAAATTCATCCAAAGACTTCATCAAGCATCTCCTCCTTACCATTATCTATCATTTTCAAATAATGATCAAACCTCTTTCACCCAGAATTAGAACGATATTCAGTAAGTATATATGGATAAATACCAATAGCCAAATATATGACCATTGATTCATACTGTTCTTTTGGCATTGCTCCAAATCCTTACATAAGTGTCGCCAAAACACCCCATATCATAAAAATAGACATCTAGGAAAACATAGCATAACTTGATATTAATACAACTAGTAGTACTAGTTTGGAATTGTGCTCTTCCTTGAAGAGGGCAGGTTTCAATATCTGTAATCATCATCAAAGATCATGTAATTGTTGCTCCTCCTAGCCCTCTCTTCCCTCTCAGCCTGAAAAATGCAAAAGTGGTTATGATATTAATCGAAGCGCTTGTTATTACGTTTACTTCTTTTAGTGAGTATAACTCACTCATAATTATACACTACTTAAATTTATTTTATCATTTTTTTTATTTCAAGTAGATTTCACTTATGTGTATCGTAAGAATATGAGCTAGTTTTATTTGCTAAAAAAATGAGTCAAATTAGAATTCCCGATTGGGGATTGAATCAATGTTAATGGGAAGCTAGTGGTAATGGAATGATCTGCAGATGCATACCTTGCTCATAAGCCTCTCAAAAGCCTCTGTTCCATGCTCTTCAATGTACTTCTCAGCGGCGGTTAGGATGTCATCCGGCTGGCTGAAAATATCCTTCTTCCGAGGAATGTACCACATCCTTTGAGCACTCTGCGGATTCATGTAGAATGGTCTAATGAAGTGCTGATATACATGTGCTGCCCCATTGAAGTGTGGCAGCACCAACCAGCATGTCACAATCAGCTTGGCATAAGGCCAAATTGGAAGACTGCATGACATTAACAACAATTTTAGCTTAGCTCTGATATTGCAAGCTCTGTAGCTTAATTTTTAAGGTGATCATGTAAAAAAAAAATGATAATTTCTTCAAGTTTTCGGTAAACAATTGAATCAGTGAGGAATAATCGGAAGCCGTTTTGTCTATTTCAGAGTAATTAATTTGTACTTGAGTTTACCAAGTGACTCTTCATTAAACCATCAATATTTAACATTGGTGAGATTTGTATGAACCAAGAATCTGATAGATGGAATTTATTCACTAATGTTAAAAATAAAAAAAAAAGTGATTTGAGTCTTCTCTTATTGCTACATCTTATGTTTCAACTGATATAGTAACTTAGAAGGCTTTATAACATGGATGTAGTCAACTTGATACACCTTGAAAGCAGACTTAAATTGACAATGTAAATTTGCGTCTAGATGCGTCAACTTGACCACGTTGATTTAAATTTACCGAACATAGAAAATTTGGTAAATGACGTCTCAGATTTGGTGCCATGAAGCAAGGATCCGGACACCAAAAGCAAGATTGTAAAATTTCCAAAATTAAAGCATCCATATAAACAGAGAAACTTGGAAATCCCAAAGAAAGAAAACAGAAAAAAAGGTTGTACCATTCAAGAATTCTGGCAAATGTGAGCTCGAAGAGGGTAATCATGGAGTACAGAACCCAGTATGTCAACCATTGCTGATCATCGTTTCGGGACCTGGTCTCTATAGCCTTAATTGAAGCACACCTGTCCAGAGATCCACACAGGAAAACAACACCAATCACTCCAAAATTAAAAAAACTGCAACGAAATTTCTTTGCACATTCAGGAACAAACAATCACCAAGCACACTTACAAGGGGTAAACAAGAGTGACCAAGGGCCTGCATATAACAAAAGGAAAACCAGAGCAATCCAAGTTAGTAAAGAACAGAACAGACACAATGCCATTAAAAAAAATTACATTTCACCCAAAAATCAAATCTTTCTGTGTTACTGGAAGTGAGCAAAACATCTAAGAGATTATGAACATTTGAATAGTTGTACTTGGGGAGGAACATACAATGCAAGAACATCAAAGTTCTTGGCTACAACTTGGAGGAAATTCCCAGAGCCACCCATCTATTTTCCAGCGCTGGTTTGCTACTTTTTTTCTATGCAAAGCTTGACAAAAACAATTGTAATTATGGGAGTGTGTTTCTCATTCAGAAAGCAGAGTGAAAAAGGTCAAAAAGAGAACAAGAAAGCGCGGATAAAGGGCCCATTGATGGAAACAGGGCTTTTCCATAGAATCTTATGTTGCACGGGAAAAGAGGCACCGATTTTCCTGGAAAGCTCTATTAGATAGTTATATTTTAGATAAGAGTACTGTTATGTGGACAGGAAAATAAGACGCAGAGTAGACTGAAAATTTTTTTTTGTGTAACCAGGTGCTTTTTTTGTGCAACGAGACGCTGAATTTGTGCAACGAAAAAATAGGTGAAAAATACTTTCAAATTTTGTTGCACAAATTTGACATCTCGTTGCACAAAAAAACTAATTGGTTGCACAAAAAAATTTTCTTGTCTCTTCCGCGTCTCTCTCTTCCCGGCCACTTACTTTTTTCCTTTAGATAATATTATATTTTTTATGCACTTAATTTTTTTGAAAAGAGAATAATTAATTTTTTAATAATTTAATTATATAATAATTTATATTATTTTTATCTTACTTTAATTTTACTTAAAAAATCTTATCAAATGTTTCCCTTTCTCTCAATATTATCCAATGTTGTGGCAACTATGTGGGTAGAGATCGTGTGCCAATGAATGAATGCCACTTCACCAACAACTGTCTAATTTCTTTGCAAAGTTTTTAAGAATTAAAAATGTTATATAGACCCAAAATTTTTATACAGATAACATAAATATTACGGCTAATATTTTAACTATTCGTTGCTCTTTTATATGCACAATTATAATTAACTTTACAACTACGATCTACTCGGAAAAAAAAAAAAAACTTTACAACTAACTACGAATAAAAAGAATACGATTATAATAATATTACTTTACAATGTCAGGTTAAGACAGTTTGTATGCATATAATAAATTTTTCTAAGAAATATCAAATTACAATAATAACATGAACAGTTTAATTATAACACTGTGACAATCAATGTGGTGAAAATCTGTGCTATAATTCCAGTTTAAATTAATAATCATGTAACAGATTGTTACATGTTATCTAATGTTAAGTGACATGGTTCCATAGTTAAAAAGTTCACCAAACTTTTTTTTAATAGTATCTCCATATCTCTTTCTTAGAACTAAAACTTCTCAAAACTGGTACAACAACTCAAGATACAAACTTGAGCTCCTTTTCATCACCAACGAGTTCGTGCCGTTTCGTTTAATTAGCACCTTAACTGAATTCATTAAATATGTAAATTGCATAAATCACAACTAAAAAGAGAGCAAAGCAGGAGCCATGAAAGCCTATGGTATTCCAGCGACGTCGAAACAACGATGTATCGGAAAAGCAAAGATAGTCCATTTCACTTTGGGCTTCAAGCCTGCCTTTTGTTTTCATTCTTATTTAAGCATAGCCCAGCGTTCAAGAACTAAACGGTTTTGAGCCCCCAATAGAGTTTGGACCTCTTGGCGCAAAAATCTCGGGTACGCATAGTCCATCAAACCTTGCATATCCTATTTTTTTGAAATTTTGTTTGTAAATTTAATAAATCTTTCTTCAGATTACGCCACATCCGTGTACACCCACGTCTGTTGCTTTCGCTACATTACCAAGTTTTTCCCTATCTAAATATACTTGACCCCCACTTAATTAAATTTTAACTGAGAAAGGAGAAAACAAAGAAATAAAAATCACTGATGTCGTTGAATTAACTAATCCCACGGCATATATAATTAGTTATGTATCAAAATGCCCCCGGTGCTTCGGCCAAAAAAATGCCCCCGGTGGCACCATCTTGCATTATTTGATTGGAAACGATTTATGGTCATAAGATTTTTGGATAGACAAAAGCGATGGTATGATGTTCCGCACGCCACAATTTTTATTTTTATTTTTTGTTTTGGAAATTTCAAATTTTTCTGCACAAACATAAATGATTTTTCAATGAAAATGATATAAATTGCAACAAAAATGACAGCATTTTGCAACGAATTAGGAAAAAAGTTTTCTTTTTTTTTTTTTTTTTTAGCTCTATTGCAATTTGCATTTATGTTTGTTGCAAATTGTACTATTTTTGCTACATATATGTGTTTTTGGACGGAAAACTCAAAATTTTAAAAAAAAAATACTGATTTTCATGTTATGAGGTCCACCAACCAACTAATTTTGATTATTCTATGGCCAAAAATCTATAGTTAGGTAGTGAAATTCTTATTTGATATCTTTTCAGTTTGAAAAATAAAATGCCCAATAGAACGCTACCTTAAAAAAGAGGGAGAAAAAAGTGCTAAAGGCAAAGAGAAGCAGGCCAGCTGCACCACTCCAGACATGTACAGGGAAATGATGTGAGACCCATATATGAATTTTAATGGCTATCACAGCCTCACAGGTTTTGAAATTTGTTTTCTTCTATGAATTGAGCTGAAGCTTGCAACGGTATCTTTGAACAGCGTTAAGATTAAGTTTTTTCTTGTATGTGTAATTCATCGTGTTTATTAAACAAAATAAAATTGAGCTCTTTCTCATTGTTTAAAAAAAATTTATCCGTCACAATATTTTTTGCAACATTATTTTTGAAATTTACTAATGAATTGGAGGTATTTACTTGGTAACTACAATTATCACGTTTTCCCCTTATAAAAAGACTACCACATAATTAACATAAAAAACATTCTATTGATAAAATTTTTACGCAAAATTTTATTATATATATGAACACTATAACCTCCTGAACATAATTATCCACCATGATATGAAATCATTTATTTATTATTTTATCACATTAATTAAACACTAATTGCTAATATACAAATAATCAGATAAAATATCAGTGTCTCAATACCTATATCTAGGGTGTTGTGCTAACAAATATTCTACTTTTAAATGTGCAATATCTGTAATTAATATGAACATAACCAGCCGAAAAGGAGAAATTCTGCCGAGCATCATCCAATAGGCACCAATTAAGGAAATTAATTGGCGGTTTTTTTTTGACCAACCGCCAATTAAGGAAATTAATTGGTGGTTGGACATGCATTCTTCTGACAGTTGAATTTAACCACATTAACCCCACTTCTGCAAAATTTTCCAACACGGATGTTATTTAAACATAGCTTTCCAATTCGTTATCAGAAATCTTTTGCATGGACTAAGAGAAAACATAATAAAAAAGGAAGAGTTGTTTATTTAAGGAATTTAAGAGCTGCTGTACTCAAGCTTATGACAGTATGCACCTTCTAAGGTAGATATTCAAATTGCTGAAATTTATGAGAAATAAGACACCTAAAATTCGAGTGAAACAATTAACTATTTTTTAGAGTTTCCATTATAGGATGCATATACTGGCTACAAACTTACCAAACAATCATGGAATTTTTATTTATTTATTTATTTATTTGGACACAACATGCTAAAGACTACACTGATGCTGAGTGCTGACTCAGCACACATTGCAGTATTTATTATTGTTTGAATACTGAAATATATAATAATAATTAGACCACTTCATATTAGTTAGTTTATTTATGTTTTTATGAGATTCTATCATTGCAACAACTAGTTGAATCAAACTTAAAAACCAGCTACAAAATTAGCAACATTTGTGATCCTTTTTCTTTTTTTTTTTTTTTTTGGTTTTCTTTATGTTATTGTTGACTTAATTTGACAAGCCAAACCAGCTAAAAATGTTAATAGATTCTAAGACGTACAAGTATTGTTTTGCACAACTATAAAATTTTCATAATAGTTCAACTAAGTTTAGTACTTCAAATGGTATAATCCTGATCAGAAAAGTTGGTATATAAAGCAAGAAAAACTAATATTTTAAACTGTTAATATATAACGTGCATTAATATGGATGTAAATTATACAAGTTGTATAAAATTTGTTTCCCAAAAAGAGATCAACCATGTTGAAGGCTTGAAGCAACAACTCAGTCCAACGTCTATAGTACTCAAGGGCCTAGAGTAAGGAAACGCTGCATATATATGTCCCTAATATGACACCCTAGTGATAAATAGTGTAGACATTCAGATTTAAATTCTGGGAAGTGGAAAAAAAATGATGCAAGTAGAAACTTACTAAACCGCAAACTAACAATGTTTCCTTAATCAAAACTATGTATAAATATAAATTGTGCAAGGAAATCTAAGAAATATTAATGGTTTAGCTTAATTAATGTTATCAGCATTATTTCTACCAATAATGCAGCTTGGTTGGAGCAAAGTAGCTATGAATTTGTCTCTGGGAGTATAACCTAGTCTTTATAATTAAAAAACTGTACATTCACATGAAAATCTCAAATTAAATCTATTAGTGGGAAAGGATGGGAGGAAATTTATGTGGGATGTCAACCTTCCATTGTTTAAAGAACTTAAGGATCAAAAATTTTTAAAAACAAGAAACAAAAATAGGTGAAAAAGAAACAAAAAAAAAAAAAATTTAAAAACATCCACTCAAGGAGGATTTAAGAGAGAAAGATATAAATTAAATGGAAGAATTTTCCAACTGGAAATCTGTCCCACCATCTGAAAGCTTCAGAATCAATTAATATAATTCAGTACATAGATGTGGGACGCCAGACCAGAAGTGCGTGCCATAAAAGCTCATCAAGATACAAGAGCCATGACCCACTACATGTCGTTGCGCCAAATTGCTATTTAGCTAGACTATATATATATAAACACATATACACATAAAGAAGGAGTTCCCTGTTGGATTAGGGTGATGATTTCCAGTGATCATCAACTGAAAGTCCATCACATTGGACTCAGAAATTGTAAATGTGTGTGGGTTCCTCCATGGCCAATTACTTGGGCGCTACTAAGAGGATTTACCATTTGTTTCCATAACATAGCAAAAAACATTACACAGTGTAAAGCACAGCACGTGAGCTGTTTTTGTATAATTGAAGATGTGCTGGTGTGTGGATGAAACAAGTATCAATTGCTAATAATACATTATGCTGTAAGAAACTCAATCAACTAATCAAATGCTTCCAATTGTAAAGGGAGAGGGGGAAAGAGAAAGAGAGAGAATTATGAGTTTATTAAGCAGTTGAGCTTAAACCTAATAGCCCTATCATCTTCAAGTCGGTAATGGTTACTTAGCAATCAAATATTGCATAGTTGCATGAATAGTATTCTAGCACCAAAAAACATGCGCAAACTAATAGTGATAAGATTTGTTTTTAAATAATTAGTCTAAAACTCGAACTCAAAACTTGTATAGGGTTTCAATATGAATTGAGCTTCTAACTCATTGGTATCACTGATAAGATTGTAAGTTTTTAGAAGCGAGGATTAAAATGGACCTTCAAAAAGAAGAGAAAAAAAAAAAAAAAGCAAAACACACTTATCTTAACGCTTTATCAACAAACCCTAAATTTACTTACCATTCTCACACCAAAATCTTAGCACTAAACTCGGTTTTAATAAGCAATCAAACTTGCGTCTGTGTTCCAAATCAAAATGAACGTATATATATAAGTATATATATATATATATATAGATATATATATATATATATATGAAGCAAACGCAAAAGCATCTAACAGACCATACACTTGAACTTTGATCTAGGAATGGTGAGAAATTGTGTCAAGCGCATTCTCTCCTCCGTGCTGCGAATTTGACCCGCTCGCCGGAGACCCCGACGTGCCAGCACCGCCAGCCGTAATTGGCCTGTATGCATTAAGCGCTGCCAGAACTCCCAAGTGACTGTCAGCCACACTGCCGCTGCCACTGATTGCTGTTCCCAATTGCTGATGACCAGATAAAAGAGCCATAGGGGCAGGAAAGTTCATAAAATGCATACCACTAGACATAGAACCCCTACTATACAGATTGTTATTAGTCCCTCCACTAAAAGATGGAACCAAAGGGTCCCCACTTAACACTTGATGATTACTTGGATTGGTCACCATCCAAAATGTTGCCGGCACCGGATTCTGACTCCCGGAAATAACCCCAGAACTAGTTGATTGCAACAAGTAACTCCCAGCCGCGGCTGCTATGTGTTGGCTTTGAGATAACAATTCGTGCTCCGCGGCCGGCCTGAGTTTTCTGCTCTCTTCCTCCGCAATATCTAAACGAAACCCTTCTCCAGTTCCGCGTGCTCCTTCTTGCGTGTTTTGTTGAAAAACGGAGGCCTTTGCGTTCAGACCAGAACTGCTTGAACTAAATGAGTTAATCAAGCTTAGTGAAGAATCATCAGAAGGAAATAAAAACCTTCGTTCGGACCCCATCATCCGGAATTGTGGTGTGTTAAAGTAACTCCTTCTCAGGTGGTGAGAGGCGGAGATGGTGGAGCCGGAGCTGCGGAGGGAGATGTTGAGGGAAGTGAAATTGGCGGGAATGGTGCCGGTGCCAGTGGCAGCGATGACCGCTGGTTCCGCTTGCTGTAAAAGCCACTCAATGGTTTCGCCGTCGGATTTGTGGCCAAGTTCACGAGTGAGTTGAAAGACCCTGGCGGCGCAGGCGGCGGGCATGCGGATCCGGCGGCCGCGGCCGTCGACTTTCGTGTGGCGGTCCTTGGTGGACGCGCGCTTTGGAGGGGCCTTCTTGGTGGTGATGGTGTTGGGTTTTGATGAGGACGAGCTTGGCTGATGATGATGATCATGATGATGATGATGATGATGATGAGCTGATCCGATGGTTGTGGTTTGAGGTTGATGATGAGCTTGTTCTTGTTCTTGTTCATGTTGACATTCTTCTTGCTTTTTTTCTAGTAATTGGAGTGGGAAATTTAGTCTGCCCATCCCATTCCCCGGCTCCATGGATCATGTGGGGGATGATGGATATGGATTATAATTATAATTTTTACAATTATAATTATTATTTTTATTTTTATTTTGGGGGGGGGGGGGGGGGGAGGTTTGATTTTGTGCTAGTACATAGGCTATGGTGGCCTAGTGGGTCTGTGTTGGCTGTGTAGTAGTAGTAGTAGCATGAAATAGCAATGAAAATGGAATTTCCTTTCAAATGGGAGCTGGCAGCTGATTTGTAGACGAGAAGAGGACAAAGGTCCAATGAGTGAGACTTATTGGAGTGGGAGAATGGTGGAGGGCTGGATGAGAAAGGTAAAGAAATAAACTTTTTTTTTATTTGCGAATTTTTGGGTTTTTTTTTTTAGTGAAAAAGAAACACTTGGGAAATATACCGGGTTTCTGGGGATTTGCCTGCAATCTCGTAATTAACTTTTTTTCTTTAAAAAAAAAGGAAAATTTTGGGTTGGTTATCTTTTTATTTTTATTTTTTGATGATGGTGTGCCTTAATTGTGGTTGGCCAGTGCCTTGGTTCAGTCTCCACGTGCGGTACTCTTTATATCATTCAATCGGACAGGCCCTCACTATGGGTCCCAATCACCTCAGTCAGAAAAAAAAAAAAAAAAAAGAAAGACTAAGAAAAGATAATCATTCTAAAAAAAAAAAGTAAAAAAAAAAAAAAAAGGTAAAGATAATCAGGCGGCTCCCATCCCATTCTGGTAATCATTGCTCTCTTGCCCTCATAAATTTGCAGTTTGCACCTTTACACCATGTTTATCAGTATTAAAGTAGATTCCAGCTTAATTTGTTCTAGGGGAACAAGTTAATAAGATTTTTGGAATGTATAATAATGGAATTGCAAGAGTGGCTAAAGAAACCATAACGAATAATATTTGTGAATTATAAGATTTTTCAGTATAAGATTTTTATTGGATGGTGGGAGTGACTAAAGGATTTAGTCCTGTGAAAAGTCACAGGCTCAGAGTCCTATAATGGGGTTAAACACATGTGATTTTTATTAAGTCTCAAATGGACTGGTAATATTTATTGAATTTTTGGGAGTTACTCTTTTTTTTTTGACACATCTGACTGTAAAAAATTATCTCTACTCACCCATTTTATTTATGAAAAAAAAGCTAATTTTTCTTTTCAAATCTTGATTTTCTAATTCAATTTCAAGAGATTTTTCGGCTTATTTTGGGTATTTTATTGTGTATATTCTTGAAAGGCGGCATGTCAAAATAGGGGACTCAAACAATTTGTTGGAATAGCCTCACAAATTGACTCCTATTTGTAGGAGTTGACCTAGTTGGCACATTATATCAGTGTCATATATATACTCTTAAAATTTATTGGGGCTTCTGGTCAAAAAAAAAATTTGTTAGGGCTCTTCATCCTTGGAATCACTGATCCACCAAACAATTAGATCAATCTGAAAGCCTTTACCAATTGTATGTGCACAGTCAAAATTTGATCTCTTCTTACGTAGCAAGTCAATGTTAATCCTGATCTACAAAGCTTCGATTTACTTTATATTATTATGACTTTTAAATTTATATCGTAATCTTTATCGTTAGTTTCAGTTTGAATAAAAATGTATAAATAACAATCATAATAATTCAATTATGTAGGTCATGTCTAGAATGTATATAATTCAACGGGATGTAATTTTTCCGAAAAATCAAATCCAGAAAGCTGTCTTCAATGTCAAAGATCCGTTCAAATGGATGACTTATTGACTTTGGATCATTAGCTACGTCGGTGGCCAGCAAGAAATGTTACTTAACCGAAAGAACCAGTCGAAGCCATTAAATTAGCAACCGACTGTGTGAACAATAGTCTTCGACGATGACCTTAAACCTGCACATCAGCACATGCAAAATCGTGCCATCCTGCAACAACTTCAACATTTGACATCACTCTACGGATGATCAATCCTTTGGTTTACTGACCAACAGGCAGCACCCAATGGCCTAGTGGACGTCTAGCTTCTTCTGTCTCACAAGGATTATCAAGAAGAGAGCAGCTACGGGGACAGATTTTGCCCTGAGCTCCCACGAGTTTGCTTTTTTTTATTTTTTATTTTTTATTTTTTTAGCTTTTCAACCTGTGAAATAGGAGTTAAAAAAATACATTTTTATTGGACTGAAACTGTGGCCGTTGGCGGTCTGTCCCAGTGCCCCGTCCGTTTAATTTTTTCATATAAGAAACTGTAACTCAAACTTTCCACTCAAAACTGCCATGGTAAAGGTGACTAAACCTGACTTTTTTTTTTTTTTTTTCTCTCTACTTTTCTTTTCTTGTTAATAGAGTGGTCCGACGTTATCATGGCATTGGTTGGCATGAATATTTTTTTGATATGTAAATTTGGCAAAATAAAATTTAAAATTCGAACCCAAACTTTACCTCTAAACTCTTGTAAGGACTCTAAGATCATAAAACTAATTAAGTGTTATAGATTTTTAATTTTCATATATGTTACATAAAATTCACTTAAAAAATAAATTATCCACGGAAAACTGCTAAATTCCCAAGAAATTATTAATAATTTCTAGTTCCAAAAAGAATTGTGGTAAACAAGATAAGGAAATGTAAACCACTCATTATTAACCTAACGGCAAGAGCGGCAAGCTCAAGATTGTGTGCATTGGGTGCCGTACTAACAACTCGGCGTTCGTTTGAAAGAGTTTTCTGAAAAAAAGTGCTGCTTACTTCATGTGTGTTGGGTGTCTTTGGTGTGTTTGCAATATTATAAATCCGGCGAGGACACCGACACCGACCAATATAAGAGATTGTGTCATCGAATTGAACCTATAGATCAATGGTACTAATACATGATAATTTTACTCATGAAAATAATAATAATACTAATTGATATTTTTATGCTATTTATCCATAATTGATACTTTTTATATTATAAAAATGATATTATTTATCTATAAATGTACGTTGTGAAATATTAAGAATAAAATATTTTTAATAAAAAATTTGACGTGATGTTTTAAATATATATATTAACTTTAAATTTAAGTGTTAGATATATTTAGTCTTTTAAAGCTGTAAGTCTAGCAGTTTGGAGGATAAGAGAACAAGAGAAGAACTGATGTTTGAATTCCAAATCTCTAACAATTATAAAATATATATATTTTTTTGATATATACATAAATGTCCAGTCACTAAATTAACCAAGTCAATAGCCCATCCAATTTTTTTACAAGAACCAGCCTGGTCTAAGGTCCAGTGACTGAGTTACCATTCACTGGTCGGATCAACCAACTCGGACCAATTTTTATCTCTCTTTATATGTTTGAGTGTGAATGAAGAGAGCGAGAGAGAGAGAGAGAGAGAGGGAGAGAGAGAGTGGCATGTTTAGCCCATGTGCCAAACGGCCTGAAGTGTAACATAAAAGGGAACAAGAGAAAGCTAATTGACACAAAATGGCAAACTTCAAAGAATTCTTCAACCACCAACAATATTATACCTAACCAATAATGAATAACTTTACACGTAATGCAATCATTTAAGTTATTGATACAAAATAGAACATCAACAAGTATTAAACATTCCTAAGAAAGTGTTCAAAAACTTGATCGAGTTCAATTTGCACTTGTGTACTTTGATTAGCATGACACTTAGTCATGTCATTCCCAACAAATTATAACTCGAACATGTATTCTCAATGTTAAGCTTGCCACGTCATTGAGATCATGACACTTCAAGAGTTAATAACTTAGATATCATCTTAGAAATCTTAAATTTTAATTATGAGAAGTGGGTTTTGAATATAAAAATGAACTACTTCTTAATATATAGCTTATAATCCAACAGATCTCCTTAAGAACTAAAAAACATGTTAAGCCTGCCACGGAACTGTAAAACCGATTCCATTTGTCTCATTGCACAGCACAACATAGTTTCAATTATTGTTACTGTTTTATTCCCACCACATAATGGCGTTGTCCATTCATCAAACCCATCATAGGACAGGGAGTTCGAAGAGAAGAAATATATATAATTTAGAGAGAAAAAAGAAGATGGAGACTCTGAAAGTTTCCTAGTGGGAAGGGGGAGACGATTTTTTATTAACTTAAAGTTATCTGAATTAAAAATCTGAGGTTTGAATCTTTGTTAGATGGAGAAAAAAAATAATTAATTTATGGAATATAAGATAATTATTCTTAGGACTTTGTTAGATGGACAGAAGATTTAGCTAGAGAATAATCTACTCTCTTTTTCTTTTTTTTTTTAAAATAAATCATAAATATATTTAATGTTACTTTAAATATATTAAGTGTTACCTTAAAACTTGATTTTTAACCCAAAATTTTTTTTTCAATTTCTGTTTTTGTTTTCCTAATGTATTATGGATGGCCTCTGACCATTTTCTCTGCCCATGGAACTTTTTTCTTATTCTTAATTTATTGTGTTTGAGAGACTAAAAAACAGGTTATTCAAGCATGAATATAAATACTTGAGTTTCAGTTAAACTTGCAAATATTTTGTAGAATTGTCCATCTTTAGAAATCATCAATTTTTGTGGACCACCTACATTAAATTCTTCCATGTTAGTTGGTTGAAGATTTTCATGGACTTGGTATCGGAAGCTTTGCTCTATGGGTGCCAATGCAGCCACAAATGATAATTTTTGCCATTTGAAAAAAAAGAAAAAAAAAGAAACCCTCTATTTGAAGACCCACCAGCTCTTTTGGTGCTCTAAATATCAATGTTTGGCTGAAAAAAGGTAAAAATAATTGATGCTTATACGCCCTACTGCATATAATTACACCAAGACCCAAGACCCAAGACCCACTACTCCTTTTTAGTAAATTCAGTAACCCCATTTGCAGGACACGTTTGCCTATTGACCTCACCAGTCACTATGGTCCTTTTTATGCTCAGTAATGGTCCCAATGCCACCATGGAATACTATGTCTAACATTAACGACACAACAATATATAAAGGGCCTTTTAGGTTATGTATACCACGCATCACCGAATTATTTTTTCCCAGCATAGAGAGAAGTTGATGACAAACGCGGGCTTACCACCAAATTTTCATCTCGCACTAAAATTGTACCTTTACGTGACGAGACACACACACACACACACACACATATATATATATATATATATAGAGAGAGAGAGAGAGAGAGGTAGGAACAAAGAGATATAAGTCGATGTCCCTTAGGAGATATTTTCAGTTATTAAGGCTCAATTCTCTATTTTGAAATTTTTTTATTTTAATCCTAAAAAAGAAGGATCTGAAATTTATGGAAACGATGAGTTACTTACATTATAAAACAATGGTTTAATAAATATTTTAATATTTAAAAAAATAAAAATGATATGATTTGGTGAATGACTGAATTTGAATAATAAAAAAATAAATAAATTATTAGATATTATAAGATGAACTGTATGGAATATAACTATGCAAGAGACTTTATATATGCGTGTGTTAATTAAATTACAGTAGTTGGAGAGAAATCAAGCATACGCTGTTGATGATGATGGCTCACCAACCGTTTGGCCTAATCATTCAAAAAAATTTGTCGGAATGTTGGCTGTGCTATAAGACATACGTCAATTTCCCTCTATTTTGGGTCAAACTAGTAGGTCATTTGAAAGTTACAAATTCAATAACCTGTCACCTGACTTTGCTGTCATTTGGTTAAGTTTTTTCGAGGAGTTGTGATAATTTATATGCCAAAACAAAAAATATATTTGTGATAATTTTTAAAATCGTGGCAGATCCCTTTTTTTTTTTTTTTAAAATCATTGTTATTAAAGGAAAGTTGAGTTGCAATACTTTATGGTCCGTGCTTCAAGCTGATAAATTCTTCAAGGTGTAGAACATATGACATTTCTTAAATCTCTTTTGCTTAGCTAGGAGGCCGATGGAGCGTGTTTTAAACAACAGGGATTCATCAAGTTTCCGTTCAAAACTAAAGCTTTCATTGTAATAGTAAAAAATAATCATGAGGTTTCATTTACAAGATATAATCCAGTTCATAAAACTATATATGTAAGATACATACAATTAAATCATACAAGTTAACATTCTCATATGAAAAAGAAACAAAGTTGGGCCACTTTTCAGTATTGTTTTATTCTATTAAGAGATTTATAGACTCGTAAACTAAACAAACACACTCTTGTCTCATAAATATCAATTCACAATTAAAAATTTTAATTTGAATGTATAAAATTTAAACTACTCAATATTTCCTCGGAGGCCATCTCCCACCTCAAACCATATTGAGGGATAACAATGTGTGGAACTGACGATCAAAGTGCTTTGGCCTTTGGCATATAAAATGGCAGGATATAAACGTCATCAATCTTAAAAATAAGTAAAACTCGAACTTTCAAATCTTCTAAATTTTTCGGGGATTCTTTACCATTGAAGGGTATAATCTCTTAAATTTCCTTTGTAGTTTTTTTGTAGTAATTGATTGTTAATTATGATACAAAAATAGTTTTGAAATCCTTTTATCATTGAATTAACAATGTCATATTTTGAGAAACACAATATAGCGATAAGTGAAAATAACAAAGAAATGAGAGTTTTTCTTGTACAATAAGAAAATAATGGCAAATTAACAAAACTTAGTCACTATATTATTATCTCTCATAAAAAAATTTATTATATCATGAATTATATAATAAAAATATTCATTTTAATTTTCATAAACCCTTTACTGTTTTTGAGATAATGAGATTGTAAGTTATAACCCACATAAAATTTTAATAATAAATATTTAAGTTCTTAAATACTATAATATAACACGAGAAGTACTTTTTCTCTTCTTTTTTAATGGGTGTGTTAGTGCATTATATATGTAAATAAGATGATGATTATGATCTATCGCTGATCGATCGAGCAGATAATCAGTATCATTTTCCGTACACTTCACTAAAAGCTATGTAGGTGCTTAGGTGCTTTCATCATCCATTGGTAGAAAATCTGGACCCGTCCGTCTGGTAGGTTTCTTCTCTGCATTGCCAGTCTAACTAAGGCCTTACGCAATTTGATGGTCCATCATGGCAAGGACAACCGCGGACCAGCTTCTTTTATGTTGTGTCTGGTAGGGAAAAATAGATATGAATAAATATACTTTCTAACAACGGTAAAATAAAACGATTTATTAGGTATCTAATAGTTAGAATTTAATTTTTTACGATTGAGATTTAGGATTATAATTCTTAGAATAGAATATAAAATTTATGTAAATAAAGAGAAATATTATTATTCTCTTAATTCAATAAATCTTTTAATAAATTAAAAAATATTAAAAGTGATTCAGAAATTCTAGCTAAAATCTAAAAGTCACTTCTTTGGTCTGAAATCTCAGTATCTGAAAGTCTATTAGATCCCGACTAATCTACTTCGAGTTAGGTGGACCTATTAAAAGAGATAAAGATCTCCTAACGTCCATTTTTTCTACACACAAGATTTGAACTTAAGACTTTATTTAAGAAGGATCAAACTTCTTGTCACTTAAACTAACAGACGTTAGTTTCTGAAAGTTACTTCTAGTATAATTTAATGATAAAAGGAAATTTTTAGTACGCAATTCAGGATTTTGTTATTTTTTCTTTCGATCACCATATAAAATTACATGTATATATATACATATTCATATATTATAAGAGAAAAAATTTTTCCTTTAGAAAACATCTTTAACAGTTAAGAATTTTGACTTTTATATTTAAAGTTTTGGTTCTAATTTTTTAGAATGAGATATAAAATTTATAAAAGAGATAATTATTTTATTATGTAATATACGACTAATAAACTTCTCAATAAAAAAAATTATATGATAAGTGTACCGCTGTCATAGTAAACAATCAGTAATTTTAAATTTATTCAAATAAAATTAACAAAGCTTCCAAAAATGTCAACTGGTGATGAAAGAGACTGAGCGAATGGGTCCAATAAAAGTGGTGATTGCAGTGGATGATGATGCAGCTTTAGCCTTGATATATGCAAGCAGCATTTTGGTAGTTATATTGATCAGAATAAGCAGAAGGATATAGGGAGGAGATCTGGGTTCCACCATTAATCCAGCTCACCTCATCCCTTTTTATGGGATGTCCTTCTCCACTCCCTCTGGCATCGTTGGTGGTTTGGCTGACAATGCCACATCCCTCTCACACTTTGGAATCTTCTTCGTGGGCATTACTTTTTTTTTTTTTTTTTAAGATATGTCAAAATTTATATTATAACTAAGAAAAATAAAATTTAAAAAAAAATGTGTGATTGAATCTCTACACGGTACTGTTTTATCTGTCTATGTGGCAAAACGGCATCCTATGAGAGTTCATTATTAAGCAGAAGATGGGGACTGCCAATAGATAAAACCAATCAAAGTCTGATATTTATTCTTTTCAGTAATAAACTCATTTTCCTTTTCTCATACCTGAAAGTAGTTAGATTGATGCAGCCGACACAAATTTATATGCTATATTATTAGTTATTTATTTTTAATTTTTTAATACATGAACTCAAATATAAATTTAATAGTCGTGACAATGCAATATAAACATATATTTAAAACTTATAATATTTATTCCGTTTGCTCTTTCATGCCTCATCCCAAACGCTGGGTCGATGGAATTGGATTGGTTTTTTTTTGTCCAGTAAGTTGTATTCGCGTATACATGTCTGTTGGGTGGTTTTTCTGTATTTTCATTTTCTTTTGTCAATACCCTTTTTTTTTTTTGACTTTTATGGTTCTATGCTAAGCTGAAATTGTAAAGGATGATAATGAATTGTCAAAATTTAGCTGGGGAATTGTACAAATGGCAGTTGGGTCACGTCTTCTTCTTCGTTTTTTTTTTATAATTATTATTATAACTTGGAGAAATAATAGGCATGACTTTTGCTTGCTCCTTGCTTTTTTGGACTCGGATAAACGAGCTATCTTAGGGTATTTTTGGATTATTTGTTAAATATTATAATCACTGATTGCTACTATTAATTGTTAATTGTTGATCTCTATTTTTTGTTGCTGATTGTTGATAAAATTAAGGAAGTATTTTGTTAATTTTATATTTACTATTAATGTTGAATAATAAAACGTTTAATTTAGACATCTAATTTATGTAAATATATTATATTGAAAATTTTATTTTTATATTTTACAATTTCAAATTAATATTCTATAAATAATATTGAGAAATTTTTTTCACTTAATTTTTAACTTTTAAAAAAATATATTAATTTTTGCAAGATGAAAAAAAAATAATGTTTGAGTTTTTTTATAAGTTTTAATATTAAAGAAAATTAAAGTGAAAAAAATATTATTTAAGAATAGTTGGAAAAAGAAAATATTGTGTTTATACAAATATTAATAACATAGATTAATATATCTAATTCATATGACAATTAAAAATAATAATAATAAAATAATATAAATATTTTTTAAGGATTATTTAGTTCATATAAATTACTATTAAGATTAAAAAGTGAAAAGTAATCCAAAAAGTAATAAAAAATTATTTTGAATTAATTTTTAATCAATTACTATTAAGAAATTGTATAAAGAAATAAGTATTATCAAATAACAGTATAAAAAAATTTACCAAATATTTATTTCCTTATTTTTTAAAAATAAAATATAAATATACTTCTTAAAAAACTAACCCAAACACTCTCTTAAATAATTGCGTCTAAATTGGGCTGGGCTGGCGCATGGCCGTCAGGCCCTCATATGTTATCGCCAAAGTGCAAACGAGCAACCATCGATGCATTATGAAAGGGCTCGACTAGTTGTTCAAATTTCATACCAACTATTAAAAAAAAATATTATTTCTACAAAAAATATATATATATTATTTTTTTATTTTTTAAAAATTTTAAATTTAAATTTTAATTAGTATTATCTGAACTTTATGTTACAAATCCCAAATTCTACTCTATACTATAAAGTATAAACCATAAAAGTTTTTTTAAAAAAATTATTTCAAAATTAAAAGAAATAATATTACATTCATCGGTATTTGGAAATCAACTAAACATTCCTCCTTTTTTTTTATTCTTACGTTTATGACAGATAACAAAAGATCATCTCCCTTGTTCTCGGACTAATAATAGCCAGTCCCTTAGTGGTAATAGACGAACAACTAAAATTCCTTTTTCTTTTTTGGTCCATTATGACAGTCATTAGATTATGAGTTACTAAATAAGAGTAATTTTTTCATTCTTATAAATCTTATACTCATTTTTTTAAAATTATAACCGATACCTTAAAAATAGAGAAACAAGTTTTTAACCATTATGCAAATGATGACGCTACAAGCTGAAAGAAATAAAATGAAAAAGAAAATAAGAGACAGAGCAATACTAAGGATTTTTACCAATTAAGGTAGCATACATCTTCATTTCTTGGCTATTCATTTCTCAAGTTGTAACCACCCATAATTAGTTTTAAAAAACTTTTTATATAGTAATTACCTCGTACTAACTATATTAACCACCCATCAAGAAACCAAAAAAAAAAAACTATCGGACAACTGGCATGCAACAGAGAGATCTAGGATCGAAATGCTACTAGCCAGTGAAAATGACGAATGGTACGTTCAGAAAGTTAGACAGTAAAGGCAATTAGTAGATGCATATGGATACACAGCCACGCTTGCGTGGTTTAATTAGTTGAAAAATTTTAGATTTGTTTAAAAAATTACGAATTAAAATCTTGTCAAAATTAAATGATAGATTTTAAATTTATGGTTCACCATAAAAAATGTTATAATTATCTAATTACTTTTGTCTCTCGTACAAAGTTGCAATGCTTCTAACAACATTGCAAGATATCATCCATACTTTTTATTTTTAGAATTAAGAAAAACAACAATGGAATTCATATATTTCGTGCCAGTATAAATCCAAAAGAAGAAGACAGGTGCTAATAATAAATAGTCTCTGTTTTTTTTTTTTTTTTTTGTTTCTTTGAAAGTCCGTTAGATATGGCAAGGCCTTCGTGGGGTAATTGAGTTTTGGATTATTAATATATTCCATAGCTATGTCGATTATGGTGAATAAATCAACTATACCTGGTTTACGTCGCCATGATCTAGATCTACCCATGGTTTGATTTGAAGTGAAGGAATTGGCCACCTGTAATTGCAACCATAGTCAACAACATTACATATGTGGAAACCTAATAATACATCATGGTCCACTAAATGCTTGATTTCAAAGTGGCTGCCTCCCACGTGATCAAGTGTTGTTCCATCTATGGGGTTTTGAAATTGTTTGGGTTTAAGATTTTTGTTATTGTGGGTGGAGTCGATGCTTTCAACTAGTTTTTGTTAATTTTTTTGGGTTAATTAAATAAGGAAAGTAGGACTGTAGGAGTGTTGCTCCGTAATCATCCAAATTACTTTCAACTAGTTTAATTCATAACTTTCTAAGGCAAAATCTAGATATTTTGCATAACTAGGCTAGAAAGAGATAGTCTCTTGTAAAGATGTAGATTTTTTTTTTTGTTTGGTCAACCTGAATAACTTAATATGATGCTTCAAATTGGACAGTAATACCAATTGACCGTAATTAGTTTTACTGTCGTAAAATCCTCTCTAGTTGAATTTGAATTTGTGAATTCTGAAATTAATTTCTAATTTTTTAGGCATTGATTTTTATTATTATGTAGAAATGAGCTTGATTAAAAGGTCTAATTTGGTAGGCAGGGGAAGACTGAATTAGATTGAGTTGCGGACATAATATTCGGTGTGTCATTTTCCCGTGGTAGACATCACCCCATCAATTCTATGCTATCTCCATTATTGAAGCAGCATCGTCCAAAGAGACACTCCCCGCCACACCAAATCATTAGAGAGAGAGAGAGAGAGAGAGAGAGAGACTGTAATAATCAATATGTTGTGAATAATTTTTGCCTTTGAACAATGGTTAATTTTCTATCTTTACGCTGAGATCCATTATATCGGTTTCAATCCTTGACTTATTATTAGAGGAAACTAATAAAATACGAAACTAGGATTGCTCTTCTAAAAAGCTCATCAAATTTTTTAATTTATTAAATCCTCCTAATAAGTTAACATGTATGGCAGTAATGTCAAAATGATAATAATAATAATAAAACTATCGAATCGTGATCTATATGATAAGAATAATTTTCTTAGTTCTCATAAATTTCATATATCTTAGAATTATAATAAAAAACTCACAAATACAGATATAAATTTTTAAATTTTAATTATTGAGATATCTTTTGAAGTTAAAAAAAAAAAAAAAAAAAAACCTACCCTTTCCTTGTGTTTTTGTGGTCTGAATGAAATAAGATAAGATTCTTATCTTATCTTAATGTAAGAGAGTGTGCTCCTTTCACTTTCAAGATCAAGACTCTTATCTTAAGGCAAGACTCTTATCTTATCTTAAGGTAAATGTACAACGAAGCAATTCTTCAAAATACATTAGTCCAGCAGTAAATGGTTTTTCTTTGATCCATTGATCAAATTTGAAAATAATTAGCAAAATGCTAATTCGTGATATCACTTGAACATATATAACTAATAAATGATTGATTTGATTTCCGGTGAACAAACAAAAGGTGTCGAGCGAAACGAAAAGTTGACCAAAAAAGGAAACACAAGCTGTAAACAAGTAAGGTCTAGTTTGAATTAAGGTCCAATTAAGCAACAAGAGGCCCATAAGTTGTATGGATTGAAAAATCATTCTACATAGGAGGCCTTTGATTACCCAAAAACAAAAAAAAACTAATAAAATTTAGAACTTGCCTAATTGATCTTGAACATTTGTTCAAATGGTTACTAATTTTATTAATCAACAACATTGCCAAAAGTTTAATTCCCACGACACTCAGTTCCCTTTTTCTCTAGTATGAGTTTAACTTACTCAAAACACACAAAAAAAAAAAAAAAAAACAGAGAGCTTGCCTGATTACATTCGCAAACAGACAAAATAGATGCCTGCTAGCTAAGGTGACGTCACCTTTATGTTACTTGTGCATCTCACCCAATAAAAAATTTATATTCGTAAAATCTCAAATTTTCGCTTAAATAATAATTTTAAAAAGCTGACCAAATAATTCTAAAGACCAAACTGAACTAACGATTGAACTGAAAAATCGTGAACCAAGATTTGAAATCAGTTAGAGAAAATTGAAACCAATTCAGTTCTTTAATTTAACCGAACAGTCAAACAAACGCAAAAATTTCACCGATAACTCAATTACCCAACGACCAGAACGGTTAGAATTTCAAATTTGCTACAACATTATCTTATTATCAAGAAACCACTAGAGGCCCAAACCCACCATGTGTAGGAGCGGGCCATGGGACAGGACCTGAAAGAAGTATGTTGCGGGGACTAAAGTAGGGAGTCAGGACTCCTCTTGTAGCACCAAAAAAAAAAAAAAAAAATGTAGAGACTCCTCTTTGCTTATTGAAAAATTTTTGTCATCCACGTGGTCTTATTCAAGTCAGTTCATAGTAGTTAATTTTTAAATTAGATATTAGGCAGTTTCAAAAAAAAAAAAAAAGACTCCTCTTTACTTGCCTTCAATTGCTTTTATTTTTGACGTGGGAGTTTAGAATTAAAAAAAGGCAAAGACCACAAGGTGGGGGCCAAACTCCCACATCGGTAGCGAGAAAAATGGGGAGGGTTCATTCCCCTATAAATGTACCGGCACCTCAGAATTTACTGTGTAGGCTATCCGACTCTAGTTGAGTTGGTGAGCTGTGGCCGTAAATTTATAATCAATGCTTCAGTGTTTAGTTGAAAGCTGATGGGGCTTGGAAGAACAGGAGCTCTCCATCAGACAGTAAATAGACTCTTTAAGCAAGAGGATAAGAATTTTAAGACACTCTTTGGACTGTCCAACTGCAGTTGTGACAATAGCAGGGACGTTCCTGCACCACAGAACATGGGTCCCAACCAAACTAGACTGACCAGTTAGCTAAATCAAAACAGGGAAAATTAAGCTACAATTAATGTTCAGGTCCTGAAACTGCTGTTAGTTGCATGAAGCAGACAAAGTAAGCTCGTAAATTCGACGCCGGGTCCGTGTCAAAACTCAAAAGTCAGCTGACTGGGTAGACGGGAGATCAAGATCGTGAAATAATGTTTTATTTTTTCAAGTTATGGTGACTTAATTTTCCTTTGGGTCAAATCTCCCTTGGGAAAAAATGAAAATAAATAAATAACAATTTACTTTTTTTTTTGTGCGTATAACAATGGCCAAAAAAAAAAATCCCCAAAAAGGAAATCAAATTACATCAGGCAAACAACTATGCTCTCGTAAGGGGATAGTTTGCATCCACTAAATTAGCCCACGGTAGAGAATAGAGAATTTTTTTTTTTGACACAAATAGAAATCGCTTTATTAATATTTATCGAAATCATACCCATGATCAATGTAAAGGTTCTGAGAATACTTACGTAAAGTAAGAGATGAACACGACACTAAAGGATTACAGCACCTAAGGTCAAAAGGTCAAACTGAACTTTCACAATCAGGGCATACAATCTATAAAGACACAATCCTCTTTAGAGAATACAAATCGATCAGTGACTAAATCTACCTAATCATAAGTAGTTAACTAGATTTAATTCGGTCAAACAAATTTATCAATGGTAGAGTATACTGCACCTTGACGGACCTGTGATAGAAATCGATAAAATAAATCCAACACTGATTTGCAAAATAACTAAACTACGGACAATGAATAAACAGCAACACGCCACCTATTTGAACAACACATAATATAACCCTTTTCCAAAAAAACCCCAATGGATACAAGAGATCCTAGGTGGCGACGACGACAATGATGACAGCGGTAGCTCACTAGAGGAACATGACAGCGGCAGAGATGAGGTCGACTACAGCGAGGACAGTAGTGGTGAGGGTGGTGGCTTCAGTAGGTAGTGCAATAGTAGGAGCAGCACCACCGACAGCCATTTCAGTAGCCACCAAGACAACTCTAGTGGCTGCACCGGCGGCCGGTAAGGCAGCGTTGGCGACAAAAATTACAGTATTGACAGCTATTGAAATAGTAAAATAGAATCTCAGCTGATGAGGAGTCCGAATCTGGTGTCGGAAGGGCCATGGATGAACTCAACTAACTTAGATCTAAAGAAAAAGAAAGGGAAATGGAGGGAGTTAGAGGTGCTAGAGGTGTTGCCATAGAAGAGAAGAGAGATAAAAAAAAGATAAAGAAGACGAGCAAAGGAATGGAAGAAGAGAGGGGGAGAACCAAAAGGAGGGGTAGGAGGAGGTGTTGAGATCCTAAGGTTTCATTATTTGGTTTTGATTGATTACAAAACATTGATAATTACTAATATGTTCATTTAAGTTTGTGCAGTTACAAGTTTAGCATTAATGCTTTCATGCTAGCAAAGCTTCAATCTTTTGGAGTATGAAAGAAGTGAACAATGATGCATAATTAAGGCTTTATGTAGCAATATTATTGGTCCAAAATTGAAGGCCCAAAAGAACAATAGATTGACCTAAAATGGAGGCACATGTGGTCCAAATTTGAGGCCCCAAACTTGCTGGAACCTATTTGCATATTATCCTTTTCAATCAAGACATCAAACTGTCCAAGTAACAATATATCTGCCAGATTTGAAGAATCACTATGGACAGCTGGAGAAGAATCGTATGATGAATCTTATATGGATGGAAAAATAATTCTGTTTAGTTTCCAAATTCTCAAGAATCATCTCAATTGGATATTTGCGGAGGAAGTTATGGTCTATGAACTGAAAGGTACTCAATCTGTCAAGGCAGACAGGATCAATCCACTTTAAGAGATGATTGCGACCAAATGGGAAAGAATTAGCTGTTTAGCCTTATATGCATACAAAGATAATTATGTCTAGTTTCTAAATTGAACAGAATCGCGCAAATTGGATTTCTGTAGAAGGAGATATTGCCAAAATACTAAAGGATGTTCAGCCTGTCCCGTCCAGCGAGATCAGTCAACTTCCAGAAGGCACCACGGCTAGCTGGAGTGGAATCAGACCATGATCTTTACATGGATGGAAAGCTTTGGATATCTACTTTCAAACACATGAATCATGAAGCAATTTAGAGCTATATACAGAGAGATATGAATGATTTTCTGAAAAACTGTCAAATCTGTCAAGAGAATAATCATCATTAAATGCCATGATTTTGGGGATTCATTGGCTAGAAAATTAGCCCTCATTAATGCATTACAGCAGCCTTTACACCCTCCTTCACTTATAAATAGGTGTCTCCATCAAGGCTCCATTCATCCCTCTCCATTCCTCTCATTCTCTCTATTGTGTTAGTTTGTTATTGTGTAAGAGGAGTGCTTTTCTTTGTGGTGTGTAAGAGTGAGCTTTTGAAATAGAAGAGAGGGTATTTGCATTGAAAGAAAAAGAGCGTTTCTTTGATTGAGAAGGCTAGTGTGTGTGTTGTCCAGTTATACAAGTGTTCGAGGTTGTAATAGTGATCTAGAGATCACAAAGTTGTTATTATTCTCCTCACGATTGGGGAGTTATTTTGTTAGTGGAGTTGAAACTCCCAAGATAGAAAGTCTTGGGGAGAGGACGTAAGAACAAGAGTTCTGAACCTATATAAATCGCTTGTGTCCTACTTCTCTTCCTTATACTCTTTAATATTTGTTCTTCACACACACTTCACAAGTTCTTTATTCTCTTATTTATCTTTCTATATTAGCATAGATCATTTTAATTCTAATATCACTTGTTATGTATTTTTTCTTTATGTCATAGTCATAATAATTTTTTTTTTAAAAGTTTATTACTTTACTTATTCATATAGATATTTTTGTGGATCAGCTTATATTTAAATTTTTATTTTTCACGCTACTCAATTTTTAGTAACCTATCTTTCAACTACTCAATTCACTTCCCTCTTGGGTATTTTTTGGGACCAACAGGAAAGAGTGGCCAACGGTGGTGGTCGGAGAGTCTCTACTGTTGGCCAAGAGAGAGACTGATTCTTTTAGGAAGGTATAGAGATTTTAGAGAGAGAAAAGCTTAGAAAGAAGTTGTTTGCGTACTAATTCGATAGAGACTCGGGGTTAAACAGTGGCTTTTCTTTTGTAAATAGTGAGTTATTGGATAGACAATCAAAATTTGTTAGAAAATCTACACAAAAGTTCTTCTTGTGCAACAAATACCATAGCTCACATTCTCACGTTGCTCAATTAATCTCAGGCATACTGTTACAATGCGACGATATGTATGACTGTCCTATCCCTCTGAAGTAATCTTCTGTAAATCTAGGACGGAGTCGGACACAACATGGCAATATCCCTTTGCCAAGCCAATTTAAGAGCTATGTAGATTGCCCTTAATTCAGCTCCAATGGCCATGGATAAACCCAATGACCAGAAAATCCAAAGATCCAACGTCGATGCTTATCATGTGCCGCTCCCCCAAAGTCAGCAATGCGAGCTGCCCCTTTGTCACTTCCATGAGCACTGATTTTGATAAATGAACGGATAAAAATACATACACGTAAAATTTAGATATAAAATGATGATAATATAAACTTATTATTTGAAACTTAATAATTGATTAAACGATATGTATAGTACAATTAATAGTTCAGATTTAGATAACGAACTTGTGTTATTATTTCATATCTAATTTTTATATTTATATAATAAGACTTTAAATGAGCTATCAAGAAACTGGCAACAAATGAGGTTAGTATTGGACACCTGGTTTATTCTTCGGATGTATGTGCTCTTCCATGCAAAACCATGTTCCATTGATCTAAGTGCCTTTTGCTTAACAGCCTCACAAGTTGCATGGGATATCTAAGGTCCCCATCAAAAAAGGAGCTTAGAGATGCCGTAATGCTGACATGAAAATAGTGTTGGATTTGCAACCCTTTCCGAAAATTCATTTCGAAAAGAAAACCCTCAGTTCCGAACTCCGAACCTGAATTTTAATTTTGATTAGTTTGCATAAATATTAAAATTCTATCTTCAAACTTTAAATTTGTTCAATTTTACTTTGAACTTTCGAAATTAGAACAAATTTGTTTTATTACTCGAGTAAAATTTTTTTGCTATTTTTTGTTTTGAAAATTTTGTTTGTAAGAAAATAAGACAAAAATAAAAGTTAAAGAATAACTGTACGTTAGAACAATTTAGAGGAAGTAACTAAATCAATAAATAAATCATCTCATAAATATCAAAAGAATTAGCAATCAACAACATATATAATAATTAATGGACAAAACTTAACCTAGAGCAATCATAAGAGATTTATTTTTTTTTTCTGGTCTTTAAGGAGAGTCATAAGCGAATTATTGTCCATAATTAAATGACAAAACTACCAAGTTTAAAAATCATGATTCGTTATTGCTTGCTAGCAAGCTCGGTCCTCTCATGATTTACAAAGTTTTTGACTTATTTAAGATGTTAGGTATAACAATGGCGGAGCCGGGAATCAAAGTCAGTGAGGGCAAGCAATAATTTATAAAATAATAATTTAAAATATAAAAATAAATTATATAGAAAATTATTAAAATTATTTTTTTACATTTTTTTTGTTGGATAGTTGTGAAAATCTCAAATGAATGTTATATAATTAGTTGAAGCAAAATTAGTTACTTCTAATTTTCATACATATAAATCAAGATCTCAGAAAATGAATATACATGGGCTTTTTTCTCATTTTGTCCCGTTGCTTCATATACATAATTCTAATAATAAAGGAGTACAGCTAATCTCAACAGACAAAAATGAAACCGAAACATCAATTATTGATCTCAAATTAATTTAAGGCATCTTTTATCAAGCAAAATTTGGTTTGAAAATTATAACTAAAGTAAGAAGCACAAGAAACAAACAGTTTTAAACAATCGGTAGAGCACTAAATAAGCTACTAAATTTGTATTGGAATTGGTGCAGCTACTCAAACATTTCGGCTTTGTTGCGTTGCGAGAACTTTAAAATTCAATGGATTTGTTTAAACTTTGAAGAGTGGAAATGTTTGGCTACAGGTTATTTTGTAAACTTGAAAAATTTTAAAATTAGTTAAAAGAAGGATAAGGTTTGCACCAAAAAAGAAAAAAAAAAGTAAGGGAATAGGAACAAAACATAAAATGTAAAATTTATTAAGAATAAAATATAAATTTTAGTGAAAACAATAATATAAATTTAAATTTCATCGCATCTTTTTTTTTTTTTAGGTGAATTCAATTGCCCCACTCCTCTAAATGTGGCTTGGCCACTACATTCCAATTAAATTTATCCCTAATTAATTAATATCGTCTTTTTGGTTTCCCCCTATTACAGATTTTTTTGGGGTAACATACAAAAGGGAAAAAGATCAAAACTAATGCAAGAAATTATTTAAATGTAAAAAACTCTTCAACCGTCTTCTTTTTATAGTAACTTTCTTTTTTTGTTTTTTTGGTTTATAAGAAACCCTAATAAGCATAGGAGGAAATGAAGGAATAAGGTTGGTAGGGGTTGAACCCTTCACCTCATGGTGAGGAGCACTCCCTTCAACAACTAAAACAAATACTCAACCTCTTTATAGTAACTTTTTTAAGGAAAGAGTAAATGGACTCTTCAATTTTGTCCATTTTATAGTTACCATCTAAGAAATTTATTAGATCATGAAAACATAACGGAGTAACCCTTTTCTACTCATAATATATAGTACGAATTGAATTTTTAAAGTTGTGCTGTGTTTTCTTTTATATCCAAAATTCCAAATGGGAAATAGCATGACTTTTTGAAGGATTGCAAACTTTATGCATTCAATTTTATGGGTCTCACAATAATTTCAACTTTCAATTAACCCGTAAAGATGAACTGAAAAGTTTGGTTTATTGAAATGGTTGAAATCTAAAAATATTTCAACGTTTTTAGAATTTAATTAGTTATTATATTTAGTCTTATTTTAAAACGGTTGAGAAAGAAGTATAGAAAGAGTTATTATTATTTTTTTCTTTTTTTACCAAAGGAAAGATAGATTGCATTAAAAAAAGCTAAGCCCTTTACAAAGAGGACCAACCCATAGATAGGCCCACACCATAAGCATACTAACACCATAAGCACACTAAGAGGCAGCCGAACCACCCTATACATCAAGGCCCAAACCTCCCAAGGTACAAGCCCAACCAGAAGCCCGACAGCACCCAAGCGGCCTAATACCAACTCAGACCTGGGCCCAAAGCTCGAATAAAACACAAAGCCACCTGAAGAGAAAGAGGTGAATAGGGACAAAACGGTCCCCCCCCCCCCCCCCCCCACCGCTGCCACTTGGTGGCAATATCCCGGATCGGGGAGGAAGGCTCCATTGGCAGCCAACTAAGGGCAAGCTGAACATGCCCAGGCACGATTATAGAGTGCTGAAATGAAAGGAAAGCCGTCAAATCTGGAGAAGCCATAATGTTGAGAAATAGACAAGATTGGAGGCCGGCAACCGAGCGAAAACCAAAAGAGGTGCGAGCGAAAAGCTGTACAAAGGGGATCCCTAAGCCCCAAAAACTTATGGGCAGGGGAGACCACCCAACAAACCAAGCAACGAACCAAGCCCCTCAAGCGGAGAATCACCAACCGAGAACACCAAACCCAAAAGCCTCCACACAATCGCGAACCAAAATGGGACCAAGCACCAAGAGACCAACCCATAAGGGGTAGAGAGCCCACAAGGGCACAAACCCTTAGGTCGACCGGTCAAGGAACGAAAATGGCGAAAAAAGCTCTTGGCACACATTAACAAGAACGTGTGCATGATAGCAAACCTCGCCATATAAAAAGAGTTGTTGAGGCTAGGAAAAGGTAGTTATTACATATCAATTATGCATTTATTATTCGGAGATATCATTTTGTGCAAACAATAAAAATCAGCCTAAAATATCTATTAAAATTTTTTTTTTTTTGACAAAATAAGTAAATAGAAGTAATGCCCTACCTGTTAGAAAAAATTTGGTCGAACTTATTATCTAAGACAAGCTAGGCAATTTATAACAAATCTAAAAAGGAACAAAACTCGCAAAAGTAAATATACATTATTAAACCGTTCGTGACTTCAAAAAATCTCAAAATTTAGACTCATTAATTATTCTTGCCAATACACATTTGGAATTCTTCAAAACGGTAATAATAGTCATTGATGCCACCTAAACGACTTATATTTATATTCTCTCTCTTATTTTCTTATTCAATCACAAATAATTGCAGTGTGTTTGACAAACAACAAAGAAGAAAAAATTTATGAGTTAGACTGAAATTCTCGAATTACCTTAACGAATAAAACTTTTTGAAAAATAATTTTGATAATGAAAGTGTATTTACTCTTTTGTGTTTACTAATAAATTATAATTTAATTAGTATTAAGATCGTCTGGTAGGTTAAAAATTTTGAATTTAATTTCTAATCCACATGAATTACCAAAAAAAAAATAAGAAAAGACTTATTTCTGTAACCTAGGACTACGTACTTTTTCTTGTTTGCCTTTTTTGGCAACTTTAAACAATACGGTACAAAAATGGTGAATCTACTTTTCCTTTTAGTGCAACAACAAATCCTTAATTCTTTGATCTGGACCAACTCAATCAATCAATAGCAGTAGTATTTTTCTTTTTGGTTGAACTGCAAATAAATTTTAAGCACAAATCTAGAATTGAGCTAATTTATTCTAATTTGAAAACCCGATACAATAAAATAAATGCATAATTTTTTTATTAATAATTTTCTCATTTTTTTTTACTAAAAAAGGAAACAAATCCCAACTTCTTCATCCGCCTAAAAATTATACAAAAAAATATAAAAAAAAAACTTGAACCTAATTTTGGGTCTGCTCGAAAAAAATTGAATCGCGAACTGGTCTACAATTTATAGTTGCGTTATGAACTATAGATATAGGAGTGTTTAATCCATGATTTTCGAGATTTGGAAACAATATCTCGACCAAAGATTGTGTCTAATTTAGGTAAAATTTATTGATAAGGTGAATATCTAATCTATTCAATGCGAAACATATTGAGTAATTACAGTTAGAGGTTTTTTTTTTTAATCAATAATAATTGATATAATATATGAGTCCAATTAAAATACAGTTCATTCTTTCTTCCAATTTCCAAACCACGATGACCCATAAATTGAAACTGAGGTATACCAAACCACGACAATGTTTTCCGGGTTGGAGGATTTTGTTCATACACCATGAATTTAAATTTTTGTTAAAATGTTAAATGAGATTAAACTGTATATTTTTTTTTATGATTTATGTAAGTAGTCAGTAACTTTTACTACGCACCATTATATTTGCTTCTTTACGAGTTTAGGGTAAGAATTTGAATCGCATGAAGTACAAACTTAAATTTTTTTTAATAAGTTTGTAAAATTTTACTCTTACTTTTCTATTTTTAGAAGAAAAAAAAATCCTTTCCTCTCTTATGATTTAATAGTACAAATAAAATGACAATAACTTTCAACAAATGCACTATAAATTTCTATTTCAAACGACATTAGTAATATGTCAGTTTCGAGAGTTCGAACCCTTAATCTCCTCAATTATAATTTTTCCTTCAACCTGTTTATCTAAATTTAAGAAAATAAAAAAAAATTCAACAAATGCAATTGGCAATTTAACATATTTTATTATCATTTTTTATTTTCTCATTTTTGCTTTCTCCACCCATCTCATCCAAATTCCCCTCTACTCCCAATAACATTTACTTATATATATACATAAAAACTTAGAAAGAATAGTGATCATTTTGATATTTCCCCCCTTTTCAATTTTAATAAACTCAAAGCCTTCGCCTCCATTCTTTTTTGGCTTTTTTATGTTTTTTCATTTTACATCAAAGTTCAAACCCTAAAACTCTCCGTACAACAATCAAAATCTCGTAATCAATCAATCAATCAATCAACGTCCGAGGAGGTCTGTTCTGGAATCAATTGTTTCTTGGCGATTCTTGAAAGGATCGGAGTTTTCTGTCTGTGGGTTTGGATCCGAAAGAAATCCGAGAAAAAACAAAGAAGAAAGATGAGTAACCAGAAGAAGAGGAACTTCCAGATAGAGGCGTTCAAGCACCGGGTCGTGGTGGATCCGAAATACGCCGACAAGACCTGGAAGATTCTCGAGCACGCCATCCACGAGATTTACAATCACAACGCCAGCGGCCTCAGTTTCGAAGAGCTCTACAGGTTCTTCTTCTCCTTCTCCTTTTTTTTCTTTTTTTTTTTTTTTTTGCAATTAATTTTGAGAATTTTGAAGCTTTGAAAATTATATTTCTGTTTTTTTTTTTTTTTTTTTTTGCTTTATATGAAATGAAATGAAATTAATTGTGGCTATCAGCTTTGTGATACGAAGAATTGTTCAGATTGCAGAGTTTTTCAAGTTGTTCTGGTGACGATTACGTGTTATTGCATCTATTGCTTCGGTTATGAATTGAATTAGAAAAAGTTTGTTTTATGCTTTTATTCTGATGTAGTATCTGCTTCGTTTTATTATTTAGGGATTTATTTCTTCTCTAGTATTAGCTAAAGGCTGAGTCGTCGGTTGGTGTTCGGGTAACTTGAGCGCGGGTTTCGGGAAAAGAATGCTTGCGGTAGATGTTTGCAGTGATAGATTTGTTGTGGACTACCTTGAGCATGTTTTATGTTGGATAATTAAGAGCTTTTAGTGTTCTCAACGGTCGTGACTTTTTGATTCGTGGTCATTTGGCATGCATGATGAGTAACCTGTATGATCGAAATGTATTCTTGGAAGAACGGTAGTAATTTTATTGCGATGATTAATGAACTATGGTGCTCATATGATGACTTGACATCTGGTTTGTAGTAGATGTTTGCAATGGCAGATTTACCTTGAGCATGTTTTATGGTGGATAATTAGTTGCTTATTATTCTCAATGGTCGCGACTTTTTGATTCGAGGTCATTTGGCATGCATGATTAGTAACCTGCATGATCGAAATGTTTATTTTTTGGAAGAACAGTAATAATTGTATTGTGATGATTGATGAAAAATGGGTCGTATGTTGAGTTGAGTCTGGTTTTTGTGGTTGTTTAGTATACTTGATGATGTAAAGCAAACAAATAAACTAAAGAACTAACGCGGGAAAACACCCTAAACTAAACAAACAGTTGTTTAAACTCAATATTCAACGGCGATTTCAATATTCATAATTGGTATGTTAATGAAAATAGCATTAAGTCATCTTTTCGGAGATGGATAAGGAACTAAATAGGAAATAACAAGACTTAATAAGAAATGAGATAATATCCCTGTGGATAGCAAAATATCCCCAAACAAGAATCCTAATTACTTTTCAGTTTCCAAATATATTGCTGCTTGAATTATTTTCCTGTATTAGCAACTGTATCACTTGGAGTTGCTCTCTTGACTAGAATGTTTTGAAGGTCTATGCAATTGTGAATTTGATATGCTCTTTCCTTGTCTGCTTCTCGTTTAGTTTGAGTATGAGTACTTAAGTTTGCTCTCTACTCTCCGTCAAGATCCAAAACCAAGAGAGAAATATAAAAGAAGGAAGGATCGGTAAGAGAATTCACCGATTATATTTCTGATTATATTTACTTGTCGTGGTTTCAGGAATGCCTATAACATGGTGCTGCACAAATTTGGTGAGAAGTTATACTCTGGTCTGGTGACGACTATGACTTCTCATCTTAAAGAAATATCAAAATCCATTGAGGCTTCTCAGGGAGATTCATTCCTGGAGGAGCTGAACAGAAAGTGGAACGATCATAATAAAGCATTGCAAATGATCAGGGACATATTGATGTACATGGACAGGACTTACATCCCAAGTACTCATAAAACCCCTGTTCATGAGCTGGGGCTGAACTTGTGGAGGGACAACATTATACACTCCTGCAAAATTCAGACGAGGCTTCTAAATACCCTTCTTGAACTGGTTTATCGGGAGCGGACTGGTGAAGTCATAGACCGGGGGTTGATGAGGAATGTGATTAAGATGTTAATGGATTTAGGTTCTTTGGTATACCAAGAAGACTTTGAGAAGCCCTTTCTTGAGGTTTCAGCTGAGTTTTATAGGGGTGAATCTCAGAAGTTCATTGAGTGCTGTGACTGTGGAGAGTACCTAAAGAAAGCTGAGAAATGCTTAAACGAAGAGATCGAAAGAGTGACCCACTATCTGGATGTCAAGAGTGAAGTCAAGATAACTAATGTGGTGGAAAAGGAGATGATTGCTAACCACATGCTTAGACTGGTCCATATGGAGAATTCAGGGTTGGTGAATATGCTTCTTGACGATAAATATGAGGATTTGGGAAGAATGTACAACTTGTTCCGGCGTGTTGCTAATGGTCTTCCAACAATACGAGAGGTGATGACCACTCATCTCAGGGAGACAGGTAAGCAATTGGTCACTGATCCAGAAAGGCTAAAGGATCCTGTTGAATTTGTTCAGCGTTTGCTGGATGAGAAAGACAAGTATGATAGCATCATAAGCTCTGCATTCAATAATGACAAGGCATTCCAGAATGCCTTGAATTCCTCCTTCGAGTACTTTATCAATCTGAATGCTCGCTCTCCTGAGTTCATTTCATTGTTTGTGGATGACAAACTTCGGAAAGGATTAAAGGGTGTTAGTGAAGAGGACGTGGAGATAATTTTAGATAAGGTGATGATGCTGTTCCGCTACTTGCAGGAGAAAGATGTATTTGAGAAGTATTATAAGCAGCACTTAGCTAAACGTCTGTTGTCAGGAAAAACAGTCTCTGATGATGCAGAAAGAAGTCTGATAGTCAAACTTAAGACAGAATGTGGATATCAGTTTACTTCGAAATTAGAAGGAATGTTTACAGACATGAAGACCTCTGAGGACACAATGCAAGGATTTTACGCATCCCACCCTGAGCTGGGAGATGGACCAACACTGGTTGTCCAGGTATTGACTACAGGATCTTGGCCTACACAGCCTAGTGTTACCTGCAACTTGCCTGCTGAAATGTCAGCCTTGTGTGAGAAGTTCAGGTCTTTTTACCTTGGGACCCATACTGGTCGGAGATTGTCGTGGCAGACTAACATGGGCACAGCAGATATAAAAGCAACTTTTGGGAAGGGCCAGAAGCACGAGTTGAATGTCTCGACTTATCAAATGTGTGTTCTTGTTCTGTTTAACAATGCAGATCGACTTACATACAAGGAGATTGAGCAGGCAACAGAGATTCCTGCTCCAGACTTGAAGAGGTGCCTGCAATCTATGGCTTGTGTGAAGGGAAAGAATGTTCTTCGGAAAGAGCCCATGAGTAAAGACATTGGTGAAGAAGATGCTTTTTTTGTCAATGACAAGTTCACAAGCAAATTCTATAAGGTGAAGATAGGAACTGTAGTTGCACAAAAGGAATCAGAACCGGAGAAGCAAGAGACCCGACAGAGAGTGGAGGAGGACAGGAAGCCTCAGATTGAAGCTGCAATAGTCAGGATCATGAAATCAAGGAGGGTACTTGATCATAACAATATAATCACAGAGGTCACAAAGCAATTGCAGTCACGATTCCTGGCCAATCCTACAGAGATTAAAAAACGGATTGAGTCTCTTATTGAGAGGGATTTCTTGGAGAGAGATAGTCTGGACAGAAAATTGTATCGCTACCTTGCTTGACACTCAAGCAGTTTACTTCTTTTCCTGTGAGATGCTTTGGCATTGATAATCAGACATGTATCTTGGTCAGTGAAAAATTGTTTCGGTTGGCAACTTTCTTTGGATTTTAATGAATATCCATTTATTTCTGCATTCCCTGTCACCTGCACTATGGTAGCTGGTATGTTTTTCTGGGCAGACTTATGTTATCTCTGCTGTGCTTAATTTCCAATTCAAAATGGTTTTTGACAATTAGAATATTGAGGCTGGTGTCCATTGTCTATACATCTAAGTTGTTCCTTGCTGCTCTGGCAGAACAGCTAGGATGCCCTTACTTCAGAATTGCCCATATGTCTCGCATGGGCTGCATTTGTGATTATGCAAGTGCTTTTACGCTTACTTGAATGCTTGATAGTTGGTACTTACTTCGTGCATGGATGGTAAATGTTTATTCAAGTTTTGCAGTGTATTCTTATTCTACCCCATGGACAAAAATTTTTCCTAACCAAAATAGCTAAAAGATAGTCAGGATTCAAGAAGAGGAAGAAAATTAACCCTAGGTTGTCTACTGCAGCCAAAATCACTCCTCTGTAAACTGTTGGCCCTCGGTTTCTGTTTTAGATTCCTCTGTACTTGAACTTGAACTCTCACAGTCGGTGTCATTGCCGCCGATGAGAGCGTCGATGATGATAGCCGGTCGCTTGTCCAGTGAAACCCCGAAGGATAGAAAATAAGCCAAGTTCACTCCCACAAAAAGGCCAGCCATTGCAGCCGTTAGTGCAACTTCTTTCATGTCAAGGCCATTCTGTCCCCGAAGAAAATTATAAAAGAAGCCACACATAAACGTTCTCTCGATCCAGAATATAATTCTGTTCAGCCATTCACTCCATTTCACTGATATCACTGTTTGCTCCAGCTAACAAAAAAAAAAAAAAACAAAAAAACATTGTCACGTTGATTAGTTCCAAAATGCCAATTTCCATCTCTGTAATAGAGAAGGAAACTTCACATGTACACAAGTTGTTTTTTACACGAAAATAATGCTGATAATGCGGAGACGAATATTTGTGCATGTGTGGGTAGGAGCTCGCTCAAGCTTGTTCACTTATTTAATGGGTGACCCCCAAGCTTTATTCGAGCTTGGTTCGTTACAAAAGGACACTATCATTAAGTCTATTTTTTGCATGGTTCTCAAAACCGAACCGGTCATTAAATCGGAAAACTGAGAGGTTCAAGGTTCTCGACCGGTAAAATTGCGGTTAAACCGGTAAAACCGATATTTAATATTAAATATATAAAAATTAAATTTTTATATAGCTTATATAATTATATAAAATGTTATATTATATAAGAATGATAATAAATATTTAAAATAAAGTGTATTTTAAGAATTATACTAATATTTACATACATTAAAGATATTACAATTAGTATATTTAACAAAATATAATTTATAAAAATTAATTTAAAAAATAATATTTATAAATAGTGATTAAATATTAATTTTTAAATTTTAAAGATTAAATTGAAAATTTTAATCAATTGGGAACTAACTTAGAATTTTTAGTTAAAATTAGAGTTTTAATTATAATTTAGATAAAGTTTTGAGTTAAATTATAATTTAAAATTTTTTAATTTAAATTGAACCGGGTGAACCGGTTCAACCGGTCCCAGTTTTCCCGGTTCTTGACCGATTTTTTCGGTTCTTGACCGATTTTTTCCGGTTCTTGACCGATTTTTTCCGGTTCTTGACCGGTTTTTTCCAGTTCGGTCCGAATTCCATTTTTAGACTTGAACCGGACCGGACTTAGGACCGGTTCCCGATTTTTTCGGTTGAACCGGCCGGTCCGGTCCGGTTTTCAATTCCATGATTTTTAGGCTCGAGCTTAAGCACGACAAAAATCAGGACTCAGTTTGCAGCCTACGTGAGTCAAATTACAAATCTTTAGTAACATCACATTTCAGTTTGTACATGCTCGGTATCATATTAAATTCATTCATCCGCCTAGGTTCGCTTGAGGACAGATCGTTCACACTAGAAATAAGGAATTCATAATTATTTTACTTCCTGAGATCACAGAGGAAAAGGAGAACACTACTTTGTAAACAAAATTGAGGTGGGTTCAATTTTCTTTCTGTTTTTTTGCACGACACGGCCACATACGAGGGAGAAGACAAAAATTCAACAATTCAAAGGTAATTAATTAAGCAACATGGATCCAAAAAACAATAAAAATTAGAGAGAAAAAAATATACTTACCAGGTAATCACGTACCAAAACCAAAATGGTAGCCGTTAAAACCCAAAGAATGTTTGGAGTATCAGTATTATATATTGCAGAGAATGGATTCAGGAAGAAAGAAGCAAAGAAAAGAAAGAATGCTAACAGTTCGGACTGGTAAAGATATTCCTCAAATTGCTTCCTCTGGGCTTCGTGCATGGATGACACACAATATTTCTTTGGGTACAATATAGACACATAATATTGCTCTTTCTTTGTTGCCATGGTTCTTTTTTTCAAATAATCTCTCAGTCCCTGCAGGGGGCACGCTGTGGCTTTTAATAATTTTTGTGGGGATCGATGAATCAAGAAGGAGATTAAATGGCAGATGTTGTTGGTAATTTAAGTTGCTTAGGAGGTCCTGCTACGGTGTGATTCTTGTTGCTCCAAGACGAGTCCCACCCAAAATTAAAGTCTCCAAGAGCAAGTAGTACACTCAATGTAGGTCACGTCCACCTCTATTGTAAGTACTTAGATAATAAGTGGATAATATTCATATATTTTAACAGATTAACTCCATTTATTCTACGCAGGTTTGCTAAAAGGGAAATTCCGGAAAGTTCAATTTTTTTTGGGATACATGGGGCATGTAATGTTAGATGGTTTAATATAAAAAAAAAATGATAAAATAAATGAGTCATTAGATGTCAATGAACACAGCGCATATCTAGTTGCAGTCTGTTAAGGGTAAGTTACGAAGTGATGCTCTTATTAAAAAGGCTTGATTACGTAAAAATACAATAATAAATACATGTAAGACACGTAATTAATTATATATATATATATAAATAATTTTCTACTAAATTTCGCTATATTAACTCATATCTACCACTATGTCTTCTAAGTGTTGCCACGAAATTTTTCTGTTGTTAAAATGTGGCTTTGGCATGATGGCAGAGAAAATTTTAAATTGAAAATTTTAGAATCGTAGTTGTACTAGTTGGTAGATGGAATGTAAACAACAATAAAACTAGAAGGTGCTGTGACACGAGGCTGATGAGCGGTCTTCTAATTTAGTTGACCCACCCGTGTAGAAACATAAGAAAAAAAAAATTTAAAAAAATAAATTTAACATAATGCTATATGTACTTGGAATAATATAAAATATATTTAAAATTTAATTTTTGAAAAAAAAAAAGCCTAAAAACTACATAGAAAAAAAAAGGCCAATCAAAGGCCGCTTGTCTGTGGCTCGCGGCCACGTAACCGCGCTTTGTAGCTAATTACTTGCGCAGCCATAAAAAGAGAAAAATAATCAAACCCACATCAGAATTGGGTTAATTCAAGTTGGCTATTTTTAATAATAATGATTTAGTTTATGAATCACCTATCCAGTTAATTCAGCTTGCTTTTTTCCTTTTTAATCCAAATTAAGGTATAACCAAAATAAGCACAAATTCATCATTGTTTTAATTGCAGTTCATTTTCAGAGGTCTAAATCGAATTTGAAACAACAAAATCATCTAAATAATCACGAACTATTTATGGAGACAGCTTGTAATTAGTGAAAAGGTTTAATAAATATTAAATAAAATGAAAATACTAGACAGTAATATTTAATTAATAATAAAGTGATATAAATTTTAAATGATTAAAATTAAAAAAATAGATAAACTATTAAGTACTTTTGAATAAACTGCATATATACTTTATTTCTACTTAAAATTAAGTTCTGTAGTGAAATTTAAAATAGAAAAAATCAAACCGGTACTTAATTTCTTAAACAATAGAACAGAAGACCACCCAAGAAAATATTATAGAAATATATATTATTTTTCTCTTAATTAAATAGGATAATAAGATCCACATTTGTTTTTGCACCAAAAAAGAAAAAAGATCCACATCTGTTTCATATCGTTTTTAAGTTGTTGCCTTTTAATTTGTGGAAATTAAAATAGTGGCTAGAGTGCAAAAGTTATTAATGACTAAAATTGAAAAGTGAGGGTGACATTTTATGATCTAGTCAGTTAATTAAATTTAAATTTTTAACTATTTATAATAACGTGCAACCCTAACCTACAATAAACCAAAGTAGGCATGGGGTTTTTCATCGCGTAATTCTTGGAAAGGTCCGGTTTATTTATTTTACGTTTTTGAAGGGCAAAATATATTCGTTTATATGACAGTCGAGGAATACAAAAACCGTCCCCTGACTTGTCTATTGATCCCCCATTGACGAATTCGCAACTGTTTTGTAAGGGAATAAATTTTATAAATTGGACAAAAAAAATAAAAAATACGTAACAATTTGAGTATCAAACCCTAAACTTGAGGGAAGGCAAAATAATAGTTACCACTACATTAAATGATGATTTAGATATATATGTACATACAAATTATAATATTTAGTGTAAGGTTTCTTATAAAATACCCCAATAGTATGGTCTTAATTTCTAATTCTGAAAAGAGAGGATATCATAATTATAAGAATAAAAAATTATTAATAACTTATAATCTAATAAATCCTATAATGGATTAAAAAAAAAAAATCTAAGGTAGGAGTGATAATTAGGGTAGAGAAGACGATCCAATCTTTCTTCTTGACCCTAAATCTCATCCTTACTCCCGTTTCCGTTTTCGTCTTGACATTTCTAATGATCCAACTTGTTTGACGTATCTATTATTCCATATGTAATCAAGTCATCTATGACATAATAAAGAAAAGTTTGTTAAGAGTCATTTATGTCCTTAAGATTTGCTTCCTACATAGTACATCTTCCAAAAATATTATAATTATAATAATGCATGATATGATTCGAATTTCGAACCAGGAGAAATTTAATCCATGATTAGTGATTAACAATTATATCGGGGCGCCAAAAACTTCCCGCCGGGCAAATGCGCGCGCCGCAACGTTCAAAAAACGCTCAAAACGGTTCCCGCCAAATACCACCGGTTATCTTTCTACTCGTTCCACTGCTCGTTCCTTTTCTTCAAAGTCTCGTTAAGGAAAAAAAAAAAAAGAAAAAGAAAAAGAAAAGAAAATAATTGGGCTTAAAAAAAAAAAAAAACCTTTGTAAATTAATTGAGCCGGAAAATGGACATCGCCGAGATAGCGAAGAAACTGGGTTTATCGGAATCCAAGAATCTGATTCGGAAAGCCGCCGAGCTCCGCCGCCTCTGTGACGTTCAGTTCGACTCCTCCATTATCGGCGTCGTAAGTTCCATTTTGGTAGCATTTTCAGATCAAATAATACATTTGTTTCTGTTTTTTTTTTTTGGCGTTTTGGGGTTAATGGGAAATGGGTATTGCTTTTTATAGGGAGAAGTTTGCAAAGCTGTGATCTGCTTAGAAATCGCCGCCACAAGGTTACCCATTTCGATTATTAGCTCATTTTTAATTTTTAATTGGAAGAAAATTTCGTGTCGAAAGCTAACGGATTCGGTTTTTCGATTGTTGGCTAAAGGTTTCAAGTGATATTTGATAGAAAGGCTGCAATAAGATTGAGTGGCATGTCGGAGACGGCTTACAATAGATCCTTCAATTCCCTCCAAAATGGCCTTGGCTTTAAGTGGGGTTTCCTCTTTTACTCTTCTCGACCATTTTGGATTGCCCCCTTTTGATGTTAATGTTTTTTGGTTTAGTAATCTGATTGGTTGTGTGCAGATCAAAGGTGGATGTTAGAGAATTAGGGATTCGGTTTGGTTGCGTTCGGCTTATTCCTTTCGTGCAGAAGGGTTTGTCATTGTATGATCCCTTTTCGTTTTTAGTATTGTTTTGGTTCATTACTGACTGTGGTTGTGAAAGATCTTTGACTCCTGATGTGGTACCCCGGTAGCTGTTTGTGAAAATGCCTACAAGCAACAAAGATTTTGAAATCAGTATATATTTACTTATTTTTTGTATGTGGGAAATATTCTTTTGCTTTTAATTGATAACCTGTTAGACACTTCACTGGGATGAGATATGATATGAAGAGAATTTGTGTGATGTTGTAGGTATAAGAAACGCTTTATTGAAGCATTGCCACCTACGAGGCGGGCAAATGCTGACTGTGATCGGCCCGTCTTTACTGCTGTTGCGTTCTACCTGTGTGCTACTCGACACAAGGTGGGTTAAGGAAGTATCTTTTCAGTAGAATTGTTTGAAAGCCGTTCTGCACTTGGGTTTTAGCTCTTATGAGTTTATGATCATAATGTGACAGCTGAAGATAGACAAGCTTAAGTTGATTGAGGTTTGTGGCACGTCTGAATCTGAATTCAAAAGTGTAAGCAATATAATTGGCCTTTATGGGTTACTATTTCATTTGGCACAATGCAAGTTTGATTTTTCATTATTATGTGCTTTTATAAACTTGGAGTTGGGAATACAGGTCTCCACTTCTATGAAGGACCTTTGTCATGATGTTTTTGGGGTTTCAAAGGAAAAGAAGGATCCCAGGGAGGTAAAGGGAAACCGAGGTACGAGCAGATTGCCAACATGGTACAAGCAGCATGATGGCTGCAATACAATTTGTTTGAACCATATTTTGAATTCTTATCAGGTTTCTTTTATCTTTTAATTTTTTTCACCCGTTTGCAGACTTGTTGGATGCATTGCCTGAGAAAAGAAATCACGAGGATGGTGGTTATGCGTCAGATGACGGGGCAGAGGTACCCTGCACTTTTATCATTAGTTACATTCTTCATCAGCCAAATTTTTAGAATGGTCTTGGAAATGATACATGCATTTTGAATGCTGCTAGCTTACTGTGAATTTTTAGTGGATTACCACCGTTCAGCATATGGCACTACTTGGTGGGTTTCAGTGGTTTTGGGTTCTGCTCACGCCACTATAAAACTAGAAGTATCATTAGCCTTATAAGTAAAATAAAGACACTTTTTGTTCTTTTTCGATCAATGCAGTTTTATTGATGTTGAATTACCAGGTAGGTACTCACACATTTAGTTAATTGTATACTTGCTGATTGGATTTTACCTTTAATTCATATGAAAGCCTTCCATCTTTAATTTGGCAGCCACACTAAATTTGAAGGCCGTTGCCTTGGACCCAAATTAATGTTGGCTTTGGCAAGCCAATTGATAATCTGTGGCTTCTCTGCTGATGATATGATGCATGCATGGAGTGGAAATAAGCAGAGCAATGGATTATGGACTTAAAGCAAAAGCGTGCATTTAGTGGATGGCGATGTGTGTGTAGTTTTGCTCATCAGGGGTCAAACAAACACATTCTATCCACCAGTTCCAATGATATGTTAGATCACGCATCTTAAAATCATATAAGTCAATTTAGTTGCATTACTAATTAAGGTAGAGAATCATCCTTTAGGATGCAAAGACAGTCCAACTCTGCAGTTGACAGGTTCTGCTAATCCTATTTACGTAATGATCTTCACAAACTAGCATGGGAATCGGCAACCCAAGCTTACCCTACTAGTGCTATTTCAGCCCTATTTGCATTTGGACAATGCTTATTCTTGAAATGTAACTCTCTTTAAAAGTGCTTTATATGAAATATTTGAAGGTTTCAAGAAACAACAAACGCAAAAGGATAGAGAAGGTTGCTTATGAGGAGTGGAAATCCTCCGTCATGTCGTCTAACAACAAAAGCAAAACAAAAGGTAGTGCAGACATATACACATTTTAGATGTAGGGGAATCCAACATTTCTTTTTAACTCATTTGCCTTCTTGCAGGTCCTTGCAAGCGAACCAGACAGACTCGACTAGACTTTCTGACAGTCCCCTAGACAGCATTGTTGGAGGCTCTGTGAAATTGTCATATGCCAAATTTTTGTTGCTTAAAGTTTCCGGGAGTTGTAAAGGGAAGATTAAAACAAACAAGCTAACATTTCTCTGTTGATATTTGCCATTGAAAATGCACAAGCTCTCTTTAGTTTATATATTTTCTTGTTGTTTATCGTTGCTGTTCTTATTGACCCTGGATTTTGTTTGAACAATATGGCACGGCATCCATTAAGAAAATATTGATAAATTTTAGTGACACCAAAAGCCCATATTGATAATAACCAAAAGCAAACAAATCTAAATTGAAATATACTGGCAATGATCAATATATGGCAAAATGTAATAATTACAATTTTTGATGATCTCATTCCCAATAAATCCGTCTTCATTATAAAAGAAAATTTTTAGTAATTATTGATAACTTGTATAATGAGAAAATAACCCACTTGGCAACTCAACAACAATCAGTGCTTAAACTGGATTGGATTCATCAATCAGTGCTTCATTGATTGGAAACAAGGAAAGTAGTCACAGTACTAAGTACTATTGATCTTAGAAGAGCCAATTAAATAACTGAATGGTTATTGCACGTATTACTCTTATAAATTTAGTACAAATTAATTAATATTAGCCATTCTACCTAATTAAATCCAATCAAAAAATTAATTCCATCATTCACAATGATAATGGGCCATTTTGACCTTATAAACGCATAATTTGGATAGTAACTATATATAGGAAAATGGTGTATACACGCTAATCTCATAGTCGTATTTGGTAGGGAATGAGCACAAACAGTTCACTTGTAACATGTTTAACTTGTTAAATTTTTGTATTTCATCACTTACCTCTTTTTTCGACAATTTTCTGTTAGACTATCTATAATCAAAAAAATAGATTATTATTATTATTTCCATTTAGTCATTACAGAAGATAACAAGCCATCGTAATGGATAATTGTAATAGGTAGGTCATTTTACAATCCTAATCGTTGTTACGGCCTCGACCAACTATCTGCACTCTCTCTTTTGGAGCTATTTTGAAAAGATTAAGAGAACAAATATATAATCTATAGTTGCTGTAAGACAATAATGATATTTTTTTTTAATTTTTATTTTTTTTTTAGGAAAGATATTTTGGTTTCTTAAATATTCCACGATGATCTTTATTGCGAACAACACCTGCCTTGTATAGGCTACACAACCAAAAAACCAAAAGAGAGAAATCCTAGGGAGTGGGGAAGAAACAACTATCCACTATCTCCTGCATTTCCTATATTAACAAACTCCACTGAAGCACTTTGGCTCCTATTAAAGACACACCACATATTGCCACTACTTCTTATATCAACGTGGACTCTAAGAGTATGGAGTTCAAAGATACCACAACAACTAACACACAGCAGTGCTAGAATAAGAAGCAAGATTAGTAGATTACAACATAAAAGACTCTTAAGACCGTAACAGGCCATGAGCACGAAGACTTGTAACATGTTAACTTGGTTTTTTTTTTTCTATTAGGCTAGATTTATTATTATTATTATTATTATTATTATTATTGGGTCTTAGAGATAGCAAGCCGTCCTAAGCGACCGCAACCAGGCTAGGAATAATATACAGAAGCTGAACCCCCTAAATTCACCTTAAAAAAAAAAAAAATTCTAGCTAGTTACCTGCTTGAAGTAGTGATTTAGTAAACTCCAAATCTTTTTTTAAAAATTTTTCAAATAAAGTTTGAAAACAGATGTCATTGTTTATTAATTGCAATCAGTACAAAAACAATGTGATTAAGATTGATTCAAGACTCTGAGCCAGCCTTGGGCATCTCAAAACGACAGATGGGGCAGTAATGGCTCTGCGCCAACCACTTGCGGATGCAGCCGTCGTGAAACAGGTGACCACAAGGCATGCGTGCTGCTGCAGCAGCATCAATACAACTAGCACTGATGAGTTGCTCCAAGCAGATTGTGCAACAATCTTCTTCTTCTTCTTCGTTGCAATCATCATCAGCCTCCAATTCCACAGCCTCCAACAGATTCAATGCCCTGACATCAGTAGGCAACATTCCCAGATTATCATCGCTTTCTTCTTGACCAAACATAACAAAGGTCACCTCGTGTAGTTTCCTAATATTACAAAGAATCCGCACTTTGTCTTCTTCTTCCTCTTCCTCCATTGAGACCTGATGACCAAGTACAGCCATTCGGGCGTTCCGGATTATTAAGGCAGCCAGCTTTCTACGAAATTCAGGATCGTCTTCCACTTGGGCCAGCGCCGAAAATAGGTGGCGGTGACTTGTGGGGTCCACGTTTTGGTCGAATAGGTTCTCCTCCGCCACGCACGGCAGTGCAAGTGGTGGGTCATCGAATTCAGAAACAAGACCCTTTGTCCACTCGTTATGTTGCTTGTAGAATTCGTGCTTGACGTAGCACGTAATGGCAATGCTGACGAACTTGGGTAGGCGAGATTGGTTCGGAATAAGCACAAGTTCTTGAAACGACGTCGATTTCCCAATTCTTTCGAGCGTACAAGCAGCATCATAACTAATTTCCTCGTCCATGTCGAATGAAACACACAAAAAATGTCTTCTCGTTTGTGTTGTGTTGTGTGAGAATTGAGGTGTGCAGCCCCAATTTCTGAAATATATATACAGAAGTTTCCTAGGTTGAGTTCTAATAAGTTTCGATTCCAAATCCATTTTTGATTCGGTTTTATAAAATTTCCTATAAAGCAAGGAAAAATCCTGGAACTGAACAATTGAAGAGTTGGGTTTGTTTTAAAGAAGGCATTTACAAAAGGGTTGTGTACTTTCATAAAAATTAATTTTTTTAAAATTTTTTTGGAAAAGAAATAACTTTTTTAATTGTATACATGTAACTATTGATCCAATAGTTATTATTATTATTTTTTTGAAAAAGTAATTTCTTTAATTGTAAATTAAAGTGGGTCTAGAATATTACTTTTCGAAGATAACATTTTACTTGTAGAGACATAACTCTTCAATTATGAAAAGATGTAACTCTTCTATTGTATAAAGATGTGGCTTTTTAACGGTAGAAGTATGATTCTTCATTTATAACTATTTAGAGTCTATAAATAAAATATTCATTTGACTATACAATTGTTCATTTTTTTTACTACAATTCTTTTCTTTCTACTCATAAAAAAAAATTTATAAAAATAAGTTCAGAGTAACCCTATTTGTAAATCTTAAAGTGATTCACCATAATTCTCGTAACAATTTAAAAAGATAATAATTTCAGAAGACACATCTCACTTTAAAAATATCAATTATTCATAATATAAATCTTCCTTGATTTCTACTCTTTTCTAACATTTACAACAAATCACAAACCAATCAAAGTGAAGATGTTTTTGCAGATTATTACAATCAATATCGATCATGCGAAAATTTCTGATTTAGTATAATATACATACTGTTTAAAAGATATATTGAGTGGTGGAAGCTAAAATAAAAACTGGGATTTTAAGTATGGGAAACAAGCTTACATTTTATATATTGCATGCGCGGTCTTAGCGATTATTGAGAGTAGAAACGTAGTACTTCATTGTAAAACATCTATGTCAGAAAATGAGGCCTTTCTGAAGTTTACATTGAGTTAAATATGTTTTATTCAAATTTATTAGGAAAAAGTACGATGGCTTGAGTCTCCCAATCTAAGAGTAGGACCGAGCCATTGATTTTTTTTTTTTTTGAATTTTTTTTAAAAATTAAAAATTATATAAAATACTTTTAAAGTAGCATTAAGCATTTTTAAAATTTAATTTAAAATTTCAGTCCATGTATCTAAGTCTAATATATTAACACTCTTTCGTGGTCGTAGATGACACAACACAATACATTTATATTAAACTACTCCCACAATTAAACAAAAATGAGGTATATTTAATTTAACTAAATGTGAAATTAAATTATTTATTTCTTGGTTTTTCTCCCTCGAAGTTAGTCACTTAATCGGTAGCGACAACCGAGCTTCCGGACGTCACGTTCTCTTATTAAGTATAGAGATTTCAAAAGCTTGCATTGCATCGCATTCTCCTTTTTTTTTTTTTTTTTTTTTTTTTTTTACATATGGACGGCAAAGGCCAAATTAAGAAATAATATTTTTACAAAAACAAATTTCAGTCAGATCCTGAGCAAAGATTTCAAATAAATTAGGACGTGAACAGTAAAAAAAGAGAACTCTAAACATAAAAAAAATAATATAAAAAATAAGTCAATCTGTAACTTAATTTTTTTCTCTATAAATATACGACAGACAAATTGACCAATCTTTTTACATTAACTTTTTACAAGCATCAACTAAATTAGTTTAAGAATTAATTAGAAGAACATCATCGAAGGTAGCTTTGACAGCCAATATTTCATCGCATTCTCTAAATAGCCGGTCAAAGCCACGGATTCCGTGTTGAAAAATTATTTATTTTGTTTTTTGTTAAAATTATTTTTTAACATGTATTACCACCGTTTCTGAATTTGCAACGAATCATTATTGAATTTTTTAATAACTTTGACATAGATTTAGAGTAGTCTTTTCACATGTTTGAAGCGATCGATTATACATTTTATCATTCTTTACAGGAACTTAAAATGTTTTTAAAAAACATTAATACAAGTCACGTCAAACTGCATTTTCAATAGAGGCTTTATTTTTTATTTCTTTTTTTTTTAAATAATCTTATAATTATAGATTATTACGTATTTAAAATTTTTTTTTAAAATCAAAAACAACAATGAAAGGAAAATATCATCATTGTTATTAATTAATTAATTTTTGTTTCCTCCGTACAAAGGCGAGTACAACGGTATTTAGAAATTAGAATTTGACAGTTCCGATTATCCAGTTCCTTTTTCCAACCTAGCCAAAAAAACAAGTTTCAAATATACATTAATTATATAAAAATATGTCAAATCACAATTTAAATTATTAAAATGTGTTATGTTTTCCCAATACAAACAAAAGAAAGAAAATTAATATAATTGGTAATATAACTCCATGACTTACATTTTATAGTAATATTAAATAATTTTAAATAAATAATAATAAATAATTATACAATTTCAACCAACAACTCTAATATATTATTAATTTTTTTTCAATTTAATCATTATTTATATTACTTTATACCTATTTTAAAATCATTTAAACGAATCTCCCAAATTTTAACCTACATGTTATCAGATTTATTGTTAAGCGTATTTTTATTTATATTTTATTTTTTAAAAAAAATTTAAAGAAAAAAAGAACATTAATATTTAATAATAACAAAAATAAAAGCAGAAAAAAGAATAAAACGGCACCGTAACAAATGGTGGAACCTTCTTCTACGTTTCCTTGGACCACCCTAGTTTGAATTGAAATGTCAAAGATCGACACCCCCCTAACCCCCACCCACGGAAACTAATATTCAATAACAATAATAATAAATAGTAATAATATTAACCCTTTTGTTTTGAAATTTCTGCTGAAATATTATTATTATTTATCCAACACAATTCCTATGTATGTGTAATAATTAACGTTGTTGTTGTGTGTTTGATGTTGTTGGGAAAATGGGGTCTTTTGGTTTTACAATTTCCGATGAATTGTTGGGCACTTTTGTCCCAATTTTGGTGTATTGGCTGTATTCGGGTCTGTACGTTGTTTTTGGTCGGTTTTTCGAGGAGTATAGGTTGCATACGAGGAGAGAAGAGGATGAGAAGAATTTGGTTTCTAAAGGAACCGTCGTTGAAGGTGTTCTTCTCCAACAAGTCGTTCAGGCTGTTGTTGCTCTCATCCTTTTTACGGTATTTTCTTTTTTTTTTTTTTTTTTTTTTAGATTTTGTTATGATTCTGTTCTGGGGTTTTGAATTTTGATACCCTTTTCTGGAATATGGATTTTTTTTTTTTTTTTTTTTGAATCATGTGTGAGATTTGGATTATGAATTTTACGAAAAGTAGGTTTTGGGTTTTGTTGACCGTTTTTATTTGTAATTCTGGCACGGAATTTGAATTATTTTTGGTGCTTTTATCTGGAATCTGAATATTGTTTGTGATTTGTGTTTGGGATTAGGTTTGAATGTGGGAAAAGCAGGTTAATTTATTGTGTTAATCTTGTTTTCTTTGGTAGTTAGCTTGTCTCTTTTGATTATAATATATATATTTTTTTAATCTTTACCATATTCATGCTAATGAAATTAAAAATTGTTTCGTTACAATTTGACTTCTGCTTTTTCAATGGAACCTTGTAAGTTTGGGGATTTTTCAATGAAGTTGCATCCTGAATTGTTGGGTGGACTTTTAAAAAGGCAGAACTTTTATGAATCCTAGTAGTACAGCTGCATCTTAGATTACTGAGGGAGACTTTCTGTTTTGAACTTCTCTGGTATGAAAAACATGCGATGAAGGCCCTTGGATTATTGTTTAATTAGGTGCAGCAGCTTTGTCTTGGATGTGTTTAGCAAATTGCAATCTCGTCATGATAATTGTAGAAAAAAATAACTTGATTGGACTAATATCTGGTCAATATTTTTTTTAAGGAAAAAAATTTGGAGGGTCACAGACTGAGGAGTGGGGGTGGCTGGGAAGGAAGTTATAGCCACCCCATAAACTGAAAAATCAAGTTCTGCATTGTTTGACTTACCATTTTTGAGTATGTCCTTGCAATTATTTTAAGCTTTAAGTAAATCAACCAAAGATGAATAAAACAAAACGTTTCTTGGCTCAACGTGGCTGTTGATTAGATTTGACACATAAATGAATTGTATAAAGCAATTGTGGAATGGCCAATTTCATGCCTGAAGTCTATTCTCTGATTGAGAGTGTAGCTGTGTTGTCATGCACACATCGTTCGAGCTCTCAGCTCACCTTTTGTTTTGGATGAAAGTTGTACCATTTGCTAAATTTTGAGTTTCCACTGTACTTTTTTCTCTTGCAGTGAATTTTGGGACCCTTTTTGTCCATCCGAACTTGTATCTTTTGATGCTATATTCTTCTCTCTGTTCTAATTTGCTTGGTTTGACAATGTTCCATTTTGCATTATTCCCTCTGCATCCTGTTGTGCATCAGAATAAAGAAGTCAATAGCTGTTTTTTGCTGTCACTAATTGTTTTGCCCCACGCTGCATCATCTTGCAGGTAACAGGAAGTGATAATGACGCTGCTACAGACCGACAGCTTTCCCCACTTGTTGTGGTTAGACAGTTTGTTACGGCAATGGTAGTTCTGGATACCTGGCAGTATTTTATGCATAGATACATGCACCACAACAAGTTTCTGTATAAGCACATTCATTCTCTTCATCACCGGCTTGTCGTACCTTATGCATTTGGGGCTCTATACAATCATCCATTGGAGGGGTTACTGCTTGATACAATTGGCGGGGCCTTATCTTTTCTCCTCTCTGGCATGTCTTCTCGAACTTCAATTTTCTTCTTTTCCTTTGCAACAATCAAAACAGTGGATGATCACTGCGGGTTATGGGTTCCTGGGAATTTATTCCATGTGTTTTTTAGAAACAATACTGCTTACCACGATGTCCACCATCAACTTTATGGAACCAAATACAACTTCTCACAGCCATTCTTTGTTGCATGGGATAGAATTCTGGGAACACATATGCCCTACTCACTTGAGAAGAGAGCAGGTGGTGGGTTGGAAGCGCGGCCTGCTAAAGAGTACAAGGAAGAGTGAATGCTACTTGGTGGGGACATTAACTGTTAAAAAATTGTGCCAACTCTATTAATTTTGGTGTATCAATTGCCACATCATGTTTGTGATCTGTATATACATATATTGTTATGCTCAGTTACGTTAGAAATGCAACAAATATTACATATTCATACAATTTTTGTCTCGTATTTCTTAGATCTGTTGTATACTTTTGACTTTTGCCTCTTTGAAAATGAATGTCTGTTTCATTCATTTTGGCTACGGTGCCGCTTCATGCTGTCCCAATGATATTCACTCTTAGCTTAAATTTGGCTCGTGGGGATTTTGCGGGATGCTTGCAATTCGCCCACAGTTAATTGATGGGTCGTTATTTGAGTCCTAATGTTTGTGAAGGGCCTCTAGGAAGAAGTAGCTGATAGAGTCGGATGGCTTGAATTTTAAGTTCGGAGAAGTCGTTGAAGTTTCTTTGCAATGCATTGTTGTGCCGGATTATATATTTCTGTTTTTGTTTTTCGGGTCCTTAGAAGGGCTAGAAGCCCAGAGGATGGGATGGGGGAGGGTGCTCAAACCCCCGCCTCTCAGCTGGGGGCAAGCCCCGGAAGGCAGCTGTTTATATATCTCTATAAATTGTGAGGATTAGGGGACCCTGTATGAATGACTACGCCGACTGGCCCAACCTTCTTAAATTCTGAAGAGCTGTCAGATGGCTGGCTGAGCATTATATCACTTGAGCGGAAATTGGCTGCTTGTTTTCAACAAGAAACTCAAGCGATGCTTTGGAAAAACAGCATCTGCTGGAGTTAAACAGTCTTATTTTGCTTTCATTATGAGGAAATTGGCTTCACTCACTATCAAACAACTGCATTTCCGACCCCATAAAATGACCCAAAAGCACATCTGGAAAGAAGGACCACTGCAATTGTACTTGCCTAAATCACACGGAAGCAACATACTTTCTACCCTCTATTATTGTGAAGATAATGAATTAGGAGAATGTTTAAGCTACAGAGATATAGAACGCTTTTCCTCTTCAAAAATTGCTTTCAGCTTTAATTAGTCCTTCATTTCTTTCATAACGCAACCTCAGGTTGTTAAATGCCACGACTTATTCTAGTGGTCCATAACAGGGACTTGTCCCCGCTGAACGATTGGCTTTGATTTGTGTCATGACCTTCTCTGCTAATGTTATTCACAGACTAGAGTTTTCCAGCTACAAATATGCCTTTCCGATTGCTGCAGTTATGATCCATCTACCTAAATGTTTCTTTTCTTCTTTTTCCATAGCTATCATTTTCTATCATGAAGGGTAAGTCTTCGTTGATAAAGTTACTCCATTGTGATCTAGAGATCACATGCTTGAGTCGCAGAAAAACGAGGATAAGGCAACATATAACCTTTCCACAAATCACACAATATGAAAGCCTTGTGCACTGATATTACCCGTCATTGTCTATCATACAACAAATCAAATAGTCGCATGGGTTTCTCGTAATAGAATAATTAACTGTACAGATTGGTGCTTCATCATCTCAAACAATCCTGGCAAGTTAAGGTTCAAGCTTCTCGCATCTCGAAACGATCACCATAATCTTCGATGGTTGAGTTTTCCTGCATCTTGATAAACCTTTGGGTTTGACACCCACTAGTTGGGGAACTGGAGAGCCCAAAACTGTGAGGAATCTGAACTGGTCCAAGTAAATAGCAAACTCGTCAAAAACTTTGAGGGATTGTAATTATGGGTCTTTTCCACTTTCAGGCTGCCTAGTTCTCACTCTCTATTTCCAATGTGGGAGTTTTAGCCGCGCATTCACACTTTATATCTCAACAGGTTTTATGGCTGTGACCGTGTAATTACTAATATCTCTAGTAGACCAGGCTTAAAGATCTTGCCTGGGGAGTTTTAACTTAAATTCAAAGGCCAATTAATATGAAAGCAAAGATTTCATGTGTTGATGGCCCACCCTATCCCTGATGGTGGTTAGAGAATTAATTATGGAAGCAAACGTTTAATCATTACCCTGGCCCTGTAAGTCCTTTTCAGACGACATTTCTTGCTTGGAATTAGTCAATATACTGTATTTGTAAATTGTAATAGATAGCATGTTCCCTTCCTTCTGGTATCTAAAATGCCTGCGTCTTCCTACAGGTTCTCTCTGCAGGTTAATGTTAACTTCTACTCCCTGCACAAAAATAATGATTTTCCTTTTATATCCCGTTTGTCTGTGTTCTGGGGTTTTGTTTTTTTTGTTTTTTTAAATTTTTTTGGAGTTAGTTGATTTAGCTTGGCATCAGAAAGAATATGCTGCAAATTGAGAGTTTTATTCCTGCTGGTGGTCCAACAAATTGTTGAAACCATAGGCTGAAAGCACTTTATAGAACTTGTAAGAAAATAGCTATGCTTGTAAAGTTCGCATTTGTCCGTACAAGACAACCCACTACTAACATTTGCTGGCCTTTTTGGCACCTGCCTCAGAACTGGAAGCATTACACATGTAAATGATTGGCAAAAGAGAAACACACGTGCTTGGAAACCCAGATACAGTTCTGAAAGTAGATACATTGAATATCTTGCGACTTACGATCTTGATTAGCATTTCTTAGTAGCATTACAGAAAACCCACTAGTAACATTTCCGATCTCAAGATACATTGAATATCCTGCGAGTTATGCTCTCCATAAGACCACAACATAAACTACAGATTGCCTAATGGACACAAGCTTCAAATTTGTGCATCATTGAATGTACAAAAGATGTGAATTGTGTAGTGAATCTGACCGGGGTAACGAGTGGGAGGAAAGGGCAATTTTGCTGCGTGTGGAATTGAGACCTGCCCGTTTAGTCTCAGCTTGAAGCCTTGCCATAGGCATCATGTAGGAATCTGAAACTCGATGCATTCTTGGATCGAAATTCTTGTCATTCTTTCTATATGCATCTCCTGCAACTTTCACAGCCTCCTGGCTCTTGCAACCCAGCAAGATGCCGGGACGGTGCCTTGGCACCTCTGATCTAGATTTTGCATTTGCTGTTAGCCCCTTTGCTGGACATAATGCGGCTGCTGGTGGCGGCCTTAGCTCTTCGTAGTCCGATACTACAGAAAAATCAGCTGCACTGGCTGTTACTACACTCCACTCTATGCTGGCCTCGCTTGGCGCATAGCAAGTTGTAGGGGTGGCACAGCCTGAAGTGGCATCTGATACCCTTGCAGGAAATGGGATGACCTTGCCGCTAAGGCTCTCTATCTCGAATAAGTCCGAACTTGCATCGCTCTCGTTGTCGTTGTATCCTCCACCAGGTGTGGCAGAGAAATCAATTTCTTCTACTCTTGGATTTGCATCGCAGGATAAAAATGTCAACCTTCGTTCCAGATTGAAGGACTTGCTTCTCTTACTGTGTACTGGGGAGCCAAACACTTCCAACGACTTACGCGGAATCAAGTCTTCCTGTCCTGGAACTTGCTTATTGATCAAAAAATTTCCTGGTCTGGAATTCGCTGTTGGGAATGTAAAGCATGTTTCTTTGTCCAACCCATTGGCCCTGGATCCGGAGAGCATTTTTAGTTCTAGGTCAGGACTAGTTTTGATTTGTTCTTTTGTAATGGACGTGCCGCCTTGCAGCACACTGGCATCAGGATTTCTGTTGACGCTGATTTCATTATCACGATCATGGACATCAACAGAGTCCTTATCCGAACAGGGGCATTTACAACCAAGACCAGCAAGAAAGCTCTTTCCTTTCACCTTACCCGTCTTTTGTCCGGACGGATTTCTCAGAGCAGCCTTCAGGAGACTACTTTGGCTGTTCCAGCTTGATTCTGAGCGAATGCTAGGTGTTGCTGGATGAACTTTGAGTTTTTCAGGCATTGCATCTTTTTGTTCATCTTTCTTGCTCTGGTATTTTCTGCTGGCAATTCTCAGGCTGCCCTCTTCCATGGCTCCTGTGAAGTATTTCTCCGCACCGAATACTCCAATTTCACCATCTTCTGCTTGCTTTCTTCCCAGGAGATGATGATGGTCAGGATGATCCTGTTGGACTGCGACTTTAGGAATGAGTTCTAAGCTTGGTCCTCCAACTTTACAAACAAAGCTATCCTCAGCACAATTCAGATATGATGTAAAGGGAAAATCATTCAGATGATTATTATTGGTTTGGGAGGTGCTTGTAAAGGATGTTAAGGCAGGCATAGCCATGAAAACTTGGGAAGTGAATTTTCCTGCACAAAAAGGAAAATGGAAAGGGAAAATCACCCAAAAATTTGTCTGTGCAGGCTATAAAAAGGTCAGGGTAGCACAAGATTACAATAAAGAGAAGACAACAAGAACTTGGGATTGGAATCTGAATAAACAAGCTTAAGGACCCCAGATCTAAGAACTCAAAAAGAAACTTTAAGGGGGAGGAAATTGAAGGGATCAGGACTGAAATAGGCACTGGAAAAGATGTGACTGGAGTGGAAAGGTTTATTATTAGATGCTTCTATGCTGCTTGGCTTAATGGGAGGTTGTTGTATAAGTAGGCAAATTGGGGTGTAGAAGCTGTTAAGAGGTGTAGGACCATGTGTTTGGAGCCTATCCATGTCTCTGACAGCTTGTTAAATCATTAACCATCCAAGGTGAAAGAATGGTTATAATATTTCTCATAAATGTTGTTTCTCATAATTTATGCAGTTTCTCATAATTTATGTTATCAAATCTCAGACAATTTGATTTATCTTAACCGAAAAAAAAAATGGTAGGGAGAAGAGGCGAGGAGACCAGGGAAAGAGATAGGGTGAGGTAGCGGTTTGGCTCGCATGGGTCCTGTGTGGGTCTAGTGCATTTTCTTTTTTTTTTTTTTTCGGTTTTCAAAGAACATGATTAAAAAATGTATTACTTACTAATATTCACATGCTAAAATTTTTTAATAAAAAAGAGACACGAATCTTATGCAGAATTCACACCAATTACATTAATTTGTTTCCCTCTTCTGTCTATTTTTTGTAACACTGTAGTTATACCTCTAACCCTTATCTTAATTTAACTCTATTAAATGGATATAATCAACTTGACGTATTTTAGATCTATATTAAGCTATAATAATACTTGGATGCGCATTTAATTGTCCTCATCGTTAATATATATAGATCATGAATTTATTTCGGTATTATAAAATAGAAAGTGATTAACAAACCCTAGCATGTTCATCCCGGGTTCTGGCTATTGAGCCTCTCACCTCGAAGTCTCTCCACTGATAGGAATTTTCATTTTGAGTTAATGGCATGACATACTTACGGAAACAAGGAAGCTGGTCCGATGGTTTGCCATTTTTCGTGGGGTATCAAACGTGACGTAGAACCTATCCTCTATGCTAAAATGAAACTGTCTTAGGTTTATTTATTTATTCATGTAATGATTGTTGGCTAATGCAAAATAGATAATGCTTTTTTTTTATTAATAAATCTCATTAATAGAACATATCAACATCCCAATTTTACGCACTTCCCCTGTTTGGTTATGGTTCATTTTGATTTTCCGGTTCCGATTCTATTTTCATTTTAGTTCTAAGTTTCGTTTAGTTTAGTTTAAAACTGTTTAATTTAGAAGATTTCTATTTTGACTCTTTTTTTTTAATAAGTATAATTTACTCATAATCTTATACTATATAATAAGTGTTGTCTACTTAAATAAAAAAATTAAAATAATTTTTAAATAATTTTAAATTATAAATTAATTTTACTTATTAAAAAAATTAAAATTAACAAACACTTAATTTAACCGATTTTAGCTCAACTTAGTTACTTTTATTTTTCACAATTTTGAAATATTGTAGCTTATTAATAGACAAAGTTAACCGCCATCAACTGGAATCTTGACTTTTGATTCTGTTTTTATTTTATTTTATTTAAAAAAAAACACCAGTTTAATCGACAATTTAACTGACAGTTCAATCATCATTTTAACACCACTAATCAAACCGACAGTTCAGGATTCCTAGAGGAAAGGAATCATAATTACATCATCTGTCCCCGGTTTGAGATACAAATTGGTTCAGTTCTGATTCATTTCTAATTCAAACCAAAAGTGTGGTCATGCCTACGTGCCATTAGTATGTTGCTAATAAAATTATGTTATGATATGTATAATACTGAAGTTGTTTTTAACGTTGTATGTCAAGTTCTTGTACTGCAATTCTAGAGAATGAGAGAGAACGAGTTGAGGCTAGAAATCAACCACGTCCGTGCGTTATTTAGGGGATTTTAGTTTACCACTTCTTTATTTATTTTTGTCTTAAAAATAAGAAAAAATATGAGTGATTATGATGTTTCAACAGTCTTATCAGAAAATATTGTGTTTTTTACTCAAAAAAATTTAAAATGATTATAGCATACTTAGCATGAGAGATGCGTAGATTTAATCTCACAAATAATTTTAATAATATTCAAATTTTAAATTTTTAATTTAATATCGATTGAATGCTTAGTATTAAATTAAAATAGGGTGGTGGGAGTCTAAAACTTCTCCAAATACTGTTATTGCCAGAAACTGCTGGTTTCTGTCGTTTTGCCTTGGCCTTTTGGTATTTTTAGTCCACATAAAATAAGCAAAGCCCCACAACCGCCAGAAGCATCGGTTGACCGTTCATGTCTTTCACTCCGGACAAGAACCATTAAGGGATCAAATAATTTTATCCAATCATAGAAAGGGCTGGACTGAAAAAAGGCCCTCTCATATTAAGAAATCAGAATGAACAGTTGTGCAAAATTTTATAAAATATAAGGTGAGATTTATACTATGAAACGAAACGGTGAGATTAGTAAAAATAAAAAATTATATTTATTATATAATTTATAACTCGATAGATTTCTTAAAAAAAAATCAGTACCAAACAATTGCACAAAATTCTCCTCATTACAACCACACCATATCGTCGTTGTGATCTAAAAATAAAAGACGTTTGTTATCCTACTAAAAGTCATAGATTTAATAATCTGTTAAGGAGTTCAGTAGAACTAAATTTACGCTCATCGTTTTTGCTCTTCTTATAAATGTAAGGATAACATTAGGTGACTTTTCTTAATTAACACTCTCACAAAAGTTATGGAATACTATCCTTATTTTCTGATTTTTTTTGTCTTCGTCTGAAAATTATCCTGATGTCTCAATATTATACGCTAAAAATTAGATGCACTGCGTTTGGATCACTCCGCATAAGGAGGGGAAAGCAAACTCCTGCTTGTCCACGTTATGGTTCACTCATGAGAAGCCATGTAATCATAGCTTTCTCTGTTTACCCATGTTATAGGCAAAATGAGCTCAAGAACCAGCTTCCTTTTTGTGTAGTAATGGTGTTTGTGGGGAAGGATAAAAAGTTAAGCCTGCTCTTCGGGGAAATAACATCTTTGCAACAACAAGAGAAAAGTTATATATATCTGATTCTTCTTCATACTTTTCTTACGTAAAACTATCATGTAATGAGACTTCTTTCTTTTTGATAAGTAAAGTTAAACTCATTGATGTCTATGAAATTTAATAATCTAAAAAAATATATATAATGCCAAATTTTCGAGTTTTAGTAGTCAATTGTGGCTGGTAAAATTGGCGCAAGGCTTTCTTTTTAACCTTATGGCAAGTGGCGAAGAGTTGAAATTTCATACCCAAAAACTATTTAAAAGCAAGAATTTGCCTTCCCCAGTCACATGTCAATAAACATATGCATTAATTCTCTATTGATTAGAGATTATAAAAGGGACACATTTCATCTTGTAGGCAAGAATGATTAAAGAACCTTACCTCATTTTTTTTATCCTCACATTTTTGCTTCAATTAAATTTGCATTTTATCTGTAAAAGAATTTAGATTTTACTCTAAATAGAAAAATAAAACATATGAAACATAAAATATCTCTAAGACCTTTCTTTTTAAAGAGTTCAGAAATTCACTTACCAAATATAAAGAAATAAATTCAAGTCAATAAAAAAAATTTATTCTAAAAGTCATTTTCCTTATATTTTTGTAATAATACAAAACTACACAACAATTTAAAAAAAAAAGTTACTATGAGAAAAGCAAAACACATAGCATTTCAAAAGCAGCACAATGATAGAAAGAGATCATGTTTTTATTTGATTACTGATACTTGAACTCTTTATCAATTACAATTGTATAGTCTCTTATTTTCTATGTGTCAATCTTATGTTGATAAAATTTTTCTTGATTAAAAGGTTTTTTTTTTTAATTAGTATTCAACTATTAAACACAAAGACATAAAATTGCTTTTATCAATCATATGGCTTCTGCATTTCTTTTTTTTTTTTTTTTTTTTTTTGAACAACCAGAAAATTTCATGAACCTTCAGTACGAGAATTCTCGCAACCAGGGGTGGGGGATGAGTTACCCAATCATTGGACAAGCTATGGTTTTACATTGTTCAGCCACTTAGTCTGCCACCAAATTAGCTTCCCTACTTATGCATCTGCAATGGATTTTTAATAACCCAGTCTGTCAATTATATTTAATTAGTTTTATTAAAAGTATATGTTTGTTGTTGTTTCAATTCTATTTATAATAATAAATTTTATAATTTTAATTCGTCTGTTAATATTATAAAATTAAACAAACATTTCATTAAAAGCTACCCGAGACTCCCAACTCATTACTAAACGAGATGAACACCAATTTTCATTTGTAGACTTGTTTGCCAAAGAAACGAACGTTCATCATATCAAGACTCAGACTCAACTCAACTGATTTGCAATTTTACTTAGACATCGGTTGCCAATTCAACTGGAAAGTGAAGCCTCAAGTTTTGGGCGTTCTGCTTCCATCTAGCAGGTTTCCACTTTCCAGAGCATGGGGTGTAGGCGGCAAAGACATCTTACCGCAAAACAAACCAGTCATCTTTCTTGCCCTTCCGTTTGGTTGGTGTTACTGCAAATTCCAAGCAGAACAAAACTATGTAGACACGCTTAGTAAGACACGTAAATAATCTAATGACATCCAACAATTACTACGTACCCAACAATTACTACGTACCCACCGTGCTCTCATAGTCGTGTGCCTACAAAGTTTTTCTGCGCCAGGTATTGCAGGTTGGCATTGTTACAAGATCATGATTGTGAAGCTAGCATCTTTGTTGTTGCGGTGAAGTTGACGGATCAGCAGGGTTTTGGCAACATCTCCTCCTGCAGAACATAATGGATTTGCACGCATATGCAGTGCAGCCAGGAACCGATGTTAAGATTTAAGATGAATTTAGAACACTGCAAGTTTGAAGACTGGGGTCTGAACAATAAAGAAGAAGACACTTAAAAGAACCAAAAAATGCATTCATTGTCATAGAACATTACAAGCATAGCTCTGTGGCTGTCTTATCTGTAATTATAGCTAGTAAACAACATGGGGCTTCTTGAATTCAGCTAAATAAAATGCGTATAAACGCCCCTCTCCCTACGCTATACTTGCCAGAAAGGTGACCGTGATTGAATTTACGTCACAACTTGGATAACGAAGCATCTCCATCTTAAAGCCATTCCAAGGTTTCACCTTTCCCAAGTCCCCACTCATTGCGAGGATGTGGAATTCCCACCTGCAACCCAGTATTGCTTAACCACAACCAGTATCTTTTCAGGCACTAAAGGGCCATCTTCATGGTCCACCATTCTGGAATCCCACCTCATTCCTCCTATTATCTTCTTGACCTTTGTTAGCACGTCAACTTCATCTCGGAATATGACAGCGCCTTCTGGTCGCAAAATTCTATCCATCTCCAAAAGAACATCCTCTATGTTACATCTGCAATCGTTTAACAAGTACTTAAAGTACAATAATATGAGAAATAAAAGTACGGACCAAACATCCGACAATCCAGCTAAGAATATCCTCCATGAGATATCTGTAATCATTTAACAACAGTTGCTAAAATGAAGAATAGAATTCTCTCTAAAGTAAGGCTTTTATATAGGGTTGCGGCATTGTTGCTTTCACTCTTGTGCTGCTAACCCACTCTCTCTCAGCAAATGCGGTCACTTATAATCACAAATTTGAGTGTTAAAATGGACTTTGATTTCTCCAGATAGAGGCATTTCTCCCTCTCTAAATCCTATACTGACACTATAATGTGATTTCCAATATAATCTTCATGCTACTTTCACAAAAATGAAACTAGGGTAAGACTTTGGTTTGTTGTTTGTAGATAGAGAAGACTCGACAGGCATGTTTTTTAACAATCATCGTGTTTTCCTCGCACAATGATAGGCAGTGCAGCTCATACCACAAATAGAAAATTGAAGGGACTATAGAACCTTGAAAAAAATGTAAGTAAATACAATACTCACTTGTCCTTGTACAAACTGAAAACACCACTAGCATGGATAAGGTCATATGTCCTGGGGTACGTGGAGAAAGCTTCGCACCTGAAGTAGAAACATGGATAACCTGTCTTTAAAATTGTTCATTAAAAAATGACAACGAAAAAAAATAAGTAAATGCTCAAGGGCTACCAGTGATGATAAAAAGAAAGAAAAATAATTCAAAAAAAATACCAGTCATGATAGATTCCAATTAACCCTCTCTCGTATATCACATTCAGAGTGTTTTTCTCAGCTATGGTGGGCACAACGTTCATGACCCACAATTTCGGAGACTCAAGTGCGGCGGCAAATCCTCCCATCTCAGCATTCATGTCCATAATGTTGCGATACCTGCCAGAGTCAATAAGCTTATTGATTTTCTTGTAAGCATGTACATGCTTCTTCCACAATTTGTTATTCTCCTGGTATGTCTCGACAGACACTCCAGGAATAGAACCACTGGCAACTCTAGGAGGAACAGCATAAAGCCTCTCGGGAAATGCCTTCAGTTCCCCTCCAGAGACTTCATTTGAACCACCAACGCTGGGATATGGAGTAATGCAGGCCTCCATTTTCTTGTACCTAGTAAACCCCACAAATGAAGATAAATGAGGACAAAATAAAATGCAGAAACAGATAAAATCCATGGCACTCAACACAGTTCAGTTAACGAAAACTTAGCAATTATGAAATGTAAAGAGAATGAGTTATGTATAACTGTTGTTTATGCTCATTTATGTGTGAAATAAATCATTAAGGCAAAGTTTTGATCACAGAAACATACCACACATCATCTGGGTCAGAAGATTTGCAAAATGTAACTCCAGAATTATCTTGTCTACTTGGACAGGAATCAGCATTTATGCGCTTCTGCCAAATTGCCATTTCACCTTTCTCATACTTCTTCTCCCAGCAAAGAAGCTTCGCAATTTCTTCAATCTTTCTTTGCTCTTCCTGAAGTTCCTCTTTGGGGCGTTGCCATGCTTTATAGAAATTCTTCCAGTTGATAGGCGGTCCAGAGAGTACCCAATAACCACCAGGTCGAAGAACTCGATCAACTTCCATGAGGTATATTCCACCTGCAAGGATAAAATTCCATCAAGAGTGCTGCTTCCATGAAAACTGATGCAAAAAAGAGCCATACAGGATTAATGTGGCACAAAAATACCACAACATATGGAGGACAATATAACAAAAGGCAAGTCCTTCATATCAAGAAATTCTCACCATTTGCTCCCCATGGAATTAAGCAACGAGAACAGTGAGCCATATCAAAAGCTCTAGATGGATATGGCAATTTAATGGTACCAAGAACACCAATAACAGCAGGTACACCTCTTTCAAGAGCAAACTGAACCTGTGCTTCATGTGAGTCTCTTGGCGCAAATGACATGGAAATAACATTTCTACTCCAAAGGTATGCTCCCCAACTGGCAACCTGAATGCAACAAAAAAAAAGGAAGATAAACATTGCAAGGATTGCTGATAGATTTACATCAAAATGAAACTGCAAGCAGAATGCAAGGTTATGAGGAGCTTGACGTACCCCACAACCAGTGTCCAATGCAGTTCTAACAACCCCATTAGCCATCGGAATGACTGAAGCTAGCTGATCAATATACTTATCTGCCCCTTGTGGAAATTGTGTTCCTCCACCTGGAAACCTAAAAACATCGCCTTCATATTGAACCCAATTCTGAATGGCTTTCTCAACAGTGAGGCTCTTATAAGGTGCATTGGCATAAGGTACATAATCCCGACTCTTAGGCCAAGGAAAAGGAGTCACATAACCTTTAGGTGCTGGTATAAGGCAATGCAGCTTCTGCCCTTCTGCAGGACAATGCCTCTCTCGATAAATCATGTTTTCTCTCGGAAAAGTCATAGCACGCTTCTGATCTTGGCAGGGAGTGTAATCAGTGTAACGAGGATGGCAAGGCTTGAACACTTTGGGTTTTAACTCGGATTCAGTGATTGCATTATCTTCACCACCGTGATGTGTCTCAAAATCTAAACTGGGGATTATACTACAGTCTCCAGTATTCTTAGTAATTGCCATGGCAAGATTATCTGCCTTCCCAAATCCACTCCTTTGCCATGCACCCAATATGTAAAAGAAACAGCATAACCCAACTACAATAAAGATCTGTATAGAACTTCTAGTTCTACCATCAGCTGAATTAGATTTCAGTGCCATTTTTGCCCTGCGATTATTACCAGATGAATTCAGTATAAATGTGATAATACCCCCATAACCAATGCTGCGAAAAATCGAACCATATCAAATATCAAGAAAACGATTCAGTAGGAAAGGAAAAACAGTGAAGCAATCCATGGTTCATGAAATCAAAATTTGAGAATTTCAGTTAGATTACCAATCCGGAGCTAAACCTTTTTCTTTTTGCTCCATCTTTTCTATGGTACATATCCAAGTATAAGTACCCCAAACGAAAATTCAAACTACAACTATTAGCAGGTCGGGATCCGATAAATTTACAAAATTCCCAATGGCATTACTCGGTGGTTGGTTCACTTACTTCTCCTCTTCCCCTCCATTTTCTCATCAACCTACTGGAACATTGAAAACAACAGAAACCCACTACTTACCAAGAAAAAAAAAAAGGAACAGAGAGATCTTCAAACAGCAACTTCAAAGCTTGTACATGATCAGAATCATAACAAAAACACCAAATAAAGAACCAAAACAACCAGATTCAATCCAGCACTCAATAGCCCGACTCAAAACAAAAGAAGAGTAAGGAAATGATAAGAAAGAAACAAAGACCATAACGAAAAGACCATCAAAGTAACAGAAAATGAGAACTTCAAACGAGATTGCTTACCAATCGCATAAGCAGAATCAATAACTGGCTCAAAGATCCCACCTTCCAATCACAGACAATGAGTGGTTTATAGATATTAGCAAAAAATGCGAGTAAAGAAAAAAAAAACAAAAAAAGATTCAATCTTTCAGCTTTTTTTAGCAACCCCAGAAACGAAAATGACGAAAGATGTGAGATAACTTTGTGATGGAGGAGATCTCAATGATCTAAACCCAAAAATGACCAATTTCTAGACGTGCCAATAAATCCCTGAAAAAGACTCTGTTCAGATTTCCACATTTAAAATTGAAAAAATAAATTACAAAAGAAGAAAACAAGAATCTGTAAAGTGATTTATTATACTATTTTTTCGAGTTTGTGAGTAGCACGACAGCTACCGCTACTATTTGAGAAAGAAGCCTTCAGTTCACTTTGCTCTTATCTTCACTGTTCATCAATTCAGTTCTTTTTTAATTTAATTACGTGATAATTTACATAATTTTAATTTATTTTAATAATAATAAAAAGAACACATTATATAAGTTAGATTTTGTGGGTAAAATTTGGCATGAATGAATATTTGAGAGATATAAATAAATATATATATTTATTATTATTATTGTTATATTTTAAATTATGAATTTTTGTGTTTGTTAGGAAGCGCCGATACGGTTAGGTGCGGAGATGGTGGGCCCTTCAAAGTCTTTATTATTGACTTTAGATCCCAGGAAATGGGCCCCACGCGCTAATTAAAGTCAGTTGGACTGACTGGAAAGCACATAGAAAGGGCAAAGGAAATGGAAGATCAAATATATATTATATCTGATTTGACAGATTTTATCTTTTTACTTAAAAAATTGCATAATATATTTACTAATGATAATATTAGTTATACATTTTAATAAGTGTTTTGAATTTATCATGAGAATAATGCCTATTACAAGTTCAACGCCCTTTAAAGCATATTATCATACTATCATTTTTGTGTCAAAAAAATTATCCAACATTTCCGAAAACAAAGAACAAAAAATAAAAACAAACATTGATCTCGCGATTGGAACAATACGTTCTGTATGAGGGGTTTGTAAGGATTGAAACCATGTTTTGTGTGCACTTGGCTATCAACAGTTCAAAGAAAAGTTGGTCAGTCTACTGTATTGAATACAAATAAATAAATCTTTTGTTATCCTGTGTAAGTGATTGACCACTCGTTAACCTCATAAAATTAGACGCGTGTTTAATTCTCCTGCATATTTCAACGTAAAGATTAGAATCGATCACTCTAATCACTTTTTTTTTTTTTTTGAATAATAAAAAAGTTCTTTTGTAAGTATATTGATTATTAAAATTACGAGTTAAAATTAGAGTAACTTCAGTTTGAGACTGCTTCATTCAACTGCTTCTAAAAGGATAAATTTCCTCGAGTACTAGTGGGTCAAAATGTGACTCCGCCGCAGGAGACTACGACAATTACTGAATTTAGAATTCATCATCGCATTACAATCTTTAATCACCTCAATGGTCACACAATCATTTAATGCGAGTACAAAAACTCAAACTCATATTACAAATATAAGTTTATGTCAACTTATTACTGAATTATCTTATTGAACAATACTTCAATCACATTCGTGTATGCTAGCTTGGGTATACTTCAATCACATTCGTGTATGCTAGCTTGGGTCCATAATCTATTGCTATCAATATTTTCATCGTGACATAATCATGGTAGGTACTTGGTGTGTGTTAACGTTACGTGCGAGCTGCCAACCATCACTTTGCTGGTCCATTTGTAGTGTATGTGACCTTTTCATTATATCGTGATTGTGTCGATAAAAAAATGATTGTGTTGTGTCACAAAGCGTCTTCGCAGCGACAGATCGAACTCGAATCTATCACGTACTGGAAAAAAAAAAAAAAACAATGGTTTAATTATGGGGTGCTGAGAGCACGAGAGGGCCTGAGGGGCACCTACCAGGTGAAAAAATGGCAAAGGATATTTAATGATTAATGGGTAGTTACTAAGAAATATGTTTTAAACGTTTAATATAACATTTAATGAGATCGATCTTGTTTGTGATTTATAGCCTTGTTAATCAAAGCGAGTACGAATTTTGTATTGCGTCAAGCTATGATAATTACAAGAGTTGCGTTCAAATTTGGGTACCAATTAATCCCAAATCGCTAATGGAATCCCCTCCTCTATTCCAACGGGACAAAAATCGCTAATGAAAAGCTTAAAAACTGAATAAAAAATAAAAATAAAAAATAAATGTAGCAGATTAAAAAAATAAATGAGTAACTGTATGATATGTCTTCTCTTATGTTTTATATTAAAAATTTTTATCTTTTTAACTCTTGCATGAGGCTATGCGGAAACGTGACAATTTGGATAACAACTAGTGTACGTCTGGATGACAATTGTGATTGGCAATAGTGGAGTGACTCAGTGAAGAGTCGTCCAAGTTCTTAATCTTAAGTTTGGGATTCTGATTATCTTAGCATTATGATTAGTTATTAGTGTTTATCATCAAAGTCAAAACGGTAGACATTTCTGCTTTGTTTGGCAAATGATGGAAAAGAAAAAGAAAGTTTTATTTATTTTTTAATTTATATTTTAATAATTTAAATAGTTAATTTTTATTTTTTCTCTCATAAATTATCATTCATTTTTTTTCTTATAACTTTCTAATTATTACTTTTTATCAATTATAATATTTTTATTATTGTACTAATTTTTATTCTTTTTTTTATTTATATTCTTTCAAAATAAATAAAGTATTGGTGTTAATAATAATAAAAAAAAATGCTTGCTGAAAAAAAAAACAAAATGATGTTTTGCATTTATACGTGAGCATGGGTGCACCCTAATCAAGTTTTAGCAATTGATTGCAGGGAATAATTTACTTTTTGCCAACCAAGTCTTTAATAAAGTGAGGAGGGTTTTTTTTTTTTTTTTCACCCCTTTAATGGCCGCTGTTTGGCTAATAATGTGTGCGACAAGTAGAGGAGCTTTTCTTAAAATCTTAATTATTCGATCTCATTGGATCCCTCCTGTCGCCTTCATACAATTTCGGGATTTTTTTATTGATTTCTAAGTAAACATGTCAAATGAATCGTGTCGTTTCAAGTATACCTAATTTTTTTGAAACTCACTTATTTTATATCGTGTTTTAATGTAATTCGTTTGTTTTTCGTGTCGTACCGTACTATGCCGTGCTTAAAAATTTAGATAATGAACTCGATACAGCCTATAAGTCTAAGTACTGTAGACTTGTGTTGTGCCCTATTTGGATCATTTATCGTGCCGTGCTTGAGCTATTCATCATGTTGTAATTGGACCGCTCACTTTATCGTATCTAAATCATTGATCACGTCTAAATTGTAATATACTTAAATGATTGATTATATTTAAATCGAATCGCTCTTATATAATTTATCATTTGTAAATAGTATTATGTATTTTTATAAATAAATAAATATAAAATTTAAGTGAAACATCAAAAAAATTATTATTGTTTATTAAATGTTTAAGTTTAAGATTTAAAATAACAAATTATAAAAGAGAAATATTAAATTTTAATTAAAAAAATACAAACAAAATATTATATCACATATAATTTTTTGTTAAAATTTAAATAAATCTATCATATAAATATTATCTCTAACTTTTTTCATTCATAATTTATGAAAAAAATAAATAAAAAACTTTATGAAACAGTAATATAGTATATTCTGTCAAATAAAAAATAAAAATAAAGAAAATATGTAAACCAGTACACTTAAATTAATGGAAGAGGTTGATACTTTCATTCTCTTGAATCATGATTCAAAACTTATTGCCTATATTTTTCATTTTAATTTTATACTCATTTTTAAATATATTTATATTGGGCTCATTTGTGAGTCAGGTTTGGACTGTGCCTAGACTCGAGCTGTACCTGAACCCAGGCTTATCATAAGTCGTGTCTGGCCTGGCCCATGGGCTTAAAAATATAAGTCCAGCTCAAGTCTTAATATTAATCGTGCTCAATCTGAACCCGACACTATACAACGCAGACTGTGTTTAGCACGGCCCACAGGTCGTCCGACCTAATTGACATGTCTAATTCTAAGATTTTTCTACCATTTTGAAGTGCTTTCTCTTGATGGAGAAAGAAATAAAATTAATTATTATTTTTTTTACATTTTCTTTCAATTTTTTCACTTATCTAAATAATTTATGTTTTTATCATCTTTTTCTCTTTTTTTTTTTCGTTCTCTATACTTTTGGTTCACTTTTACTTATCTAAATAACTTATTCTCCTCACCACTATCTATTTTTTTTTCTCACATTTCTCTACCTTTCCACAGCACAAAATCTTGCTTTGACGGACTGTATTTCAGTTTAAATTTTTCTTCATTTTCCTTTAATGAATTAATGGGTATTATAAGAGATTTGTAATTGGAAATTTGATAATGAAATTTTTTGTTTTATTCTTTTATTAACTTGGTGAACTTGTTAATGATTTTTTTTTTTGTTACAAGAGGTGTCAAAAATGTCAAGAAAAAAAAAATATGGTTACTACATTCAAATATTAAACCTATAGATTCTAACTAGAATATTCAAACTAATTGTACCATGAGAACTTTGATTGTTTTTTTTCTTTTGATCAATAAAATAAAACAATAAGAATAATAATTTACAGATCCGTCAAGTTGGCTAAATTGCTACATCAAATCTTGAAAGGAGTAAATTCTATAGAATTCAACAAGAGTCATTAGTTTCTTCAATAATTATACCTGATCAGACATAGCGTTTAATCTCTCCAAGCCACTGGATTTGGACCACCGACAATGGCCATGGACTTAATCGATGAGGACAGGCCATTTTAAAAAACTGGCGCAGGGCTGGCAATGGCACGAATGCAGCTAAACATTGACAGAACTGAAATGGTAAATTTATCTGTGTAATTGGTAGGCCGTCTCAAATGTCTTGTAGCCATTATTGGCATGTTCTAACCTTTCTTCCTTCCCACGTTGCAAAGGGCTGACAAATAACTAAGAGGTCTGAATCCGGAAGAAGATGACAAGGCACAAGCATGTGATGTGATGTGACTATTTTGGTTTAGCCGATCGCCATTTAAACTAACCAGCTTCATTCAACGTTAACAATTTGAAATCCAGCAAAAGCAGAAGTCCCCTCCCTTCCCAATGATAAAACTACAATAAAACATCGCAGACCAATTTGCGTTGAGTGACAAGAAATTTCAATCATTTTATTTTTTTTTTATAACCGTAACACGATTATTTTAGAATCATATTTTATTTATTAAGAGATCTGTTAAATATTAATTATACAATAAAAATAATTTTTATTATTTTTATGAACCTTATACTCACTCTTTAAAAGTAGAATCTGAGATTTTAAAGGTAAAAGTTGAAACTCTTAACTATTAAAAATTTAAAATGCCTTTAGATATTGCTCGCTTTTTTTTTGTTTTTTTTGTTTTTTTAAGGTTTGCCGAAGCACGCTGGACTAATTGTATTCAAATTTAAGGTATAATAATGTAGATATGTTCCACAGTAGCACGTACAACATTTGTACAACCCCTTGTTTGTTAGGTAGCTGAGTAAGAATCAGTAAGAAGGTCAAGAAATTAATTAAACAAGTCCCACACCTCTAAGATTCTTGTCCATGTCCTTGCTTTTTTTTTTTTTTTTTAATGTAATTAAACTGGACTCGGCCAATTGTAATAAAAACAGTATTTAATTTTAACAAGTGGGGACTGTCCAGGGATTCAATTCGCTGACCCAATTTCTTTAACAAGAAGCCATATTGTAGGCCAAGCCTTATTAATTATCATGTCAAAATTTCAAAAGCCTCTTTTGGTCAATGGTATGACTGGATCACGTTTCGCTTTCAGCTTATCCTCTCTCTTTTTTTTTTACCCCCCTCTAGTGATGGGGGATACTAATCATTGTGCAAGGTATCGCATGCAACAAGTAAACAAGTTATTCCACTACAAATGGTATGAGATCCCATTGGGATTGCTTCTTGTGCATTATTTTTTTGTTTTTCGTTTAGGACATAACGAATAAAGAAAAGGAATTTAAAGTCACTAAAACACTAAAATTTAAAGTCTCTAACACAAAATTAAGAAAATTTTAAAAATATCTTAACAAGTTTATATATATAGGGAGAGAGAGAGATAGAGAAGGGCAACACCTTAATCCAGAACCTCTAGCTTTTCTTTTTCCTTTTTTTTTTTTGAAATGTTAGCAAATTTTCTTTTTCTCTAACTTATTAAGCATTTTCATGGAGGTGGCGCCGTCATGGATGGAAAGCCTTTTGTTCACTTTCTAGTTTTTCTTTGTTTTTTGAAAATCCTTTTTAGGTATAAGACACACAGTAGATAGACAGTGATATAAATCATTTGATTGTAGAAATATATTAAATTAATAAATAAATAAATAAATTATTAAATATCGTTAAATATATCACGTAGTCAAAATTTTTTTTATTTTTTTATTTTTTTAATACCTTGATTTGTATCCCAAAAAGTTGCTGGATGGGTTTGGGCAAGAAGAGAACTTAAGATAAGATTAAAATATCTGGCAAAGATGATAGAGAACATGAGCTAGACACTACTTGAGGTGTTAGTTTGGTAGTAATTTGATGCGTCCTCTCTTATATCGATTCGGGTTCGAGTTCTCGTGCTGTTGCCTGCCTCTCAATTAAAAAGAGAGATTTATATCAAGTGCACGGTAATGAGTTTCTGATTTGTTAACATTACAGTCGAGCGTGAGAAAAGCCCGCTCGAGTTGTAAGTTTGCCCTTTAGAGTAGTTGAATGTAAGCTTTCAACAGTCACCAAGTCGGTCCCCATTCACAAGTATTATGATCAACATACTTGTAAGCACCTTTTTTGTTGATTAAAAACAAAATAATAAAAGGAGCTAGGCTAGCTGAAAGTTTATGTTGGAAAAGACATGCTTTTACATTAGCACATGGATTTATTTTTTCTTGGTAGGTCTTTAGGCATTTCCTAATTATAACATTCCCTGAATCTAATATTTTCAAGCAGTGGAACACTAACAATATTGAGTCTTTAATATCCAATGAGATAGTCTAAGGCAGACAAATCTAGTGTGTACCTAGTACTGTTAGAGAATGGTGCCAATTCACCCAAATACTAGCCTATTACAATCAATTCCTCAAAGCTAAGTTGCCCGGATAACTTCCATTAAGTTCTTTGTTTAACTACCTTGTCTCTCATCCGCCTGGCTCTTGTATTATCTTACATTTTTAATTATAAAAAATGTAAAATGAGGGTGTCCAACTTTTCTCCCACTGTCGAATTAAATGTGAATTCAAATGTACATTAACATAGAACCCTAAAGCTTTCAACCAGCTTGCATAGCCAAGAGTCTTGAACAACAATGCCCTACCCCCCTTGCATTTACTTGAAAATGGCCATTGCGATTGCGACCAATTTTGGTCCTGTGACGTCCAACTTGGAAAATGCAAGCCCTCAAAGAAACCCCTGTGTGCAGACTGCACATAACCTGTTTGGTCGACTAATTTAAAGGCCACGTAGAATCAGCCGTTGTGCCGTGGCCTTCCACACACAGCAATGCCATAAATCCACTGCTCTGGGGATTTTCAGTCATTAAGTTCAAACATATAACCACACTGCATAAATTTGCTTGGAATGGTAACTTGTACAAGTTGATCACAAACCCCTCTTAAAGGAAACTCAAGATGATATTTTTGGGATATTTGGGAAAACAATAACAAAATAATCAAAATTTGTAGCTACAAAGGCTCTCAGATGACCATTATGAAAATAATTTTAAACTCTGATCCTAGCCATGTATAATGGGAAATATGGGAAAACGATAACAGCAATTTTATTCCCAACGGCTGGAGATTATTTCAGACCACCATCAAATGAGTGCTGAGCACTCGTTAATCACTAGCATCAAAATCAGCATATTAGCAGAGATAATCATTGGAAATTTAACATCAAACACAAATCATTTGTCTACCCGAGCAAGATCATCAAGAAATTCCAACCTCTAGAGAAGCAACAGAACAGTAAATCTACTGTTGTTACATAAAATTGCCCGACAAAAAGTAAAGTTTAAAGTTTAAAGTTTAAGAAAGCATCAACTTGGAACAAAATTGTATCATATTAATTTCCTGACCAAGCATAGAAAACAGATTAGCTTGAGTCACTGTTCCAATGAACAAAAGCAGAATACAAATCCAAACTGGAACACCCAAAATACTTCCCTGATTTGCTATCATTGGACATCTCCACAAAAATAACAAGGACTCCCCCGTCTTTAACCCTTTAAGGCTTGCTTTTCCTTAGCCTTCTGAATCTTCAACACCTTTTTCACAATCTTCTGCTCTTCCACCAAAAAAGCACGAATAATCCTATAAAATAATGAAAAATTCAACAAAAGGAAACCTAGCAGGCTCCAAAGTGTAAGACCAAACGCTAGAAATTTAAATTTTTGAATCCATAATAACAAACCTTTCCCTGACAGCACCTCCAGACAATACACCACCATAAGCACGATTGACTGTCCTTCGATTTCTTGGCAATCTTGACCTCTTATATTCAGCAGGTCTCAAGTGGGGAATCTACAACAGAATAAGAGTTTAACAATAAATTATGGTTAAAAATATGTGCATGAAACAAGAAACGATCAAAATGTAATGAACTGATTAGAAGCACTCTCAACAAATCATCAAAATCATTCACCAAGCAAATTATAGCTACTCTTATAGGTATCAACAGAAGTTGCGCAAAAAATACTAGAACCTAAAGTTAAAGACACAAACAGATATCTTACAGCATCTAAAATGCATTGGTCATCTCAGCAGTGTAAAAAGAACTGCCTCTAAGACTGAAGAAAATAAAGAAAAGGTCTCTATCCTTCCTCACACAAAGACATTATCCCATACAATTAAGAGTAACATTCGCAACAGGCAATCCTTGACTAAGCTATCTGAATTTTACTATGAAGTTTGAAATTTTGGTAAAATATGAAGACCTTTTATTATTCAAGCCTTCAAAATTCAAACTCTTAACTCCAGTTAAGTTAAACACAAAGTGCTCTTCACACCGCATACAACTTGCATCACATTAAAGAGCTTAGTCCTGTGCCCATGACTCAAAACAACCTTTAAAATTTAGGGGGTTCAGCTTCAACGGATTCCGCCAACCTATAAAGAAGGCACAAATAACCTCTTCTCAACAGAAACTCAAATACCGTGGAGACAACAATACAAAGCTTCAAAATTCCAGCACCTTCACCATTATAACAAATTTCAATCACCATCCAATATACACACGATGCCACACTTCAAATCCAACAATTAACCGGCTAAAAGGGGCAATTACAACGACAAAACACTCACAGGTACCCATGTCATAATGACAAAAGAGGGATCAGCCAGAGACTAACACATAACCACGGTCATTTTCTCGAATCCATCCAATTTGTGTTGATTCAAAACCGTGCATTTCAACCCATCAAAAGCAGAATGAAACAAATACTGATTACAACAACAGAAACCAAAAAAAACAAGGTGGGGAGAATGAGAGAAATTTAAACATACCCCTTGAATCCTCTTGCCAGTAACAGGACACTTAGGACCACTAGCTCGTTTCTTGGTGGTCTGGTACACCAGCTTCCCTCCTATGCGAAAACCAACCCCAACACAACACATAAACACAGACCCATTTCACAAATCTTAAACAAAAAACAACCCAAAAGCAGAAATTCTACAAATAAGCACAATCAAACCAAAAATAACACACACACACACACACACACACACATATATATATAACAAAGCGAAGAGGTGGTGGTGGTGGGGTTTACCAGGGGTTTTAACGACACGGTGCTGGTTTGATTTGGTGGCATAACTGTGCCGTTTGCGATAGGTCAGCCGCTGCACCATTGTGTTTTTGACTTTCTCTCTCTATATCTCTCCCTCTCTGCGTCTTTCTCTCTCTAGGGTTTCTGAGGGTGTTGAAAAAGGAGGTGGGATTCGGCCGAAAAGAGGCTATAACTGGAGAGTGACCTACATCTGACGGTTGTTGATAGACTGAGAAATCAATGGTTCAGATTTGGTGCTCAAGGGTTTTGGGATGTGGCTCATGTGGGTTTCATTTGGGCTTTGGCCCTATTTCCGTCTTACGACTGTTGGCCCAATTTTCTTTTTTTTTTTTTTTTCCAACTCCCTTCTTGGCTTTTTTTTTTTATATGTGATGAGAAAAAAAAAAATCTTTGCTTAAAAAAGAAGCTGAATAGAGAATAGAGTCACTAATATTCAATAACAAAACTAAAAAATGTTAATAAGAGTGTCTCAACTAATTGTGGTTGAATATAAAATAGAAAATTTCGAATTTCAATTTTGCGGCTTTAGTGAAAATTAATCAAACTTCCCACACATATACATGAAAGTAGTAAGATGACCAAGTAGATGTTTAAAAATGTTACGCCTGGATTACAAACTATCCCCATGCTATTGTCGCGGTCAAAAAAAAAAAAAACTGCGCCACATGTCGAATTGATATCAATGTTGTAAAAACCGGACCGCTCATTAAACCGAAAAGTTTAGTGATTTAAGGTCCAACTGGTTCAACCGGTTTAACCGAAAATTGAACCGATAAAACTGATATTTAATATTAAATATATAAAAAATACATATATATATATACATTACACTTAAAAATTTATATGTACAATGTAATATTATAATATATATGTATGCATTAAAATACTTACATTTATAAATTTAAAATAAATGATTAACAATTTATTAGAAAATAAAATTAAAAAATTAAGAAAATTAATAATTGCCTTAAAAAGAGAAAATAAAAAGTGTTAATATATTAATTATATACGATGGTATATGTATTATGTGAGAAGTATGAGAAAATAATAAGTAAAAAAAAAAAAATTTACAACAAGTTGTAAGTTGGTCTAGTGATGTGAGACTTGCCTTTCATATCAGAAGTCAGAGGTTCAAAACCCAGCTTTAACAAAGTAAGGTGAAATTTTTTTTAATTATTGAACCGGTCAACCCGGGACAGGTTCATCAGTCCAACCGGTTGAACCGGTCTGTTGGCCGAATTTTGACCGGTCCGGTCTAATGACATTTTAAAGCTAAACTCGGACCGGATCTCTGATCGGTCACCGATCCAACCAGTTGAACCGACCAGTCTGATCCGAATTTAACAACACTGATTGATATTGCCCAACAAATTTTCTGGTTGCCTTTTAAGTTTATATAGGAAATCATTAAAAATAAAAAAAATCAAACGCGTAACAGGAAGAAATTGGTGGTGGCCACCACCCCATTGGGTTAGAATATAAGAAAAATAAATAATAAATTAAAATGAAGTTTAAGTTGTGTTTTAAATAAAATAATTGAGTCTTATTTTAAAAATTACTAATCACAAAATTCAGTATTAAAATCACTTAAACTCTTAATCTCAGTTCTAATGCTGAATTCTTAGAGGTGTCAGAACTGCTCAATTCTTAGAGGTGTCAAAAAGTTGGGTTCAGGTTGGGTAGTTTCTAATTCGGGTCATTTTTAATTGGGTTACTTTCAGGTCACGTTACATTCGGTTCGGATTTAAGTTGGGTCATTTCAGATTTGGGTTGGATTCACATCGAATTTGGGTTAAATTCGTACTGAACCATTATTTTTTAAGTCATTTTTCACTAAAAATAAAATATTTCAATTAAATTTAAAATTCATTCTTATAATGAATTAAACGTTTAAATTTAGTTTTTATATTATATATATATTTATAGTTTACGAAAATGGTATTAATTAGTACTTAAAAAAGATAAGTCAAAGATAAAAGTTAAATTTTTTTTTACTATTTTATCTTTTTCTTAACTTAACGGGTGACTCGAATCCAGCTCGCATCTAACTCAAAATTTGTAGGTCATTTTTGGATTGTATCACTTTTAGATTCGAGTTAAAAAATTAAGTTTTTAATCCAATTTTTTTAAATAAATTCAAATGATTTATTAGGTTGGGTCAGTTTTTTTTTGACACATCTTTGACAATTCCTAATCATTAACAATATAATAGAACAAACTACAAATCTCCGAAAAAAATCGTGTATCTAAATAAGACAGAAATGCGGTGGCAATGCCTCACCAAGTCAACATGGGAAGAGCAAAAATGATGGTTCCACAAAAACTTTTCTGTTACAAAATCTTATTTTTTCTAATTTCTCGTGGCACCAAATCAGCTGGTCTGTTGTTAGGCTGGACATATTTAGTACTCTTGAGACCAATTTCAATTCTACTTGTGCTATGAACAAGGAATGGTGCATTCGATCTCGACGCTGCTTTTGGAATTTCTTAACTATGCAGTTCCCACATCTCATCATGTCCTTGAGCTTCTTGTGCTTCTGCATGACATAGAAGACAAATAAATATTTAGCTTAATTATGTTAATGTTTGACACTTTGACTGCAAAAATTGAAGCATTGAGTTTTCAAACAAAATTCAAGAGCAAACCTTTTGAAGACGGGTTTGAACGTTTATCAAAAGCTCTAAATTGACATGGTCTCGCAATTGCAGATGCCCCAATTTAAACACACAATTTTCATCTTTATCGGCACGAATAAATTCCCAGAATACCCTCATGGATTCCTCAATGATTTCTGCTAGCATTTGACTTGTAATTTCTTCTTCATGTTCTTCTTTGTTTCCCTTATTCTTCACATCATCATCTGCAAAGGCACTGCCATTATGCTAAAAAAAATGGCCTAATTCATTGAGTAATATTTCAGAAAGATGATTAATGCGTTTTCTTTCTTCACCTCTAATGACAGGAACTTGGAGAAGATTACGGAGAATGCATCGATTCTTGACATAATTTTGGACCCTAATTAGACCTTGAAATGGTTCATCCTCTATAAATCTTTGCAGAAAAACTTGATACAGCTGAAATTCAGCGGCTACTTGATTGTACTGATGATGGACTACTTGTTGTGAGTCATATACATGCAGCTCTTGCACTTTACGGTATTGCCAGTGGAGAATTTCCCAGGATAGGCAAATTTGTCCCACATAAACCATTTCAAATTCTCTATGCAAATCTGCAATGATCTTCTTTGTTGGGTCAATTATGGCTGTCCCTTGCTTCCATGACCATAGTTTGTGGAAAGAAAGAGACCTTTTTGCCCGAACTGAAGATTTCCGGGCTGTATTTGACTGAATCGCATCTTTTAGCTGAAGTAAACCTGTAGAAGATGAACAACGGACATGACTTGTGGGAGCATAAAATTGGATGCAAAATTCTGCTGCCAACATCAAATAGAAGTAGTACATATTTATGCAAAACTTTAAACAAAAAATTTAATTTGTGAGTTTATTGACACAACTATGTAATTGAAGTTCTTTTGCGTGACTGATAGTACCTCTATTTTCGCTTTTTCTCTCACTTCTCTGAAGCCTCTCTCTCGATTCTTAGGCTTTTCAACAGCCACGAATGTGCTATTTCATGCTCATAAAGTATTTTTATGTTACCGACAAAATATCAACTAAACTTATGTTTCTCTACGCAAGAAGTGACCTAAGATCCAACAAAATCTTGAAGGTGCTAGTAGCTACGGCTAAGGTAAGATTGTAACAATGGAAAATTCAGTTGTGGCATCTAGAATACTAGGACATAGGCTTCCAACTAATTTTGGCATCTAGAATTTGTTGCCGAATATATTGGTAGATAATTAAGGGTATCTCGACAGGTATTGTTCTAATCTGAGCTTACTCCTGCCCAAAATGAGGTAACACTAAATTTTATATTTTAAGTTCAAGCTCAGCTTAATATTTTTATTGGCTTCCAGTCGAGCTCGAGCTAACCCAAATTTTGGATTTATTTTGTACAATAAAAATTTTTATTTAAGAACTTTAAATTTAGTTCAATTGTTTGAAAGTATATAACTGTAACATTCAAGTCTGAGATTCAAACCTTAAAACTCGAAATTTACCTTCTCTCTCCTTTTACCACTAACCTATCAACTCAAATAGACAAAAAAAAAAAAAAAACATTCGAGAGGTAGGCACTGTCTCTTATGGTTGAAAAATGTGTTATCCACTACCAGGTAGGGTTCCCCAAATGTGATGCCCCACCCTCTCTCCCCTCTGCCCCTTGAGAGAGCTTCAGTAGCCACTAGGCTAAAAACAAAAAATTCATTTAAATATATATTTCGACATAAACGAAACTTATTAAAACGGACAAAAATAAGAGCATAAGCTAAAGTAAACGTACTAGAATTAAGACAGTAAACATACCGAGGGCATGCATGGTCTGGAAGTTCAAAATGTCCAATTTTTTCATTTTGTCCAAGTATCTCTTGTACACTCTTTGAATCTCCTCCATGGCATCTTTATGCTCGATCTTTTCATCAATTTTGATCGGCTTTAGCTCTTGCAAAATTTTGGGGGTCATCAATTCCTCATACTCCGATTCTTCTTCTTCGAGTATGGTTGGAAGACCACCAGTTCTTGCAATTCTGAGCTCCATTTTAAGCTGCTGCAGCACTATATCATCATCCTCAAGCTCAAACAAATTTGGATCATCATCTTGTACATCAGAATCTGAGATGCCCTTGTTCTTTTGCAAGCTAGGCTCTTCAGCTTTCACTGAAACATCTATTTCCTGTTCTCCCTTTTCATGGCTTGAATCTTGGTGGCCCGTTTCGTCCTTGATGTCTGCTAAGACCTCTCCGGACGACGCTTCCTCATCAAAAAATGTCCAAATCTGGTTCTGAAGTTTCAATTCTATATATTCCTCATCCGAATCAGCTGAATTTTCGTCCGGCGAGATGCGGTCCTTTACTTCCTTATATTCTGCATTCTCCAAATCAATCAACATGGGAATTTCAGCTCTAAGTTGTTGATCATTTCTAACATTTTCCTCTGTTTCCTCGGACAGAGGTATCTCTTCTTTTGCCTCCGAAAACTTGTCAATGACAAAACTTTTGCTATAGTCCGCTGCTTTCTGTGACTTCTCTTCCCAAAAAGAGTCCGTTTCCAATTTGTCAGAAAAGAATTCATGGATGGTAAAGCTGAATGCTCTTGGTTCTTCAACGAATCCACTGAAACCTTTCTCAGACACGGAGAATTCATACTTGTTAGTGCTCATCGATAAGGTAGTCTCCGTGAAAACAACAGAATTCTCTCTTTCTCCGATGGTTTCATCCATCTCTGGATTCTGAGAACAACTTGAAGAACCAATTGGATCATCATCTTGTTCTTGACAAACAACATTGGAATTGGTCTTACATTCCTGAACTCTGTCAGAAACAAGAAACAGCCGATTAATGCTAAGGAATCAAAGACTTCTGAAAAAAAAATGGCAAATAACCCACAAAAAGCAAAGCAAGAATACCTGAAAAAAAATCTGGAAATTGATCCAAAAAGGAAGCACACGTAGCTAAATAACAAAACCCAGAAAGAACCACCCGCCCTGTACATATTGCCATTCACAAACTTGGTTACAGGATCTTTATTAGCAAAATTAAAGTGGGAATTGCTTGTAAGGAAATTCCGTGTACCCATCGGCTCTATCAACCTCCGTGAGCTTGGCCTTTTTCTCATTTGTAAGCAAAGTTTAACGGTGACATTAAGGAGGCATACAAATATTTAAGGGAAAAAAAAATAAGGAGATGCAAAAACGACATTTTACAATCACTGTAGCTTTTTTTAACTAAATGCTCAATGATTATAACCAAAAAAAAAAAAAAAACTTTTATTTGTTATTACAAGCATTAAACATCTATTAAACATCTGATTATTAAAAAAGAAAAATAAATTACCATATGTCAATTTCGTGTGTCATTTTTCCCAATGACACTCATATTTAAATCAGAACTCCCCGTCAAAAGTTTTTGAAAGATGGTGGAGTGGAGAACTCTCCACTTGTAAAAAACGAAACGTACCGCAACAAAATATCAGGCGTCTTTGCGTGTGCGGAGTGGCCTGACGATTCAACGAGAGAAAGCATCGTTTTCTATCATTTTTCGGCCTTCCTAATGAGCGTTTTGCTTTGGTTATTCAATTTTTAATTCGGTTTAGATCGCAGGGTGCTTCCATTTCAGGTTTCGTCGGTATGCTCTTTCTCGCCAAGTGTCACGGTTATAAGTCTGAAAAAGATGGCAACGAAGATACAAACTAACGATCATGACACTTTAATAATCATTGGTAGCACATTTTTAGTTGGTAATTGTTATTTGCACTTGCCAAAACATGCGTTATACAACGCAAATGTGGGGCCTCACTATTTTATACTGCATGTGTAGAGTGTTTTGGGCAGGTAAATGATAACTGCCTTTTTAATCTCCTAATAAATAATTGAAGTTAATAAGGACAAAGAATCCGGGTCTAAAACATAATATTAAAATAATTTGAGTATTTGATATTGAATTTTCCTGTATAGTTGTATCTTATATAGAATAAATAATCATGTAATTTGTTCAATCACCTAATAATTTATATCACTTTAATCTCACATTAAAAGATTTTGTTAGTCAATATCTAGTTAAAATATGGAGTTGTTTCGTGTCCTCCGGGTAGGTCTTACCCATGAAACGTTTTTGCTTTAGTTGGACTTAGTCTGCGGTGCTTTTGACAATTGGTCAATCATGCATTACTGATAGTGAAAATCTTTTAGCAGGCTACACAGATTAAGGCACGTATTCTTTTATACAACTACCAATGGCCATCTTATATTTTCTACTTTGTCTAGATTCGGACATAAATTAAAGAGAATGAAGATCGAAACCAAAAATGGCTACAATATGACTTGGAGATTTAGGTCGGGACAATTCAGGCCATAGATATTGCGCAATCTTATGGTTTAGCCCCGGGGCTGCCTGGCTGATTTCGGATCTTAGAGTAAATTCTACTATGATATTTTTCCTGGTCAATCATCTAAAATACTGAGGAAGGGAGGAATCACAATATTTTATTAAACTACTTTTTAATCGGTTGTTTTTAGAAAGTCGTATAAAGAAATTAACAGAATTAAATAACAATACGAAAAAAATTAACCAAATACTTACATCATTACTTTTTAAAAATAAAATACAAATATACCCCATAAAATATAAACCAAACACTCATTAAATAACGCAACTTAATAAATAGAGATAGTGGCTCACAATATTTTATTTTTTTAATCAAAATTTTAAGGGAAAAACTAAGAAGATATTAAAAATAGTCATAAAGTAACCATAGGCAGAAAAAAAAAACTTTTTTCAACAAAAAATTTTTCTTTGAAGTTTTTTTAAAATCAAAATTTAGAATAATACTGATTACATTTAGATATAACACTAAGTATGTTTAGAGTTTAATTTTGAAAAAAAACCAAGTTTTTTTTTAAAATTTTTTATAGGTAAACCTATTCTTATGGTCACTCTCTGACTATTTTCTATGTTTTTTTTTAACGAGACTCAAATCTTAATATATATTTCCTTTTGAAAATAGATTAAGATCAAACTGAAATTGAAACCAAAACAGGACTATGGAGGGCCGGTCATTGTTCATTCTTCTCCCCAAAACATGACCAGCGAGTCCACCCACGGTTCGACTCGAGAATCGAAACTGGCTAGCCTCAGTTTACTGGTTAGGTCTACCTCAATCACACTTTGAAAGAGTATATGAATGACAAATATTATATATTCGCCTCTTTAAGAAAGTATTGCTGTGAGATAAATTGTTTTCCTGAAAAGAAATCTTAATCTCCAAGATGACCCATACGATGTTAATGTAATAATTAATTAAAATGATTTGTCATGCGTAGTTTAACAACTATCATCTAGAACTGAAGACAATCTATTATAACAAAGGGTAAACGCATGCACTAAACAATATTAATTAACAACTAAGTTTTCCCCATCAATTGAAGCCATAAAAAAAAAACATTAATTAATGTCTCTTTCGTGGGAGTAATTTGAGAAATTGATATTCTAGCTACTTCAACATTTTTGTTCTATTATGGTGATGGTTTTGGAGACTGAGTACACTAGGGTCATTCTTGTTTGAAATTCAACGTTGGAATGCAGTATTGCGTCACCAAAAGATAAATGGTTCAAGCCTGCTCTGGCCTGTGGGACGCCATTTTCGGGCTATTTCAACCCCATTAAAGGTCAATTAATGATAACCATTGAGATGGCTTTAAATCACATTCATGCCACCAGCCCTCTGTATATTGATAAAGAGCAAGGGATGTGGACATGAATTTAATTTAATTGGTACGTACATTGAAATGTTTTGTCATTTAATCTGTCAAGGACAAAATATATATCAATTAGAATATGATGTTTGGGTAAGGGACACTTAAATTTCTATTTTCAAACTTTTTTGTCTTAATTTTAAGAAAAAGATATGAAATTTATAGGAATATAAAAAAAATTATTCTTCTTAGAGTTAAGAAAAAAAAAGAATTTGATGTGTGGGAAAAAAAGAAGCTTTAGCCTTTATTATTAATCGATTATAATGTTAATTAATGTCAAATCAAAAGCAAAATTTAATTGATATTAATTTCAATGGCTTTTCCAAACCCCACGATACGGCAGAAAGGAAAGCAATTCCTTTGATGGCACATCAACAGCAAATAAATTAATTCCTTGCTTTTTCTGAAAGGATCTTCCTTTATTATTAGTTATCTTTCCTTTCTCATTGGTCTTTTTCTTTTTAAACATATATTCACCGAAAGATTCAATTATTCTAATTGCATCTGCATCGCAAGAGGTGTATATGTAGTTACTTTGGTGCTTTTTAAAGTGCTGTTATATTAGAGGTGTTTGGGTAAATTTTTGAAGGGATATATTTGTGTTTTATGTTTAAAAAATAAGAATATAGGTGTTTGGTAAATTTTTTGGTATTATTGTTTGATTCTGTTTATTTCTTTATTTGACTCTTTAATAGCAGTTGATTGAAAAGTAACTTCATACTACTTTTTACTGTTTTTTAGATCATTTTTTCACTTTTTAATATTAATAATAATTTCTATGGACTAAATTACTTTTAAATAATTTTACTATTATTTTTTTTATTTATCACATGAATTAGATATGTTAATTTATTTTATTAGTATTTATATTAATAAATACTTTTTTCAACTATTCTTAAATAATATATTTTTTTTCATTTCAATTTTCTTTAATACTAACACTTATAAAAAAAATCTCAAATATAATAATTTTTATTATTTAGTAAAAATTAATATATTTTTATAAAAGTTAAAAATTAAGTAAAATGATTCTCAATATTATTTATAAAATATTATTCTAAAAATATAAAATTATAAATATAAAAATAAAATTTTCAATATGATATATCTAAATAAATTAGATATCTAAATTAAACATTTTATTATTCAACAACAACAGCAAATATAAAATTAATCAAATATTTCATTAGTTTTATTAGTAATCAGCAATAGCAAATAGGAATCAACAATCAGTAACAATAATTAACAAGAGTAACATTCAATAGGTAGTCTAAACAGAACCATAATGAAACTCTTTCAAAAATCAACTTCATTACGAGCATACTTGATTGCTAACTTTCCACAGGCGAAGGTTATTTGTCCTAAAGTGCTATATGACGACAAGTCATCCGTTGGCAAATGTCGCATTGTGCATGGAAGTCATTAATTTAGTTTGCGCACATGAAATTTCGTTGAAAGATATCATTTATGTAACTGTAATTTTAATTTTTATTTATCCTAAACGGATATATACATGGTTTAAGTATTTAACATGTATTATCTTTCTTTAACTTGAATTGTTGTTGGTTCTATGAACAAAGGTGCGCTATTTTCTATTGCAAATCTCTTACAATGGAAATTCTATCACACAAAGAATTTGTTAACCTTGCCACAAAAAATAAAGAAAGAAATTGTTAAATAAGCTAGGTCTATATTATGTATTGATAACAAACTTTTTTTTTCATTTTTTAAATTTGTAACAAGATAGAAACATAAGATAACTAGTTTTTCACCCATTCTTTGCTTGCCCATTCTCTTAATGTAACAAGACAATTAAAAAAAATCTTCATTTATCTATAGTGAAAACACCCCCATTCTGCAAGGTTTTAAATATCCTTTTCATTAAAAATTGAGACACTAATACTGGTAGAATAATTTAAAACTCGAACAGAAAAATAGTGAAAATTTTCATCGTTGAAGAAATAAGAGACCAGCATAAATTAGTTTGAAATTGCTCTAAAGTAGGGATATTTTTATTATATTTCTTAAAAAAAAAATGGAATTTTTTATTATTAACCAAAGATAGAGAGAAAACTTACACTAACTTATTCAATGAAATAATAGGACAAATATTCCGAGAACCGCAACAGGAAGTGCCTGTCAAAAGAGGGGAGAAAAAAAAACAAAGAAAGAAAGCAAACAGTTATGGTAGAAAATGATGGTGGTGGAAAAGGAAAGAAGAGTTATTATTATTATTATTATTTATATTATACACAACGTTTAGTTCACAAGGACCACGTTTAGGAAGAAAAAAAAACAAAGACTTATTATTATCACTGAGAAGAAAAACCGTCACTAAAACTATTTTAGAGCAACACTTGATTTTATGTAATATTACCACAATAACTTCTTGGATTTTTTTGGGTTATTAGTAGGTTTATTGGATTATGAGTTATATAATAAAAATAGTTATTTCTATTCTCATAAGTCTTACACTCCTTTCGACAATTAAAACGTGAGATCTTCATAATAAAGATTTAAATTCTAGCTAATGAGTGTCCTTTTAAAGACCATTTATTATGGTAAATCAATTATAACAATTTGTTTGAATAATGTTCATGAGGAGTCCAAGACCTTTTTTTTTTTTTTAACTTTTCAGTTGTATGCATCTATTCCAAATCCCTATTGTTAAATCTCTTAATTAACAATAAAGCTCCACAAAACTCTAAACACAAACAATATATCCTTATTAGCTATTAATAATTAGTACTAATTACACCCTTAACAGAATTAACCCTTTTTTTTTTTTTTTTTGGTCTAACAGAATTATCCCTTTACTATTTCACTTTGGCTTTTAACCCTAGAAGAAACACAATTTAGGACCCAGAGGAAAAGCTAGGCAGAGCAATAAGCTTATCCATCCAAGTAACATCCATAACAGAAGCCAAAACACTGGGCCTGCGTGCAGTATTGGGTAGAAGTGGACCAAGCCCTTTTGTTGCTGCATGAATCTAAACGAAACCTAAAACCCATATAACCGAACCCCAGAAATACAAATCCGATCAATCTCAAACCCAATAAATCCAAATCAGGTGTTAGACAAAAAAATCTAAATCAGGTGAATCTAACATCAATGTATTCCTTTTTTTTTTTTTTTACAAAAAAAAAGTACTCGTAAATATATTGATCATAACACTTATGAGCCATTTTTTCACCCGATAATGCCCTCATTAATGTATTCTAACATCAATGTATTCTAAAATTGGATGACTCCAAAATTAAAATACTTAAAATTTAAATGACTGGAGACATGAAACTCCGGGCTGACCCTAATTTGTTTGCCACCTCCACTTGTCCTAACCCTTCATTGTAACCGTATAATAATGTGTCCCCCCGGTTTGCAACTGCGTGACTTTGATACAAGGACCTTGAATTTCTCCCTTCTTTTTTTCAGGAAAATGGGAGAGTAGGATCTCATACTTCTCACAGTGAGAGTTATATATTGAATCTACATCATAATACCCAATAAAGGTCATTAGATGCTCTTAAAACAGTACAAGGGCACGCGTCTCATTGAACACATTAGTGAGATTTAAACTCATGATAGACATGATACAAATAAATCTTTTAATTATTAGACCACAAGGTGGTTTGAATTTCTCTACTAGCCATGTTGACTGCAACTTCAAGGTAGGAATGTGAGAAATAAAAAATAACGTAGGTGATGCAGGCACAGGGCAGCTTTGTAAGGCCAGAATTACATACAAGCACATATACAATTTGATTTCTTGATACGTACACAAACTAACAAAACATGGGCATGCTTTGCTTATCTGATAATTATCTGCAAAAAGGAAACAAAGCTTGCCGCTTTAATCAACAAACTAAAAAAGGAAAGTTTCCAGTATCCGCTCAGGACAGCGCTTATGTCACCAAACATGGATTAAGTAAAAGCTGCTTGGCTTTAAAGGCTCGGATCACAAGATAACATTGAAAAATGGAGGCATGCCAATAAGCTTTGGAGCTTAACAGCTTATGGAATTTTTTCTTGTCAATAGATAGATATATATGAAATAATAAAAATAACATAAAGCTCATAAATTTTTTATTACAATCAAAACCAAAAAAATTAAATTGGGGATCTTCCTATGCTCCAGCCCCATTTTTAACTTGATTATTATCAGCAGCAGATTTGTAGTATTTATTGTTTGATTATATATTGCAAAATTAAAATTACGCATAATAATCATAATAATGTAACGTATAAGTTCACTTATGTCATACGTCAACCCCTCCCACATCAAATGACTGGTGCCTTTGTAACATTTTCATATATTTTTTCTAGCAATTAGTGGCATCATCTAATTAATGATTTAGCCAAAAACTAATCACAACACCCAAACACTGCCTCTGGATCTAAAATCAAATAGTCTGGGAACTATTTGATTCACTGTTTGATAAGACAACAAGACAAAACACAACATTGAGATACCCATCAAGGCATAAAGATTAGGTCAAAATTAAAAGCAAAGATGAAACTTTAAGAAGCCCTGCTATTGAAATAAAGAGCCAATTAGCATAGAAACATAACAATTTCCTCAATTGTCAAATTTTGTCATCCCAAATATGCTCCACTACCATTCCTAATTAGCAGCAATCAGTAACCATTAACTACTAATCACTAATCAACTGGCCAAGAAAACAAAAATTAAAAAAAAAAGGGATAGAAATTCTTAATTAGACTGCCTCTTCCATGTCTACTAGAGCTAGCCTTTCCTCTCTGGAAATTAAAAGACTCTTATCTTTTTCCTATGGAGATGATGGTGAGACTTGAATTGAAATCTGGTGGTCATCGTCAAAGTTATCAAAGTTGTTGTTGTTGTTGTTGTTGATTCTGTTGTAAGAAGCACTGTTGTCAAGCCCAACTCTGTCTCCATTGCCATTGACACCACCCACTTCCTTGTTGTTGTTGCTGTTTTCTCTTCTGTGCTTGTTGTTGTGCATCCAGACTTTGAAGACATTCCTCTTGACCCCAACTTCAGAGCAGAACACCTCCACTGACCTCTCATCAATGCCTCTCTGCAGCTTCCAACCCAACCTCTCAGCAAAAGCATACATCTTTTCTTTCTGTTCTTGAGTAAACTTGGTTCTTGCTCTCTTTCTCCCATTTGGGTTCGTCACCGTTGGATAGAAGCTTGAGGATTGGGGGTGGTTCTCATTCAACGGACCAGATTGGCTGGTGCTGAAGGACCACAGAATGTGGGGTGCAGATGGGTGCAAGGAATTTTGTGGGGTTGGTGATGCTGGTGAAGAGGATGGGTCTGAGCTTGGGGCCGATGAGCTTACTGGGCCTGGACTTGGGCTTGAGGTCCAGTGAAGTGCCAGCGGTGGACGGTGGGTGGTGGTGGTGGTGGTGATGGTGGTTATTGGGGAGCCACCACTGCCATACGGGTCACGGCGGTGGAAGTTGCGGTGGCAACCACAGGCTACACATTTGAGGGAGTTGGGGTCCAGAGGGGAGGCAGTGGGGCTAGGCATGAACTCTCCACAGCCATCCAGGGCCAGACCACCAAGATTAGCAGCATGATTCTTGAGGCATTCTTTGTAAGACACCACACCCATTTTCTGCTGCGGAAGCTGATGCTGGCAGCCGCTTCCTCTTTTTAAGCCACTGCTGAGAGATAAGGCCTTGGTTAGGTGGCTGATCTGAAGTGGGGTTTCAGCATCTGTATCAGACTCTGGAGATTTTTTAGAATGGCCGATTATGGTCAAGTCCATGGCTAAAATCGAAGCGAGGATTTGGAGTTTGGGTTTTTGTGGGGATGAGGGAGTGTTTATGTTTGAGAGCTTTTTTACCTATATAATGGGTGAAATGAAAATGAGAGAAACTGGGCAGGTTCGATGATAATTAAATATTGAGGTTAGGCTATGAGAAATTGGGGTTTTTGGACTTTGTGGTTGTGATGAGGCTTACTAGATTTGGTAAGGAGAAATACAATTTTCTCTAAGTGATTGCAAATTTTGTTATAATTATTCAGATTATTTACGTTTCTTTTTTGATATAAACGTAATATTTTTAATACGATAAGTTGACATCAACTTAGTTTACTCATTTTTAATAAAAAGAAAAAAAAAGAAAAAGAAAAAAAACAAAGAGCTCCTCAAATACCAGCAAAAGTTTTGATACTTTTGGTGAAACGAGGACTCACATGGCCATTAATATGGTCTGGTGAGTGGTGATGGTGTTTGTCTGTGATTTTTATCTGCATTTTCTTTTTTCAATTTTCACCCATCCATGTTTGTCGCGGCCAATAAAAATGGCTTACAATTTCGCCCTATCTTGTTTTGGGTAAGAATATATTCTGAAAGGAAATGACGCTGTACGAATTGGGGCAATGCACTGTAATACAATCCTAGAGAGACACGTGGCTCATATACAGATGCATACAGTACCAAATCAACCCTGGGCCAGCTCATCCCCAGCAAATGTGATTTCCACGTTACAGGTACCTCCTGTGGGCTAGTGGTACTATTCCTGTGTCTCCACTTTCATATTCAAAACTTGTTTTTCATTTGTTTTTATTGGCTTGCATGGCAAGGAAGAACTCGTGGGGTTTATCTGAGTTAGAAAGATTACAAATTAAGTATGGTTATTGATGTAATTGTGATAAGCCATCCATTAAAGACTGATTATTTGTTGGTAGCACCCAATTGTTAGAACTTGTCCTAGTACAATTGCAATTATATATAAATATAAGTTTTTGATGCGGGAGTGACACACGAATTTACAAAAAGTACGTCTAAAATTGTTGGCATATAAATATTAAATCACAAATATGCAATTTAATCATCATAATTTTACTCTTTATAAATCCATGTCAAATATTCAGGTCCATCCAACATTCAAATTCCTATCCATTAAATTGCCACTTGACATGTCAAGTCAAGACTTTACAGCTGCATATATAAATGAGGCTAATTAGATGTATTATTGGTATTTTTTTTTCCAATAAAATGGATAAGGAAAAAGTTGTATACTTAGAAAAAAAAGTTACCGAAAGATCTTTCGAAACTGTAATTTATTAGATTTATTATGTAACTAATTAGATTTATTGTATAATAAAAAGATAATAATTTTTTTTCTTCCGTTTAGTTACACTTATAATCAAAATCGATGTATAATGAATCTAATGAGTTATATTTCGAAAAAAATTTTGACCAATTTTTCCGAGTCATGTAATAAGACCCAATGAATAAATAAAGGTAGTGCCTTGCTTCTTTCAAGGAGAATTACACGAATTGATTGTTGTTAAATCGATCAAACAACGTACACTAAACTCACGATGTAGCAAATTTGGAAATCTAGCAAGTATCACTCGGATATGTATTATTGTAAATTGACATTTGGTGACCGACCACCATAATTAGTAGTCTTAATCTTCCAGGAACATTCACGCCGGCCGCTGAAAAGGGCGAGGAATCTAATCAAGATGTAGTACTAGATAATTAACAGGTGGACAACTGTGAGAAAAGAATTAAGCAAGGAATGTTAATCTTGTGCAATAATCATCATTTTCTTTCCTTGAACACGTGTTAATTAATCACAATAAAACTACATAATGCAACTACACGTACTAGTAGGTGCTGGTACGAATGGTAAGAGTCCATTACCGTTTAATCAGATGTCTTGAGTTCGAGTTTTTAGAGATACAGTCGCATTAAATACCTGTTGGGAGACCTTTACTATCTTTTAGGGTTTTGTTCGAATCGTTTCAAATTAATCAGTCTATTGGACTGAATACTGTACAGTTTCAGACTAAAAAAAATAATATAACTACACGCTATGTGTCCATGATGATTAATAAGTAAGCAAAAAAAACTCTGATGAAGCAAAAGTCCATTTGCTTTTGGAGAATGGACAGAAATGGAAACCTTTAGTGTGCAAAATACCACAGTTAAAAGGTTTTCAATTTTTTTTTTTTTCCCTTTTACAACTAGTCAATATTTAGTTAAAGCTGTAAGTCTGTAACGCAACGCAAAGTTTGGTATCCCGTGGGTGCTAAGTTAAGAAATCAAAGGGGGCGTTATGGAGATGTTCACGAAGTCAATTTTTAGGCCTCTTTCTAATCCAATGGACTCATGGTAATGGACTCGTATCTGCCCTGGAAACTGGATTTCAACACCATCATTACCAACCATTTTTTGCTTTGAAAATCTTTTAACGACGCCAATTATTAATCTTTTGGGACCATTAAATTATAACTTAATTAATATTAAAATTATGTTCTAAGTGAAAAATCTCAAATTAGAATTACAATTAAAATCAATTAACTCTAAAAAAACTAATCTTTTGAGACAACATGCTAATCTGAATCATATTGATTAGAAATCACAATAGTCTAGATTTGATATTTTGTCTTTTGTGCTTTCGGTTGTAATGTATCCTAATCAATCATTCTTTGTTAGAATCCAAGAGAGGAAAGCGTGGTCCAAGCATGATTTATAAGCATTAATTATCTTCAAGAATGTTCATGAGACATTATATTAGATCAGATAAATGGTTACTTGTGATTTGGGTGGCAAATACAATGTCCGCAAGGAGAAATTTTAGATAATGCCTATTTCATTTGATATTAAATAACAAAAAAAGAACTGCATGAACACACGATTTTTACAAATATAAATTGACGCAAAAAGATCTTATATTATATTAATAATTTTTTATACAATATGATAAAAATTTCACGTTTTTATACTATTTTATATCCCTTACACATTATGTAAAATCTTACTTATATAGTACAAAATATTATTTATATATATATATAATATTAAAGTATCTTACATACATTTACCTTTTTTTTTGACCAAATGTATAGACGACAATGCAATCGTGGGCATAAGATTCGCACCAAAAAAAAAAAATCCTGGTCATAAGATAAATAAGTAATAATTTGAATCATTAAATTATAAAATATATATTAAATTTAAAAAAATAAAAAATAAATAAATTATTAAATTTTATTAATTAATTTTATATTTTTTATATATCTTATTAAACATATTTACATAATTTTATTCTTATGTTTACGAGATTGTTTTGTTTCATAAACGACAAACCGGATAGACTATCTTACCCCTCACTCTCCAACCAAAAGAAAAGCCACAGAATATTGCCTAGCCCATGGGTCAAGATCCCTCTTAATGCGTTAGAACAAGCTTCTGACAATTATGTCGCCATCGACGGAGCACGCGTGAAGTAGCGAAATCACAATATTATCGACACTAGAGATGTCAAAAAATCGAGTTAGATTGACTTTAGATTGAGTTATTTTTAATTTGAATTATTTTTAGTTAGATTATTTTTACGTCACGTTATATTTAGTTTGAAATTAAGTTGAGTCGTTTCATATTCGGGTTAGATTCAGATCAAATTGAGGTCGAATTCGTATTAAATTATTATTTTTTAAGTCATTTTTTATTAAAATAAAATATTTCAATTAAATTTAAAATTCATTTCTATAATTAACTAAACGTTTAAATTTAATTTATATATTATATATATATATATATCTATATTTTACAAAAATATTACTAATTAATACTTAAAAAAGATGAATCAAAGGTAAAAAATCAAAATTTTTTTTACTATTTTATCTTTTTCTTAATCCAACAGGTGATTCGGATCCAATCAAAATCCAACCCAAAATTTTCGGGTCATTTTCAGATTGGGTCACTTTTAAATTTGGATTGAAAAATCGAGTTCTTAACTCAATTTTTTCGAGTGAATTCAAACGGATTATTGGGTCAGATCACTTTTTAACACTTCTAATCAACACACTTACATTGACACGCTATAAGAATATTATCGTGAATATTTGCATATTTTCAATTTCTTTATACATAACTACGATTAATTATAAGATTATAATTATATAAGATTATAATTATACATCTAATAATTATAATAATGTAATGTAAATGTGTATCAAAAGTGTCAAATACTTTTGGCGCCATCTAAATTGGAAAAAGTAATAAAGGCACAAAAAGTTAAATCATGGTTTGGTTAATAGGCTTAACGTGGTGTTTAGATCTTTGGAAATTGGCAAAACTTATTCTATCATACTTTTCACTATTGAATTCAGAATTTTAACTATATGATTATATTTTAAAAAATATTAAAATAATTATATAATTTATTTAACGATATCTAATAAATTTCACTTTCTCTCTCTCTATATATATATATACATAGTTATCTAATGACTTATATTATTTTAGTCTCACTTTCATCTACTTAGAGAATCTCACTAAGTTTTTTTTTTTTTTTTTTTGGGTTATGACAAATAAAATGGCCTTTTGCAAAGGAGATTATATTGACTGCTGTCAAGCTATGTTTTTATTATTAATATTATTTGAACAGGGGAAAGGCAAATTTCATAACATCTCAGGCTATGTTATGATCATCTAGATAATTCACTTCAAAATTTTAATGTTGACTTTGTTATTAGAGTTTATGTATAAAATTAATTGCCCTTTCGCGTAATTTAAAATGATTATTTATTTCTTATGTACCAAAAAACAAGGATTCAATCTCAACTTTTATTTCTGAAAATAATAAACTCTAATATGAAATACCATGTTAAGCCTAAATTGGCAGGCATCACACCTGTGGAAGGTAAATCTGAAAAACGAAATGTCTTCAGTTGGTTTTTTCCCCTTTTGAACAACAGATTGGGAACTTCTAATTTACTAACTCAGAAGCCTTTATTTAACCAATAGTTAGATTTTATCTTCAGTAAGGTTTCACTTATTTTGCATTAAAAAAAATTCATGCATGTATATATTTTCTATGCACATACTTATATTTATGATAAGTAATGTCTATTGCACAATTTAGTAAGTATTTTACTTTATTATTAGTATTAATTTCTATAATTATTAATGTATATCTATGACTCTTAAATACATAATCAGACTGATAGATTCATATTATCATGTTAACCTGTGTCTTTTTTTTTTTTAAAAAAAAATGGAAAGTTGGGTGGCGTCTCGTAGGGGCCACAAAATAGATTAAATAATTATAAAATTTCTTACTTTAAGAAGTGAATTATAAATTTAATCTCACAACATAATTTTTGTAATGTTCAAATTAGTGATTTTCGAAACATTTTAATCAGTTAAATCATATAAAGGGAGGTACTGCCTTACTCTCGTGTGGAAAAAAATAATTCGTTAATGACCACTAAAAAATTGAGTGGAAAAAATAAACCGACGTGCTAAATAAAAATAAAGTAAATATATAGTAATTTAAATTATTAAATTATAAAAAAATATGTTAAATTTTAAAAAATTAAAAATAAATAAATTATTAAATATTATTAAATTAATTATATATTTTTTATATATTTATTTATATATATTTACGTAATGAACCTCAAAATTGAGGTTGTTGAAGCCTAGAACATGGGGCAGAAAATGATAAAAGAACCGATTGCCATGGGCCCACCAAATATACGTTCAAGCGGTGCCGCACAAGGAGAAATCTAGCACAAGCACACAAAACTCGAATTGCGGCAATTATTATTATTTTTTAGGAGGATAAGCGTTGGCCAAGACGTATTTATGGCCATTTATCCAACGATCAAATCATGTTTAGATAAGATCAAAAGGCAAAGACTCGGAAAATATCTTCCTCTCTTCGAATGGGGACGTTTGGAAAAGAATGACATGTATCAGTGCTGTAAATCAATGACTACGGAACATGGATAAATCCCCTCTTAATTGGGTTTTCAAAACATATATTTATGCTTAAAAACAAATAATATTATGTCTCTCAAAAAAATATTTTATTGATTAGAATTTAAATTTTTATTTTAAAAATTTTAAATTCTAATCCTAAAAAAAACGCGAAATTATGAAAATAGAAGGAATTCTTTTATTATTTAGTTTGTGTTCTAATAAACTTTTTAGTAAGAAAAAAAAAAAGTAATGGTAGTGGTAATTAGATGCCGAGCAGCTTTTTGAGCCGAAGGAATCAGTTTTTGTATACTCCCCACAGCCAGAGCACATACACACAAGAATGACTTGACGATTGCCATGCATCACCTATCTCCACGTTCCCAAAGACATCCTTCTTTTTTACAAGGATTCTCGACATGTCAAGTCTTAGCAAGGTTTCACTTTGCATCTAATTAAACCACTTATTCCATCGCGTATGCGTATTCTCATTACTTTTTTTTTTAGTCTATAAAGAGATTTATTAGACATTTTAAAAAAGAGAAGTGAAGTTTAGTAGAATTTAAACCATCCATCGATTAATTGAGAGATATCTCCTTTAACTCATTAATTTTTTAGAGTTTCATTCTTGCAAACGGACTCTTCAAATGGGATACTTAACCCATTAGCTATAGCCACTCGCGGGTCCATATGCGCAGTGCCCAATACCCATCTTTTACGGTTAGAACCACCAGTCCCATACAATAATCTAGAGGTCAGTCCAACTCGGAACCAAGCCCATCACATTCTTTCAATCCCGTTTATCCAAGTTAATGATTGGCCCAACTTGCAAAAAGCATAATGCGGCGTTTGCTCGCAAATTCTGTGGCCGAAGAAACCAACACCACAGATTGGCTGGTGGTGGATAGCTTTTCCTTGCTTCCGTCGGTAGAAAATTGGCTATATTAAATTTTAGTTTTTTTTTTCTTTTACATTGTTTTTCTTATGATAATTCAGAGATAATTGTCTCCTTTAGCTTGAAGTTATTATGAATTCTCGTACCAACCCAAAATTTAGCAAAATTTTGAACTTATTGCTCCAGACTATATTGTGGTTGTAATCTTAATACACTTCTTTAGGATGAGCTAAGAGCCTAAGACTAATTAATTAATCCTGCTATATAGAGAAGGTCTCGAATTCAAGTTTAACTAACTGAAAAAAAAAAGAGCATTACTATTGTTAAAATATTAATGTAAAGTCGCTCACTTGGAGCAAAAATGGGTCGCAATGAATTAACCGCTTTATAATAGCCCAACAGCCGAAATTGTAACATGAGAATTAGAATGTACACAATGAGTTGAATCTACTTAGCATGCATGAACTGAGGAGGATTAAATCAATATAATTGATAAACAGACAAAATGGGAATATATTTTGGAAGGCAAAAATTGATCAATGTAGCTTTTCAGACTTCAATGGTCTTCATTAACACTTTACTACACTAAGAACACCAACTCACATACTCCCAAAAACAAGCCTTGAAACCATTATTACCTAATGTAAATTGCTAGAAAATGAAAGTAGATTTAAGGAACATGCAGGATTATCTTCCCTAATGATCCGAGTGTTCATTAATAAGCTATAATTGAATTGTACTTGAGTCGTTTCCAAGACTGAATATCTTAAATTTAAATTCCAATCAGAGTTAGTTAATTAACTGAAAAAAAAAAAAAAAGGAGTGTACTAATAGACATTTTTAGGAACCAAAGTGATAGGCATATCTATAATCTGTAAGGAAGCATGTTCCACGAACAAAAAAATGCAAATTTCTTCTTGAAAGGAAAGATTCAGTGAAGGATTAAAAAAAAGCAAAAAAAAGGATTTTGTTGCTTGCGCTGTTTTCTGTACCAATTAAGCTTTTGTTTTTTTGGTAGCAGATTGTGATTTCAATTTGTGCCACAGAGATCACCATAGGCTTTGAAGAACCCATCTTGTAGTTGCTATGCTCTACAATCGCTCTACAACATAAACCCTTAGAAAAATTACAAAAAATTAAAAGGCAAAAACCATTGATCAAACCATTTTCATACAGCGTTTGAGATTCAATACCATTCTAAATTCTGGAATTCTTCGCACTGATAGAAGCTTCTTTCTTTGATGTCATCAGCTAACTTGTTGTTCCCATATATGCATGTGTTTGTGCCGATGAGTCCAGCATGCAACTAGATTTTGTTGTGGATAGGATCTGATCCTCTTCGCACTCTCCTTTTGCTTGATTGATTAGCATCAAATGTCTTGTTTACATTTGCTGCTTTCTTCTGCGTGTTCGTTCCCTGCATTGAGACATCCTTAAGAACACGAAGATTGCGAAGAGCTTTTCCTTGTTCTCTGTTGCTGTGTCTGAGGACCAGGTCTACACTTGTTAAGCAATAAACTTGATCAATGTGAACTGCTAGGAACCCAATACAAATTAGAAGGATTAGCACTCTACGAGCAATGAAAACCATTGTTCCTCCTGCCAAGGAACAAACAAAAAGTATATTGTTTTATTTTTTGTAGTGGTAAGAGAATAAATCAGGTCTGAGATTGTGATTCTGCTATTTTTGTGTTCCATTCCTGTAGATACATTACTACAGTATATATCTATCTCTTGATAGAATTGGATGTAGGGGTCTTTAAAGCAAAAGGCAGGAGGGCCCCAGAGACACCCAGAGGAATTTTGGATTCACCCAAATCATCAGCCTGCAAAATTTAAACATTTTTAAGGCTGTTAGCTGAAGAATCTGACAAATATGAATAAAGGGGTTTGGGGCAATTTCCCTGAGAAGCCAAGTATCTTTTTTCAATTGTTCCCCTACAACTCTATCAGTTTCTGCTGCTTTTTGTCTATTGAAACAGGCCTACCAGTGTCTTCAACTCTTATCTGTCTCGCCACATCGTCAGTGCAACGCCTACCTGGATATTCGATCAGCCAATGTTTGAGCACCATTTGTTTGCTCACCTTGTGTCTGCAAGGCTTAGTTTAGCTTATGTGGACGCCATGAGGTTGCACTTTTGGACCCTACTTTGCCATTAGCCTTCCAGTTATAACCAGTTTCCGGTTCGCAGTTGCAAATATAATTAGAAGTTTCAAACAAGGGAATTAAATGTAAAAATTAAACGTAGATTCACATTATTTAATTTTAATTATTAATTGTATTTAGTTTACCATTCACTTGAAAAATATGTCAATTATAATTAATAATTTAAAATTCAACAAATGAAAATTTATGTCTAATTCTCTTATTTTATTTCTTCATTCATATAACTTTTTTTTTAAACAATTAAATGGCAATGCACTTATGCAGGGGTATTTCCGTAAATTATTATTCCTTTGGTACTAAGAAAATGAGAGTTTTTGGTATTTTATTTTAGTGACTGGGCGGACAGAGGAATCAAAAATGAGAAGTAAGAATGTCGGAATAGAATAGGCCTCCAAAAGAAACAAACGCTTGCTTTATGCCATTCTAAGATCTACTCCTCACTTTAGAATTCCAAGCTCGTTCTTCTATGCAAGAAAAAGAAGAGTACTCTGTTTTTTGTGCTTTAACATGTTTCTTTTTTCTTTGATGTCGTTTGGGTTGCCAAATTCTTAATTCTCCTATGCAATCATACATTAGAAAGCCACTTCAAGGCCCTTGTGTATGTAAAATATTGTCCACTTTTGGGTTGAACTTCAGTTTGTTGATATGATATCAAAATTTTTATTATTCACCGAACAATTTTAAGTTTAAATCATATTACTCTTTTATTCTTTATATTTAATCGTACATGAATAACATGTTAGAAATGAATATATGATTTATTTATGAGATTTATAGGATATTCTAAGCTTTTGAGTCCACCAATCATTTCCTTTATTTCTTTTCCTTTAATGTTGCTGCTACTATTACAATATGATAACTCAAGCCGCCAGGAACGTTCTAAAGCATCTGTTCTTGCACTTTAGCAACATTGGTTAGTGCATTATTATGGTGGCTCAACAAGACGAAGGACGACTGGTCATGGCCCATGCAACATAACCTCAACTTGAATTTGTTACTTAATGTGCTGATTCTCTGCTTTTGATCCCCCAGTTAAAGTAAAAGTGTTGGTGAGTTGTTGCTTTCTATTCTTATTCTCAATAGCTTTCAAAATCAAATCTTTCCCTATAAATCAGAATAGTCTATGTCCTGCAAACCATTCAATCATATATTTACATAGTAGATGTCTTTTTCCTCCATTGGGGATGGGGGGATGTGCATATCAGTTTGTAGTTTGTATTTGTATTGTTGATTAAATTCAGTTCTTTTTTAAGCAATTTATTTTTAATGTAATTTTTAATTTGATTCGCCTTTATTTAATGGACTGTATGTTTTCAAATTTTCATTATATGAACATGGTAGACTTAACGCACTTCAAATGCGGACTACCTTCAAATGCGTGAGTAATGGTTCGATCACCATTTTTTATTTTTTTAATTTAATGGAAGATAAAAAATAAAAGTAACATTTAAAGACTTTAAGAATTGCATTTAGCACTACACATTATAGTTTGAGTTATTATATTAAATTTGTAAATAAGCAAATTTCTTAATGAACTGAAAGGGTCACTATCTTTTTTTTTATAACTTTGCGGAGTCTGATGTATGTTTAACTTTATCAAATACCTTAATAAAATTTCAAACTCATGACTTTTATAGCATGAATAAAATCTTTTAATCATTTGAACAGGACAACGCTAGGTGATTTAATGATCCCCTACAGCATATCATCCACAAGTGGATGCGGATGGTCATAAGTCATGTTTTCCTAACATTATGAAAGATGCAATTTTTATTTTCTTTTAAGTGGAAACGGTGCAGTATCATAAAAAAATTAGTTAATGAATAAGAACCAACTCCAATTTACTCAATTGGAAGCATCTGCCAATCATGACCTCAAATACGCATATTTTTTTATCGTCCCTTCCATGGCCTACGCTACTTGGTGCCATTGACCAGTCAAACGGTTTCAAAACGGACACAGAGAGTTCTTTTTCTTTTCCCGGTTACTTTTCCGGAGCAGAGAATATAATGGAGGACTCTACCTCAAAAAGAAGAATATAATGGAGGACTCCATATTTTCATCACTTAAACTTGTTTCTGGATATTTTCCATAAAGCTTCAAATCCGTAGAGTTTGCTTTCTATGGTAAGATAAATCTTTATCCCCACTGATACTTTCTTCTAATGGTTTGCACATATGCATGTTCTTACATTGGATTTGGTGACTGAACGAGTTAAAATCCCAATAATCAAGCTCATAGTATATGCTAAAAGTCAATTTCAAAACATGTTGCATTTAGTTTTGAATTTTTATACATAAATAGGACCTGGGTCCTCATTCACACTTTCTTCTTAATGAACTTGTGCTTGAGGATTGACAAGGTGATGAATTCCGTAACATATGCAAAAATTGCATTACCAATTTTTGGCCGCACGCAAAAGAGAAAGAAAATGAGCCGCAATGAATAGACGCCACTAATAAGTTGCAATAGTCAAAATCTTATCGATATCTTCTAAACATAACAAGAAGCAAAAAGATGGGCGGCCACAGAGAGACAGAGAGAGGGACAGGGACGGAAGGAATGTTAATAATATAACAACGAGAAATATTTTTGTAATAATATTATTTTTTTATAATAAAAAATAACATGATAATTTTTTATATTATATTTTATCAATTTTATTGTAGAAATAATTAACATTGTTGAATTATTAACATTCCTTCTGACCATCTTCTTATGTCCGTACACCTACACCTACGCCCTAACAAGAAAAGGAAACTATGAAGTTTAAGAAAATCATAGACAGATTTAAATTAGGGAGACGGGGCAAAAGAGATGGGAGAAAGATGGAATAACATGGCAGGACCATTATGTGTAACCAAGAAAATGTGTAATGAGGAAAAGAATCGAAGGCTCAATATGTAGGAACTGGAAAGGCTAGGCCATCAATAAAATAAGGTGCCAAAGCATGTTAAAGCTAAAGCAGTGTGAGATTGTAATAGCGCACATCTTACTGCTCATCTTTGAACAGTTCTTTATTACCATTTCTTTTTCCCTTTTTGAATTACAACAATCGTCATTATTTTCTATAAGCATCCCAGAGGTGACGATGACACCAACCAAATAGTTTGATCCTCTCCTTATTTTGGGTTCCAAGCTTGACCAAGAATACGGAATTCAACATTCTAAGGGGAGGGAGTAGGAAAGAGAATTCCACGATATCTCACACTTCAGATATCATTTGTCATTACTAGTCACAAAATCTACTGGTGAAGTCAAGTGAACTTTTAGTTTCAGATATAAGGTCTGATCCTTAATCCTACAAACTATAAAAACAAAAAAAAAAAAAGATATCATTTGTCTAGGCAGAGTCGGAAGGATTCTGGATGGACCCATTTTGTTGGCAATTAGCTTCTGCTTCTACTCTGAAGCGAAGAACAAAAAGTGAGAGCTGCAAACAGAATGTTATAAAACAGTAAGTAAGGGAATATCAGACACGATTCTTCGTTAAACTTTGAGAATGATTTCTTTATAAATCCTAATCATGTCATATTAACGTAAGAACATATACCCTGCTGCTTTATCAACATTTAACGAAGGTTCGCATTTTTTTAGTTTTCGTTTACTTTTGCCGTTCAAGTTGCCAAGTTGCGAATGGAAATTTCAGTTACATTTTGGCTGTGGAACTATCAACCATCCCGTCCTTTTTTAACTTTATATTAGCGAAAGCACAAGATACAAGTTGCGTAAATGCCTTAAGGTTTACAAGCCATATGGCCAGCCAATGGCCGGGGCAATGCCAATTCTTGTTCTAGTTATTGTGCTGTGAATCGGAGAATTTCCGAGTGCTCTCATTCACATGCACAAGCAGCCTTGCCCCACTTAACAAAGTTCTCTCTGTTTTTTTTTTTTTGGTTCAAAAAGACTAAAGTTTGAACTTTAGACTTGAAACTAAAAATTCAAATAACACTACAACTAGTGTGTGCAGCTCAAGGCTCCTTAATAATTGAAAATATGCACAGAAAAGAAAACTGCTTTCATGTTGCGATTAATACTGAAGTACAGATCTCAATCACATTTCGAGGCCCTTCAGGGTGGAACACCATATGTGCAGATATAACACAGTACTGACTGAGAACATCGAATGCCATTTCCAACAGACGACTACAGATGGAATTTTCTTGGGGATTTTTCAACTTCTCAATTGTTGGAAATTTCCTCATGTATCCTTTCATCACTACTGTTTAGCTGCTTTTTACATATAGCATTGGATAGATGTTTTCCTTCTTTACACTAATTAAACAGGTTCCTGGTGTGGAGTTGCAGCAGCTCCAGGCGCAATTGTAAACTGCAGACCTCTACGTTGCCCAGATTGTAGCACAAAAGCAACTTGCGTTGCTGCCAATGAGGCCGCTTCCTGTTGCACCAATTTACGGTAAAACTTTAGATTATAGCACATTGCTAGGAAAATTTGACGTAAAAGTTAGTATACACAAAACAAAAGATGCAAAGATGTAAAACAGAACGAAAATAGTGACCAGAACCTGTCTCTGTCTTCGCCGCTGCAAGATGTTGATGGCCCAAGCCATAATGTAACAGGGCAAAAGAAAACCAGCCGCCCTTAGCAAGAAAAGCTGCCAGATCATCCAGCTACTTAGGGTGGAAAACACTAAATCTGGCTGATTACTCCATGTCGCAGAAATGTAGAGGCATTGTAAAAGAGTAAAATGAACTTTCTAGAATATACTTACAGAAAAAAATGTGGACACATCATCATCTCCATCTGCATCTGTGACATTCAATGCATGCCGCAACAGCAGAAGGGCCATCAACTGCAAAACATGCCACTTAGCATTAATATCAAGACTCAATTGCACTAGCATCCAATAAAATGAAAACATAAAGAAATGGAAATCATTAGGGAAATTGTGAATCAAAATAGCCAGAACTCTATGGTACAGTACAGTTGACTTAATCTGGAAAGAAGCTGGGAGCTGAAAACTCCAAAGATGTTCAAAGCAGGCATTGCCCCAATACTACCATGTTTACGTGTTCAAGCCATCATGAAATTATTTTGAAACAAAATGAATTGATTGAGCCGGAACAGGCACCTAATGCCAATTGCCCCCCAATAAGGACAAACCAACATCACTGACTTCCTTTATTTTTCAAATCTAACTTGTATCCCATGCATATTTAGGAACTGGAATACACACAAACATACATAGGTGTGTGCGTGTATGACATGATCTATTGGTCAACCCAGAAAAGGAACCCAAACTAGAACTCCAACATGCAGCATCGAGATTACGAGTTTACAATCACGTAACACTTGTCAGGTAATTTATGATTTAAGAGCTTACGACAAGAGCAGCTGAACGACAGAATGCAGCTCCACTGGCATTTGAAGCTGAGTACTCATCATACTCATTCTCCAGAAAATGCCGTTCTGCCTCTGCAATTGCCAAAAGGCGAGGATCACGCAGATCCACTGGCGTTCCAGAGATTGTCCAACCTCCTCTGCAAAAGGAATCACAAACAAGAATGTAACCAAAAATCTATCCGAATGCAATAACCATCATCATATTTATAAGTTGGTGCAAAGAGACAATATTTTTAATACACACCCTTAGTCGGATATACATTCTTGACATGTATCTTCCGACACACATCCTAACTCTTGGAAACATAAGAGAAAATTCAAAACCCACCCAAGATCAATAACAGTATCTTCAGAGTGAGGTGGATGAGGTGGAGCAGTATAACCAGGTTGGTAAGCCTGTAAACCAAATGTAAACAATTGCCAAGGATATCAGGTATAAATGACGTAAGTTAAAAAGAAAAACACCTATCAAGATACACAAGAAAAAATGTTTCCCTAAAAGTGTTCATAGACTGATCATTGCAGAAGTATGAACACACAAGCAACTGCTTTTGATCGGAAAACTGCATACAGTGCTCAATTTAAAGATGTTCTTGAGCAGTGGGACTTAAAAAATCTTGAGAATGAGTCCATGAGCACCTTGAGTTTGAGAATTTTGTGAACATAACACATTTACATGGACACTATTTATCTTTTTTCTTTTTTTTCCTTCTGGAGTGTGCCTTTTAAATAAAAGAGAACGATAGCAATTTACAGCATACACATTATATTTCAGGCTTATAAATAAGTGAAGCCAAGATACCATTTCTACGCCTTATCACATGCTTACTATAGAGTGAAAACTTGAAAAAAATGTAACTCAAGAGAAAATACAAAAATTCATGCTGATGTGCAGACCACACAAGTCAGTTTTTCTAAACCAAGCACGGGCTCTCATATACAGGACAACCATTCACACTGATGAGCTCACCTGATGACAGATCTCACAGGTGGTGTCTCCTTTCTCATTGCACCACTGCTGAACACACTTTCTATGAGCAAACTGGGTAGAAAAAATTGCAGCCATCAATAAGATAAGTAATAAAACACAAAGAATAGCCAAAATATTCCCCACAATGAAGATGAAAAACGACGGACCATTGGTAATCAGAAAGTCCCTTAACACAAGAGCTTAGTTGTCACATAATTACAACCCCGGATACGTTAGAAGGCAAATTACATGAACCTTTCTGGAACTCATCATTACGAATGCCACACAAAACCCACCACAACCATCACATTTGTTAATGTACAGTACTATTTCTGAACCATTAAATATGTTACCAAAGCATAAGACGAGACTCCCACGCTGTCGAGTCTGAGAAAAGGTCAGATGAAATATAATCAATGGGGCATTAGTCAATCTCAATCAATAACCCCATTAAGTAAAATTCTATTTAAAGCAGGTACATTTGAGCCATTACCCATCAAGAAGATAACAAAGATTTGTTTTTTGTTTTTTTTTTTTCTCTTTGTATCCTAAAATTTCCTCAACATGAATGATTTCGAAATCACAAATAATTTTTTTAAAAAAGAAAAAAAAAAAAACAGCTAAAGATTTCTAGGGGGAGCTTAAGAAATTAGCTGATCGATACCTTGAGGCTGCCACTGCAGGCACAGGGAGTCTCCAAGTTGTTGACCGAATCCTCATCCTGGCAAATGCGGCACTCCGCAGCCTGAATCAGCGGCTGCTGCTCCCCGCCTTCATCCTCTTCCTCCACCTCCGCCTCCGCCTCCTTCCGGTGAGCAACCCCTTCTCTTCTCTCATCCGGGGGAGAACGGGAAGAGGGGCCAGCAGCCGCTGCCTCAGAAACCGTCTGATCAGCCGACCCCAGCCGGTCAACGATCAACACCACATGATCATCACTCATTTTTCCCAAAAATTTTCTCAATCTCTTCCTCTGCCTTAAAATCCCAAATCGTTAAAAGCAATGCACAAAAACAGAAACGTAAAGTCTTTTATTTTCTATTTTATTGTTTATTTTGGATTGCGTGGAAACCTCGGAATCACCGCTGTCTGTTAAAACTTAAAACAGCAGCGGATCCGGAGGTTTCCAAGAAATTTCTTCTCAGTCAGCCAAACAACAAAAGAAAAAAATAGAAAAAAAAAAAAAAGAGAGAAAAGAAAAATATGTCTTACGTTGCGTTGAGTGAAAATGAAATGGGTGTGTCTGTCTGGGCCTTTGTTTGTTTGTTTGTTTGGTCTGAATTTGATTGGAGCGAGGAATGAGGAGTACAGAGAAGCACGCGTTTTTGTGCTAAGAATGGATAACAGGACAGAGCTACAATTTACCTGACGACTTCGCCGAATGTTAGATAAGCCTATTTGATAAGTGTTTTTCTTTTTTTATTATTTGTAACAGAAATATTACAGTAAAAGATTTATATACGATGAATTTGTTTCAATATAATGATATTTTTTTTTATAATTATGTTTTTATTTTTTTGTAATAAATAAAAAAATATATTTTATTATTTTTTATTATAAAAAATAAAGATGTAATTTTAAAAAATAAAGACATATTATTGGCTAAGTTACTACCTTGAGAGTTTGGTATTACGTGCCCGTGCTTTTATAAATTCAATTCGAGTCTCCACCCTCCTGCATACTTTTTTAAAGGAAAAAAAAAAAAGTTGGGTAACGGTTTCCGCCCGTATAATGTACCGCCATTAAATTTTAAATTTAATAATTATTATAGACATTTTCAGTAAAATTTCATTCAATCTCACAATATTTAGATGGAAGTTGTTTATACAAAATTAATTAAATAAAAATATTAAAAGATAACTCGACCTCAACTTGTTGATGCAATAATTAACATTCTTATAATACATCATTTTTTTGGTTAAAATAAAATAATAATATTAAATAATTAAAATATATATACCGATAAATATAAAAATTTAATACAAAATAATAATATAAATTTCTCAAAATTATGGGGCACTCTACCTGCCGTCTGTCTGTCTTTTTATCACATCGGATTTAACGAACGTTTAGAGGGGTGGGTCGGGTTCGATTTTGAATAGGCCTACTTGGCTGTTCTAGTTTCAGATTGAACCATACCTGCGATGTGATCTAGGGGCCGATTACAGTTCAAATTTTGATTCCGTTCGGGTTACGATTCTGGTCTAAAGCGGATGAGAATGTTTTCTTTTTTCTTTTTGAAATATTTTTAAACATCATTAAAAAGCTAATATTAAAATTATTAATGTTAATAATGAGATTACAAATAATTCATAAATAAAGATATTAAAGTAACCACAAAATTTAAATAAAGAAAGAAATTGAATTTAATTTTTACTTGTGAGTTGCTTCACCAATAAAATTTCTCATTCATGAAACATAATTATAATAAAATAAGAACCATGTTCGGTTAAAAATACACATAATAATCAGTTTGATACAAATAATTATGCCGTTTAATACACATTTAAGTGCTTATGTCAGTGCAGGTGAGCAAGGCAGGTGGGGTATTAAAACCCTATTATTATTAATTATTATGTAATATAATCTACAAGCAACCAGGTTAGTTGATGCAAAGGACCAATCAAATTTTCCTTTTCATATTGCGCCTTCCAATATGATTAGGGCTTCACTAAGTGGATGGAGAAAACATACAAGGAGTGGACAATGTATTTTGATTAAACATAAAGGAGTTGGTAGTTTAGTTCAAATTATCAGATACGGTTTCTATTTTGATTCAGTTTTAAATTCAGACTTACTTAGGGCTCGTTTAGAGATGCTGTCAGTTTTTTGTTTCTGTTTTTTATTTTCTGTTTTTAGTTTTTGTTGTTTGCTGAATTTTTGTATTTATTGCTGTCAATTTTTTTTTCTATAAAAATAAAAAAAATAGATAGAAAAAGGATACTGAGAGAAATGATAAAAAGAATATAAATATAGAGAGAAAAAAGGGGGAGAGAGAGAGAGAAAGAGGATAGAGAGAGAATGAGTAGAGAGGAAAAAAGGAGAGAGAAAGAGAGAAGAAAGAGAATGAGTAGAGAGAATGACAGAAAGAGAAAGGGTTGAGAAAGAATGAGTAAACAGAATAGTAGAGAGAGAGGATAGAGAGAGAATGAGTAGAGAGAATGGTAAAACAAGAAAAAAGAGAGAGAGTCTGGGTAGAGAGAGAATGACTAGAGAGAAAAAGGAGAGAGAGAGAGAGGGTAGAGAGATAATAGTAGAGCGAGAAAAAGGATAGAGAATGTGGGTAGACAGAAAGGAGAGAGAATCTGGGTAAACAGAGAATGGTAGAGAGAAAAAAGAGAGAGAGAGAGAAAACGAGTAGAGAGAATGATAGAGCAAGAAAAAGAAGAGAGAATGGTAGAGAGAGAAAAATGAGAGAGAGAGAGTGGGTATAGAGAGAATGAGTAGAGAGAATGGTTGAGGGAGAAAAATGAGAGAGAGAGTGGGTAGAGGGAGAATTAGTAGAGAGAATGGTAGAAAGAGAAAAAGGAGAAAGAGGATAGAGTAAGAATGATTAAAGAGAGAAAAAAGGAGAGAGGGTAAGAGAGAATGATAGAGATAGAAAAAGGAGAGAGAGGGTAGAGAGAGAACGGTAGAGATAGAAAAGGGAGAGAGAGAGTAGAAAGAGAATGAGTAGTGAGAGAAAAGATATAGAGGGATAGAGAGATGCTGAGTAAAGAGAGATATGGTAGATGATAGATAGAAAAAGAAAATGTTGTAAGAGAAAGTATAGAAAAAAAAGTAAAAAATAAAATCGGAAAGTTAGTTTTTATTATTTTTCTAATTTGTTTTTTTTCTTTGAAAAACACTTTTAACTTTTCAACAAAAAATAAAAAACAAAATCAATACCAAACATATTTTCTGTTTTTTTTTGTGAAAAATAAACAAAAAACAGAAAACAAAATCCATTCCAAACGGACCCTTAAAGTTTCGATCTCGATTGGGTTTGATTCCGGTTTAATCCAGTTCAAAGCCACTGGTTTGCTCACATTTGAGCCTATTAGATCCAGTTTGGTCACTTTTTTCTTGTTTTTTTTTGGTCGAGGGTCACTTTTTTTCCATTTTTAAAATTTGAAATATCTTACTTTTTGAAAAACAAACATCATGTAAACCATTATATTAAAGGTAATGTTGACCATTAATTTAATTATTTTATTTTACTTTTTAAATAAAGTGTCCATTTAAATTGTGGTTCTGGTTTCGGTTTAAAAACCGTTTGTTAAACCAACAGTTCACGGTTCTTAGAGGAATGGAACCTTAACAGGACCACCCCTCTCTATGATTCTGATTCAAACTCATTCGATTCCAATTGGAATTGGAACCATGGTTGCGTCTACTTGCAATATATGCATATTAGCAAGATTTCTATTTGGATTTTCTTTTATATATATATATATATATATATATATATATATATGCATGATATGTAACGTCTTACTGACATCATTTTGGTCATTATCCGTCAATTTTCTCCGGCCTGCCTAACATTATGGATATGATTAACACAACTAATTGTTCACCATTTTTCTTTGTCCAAGATTACCACGAATAAGTAAAAGAAAGAGGGAATGCTCAAGTCACGTTGTTTTCCTCAGCAGGCCCGTCAGTTGTCAAGATATATTTTTCCAAATCATTTCGTTTTCATATCCACTATCCAGCAATTTGCTTTTTACCTTTCCAAGTGAATGCCTTTTATCCTCATATTTATTGTTATCCTTTGAATAATTTGAGTATAGATTGGATTAATCCACATCAAGTCATTCAATTTTTTTTTTTTTGTTTGACCAAACTCAGTCGCCCTCAGTCCATTTCATGGACGTATAGCTATAGCTCTCTCACAAACAATGAAAATGGTGATGCCTCCATTCCACATGCATGCCACCACCTTATCCAGAAAACAAAGCAAGTCCAGCTAGCTGTTCTAACAACTTCGCTTTATTATTATTATTATTTTTGAATTGACTGGCATTGATAATACATATATGTACAAGCTTAAGGTTGAAGAAAAGAAATTATTTTCTCCTTGAACAGCAAGATTCAGTCCATTTTATTCATGAAAAAAAAGAAATTATCAGGTGGGTGATGATTATTTTGAAACTTATAATGATTGTTGCGATGATAGTTCAAATACAAATGGTAGCTAAGATCGAGTCATTCATTAATCATATTTACTTGCAAATTTTCTTGAAATGATTCAATATGTATCAAATCGTGACTTTTCTTCAATTAACTATTTTAGACTGATCTTTGCAATATCTGACAAATTCATGAAAAATTAATTTTTGATATTCTTTTAAAGAATTTGAACGCTTTGTTCTTTTAATACAATTAATTGAAATATTTTGTAGAGATTTGTTGATGCTATATTCAAGTATTGGTGACTTTGTTCTCATATTTTTATCTTTTGGATTTCCTTATAACTAAAAAAAATTTGAACTTGCAACTATATACAAATATAAAATATTAAAGTTTAACATATAATCTAATTCATGCATCTCAACCTACAACTTAAGATTTCGGGTTAAAATCTCCTCTCCCTCATCATCTTGGCCAACATTGTTGGCTTTTTTTTTTTTTTCTTCTTGTTTTTTTTTTTTTATATATATATAGAAAGCAAACGTTGCGGAAAATTGGACTAACAACAACAAAAAGAGTTAACTAAAGCACCTACACGCTTCATTGTTTATTAGGTGGCGTGAGTGCATTGAATGGATCTTTAATACAAAGTAAATACGCTAAAAAGAGTCTACAAGAAAAAAATTTAAACATGTCTTGGAACACGTTTTAATTTTAAATGCTTCTCGGACACATTTCTGATATGTAAGGAACAAACTCTTAGACGTGCCAAAAACACACCACACACGCCACTTAAACATTAACTTAATCCTTAAAACAAGGGGGATAGAAAGAAAAAATAAATTTATGAATTTTTAATAATAAAAATACATAACTAATATTAATGCAATTACAAAATAGTCTAACATCCATTGTATTAAAGATGACAGTATATTTGCATCTAGTAAATATTTAAATTTGTTGACAAATATTAGTTCAAAACCTATAAAATTCTCAAGAATTATATGTTTAAAATATATTTAAGTTAATATATAACATAATTTATTGATTTATAGATAGTATGAGTTATGAACATATCAATAATATAAATAAATTAAACATATATGTGTGTATTATATTATTCTTAAAATATGTGTCTGTACTCTATAACGTCAATGTCCACGCATTAAGATAAACTAACAGAAATTACATAAATTGCAATGACTTATAACCACATCAATAAATCATCGAATTCATTATATTTATGCACTTTCCAGATTTAGCCATAAATGTGCCAATAAATATATATTGACCAAAATGCGAAATGCCTTCCCCAGAAACCATCATTTCTTCTATGTTTCAATGCAACATGTGAAATTGTCATAAATTGATCATGTTCGTGATGATTTATCCATCGAGGAAGGATGAATTAGAGAAAAAGTCCCCTCTTGCAATATCACTTCAAAATTGGACACCTTGATCAACATAATGGGAAGGCACTCATTTTATCAAGTTATCTGTAAAGGTACTAAAAAGAGCATTCCAACTCTCATATTTGTAGAGTCTAAGATTGATATGCACAACATTCCGTTTATTTATGTTTAAAAACTATTTTTAAAACTTAAATCGTAACCACCAAATCACCATGAATGAACTTTTTTATCATTATATCAAGTCTCGTCCTTTGAGATATTTATAAAGATACTGCACTAATTAATTTTCAAGTAGGATGAATCAATTTTCTTTTCCATTTCTTAGACAAGAGAATCAAATATCTAACGTAATGGAGGTGAATCCACTCATATTTTACATTATTTCAATCTCTTCTCCTATTGACAAGCAGTGTATAAAAAGCAAAGGCATGGACTTTGTTATTTAAAAGAAGTTGTTGACATTTGTTTCCAGAGAATCCCATTTCCCACGGCAATCGAATAATTGTAACCACACTGTACTTTCTTTCAATTATTTATATGTAGCAGATAACCTTAATATAGAATCCTGCACTGAACTTAGCAAACCTACCTTCCTAATAGTCGCCTTTAAATCCTCACCGTCTGAATTGTAAAGGATATTATTGTGATTTGATTTAATTATCTCTTTGCATATTTATCTTAATTGTAATAATCTACTCTAACTACTGTAATATATTTATATTATAATAAAATTTTTGAAATTCTCTATCATTAGATGATTATTTTCATTATTACATAATTATATAATTATTGTAAATTATTTATTTATTTATTTATACACAACCCTTTATAGACATCGTTGTACAATTGAGTAATACAAGTTTTATGTCTCAAAATTCTCTTTTTTTTTATTACTTTTCTCTGGCAATGGCCATAATTCTCCACCCAAATAACCAGGGGAAAAAAAAACCCCCTCAAGTTGTAGTACAAACCATAATTCAAAGACCTTTAATTGCTATCTGGCTGTGGAAGTTATCCACATGCAAGGGTAGTAAAATTCCAATGTTACCCGAAAAAACAAAGCGTCGCTAAAGCCTAATGTGTGGACATCCAGCCCCATGCCTTCAAATTCTTCTCATTTTTATATGAACAATTCTATGTAGTAACATTTATTGAGATACATGGCAGATGTACGAGGGTATCAAAGTAATTTTATTACTTTCAGCTTTCATTATAGTGGCAAGAAAGATGCAATTAGTCTACAATTCTTGTGCCTCTTATACGCCTCATTTAGCATTGCCATCTTATGCTTTCCTTCATATGTATTTGTATATAGATACTCTTGTTCTTTCATAATAAAATCTTACAAAAAAAATCACATAGCATACTGGAATGCCTTTCAAAGAGAGAAAAAGGTGATAAAGACAATTTCTAAAATTATGACATAATTTTATTTTCTACTATTATGAAATTTCATTTCTTTTTATTCTTATGTTGACGTTCTGTACAATTAATTTCACTCCTAATTTTTAGCTTTCCATTATCAAGATTTACTTTTCTAGAATAGGATTGTAATTGTACATTATAAATATTCTGGTGTTTCTAATGCAAAAGACAAGATACAATTCTTCTTTTCTTTCAACTTCTTCTTTTTTTATTTACATTTCTTTCAACTTCGTTAAAAGGTTACCTGATATCTATCTTTTTGCATTTTTTTTCCATATGTTTTTTAAAAATGTTTTTTAATAATAGGAGGTGTTTGACATTTTTTTTTTTGACTCAAACTTACGACTCCTCAGTCTAATAACTTGAAGAACTCATTAGCAAATGGCCAATAACTGGGCATAAATATAGAATCTCTAGTTTAGCATATGCCACAAAGCCATAGTAAATTTTTGAATTTCTCTTTCTTCACTGGGAAGGGCCACTTGTTCTCGTTTGCTCTGTTTTGGGCTTGGCCATATATAGCTGCTAACGGGCGTTGTTTTTATCAATTATCCAATAAGCTCTAGAACGTGCATAGTAGCCCAATTACATCGCTGACCCGCTACCTCCTATACAAGCAACCAAGATAAAAAAAAAATAACAATACCATAAACCCATTCATAATCTTCCCATTTTTCTTTTCATTTTAATGTTCTTTGGAGTTTTTGTTTACTCAATGTATTGATAGTATCGTTTATTGTTTCGGCTCATTGTGGTCATGAAACATTTTTCAGGTGTAAAATTGAATTATTATGTGACATTCTAAGGATAATTTCGGTATTTTACTTACTTTAGATTGAACATCTTACTTACCTATACATATTCTAATGCTTTTTTATGGGGCTGTGAGGCTTTTCTTTTTTTGGATCAAAAAAATGAAACATGTTGAAGAACAAAAGTTACTTCCAACAAAGTTTTTTCCTTATCTCTTTTCATTGATCATCACAGGAATTGCATTTTCTGATTTTGGTATGCTGAGGCTCCCTTCCCTGGAAGGTCTGAGGAAGGATTATATGTACACTGCCAATTTAATCAATTTTTTGTCCCTGAAGGATTCGATGTGTGTTCAACGCAGGCTTGATTTTTAGTGCGTTTAGTACCAGTCTACCAGCCAGCCAGCCAGCACTAGAAACGCTGGTACCATGGACGGTGCACAAATTTGGTTGAACATCGACAAATCTCCAGCTGGGACCAGATGGTTGGTTCACGGCTACTATTCAGTTCCATGTATTTGGGACCATCCAGCCAGGAATACGTGGCGCTCTGTTGTTAACATGTTCTTATTTTGTTCAACTCAATTTGGACTTTGCCTCATATAATCAGTCAAATGTGAACTCAATTCGCCATGAGAGTCCAATGTACTTATCGGGTGACACTTTAAACTCTTTTTTTTTTCTTCTTTTTTTAATAATTGGCCGACTGAGGTTTGAATTATGGACTAAGACTCTCACAACAGAATGACCCATTACAGAGTTTAGATTCCTGAAGAGCTGGTAAGCCAAAATTTGATTATTTAATGGGAGACTAACCCACTAAAGTAGAGCATTAATTAACCAGAGTTACGGAATCTCAATGTAGAATATGCTTCTACTCTAAACATATGGAAAAGGTTCTCTGGAAAAATTGGATATAATACTATACCTAATTTGTGACATGTAAAAGATATATAGTTAATTTAATAATTTATTTATTTAAAAATTTAATATATTTGTTATAATTTAACAATTTAAATTTTACATATCAATTTTGTATCTACTATTATACGTGGACATTATCTTTTCCGGCCGGATGTGAATGTGCTCATTGACAATGCCCCCTGATAAACCAGAGCTTTGGTATTTTGTCCCTGTGTGAATGGCATGACTTTTCAGGGAGGCCTTTTTTTTATTGGTGTGAAATCAACGGCAATTACAACTCACTTGCTGGTGTGAATTGCAACTCATTTGATCTCCTCGCTAATGATTAATGGTGCTATTTTAATTTCCGTGACATGTTTCCTTTGAGAAAGAAAGAACAATGTCGATGTCATCATTTGCGTAGTTCAACTAGCTAAATAGATTCCATCTCAGGTGAGATTTTGGAATTGAATGTTATCAAAGATAAGTAACGAAATTAAAATTACAACTCATCATCGTCTAGTGCAAGAAATACAATAATTATCTATTCACTTCATATTATGTCAACATAGATCAAAAACCTATTTTTGAACTCCAACTTGTTTTTAATTGGAATCTATCAAAGAACAATTAAAAATTGACTTACATATTTTGACAACCTATTAATTGTGTTCTAAAATAATTGGTCACGGCTCATAAATCTGATAATCAATATATCAGTAATTTTTTTTTTCTCTAAAAAATAATTCTTTCTATAATTTAACCTTTTTTTTCCTGTGCTCATCAATGGATATGCTTACAAATAACTTGACGAAGAAACCTGAACGTTTTAATTATATGGATAATTTCTATCTCAAAAAAAAAAAAAAAACGGAAAACTTTGTTTTGTATCTTTCATTAATGGATTTTAGAGAATACTGTCAATGGCAAAGAGACAGACGTTTTGAGTTGAGATTGAAGTAAAAATTTTATCAGGGCCTTGCAGCTGTATTGTCCATTTCTTCTGGATTGTAACGAAATTTGACAGGATGCACGAAACCAAAAAGAAAATCGTCAGGAATGAAATGAACACAGAAACAATGTGATTTTTTGGGGGCGGGGGGTGTGTGGGGCGTTCACATTGACAGAAATATTTGGTAAGTATATCCTGCCTGAGATACCATGATGCACGCAACCTTCCTCTTTTGGCCTATAAATAGAGTTGGAAAGCGATTTCAGCTTTATATGCAATATTAAAACTATCCAATAACCAACACCACTGAATTTGAGTGAGGCAGAGAGGGAAACTGAAGAGAAAAATGAAGTCCTGCAATTCAATGTTGATCAAAATATTGATGACTCTCTACTTGTCTGGCCTATGTGTTTCACAAGATTTTGATTTCTTTTACTTTGTTCAACAGGTATCTGTATTCATTTCATTATTATTATTATTTTTTGTTTTTTGAGTTTATCCGTGGTGAATTTATCTGGGTTTCCTTTAAAATTTTGTATGATTCTTGATTTGTGTTATGGTTTAGTGGCCAGGATCATACTGTGACACAAAGCAGAGTTGCTGCTACCCAACTACTGGAAAACCAGCAGCTGATTTTGGGATTCATGGACTTTGGCCTAACAACCAAGATGGCTCATATCCCTCAAACTGTGATCCCAGCAATCCATTTAGTAAAGATAAGGTAGCTTTGCACTCCAAAAATTTTCACTATTAGCCAATGTTTTGGATTTAATATTATCACAACTATTATTAGCTAAAAGTAGATTTATGTTCAACGCGGCAGACTAAACCAATAAAAAGATAGCGTGTACATAATTAACAGACAAAATATAGAACTAAACCCTATTTATCGTATTGATCAGAAAGAGAAAGGTATTTATTCTTTTTTTTTTTTGGGTTATTGGCTCCTACTTATTAAGACTCAAATTTAAGAAATTCAGTTTTAGAGACAATTCTGATACCAATTGAGTTACAACTCACTGATTAGGTGTCTATATATTTAAAAAAAAAAAAAAGAGTTTATACCAAAAGTGAAACGACCCCTGATTGGCTTTTTTTCCCTTTTACTAGGTAACCTTTCTATATTTGTTACCGTAAATTAAATATTCTTCTCATTTTCCCCCCTAAATTTTGGCAAGAGAACACTAATTTCTGCCTTTCCGTGTACGCTTTAACAAATTCCATATGTGCACCTTAACGAACAGGTATAAGAATAACGTGATTATCTTGCTTCTACGGTTTTCTTTAATCATTGAACTTGATTGCTTTATGGGTGAGAGTGAGTTTTGAGTAAAGAAGTTAAGAATCTAGACATTTATTCCGAAAATTTTAAGTAGACAGTCAAGAATCTGAACATTTATGCCGAAAATTTGAAGTGCGAATTTTAAAATGTTATGTGTCATGATGAATAGAGCAAATTAAAGAAAAAAAAAAATCTTATCGGTGAATGATATTCTTGCTGAGTTTGATATATTACAGTAATTATTTCTCATTAATGAGTTCTAATTCACCAAAATTGTTTACAGGATTGAAAATCTTAAACTCAAATTTCAGTCACAATGCAATTAAAAAAATTATTTCTCTATATTAAACCGGAGATGACAAAACCATCGTAGAGAAAGGATGACGAGGGAGCTGAGTTTGAACTCTCTTCCATAAGCTCAACTATGTGAAGTTTTCCATAAGTTTTATTTTTATTTTTTTTTTTACTGCCCCACATAATCAAATGCGATGTTTTATGATTAGATTTCATATCTAACCAGAACACTGCAAAGGAATTGGCCAACACTAGCTTGCCCGAGCGGCGACGGCACGACCTTCTGGTCCCATGAGTGGGAAAAGCATGGGACGTGCTCCGAGTCTGTTCTAAACCAACATGCCTACTTTGAAACAGCTCTCAATCTTAAACAGCAAGTTAACCTTCTCCGGGCTCTCCAGGGTTCCGGTAAGAGTTTTTTTTTTTTTCCCCCTTTTTTCTTAACAGCAATAATATTAGAATATTTAAATTTCTCACTGATTTTGAAAAAAAAAAACAACTTGCTTGTTAATAGACATGACACGTACTTTTTGTTTTCTTGCTTATTACAAATTTCTCACCAATTTGAAAAAAAAAATTGCTAATTTGACATTGTTTTGCATAGCACTATTTCTCTTAAATTTAGCCAAAACTCACATTGGTCCTCTCATTCTAATAGAATTTCATGTTATTTACAACTTGTTGGTATCAACCCTTTAACACAATACAATTCAATTCTAAGGATAGAATTCAATTCAATTGATTTAGTTAGTGAATTCTAATTTTAATTTCTTGTTTACTAAACTAAGAAATTGGCGGAACTGAATTGTATTCCCTTTTTTTTTTTTTTAATCATTCCAAACAAGATACCAAAAAGCAGTTTTGGTGGTCGATTTTGCAACTTTACCATCAAGTAATAAATTTATTAAAAGAAAATATTTGATGAGATTCCTTAAGTCAAATTAAAATGAGATATAACTGATATAAGTCATTAGATAACTGAATAAAAAACAAACAAGTTGGCAAATACCATCGAATAGATCGCTTGACTACTTTAATAATATTTAAAATATGACTAAGTAGTGTATGTCTTTATTAAACGCATTAAGCTAAAAATGAGTAAAATGGTGCAGGGGTACGGCCAGGAGGATCCTACAGTTTGAGCGACATAAAGACTGCAATAAAACAAGCAGTGGGCTATACCCCGTGGATAGAATGCAATACCGACGTGTCGGGCAACAGTCAACTTTACCAAGTTTACCTGTGTGTGGATGACTCTGCATCAAATCTCATTGACTGCCCAGTGTTTCCAAGTGGCGGAAAATGTGGTTCAGCGATTGAGTTCCCTACCTTTTGACTTAACCATCCTCGTTGCAATTAAAACTTAAAATTTGATGTGTTTCCCCTTTACTTTCTTTCACAAAATTGTGGTTTTTTTTTTTTTGTTAATTTATGAAAGTTAAAGATCGAACCTTACACCTGAAGTTAAAAGGTTAGGTGATTCTACCCCTTAAATTTATGATTAGTGATAAAGTTGTATTTTCAGTTGCACTCGTGGAGTAGTCTATTATTGATAACTAATGTAAGCCTCTTGATCAGCGGCAACAAAATCCTAGCAAGGGTCTAAACTACGAGCCATGTAGACAGCCCTAATCTTTTATTGCGTCTCTTTGTTAAACAACAATAGATGGGCATTAAGCCATCTACGGTTTGGTAATAAAGTAAGTAGACTATTAATTTTAGTAATTAGGATTTAATATTAATACTAGATAAATGACAAGAAGAAAAAAAAATCTCGTCATTTGCCCTACAACATCTCGGATCTAAGATTTTCTTTTTGTCAAATATCTTTCGTGAAACAATAGAAGTCTTAAGAAAAGGAACATAGAGAAGAAGTTTGCTTTTGATTACAAATTGAACTTCTCTGGGTAAACTATTGAGAATACGACACCTCCATGACATTGAAAAATATTCAATTTCCTCAATTCTATAATAAAGAAGCAATGAAATTGGGCATAGTGACAAAAGTTATGTTGCTTTTTTGGAAATAAAATCCGGTTGTCCAACATTCAGATTTTTGAAATAGTTTTTCGTTCACATAAAAAAAATAGCGAAATTGTTTTCCAAATTTTTCAAAATTAAATTCACTAGATTCTTGGCAAACACATTCTATGTGTCCATTTTTCTCTGTTTCTTGTGTTTTTTTTGTCCAATGTGAATGGAAAACATCCTTCATTAATTTGTATCAATTGCAGACATTCGCTTACCGAAAAAACGTAGTACACCCAAAAGTGCACATACATACATAAATATTTTGTTATTATGTTTTTAAAATAAGAGTTTAGATCATAAAAATTTAGAGTGACATTTATTGAAATTTATATTTTAATTTTTTTAAAAAATTAATAATAAGATATTCATCAGAACGCGAGCTAGCGTACCATTGTCTGTGTACCTAATTGCATCCTTTGCCAATAAAAGGAGGCTGAACACAACAGGCTTCCACCGTCCATAAAACTCAAGCGCGACGGCCAAAACTACGGCATAAGGACCTAAGCCAGAATCTAGTGGAAGGTGGCTGCCGCTTTGATTTTGTTTGTTCGTTTGTTTTTTTTTTTTTAATCATTATTTTTAATTCTTTGGCTTTTGGCAATTCATATTGATTTGTTTAGACGTGTAGTAACCAGAAGGAAAACAATGCAAAAAACAAAACAAAAGATAAAGAAAGGTGACGTTATCAATTTAACATTGTTTTGGTATTATCAAGAAGGCAAAAAACCACATTACCAAGATGAAGCAAGATTGGTCACATTTTTAATCAAATATGACTCTAATTCATTTTCAAACTTCAAATATTAATAGTTAATAACATGTTAGTCTATAAATTTTGCTAACAATAAACTCTTTCACTTTCTCTTTTACAGTTGTTGTTTATGTGACAAATGTTGATTAACAGTCAAAATGTTGAATGTCAAAAATATTACAGAAATATTATTAAAAAGTGTTGATGTATTGATTTTTAATTGCTGTCTATAAAAAAAAAAGTAAAAAATAACTGTCTGTAGTAAATCCCTTAGTCTATATCTATATGATTTGTGACTAACAACAAAAACAGTTTCTTTTTGTTTCCTAAAGTGTCAAGATTAGCCCAACAGTACACCACTAAATTACGTGACTTGTAGCCCCTAACTATAGGAATGATAATACGATAAAATTGTGTTAAAAAAAAAAAACCCGATAAAAGTAATCTATCTAACAATAGTATAAAAGATAAGTAGAGATAAAGTTTTCTCTTATTCTACACTTGAATTTTTTTTAAAAAAATAACATTAGATTGAGACATACAAATTATTTTGCAATTATGTTACATTAATTTGATTTTTTAAATCTGGCGACAAAATATATTTGGTTTTCCTAAATAATAGTCATAATTGATATAATTGTTATGAGTGCAATCCATAATTTTTTTTAACAGAAAAAAAAATTTATTGTATATATCAGTTATTAGATCTTTGGATTGAAATCAGAATAATTACCGTTTATTTAAGTTCTGTTCAGTAATTTCAATAGGATCGACTCACTTCCCGAACATTAATGGAATCGAGTGTAACTCCGCTATTGGAATCTCTGTAAGCGAACTTTAATTCAAATGCTGCACATCACTATTTATACTTAAAACGATTTCAAGCATGAGTCAGTCAGAGGAAATATAAACGTAAAAATTTAAACTCAACACTTATAATATAAAAATACGTCAATTTACTACTAAATTATCACTTTAAACGGTGTGCGATCTATCATTTAGTCGATAACTTCATGGTATAAAAATATTGTTTATACATTGTTTATATATTGTTTAGGCAGATACTTTCTGCCATTTTTTCGTGCAGAAATCATCGGAAGTAGATTTAGCGCATGCATTGAGAGAAGATATTTTGGAATGAAATCTTTGTTGATTTTCCGTAAAAAAGAATCTTTGTTGATTTGATCTCATTTTTGAATGATGACATGCTTAACATAATTTTACTAAAAGAAACTGTTATGTGAAAATAACTTTTGAGGGTTGATTGGTTACTTTTATTTTTTTATTTTAATTCTTTATTTAGTCATAAAAATATTATTTATACATTATATTTGTCTGTATATATATTATAAATATTTTTAAAAATATAAAAAATTATGAGGCCCCGCATCCTCTCCAGCGGACTCGTATTTAAATAGAGAAATAGTAAAAACAAAAAAAAGAAGAAAACAAAAAGAAGAAAAGAAACGAAAACGGTTGTTTCCCTGCTTTTTCCTTCCCACCGTTGAAGAACCGTTTACATTCAAAACGACAAACAAGCAAATCAGAGATCTACATTCAACGACACCGACTCCCATTCTCCTGGCTCTCTCTCTCTCTCCTTTTCTTCGTCCTCTAGAGAGAGAGAGAGAGTGCTACTGGACCATCATTACTTTCTCTCAATTTTCCGTCACTTTCTCGGCATTCTCATTCTTCCCCTTCCAGAATCCGACTCCGAGTAAAAAAAACAAAAAAAAAGAAAAGAAAAGGTTAGTTTCTTTAGCTTGCTCTTCACTCCTCCTCTTTACTCGCAAGCTCTTTCCTTTTCTTTGCATTTGTTAGATTAATTCGGTTACTATGCTTGTTCGGATCTGTGAAGTAAAACTTTCTTTGCTTTTGATTTCTGCAAAGTTTGAAGTATGTTTGTTTCGTTTCCGAGAAAGCTCAGGAAAATATAATGAAAATTTTGAAGATTTATTTTATGTTTTTGTTTTTTTTTTTTTTTTTGTTCTTGTTTTTTTTTTAAACTTTGACCAAAAAAAATGTGTGGAAACTTTTTTTTTTTTCAGAATTTTCTCGGCAACCAATCTGAATTTTAATGGTACGTTTTTATTTTATCTCAGAAGTCTACTTGGGGGACCGGTGACTTGTTGACTATTATTTTCTAGTCAAGGAAATGCAAATGGCGGTTTCCGCATACCACCAAACAACAAAAAAATGAAGCTTTAACTACTGCAACTAGGTTGAATTGGTGAAACTATTTAAAATTGGCTCAACTAAAAGTTTAATATAGTTTTTATTTTTTATTTATTTAAAATTGACAGCGTTTTCAAATGATTGGTAAGTCAAACAATAAAATATCTATCCTTTAGGTCTCGAGTTTAAGTTTTAGACGGAACTAATTAACTAAAAAGAAGAAACAATGTTTTAGTTTATAGTCATTCGCCTACTTTGAATTTACAGGTGTCAAGTTCAAGTCTCAGTGAAGCCGATTAATAAAATAAGTGGGGATCTTTGGGTTTTAGTCCCTTGTTTTGTAATTAATAATGCCGGCGTTCTAGTCAATGAAACCATTGGTGAATTTTATATTACCTGCTACCTAGTACATACAGGATGAGTGGTTAGGAACGGGTGGGTCAAGGCACTGACTGCGTTGAATTATTCATTTGTATGTGACAATCGTTTTTCATGATCGCACAGGGAATATGGCTTTCCTTTTGATGAAGTTGATCCGGCTTTGCTTGAGCTTTGCGGGCAGTTCAATTTAAGAAAGATTACCCTTTGTTCTAGTTTGTCGGTTGAAACTGTTATTTTTTCCGAGTTGCATAGGCTTGTTTCTTAAACGATGCTCTTGCGGTCTCAAACTACTATGTGGTGCTTTTGGTGAAACCTCCTTCTGCACATATGATCTAGAGCCATATGCATAATTAGCATAGTTCAGCGTCTATAGCACGTTTTTGTACATTTGTGCTTGTAATCCGCGGTAAATGATCTTGTTTTGACTCTGCTTTGGCAGCCTTGTGTGGGATGTTTTTTGAAGAAGTCCAGAGCTGAGGTGATAACTGATTCTAGGGTCCACGAGCTGGCAGAGCAAATGGTTGCAAAACATTGTGGTTGGTACTGTCAGATAGCTGAGTAGGAAGAGAATCTGAAATTCCCATGAAATTAAATAATTATTTTGCAGCTCCATCTCAATTTGTCATTTCGTAGTTGCAGCAGAAGATGTTGACATATTATCCTGGATATATTGGTCTCATCCTGGTTGTTGGCACCCCGGCTTGTGGGCTTGCCTTGCAGAAACTATTTTGGAGAGTTTTGTTTTCCGTTAGTCTTTGTTATGGCACCAATTATAGCCGGAAAGTTTGATCTATTTGTTTCATTAGCATAATGAAGAAATGGTATGCTGGTGTGGTGATTGTCTCCTTATTCGTGTTGCTGATCCTGAAATATTGTCTTATCACAAATACTATTGGAGAAAAATATCTGATGAATCCCTTCTCCAATGCAAGTAATCCTCTTGAATGGGTGCAAAACACGCTCCCTTCTGCTGTTGAAAATCCAGAGAAATCTTCTCAAGTGATTTCTGCCGATACCATATTCTTTAGTCTCTTTACCCAGAGGAATCTTTCCAATGAAGAGCAAAAATCTTTGCAGACATGGAAATTATTGAAACACTTGATTAATCATAGTAAACCCTTGGCAAATGGATTGGAGGCTATTAAGGAAGCTGGGAATGCATGGGATAGCCTTATGTCTTCTGTTGAAGAGGAAAGACATGGATATACGAATGAAAGTTCAAAGAGGATAGGGAAAGAGAAACAATGTCCTCATTTTCTCAACAAAATTAATGCTACGGAGCTAGAAAATGCTTTTAAGTTGCGGCTTCCTTGTGGCCTGACTCAGGGTTCATCCATCACAATAATTGGAATTCCAGATGGTCTTCTTGGTAACTTTCGGATCGACTTAACAGGGGAGGCACTTCCAGGGGAGCCTGATCCAACCGTTATTTTGCATTACAATGTTAGGCTTCATGGAGACAAGATTACCGAGGGCCCTGTGATAGTGCAAAACACATGGACTGTAGCTCATGATTGGGGTGACGAGGAGCGCTGTCCATCTCCTACCCCTGAGAAGAACAAGAAAGGTAGGGATGCATGTGGCATTCTTTTAGTATCATGTGCGGCATAAATCAACCAGTAGGACATGCTCATGGGGTGATTCCCTACCAAAGACAAGATAAAATATTACTTGTTATTGATAGCAATCAGGAACATTTCTCATGGCTTAGTTTATATTTTAGTTTTTTGTTGAATGCATTTCACTTTTGAATTTTAGGATCCATTAGATAATATTGCATCTGTTATGAAACTTATTCATCATACTCTTGGCAAGAATGTTAAGTCTTGTTTTCTGTGACGAACCATTTCCCCTTAATACTTGCTTGGGTATTTTGTAAAATTTTTGTCTTAGGTTATGTGATCCAATTCTCTTTGGTTAAGGAGCTCTACAATCGTTGGAAGTCATTGCTGTACATCTGTTCATGAAAACATAGTTTAGTGTTTTGTGAAGTCATCAGTGCCATTCTTATAAAATTTTGTGACAAAACATATTCAACAATTCATCATAATTTCTCTCTATTAATTTTATGGACTTGGGAATAAGGTGATAACTCTTTAGTTACATGCCAGTGGACGAATTGGATCAGTGTAGCAATTTGGTTGGTAGAAATGATACTCAGGTGGGTGTCAAGCATCTGGAAGGTCAAAGGAGATCATCAATGGTTCAGGAAGGATCTAAAAGCGGAATATACTTTCCATTTAAACAAGGTCATCTATTTGTTGCAACACTAAGAGTGGGATTGGAGGGAATCCAGATGACTGTTGATGGAAAGCACATAACATCTTTTGCATACCGCGAAGTACTTTCTTCACTTTTCTATTTATGCTCGTCGCAGCGGTGGTGTGTAAATATCAATTTCTTTGGATTAATTGTTTTTTTTTCATTTTGTTATCTTTCCAGACTTTGGAGCCATGGCTGGTCAGTGAAGTTAGGATATCTGGAAACCTGAAGCTAATATCAGTTGTTGCTAGCGGCCTACCTACTTCAGAAAATTCAGAGCATGCAGTTGACTTAGCAGTGCTCAAAGCGCCTACTCTCTCTCTGAAAGAGCCACTGGATCTCTTTATTGGTGTTTTCTCTACAGCAAACAACTTTAAGCGTAGGATGGCTGTCCGAAGAACTTGGATGCAGTATGCTGCAGTGAGGTCTGGGGCAGTTGCGGTGCGCTTCTTTGTTGGTTTGGTGAGCTTCTCATTAGATTCCTTAGACAAATTTTTTAAGAAATTTTATGTTGGTGTTGCTGGCTGGCTGTAAATTTTGAACTCCGTTTAATATGTACTTCATGAAGGGAACTGTTTTGGGTCCTGAATGCCATATTATCACAAAATGTGTTTGCTAACTGGCTCTGTATTTGGTGTCCTGGAGCAACACATTCAAAAGTCCTTGGCTACAGAACGATTTTCTTTTTATTTCTTATTTTTTATTTTTTTTAAGATACGGCATATGTCCTCTTTCAGCTATTGCAGGCAGTTGGATTTTCATTACGACTCTTAGTTTAAATTAGTGTACTCCTAATGTATCGAACGACAACAGAAAAAAAAAAGTATGTCATTTTTTTTTGGTGCTTACAACCTTTCAACCATATTGCAGCACAAAAATCAATTGGTTAATGAGGAGCTCTGGAACGAAGCACGAACATATGGAGACATACAGCTGATGCCTTTTGTTGACTATTACAATCTTATCACCTGGAAAACTCTAGCCATCTGCATCTTTGGGGTAAAACACATGTCCCTTCTTTATTGTGCAAGCGGCTGAACCTTAGTCTATTAACCTTGTCTCTTAAACAGACAGAGGTTACATCGGCAAAGTATGTCATGAAGACTGATGATGATGCATTTGTTCGAGTGGACGAAGTGCTGAACTCTTTGAAGAGGATCAACGTCAGTCATGGCTTGCTCTTTGGACTCATCAATTCAGATTCCCGACCTCATCGAAGTGCTGAGAGCAAGTGGTATATTACCCGTGAGGTATTGCTTTATTCTTGATCCTATATGGTGTGAAACCCATGCAGCCTCTATGCCTTTGTTTCAACGAAACTAGCATTGCCTACATGGATCATACTGGTCTGGTGAATTATGCTTATCCTAAGCAGCGGTAAAGGAAACTTATCCCACAAGATGAATTACATACAAATGCATACTGTTGGCAAACAGTCAAGTGCACCATATTTCTAGGACTAGAAGTTGGAGTTTACTTGGTTTAGGTTAGACGCAAGTTTAAATACCAGAGTTAAAGGTATATGTAAAAGTAGCACCATTCTTAATCACCCTCAATTATCCAACTTATAGCATGAAATTTGTGTTTTGCTTCTTCCTTATCTGTCTTCCTTCATTGTCTGTGTCAAAAAAGGAATGGCCTGAAGATAGATACCCTCCATGGGCACACGGTCCCGGTTATGTGGTGTCTCATGACATAGCTCGGGAAGTTTACAAGAGACATAAAGGAGGGCACTTAAAGGTAATTCTCCAACCAAACAATTTATATCATAAGATTTTGTAGTATAATATGAACTGCTATCATTTCAAACTATGGCCATTGAACACTTCTTTCTAATCTAAATAAAAGCATCATGCTTTTTTTTCTTTAACTAGATGTTTAAGCTAGAAGATGTTGCAATGGGCATTTGGATAGCAGATATGCAGAAGGAGGGCTTGAAAGTTAGGTACGAAAATGAAGAGAGGATCCATAATGTAGGATGCAAGGATGGTTATATTGTTGCCCACTATCAAGGTCCTAGGGAGATGCTTTGCCTCTGGCAGAAACTCCAAGAAGCCGGTGCCCGATGCTGTGGTAACTAGTAGGATTACCGGAAAATTATCACTTATTAGGGCTTTATATCACGATAATAAACCTAATTAAAAATTTTCCTGACCAAGTTTGAGCAAATAGGGATCATCAGGTTGAAGCCATCGGCGTAGGCTTTGTAGCCATACAAGAGCAGGTGTTGTTACCTATAGAGTCTCGATTCATATTTAAGGTTGTCTGACACCAATGACCTTTAAGGGAATGTGTGTAGAGAGATATATACATTGTTCCTTTGTATAGATTCGGGTCCATTAATAGGTTATGCGAGTCAGTCTAGAAGTAGAGTGGTTTTCCCTTTATGGTGTACACGTAATTCTTGCTAGTCTTTTTATTTTTTCCCTGCCTTTTTAATCCATTCCTGTGATTTGTTGCTGGCTTGTCCTTAATGTTCAGTGTGCCGAATAATAGATGGACTTGTATAGAAACTGAGAGCTTTTTTCTGCCACAGATAGAAACCAAATTAGTGAATGCTGTGATAGAAAGGGTGAAAATTCCTGGCCTGTGGGATTCTATTTTTTGAATTGCCAACTCGTTTTATTTCATTTAAAAGAATCAAAATTTACTCTAAGAAACATGCCAACTTCGACAAAATAAACACAATTCAGGGAGACATCACCGTGTAGTATCTGTATAAATGGGTGCTCAAATGTGATAATGTGCTGATTGAGGCCAGAATATGTCAAAGAGAGAGAGAGGCCACGAAGGCCTTAAAGTCTTTAATGCAATTTCTGAGCTTCGGTTATCTTCAAAAACTTGTTCATAATTCATGTCAAGTTAAGACCAACAAGATGTTGGTCAACGGTTGTAGGCTGGTCTCTTTTTATTGTCAATGAACCATAGAAATGACAATTGTTGGGAGCAGAGATGAGCCTAAACTACCTACTAATTTCTGGGAATGGTTTTCGACTCGGCTACCATTTTTTTTACTAAAAAAAATTCATGTGAAGTTCAAGCCCTAATTGAACATCAAGGGTATCATTGCAAGTCTGTAACTACATTCCTTCCCATGTTAACCCACTTGCCCGCTGAAATGTGCATAAAAAGGCATTCAATGTCATGAAGATTTCCGCGCTAATTTTTCCAGTAAGAATTTTATGAACAACAGTACAAGCCCTAAAAAGAGCTAACATAGAAATTAAAAGCATTGTCTATTAATTAATTCTCTAATTCAATGGTTAGAAAGGAAAAAAAATAAAAAAATTTTTATAAAAAAAAAAACCTAAAGTGAAAATATTAAATTATTGATTGTTAATTTTCATCCTACACTTAATGCGTAATATGCAGATGTGGAGGAAAACTGCCAAGAGATGAGAGGGAATAATGGAGACCAATGTTTAAAATTTTTTATTTAGAAAATATATAATTAACAGTCTCATTTATTCTCATCATGGGAAATTCAATTTACATACGTTTCTTAGAGGCTATACATTTGATTCAAGATGCAGATGTTTATTAAAAACCGTTATTTAGATTTTAGACAATGAAACCGTTCTCTTGTGGAGACTTTGAGAAAGGATAGTTACAAAGAATTGCTGTAACTAACAGATAGATTAAAAGTTTCTTTCTTATCTTATTTTTTGTATTTCCCTTTTCTCATGTTAATGGCAAAAAAATCCACAACCAATAAACTATTAAAAGCAATTCTTTTTGTTTTTAACCCCAAAAAGAAATTCTATTTAAACTTTAACTCCCACCAAAGCAATATGAACCTTAGTTTTTCTACACTTTAAAGACTGGTTAAATTATCATTGCCAATTTATGAGAAATTCTTATCAAAACCTATATTTCTTTGCAAAACACGTTATTTATATAATTAATAACAAAATGCATATATTACTTTAAAAAATAAATATGTTACAATTAAACACGTTATTAAAAAAATAAATTATTACTTTTTACAGTTAATATTAAATTTATTATTTCACATAAAATTTTAAGTGTTTTTTATATTAACCTTTGTTAAAATTAAAAAAAAAATTAATTTAACTAGATTGGTACAAGTACGTGTTGTTTACTACCAGAAAGTCTAATATCTCACCTGTTCTGCTCCCTCTAACAATTTGGACTATCGTCCACTTCACTTGTTCATGCTTTCCATGTGTTGCTAGCTAGGCAAACCCATAAAAAAATTCCCTAAGTACCATGGGAGAGAAATTTTGGCAGATTCACATAAGTAATTTTTCATTAACAAATGATGAAGGATACTATAAATTTTTTTAACAAATTTAATACGTTATAATATTTTTTAAATAAAATATATTTATTTTGATGACGTGATAATTATATCTATCATCAGATATTAAAATGTATAATTGTCATATTATTAAAACATATTAATTTTTATAAAGATGTTATCGAAATAAGTAGATTATGTTTATGAAAAATTACGATATTTTAAATTTATTTAAAAAATTTTATAATGAATAAATTATTATTTTTTAAAATTAATATTAAATTTATTAATTTATATAAAATTCATAATATTTTTTATACTAATTTATTTAATAAAATTTTTATTAAATTATACCACCACTAAATTGTCCCCACTAAATTAACCCTGTAAGGTTGTCACCAAATTTTTCCCATTGTTTTTGACATTATATAGCTGTTATTAACGAGTAATCAAAGAAACAATAGTCAGCAAACGTGGCGTGTAATACAAACACGTACACAAATTCCAGATCTTTCCACAACCTTCTTTCTGGTCTTCCTGTCGTGGCAAACCTCGTTTCCTAGTTTGATAAAGTCCCGCTTCAGTTCCTCAATCTTTCCGATTGTCTCACAGTTACCTGCAAATCCAAAGCTCCTCTGTTTCTCTCTTCATCTCCCTAACAACATCTCAGATAAAAATCCAGTCTTTTATAGTTTTTTTTTTCTTTTTAATATTAGCCATGGCTTCTGACACTGAGGCACCTGGATTTTCCGAATTGTCTTCAATTTTTGAGAGGCTTTTAAGGCACAGAGACCTTCCTCGGTTTCTACCTTTCATCTTAGGCTTCACCACCACAGCAAGTGCCACTGCCAATACAGAGGGTGAAAATCCAACCAACCCAGAAGAGCCAGGCCAAGAAACACCACAAACAACAGGTCCCCAACAAGGAAGACTCATCCTAATCAACCCCTTTACAAGGAATATGATGGTGATTGAAGGTGCTGCTGACAGTTTGGACTCTGTGCTCAGGGGCTTGGCTAGCAAGAATGGCCAGCCACCAGCCTCCAAGGAATCAATAGAGGCCTTGCCAAGTGTGGAGATTGGAGAGGGTGGTGAAGATGAAGATGGTGAGTGTGTGATCTGTTTGGAGGAATGGGAGCTTGGTGGGGTTGTCAAGGAGATGCCTTGCAAGCATAGGTTTCACTCAGATTGTATAGAGAAGTGGTTGGGGATTCATGGGTCATGTCCAGTTTGCAGATATGAGATGCCTGTTGATGAAAAAGAGTTGGGCCAGAAGAGGGAAGAGGGAGAAAGGAGGAGTCTGGGAAGAGTGTTTGGAGTCAGCTTTTCAGTCTCTGGCAATGGGAGACATTGGGACTCTGATCAAACCCCTGCAAGTAATGCTGACGATGTTTCTTCTTCAAGTCCAGGAACTGATCATTAAATAGAGCATTAAAGAAAATTCTTTCGAGAAAAAAATCTTCTCTCTCTGTTTTTTTTTCCTTATTTCTTCTTCATGTTTTAATAGATTGTACAGGAAATAATTGTGATTCATGTTTTTCCTGGAATAATAAAGAAATAATTTATATTCATGTTCACTCTTTGCAATTATCATGGAAAAATTATCTGTGATCTACGAAGAATCTAATTTTGTGCCAAAGTGAATGAGTGAACTCATGGGAGAATTCATTGTTGCAATGGATTGATTCCAGCAATCATAGTACCAGGAAAAGTTGTATTGACAAATGCTATATGCTGAATTGCTCTCTCTTTCTTGGCTTAATTTGATCTCCTGATGTCTTACTGGAATTTACAGTGTAGGCATTGAGTTTGTGCTGGTTGATTCCTGGAAAGTTGATCCATCTACGACTCTCAAACCCCTTTAACCCATCTACTTTGTAGTCATGGTCCACAAGTAATCCAACAATGCAGCCACCATGATAGTTATAAGAAGTCCTCAAACTTGCGGGAATTTCGTAGCTCTTTACAGACTGAGACCTCACTGTAGGGAAGCAAATGAACCATTTGAATACATTCCTCCTAGCCCTTTTTCCTTTGCTAGGTAGTTGCATTCCACCAAAGGGTTTTTGCCTTTGGTCTCTGCTGTTCAGTTCCCGCTTTCCTTTGGATTCTGGACGTGCAAGCCTGATTGCAATGGCCATACTTGTTTCCTTGAAGCTTACTGGCGTGCTTCCTCTCTCAATTATGAACTCGAAGTTTTTATAGTTTTGCATTACCTGCGACTTGAGGTGAATCTTAGACACCAAAGTGCTGGTTTGGTGCCTGCCAAAGTGGCACAACAAGAGCTGTCTCGGTCCAGCCTGTGCTTAAAGAAGGCCAAATTCGACAACAGATTGCCATATGTTCAACTCCGGTTTAAGACAGATTTAGAGTCTGCCTATTATGAGCTTCCTTCACCAGCTCTTTATTCAATCCAGCACTTTACAATCCTCGGAGCACTTGTACCCTGTGGCTCACAACTCCATCCTTGAAGATGGAGTGTTAAGCCACCGAAGAAAGCGTTGAAGCAATGGGAAACCATAGTAGAGCTTTCCTGAAACGAAAGGAACTCCATAGAGCTAGCCACCTCGTTCTACTAATAACACAGAACCTCTCCGAAATGATCGCTGCTAGGGGACCACAGGTGGCCCCTCCACCCAGCCACAATGTGGCCAAATGACTTGCCTGAAACCTCATCAACATCTGAGGACATGTAGGGTAGGCCTCTTCCTGCAACGAGGAAAGTGGTGGAAGGCGTTAGGATCAATGCATAAGTATTTGGTAAGTGTTAACTGTTACATATATGGAAAGATTCAGTCGGTTTACCGGTAGAGCATACCCTGAAGCAGTGATGGAAATCGAGACCACCTAACAAATAGGAAAAAAGAGAAGTGTTAGAACTGCACAGCCGTGACAAATCTGTAAAAGCTCCATTTTTACGTAATCCCAAATGTCCATTTCAGAATGCCTACTTAGAAGACAAAAAGGTCAGCGTATGTTTCCAGTTTCTGTTCCTTTGAGCTTGCTCGAGAAGAAAGGTCCGGCAGCAATAGTTTAACATATGTGGTTCAATTAATCATTTTATTTAGCAGGCCTGGAGGCATGCATTGATGATAGCTTCTTGAGTAGTAATTATATACTTTTCCCTGCACCAATGGTGTCGTTGTCGCTAATGATATATTATAATTAGTTGGAAAGATGATTTTGCTGCCATCATAGATCTTCTTGTTTAATTTCCTCTTTATACTTTTTTGTGCTTTTGAAAGAGAATCGATTGGATTCAAACAACTAAAACATAATCGATAGAATAGCAGAACTTAATAGACATTGCTCACAATAGCCCCTAATTTGTAGCTAATCCCATGGTTGAGCTGTGGCTTTTCAGACATTGGGGTGGTGAAAGCTGCCCTCAGCAGCCAAAGCATCGGTACGAAACAGCAGCTTAGAGCAATGGGGGGCACCAAAAAGCCTATCAGATGGCCCTCAATTGCTCCAACAAACTGCCTATGAATCTTTTCACTGGATAGTGCCCCGACTGGTTAGGCACTATTCTCATCAGCATTAGTCATTTTGAGTATAGCATGCAGCCCGATTTAGAGAGACAGAGACGAACACTGACAAGGTATCCATACCATATGCATTATACCAGCTTTTAATAACAAATATAGTTTAAAAAGTTCCTGAGGTCCATACATATATACCAATATACATATTTATAAACAAAAGATTAAGGCTAAGAATATACTTTGCTGCATAGATTATATTACTTAAACCCTTCCAACATAAAGGTTGCCAAAACTCTAGAGCTGCCCATGGGGTAGTTCAATCTCCATTGCAATTCAAGTCTATTGCTTTTGATCCCGATTCAGCATCGTTTGGATATTGGCTATTCAGGTCCAATGTCCCCAGTAATGCAGTTCTTTCTAATCTGTCAAAAACTTTCGATCTTTTAACTAGTGGCTGCTCTACACAGATGCCATCAGAAATTGTGCTGCCACTTCTCTTCTTCCCTTGATAACTTGAACTGCTATTCAATGCCTCGTTTGTTGGAGGAATTTCCATTAATGCAAGCTCAACAAAAGTTGTATTCGTTTTGTTTGTGTCGCCAATCTTATTCTTTTGCTCCTTGTATTCCTTTCTCCCAGAGCTCTCAGATGATGTCAAGGAGCTTTCCATTGAACACACTGCGCTCCTTATATGTTTCTTTTCTAATTCATTTAAGCTTGAACCTCCTGCTTCTGTCAGTTCTGAGATTGCTGAACTTGGACATCCTGTATTAACCATTGACACTAACCGAGAAAGTTCCGCTTTTGCAAATTCTATGCCCACTGATGAAGAATTGTACCCGGCTAGTGTTTCCTGTGCTTTCTTCAGTACTGACTGTAAGTACTTCCCTTGAGCCTCTATCCTTAGCTGCAAATGTCTTTGCACCTGAAATTAGAATTCTGACTGGATTGGCATGCTTTGGCTCTTAGATTGAGAAGAAGCTAATAAGAAAGTCTCTTCTGTTTTCTTTCCTAGTGACAATGTGAGTATACCTCAATCTGTTCATGCAGTTTTTTCTGTACTTCCATTTGCATTTGGAGAGCTTGAGCAATCCGCAGGCTTCTGTTAAACAAAACACCTTAAATCAATGCAACATCTTTGATATCATAATTTCACCTGAATGGTCATCAGAAAGAAGAGGGAGAGAACTTTTACTCGTGAATAGGATGATCGTTTCTGTCGCTGATTCCTCTCTTTACGGGAACATCACTGCTTCGAATTTCTTTAGTTTCTGTTTTGAACGTAAATATAAATATTAATTCAAACCAGAACATAAAGGAACAAAAAAATCATCAAATAATTTCCTTAATCTAAATTGGTAGTGTCACTCACCTTCTTGCTTGTTATCAATGCTAGTCTGTGACGATTGGCTCTTCCCTAGCCTGTATTTCTGAAGCAAGAACCATAAATCCAACCGTTATTCGATTTTCTGAATTGCTAAAGCAACCAATATTGATCTAATAAGTACAAGAGAAAATGCCTGTAGATGGCTCTTCAGATGATACAAGGTAAGTCCAGGAATCCCCATCACCCCCATCAGACTCTTTGGTGTTGCCCCTGCCAATCAAAAATCACAGAGAAGATTAGAATCTTTTGCACTGGGACAGAAGATCAAAGAAAAAATATTGCTTGGATGTTATATATATATATTCACTTAACTGTCTGCCCCTCCGAGCTGATCGACTGCTTCAACAAACCTTTGGTGTAGTTCTGATGTCCATTTTAGCCTAGGCTTAGCATCAGTAGATAAGACTAAGTTCATGTTTTGATTTTGAGTATTTTGCAAACCCATTTTGTGTTTGTGGATGACAGACAACTGGTGAAGATGGAAACATGAATATGAGTTCTGAACCTTTTTGTAGCTAATGCTCTTCAATATGTGGCAGCTGGGAAGTTCTCATTATAATTATGAAGTTGTTGAAATGTCCTGAGTTCTCACTCCATATCTGGGAGCATAAGTGGGGTTACCTTGGAAGGGAATATATGCTATGAGCTGTGGCTCTTCCTTTCTCCCACCCTCCCATTTCATATCAACTTCCTTTTATTTTTTTTAAATATTTTTTCTTCTTTTTTTCTTTGACTTGAAAGGGGCATGGAAGAGAATCTGTGATTGTAGCAAAAACAGAGAAAGCAACACAGTTCAATTTAGGTCCCTCTCAAAAGGAGAGAAAAGAAGAAAAGTGTATGGTTTGTTTTTATCTTGCTGTTTCCCCATTGCCCTCTCTCTTTCTCTGCTTGATTCCCTGCTGAGCTAGGCAGCCCCACCATGATGAATAATGGGTACTACTTTCCTAACACTAGGAGAAGCTTTCAAAAAAAAAAAAAAAACCCCATAAATGAGTTGATGGAAATGGTATAATGGATATTTTTCTTTTGGTGACTGAAAGAGATAGAGAAATGGATCTTTTTTTTTTTAAATTTTTCCCCTTTTCTTTATTTCTGTTTTAAGTTTGGCAGATTCTTTTTGTTCTTTGTAGGGCTGGAGGAATCAAGGAATCTTACCTTAGATTTTAGGCTCAAACTTGCCTTATTTTACTCTGTAAAGAAGAACCCTGAGAAAAGTTGGATCAAATCAGCCATTTGGTCCATATAATAAGTTTAACACTATCCTTTTGCATTATGTACATCATAATCCAAATTCCACCCACTAAATTAAAGCAGGCATCCAAGAAAAATATAGTAAAACTACCTAGTTATGGCAAGGTAAAGTAGATAGGAAGCTAAACCAGCACTTTCATGATTGGTTGCAATAGAAAGCAGCAAAATAAACATGCTGAAATTGAACCAACATCTTATGGTGGTTGTGAAACTAGGCAACACATCTAATGAACATCTGATTATACATGGTGAAAAGAAGAACGCATAATGCTATGACCTAAAGGCATATTCTCAATGTACGAGACTCTCACACAAGCCTAAAAAAAGGGTCATATGTATTTTGCACAAAGAGGCTAATATTCCACATATTTGTGGCTTCATGCTTTTATAATATGAAAGCAATCCACTAAGCTCCTGCTGCATGAAAGTCCATGAAAGAGAAATATTCTAAAGGGAAATGTTAGCCTCGAGTCTGTAATCCATATCCATGCTAAAACTGAGAAAGAAATTTTGCACACCCAGAAAAGAAAAAAGAGGAAGTTAAAATGGCCAACAAGCAATCTCAAAAGTCAATTGAACCAGATTGATATATCTTCTCATTTTCTTGGGTTGTGGTCAAGAAATTTGATCACTGGAATCAAAATCCAATGATTGATCTTCAAAGCATTTGCCTTCTAAGTGCCAGACACTCAGTTGGTCTGTTGCAATCAACTTTTCCAGGATTATAAAGGGAAACAAGATTAGATACTTAACAATTTTTTAAACAGCAAATTAGATCAGCAAGATCCCATCTCAGTAATCAACATTTATCCATAGGATAGTGCATTAATGTCTTGATATTACAGAAAGATTTCCAACCAATTAATGAGCTGCTAGTTGGATGCGGTAACCATTATGGAAAAGTCCATAGATCATATTTTTAGCACCATCATTCTCCTTCTTCTTTTGGCATTTGGAAGACGAGAAATGAGACAGGAAAATTTCGAAAATTTTCTCCCTGCCCACCAAATTTATTGTTTTCAAATCAGTAGGGAAATTATTAATTATCTTATTTGATTAATAAAAAAATTAATTTATCCAGATAACAGTCATCAATTTAAGGATAAAATTATAATTGTAACAAATACTTTTTTATTTCTTCTCACTTTCCACTCTTTTTGAATTAATAAATTTTTTTTCTTCTTCTCATCAATTTAAGGATAAAATTATAATTGTAACAAACACTTTTTTCTTTCTTCTCACTTTCCACTCTTTTTGAATTAATAAATTTTTTTTCCTTTCTTTGCACTATTCTTTTTCAAACATGAAAAAGATTAAAAAAATATTTTTTTAAATTAATCCCACGAATACACATAACTCAAAAGAATATGCTTATTGGAGCATTAATATTATAGTAATATAATATTATATTCCTATTACTATGTTGATATTATTTACTGTTAGCAATAGCGATTTCTGTTAAACCAGACATTGGCATACCAAAAAAAAAAGTCAGGAGGCTCACAAGTTCTACTATTAAAATCATCGGAATTATTACAGGACGGAGGTGGAAGAGAGAGAGAAAGATGAGAGAGAGTTATACGTTGGGGATCACCCGCTTTTTATTATTTTTTTTCAAAATATGATTTATGTGTATAATAATTAAATTTATTGTGCAATTGACTAACGATAAAGATTCTTTAAGCATTATATATATAAAAATTAAGTTTGATATGTGACACATATCATGTATATAATATTTAAATGTAACAAACCTAAACTTATATGAAAAATAAATAAATTAACCCAAAAAAAAAAAAAGTAAAATGACCCTGTCCAATACCGCTGTGGCGCTGTCTGAGTATTGGATCTCTAAAATCATTATTGCAAACAGTTATTACCTCTGAGTCGTAATTTTTCTTCTTTTTGTTTTTTCAACTTTCCTCTCCCTATATTTTTCTTTTATTTTCTTTTTCCCATTATCTTTTCACCCCCATTTTTGATGTTGAAACAAAGGACTATGGAGTGAAGAGGACACCGAGTTTTTTCACATGATTTTTTAGGTGGGGGGAGGACATGAGGTCTATCGAACCTTTGCTATCTGTGCGGAGTCAGAGTTGGCAGCCAAGTGCCAACCAGAGTTGGAAGCACCATTATTCTCTTGGATAAAACCCAAGCGGTGGACCAATAAGTGATAGGTCCATTTTAACAGCGAGTTCTTCCGAAGCAAGCATTTGCTTTCTGTCCTCCAACTGTAGTTCCTTGGCAACATGCTCCTCGTTAGGAATATAAATTATTGTTGTGGCCAAAATATGCCAAGTAGATTGCAGATCGAATTATTGGCTAATGTTGTTAGCGTTATTTTTAGACTTTCAAGTTTAACAATCCGCAGCACGGTGTTTATAATAAGTGCAATTCCTAATTCCTAATGTTAGATATTGAGAAGATTTAAGAAAATAAAATCATATTTTAATTGACAACTTAAATTTTCAACTTGATAGCAAATGTTTCATCTAACATTTGAAATCGTCGAAAGTTGGAATTCCTTAAATTATGAACTTAACAGTATGAGCTATATTATTTATCATGAATATACTACTTATCATGAATACGTATTAAAATTATATCTCAACCAATAACTTAAATTTTTTTCGTGTAATAAAAAGCGACTGGATCATAACAGGAATGTTTGAAAAACAAAGAAAGGAAGGAAAGAGTTTATTGAAGTTACCTTTCCCTTTAACCAGCAGCTGTACTGGAAGGCTACTTTCTTGCTTTAATATATTCCACATCAGGTAAAGGAGATTCCAGGATGATGCCCCAACGACCCCGCGGTAGGTTAGTAGGAGAAGGTCCGGTGTATCGAAAGTCGCCTTAAGCAAAGGTGCCTCATCGAGTATTATTCTTTTAAAAGGGACTCATTACAGGAGATCTCACAAATCTGAAAGCATGTAAAGAAGATTGACAAGTATATGGCCTAAAGAATCAGGCAAAAAAGATGCAGAAAAAAAGTGACTCGTCACAAGCCCCCACAGATTAATGGGAATTTTATTCCTCTAAATTTTTCACACACGCTAAAATGATGTCAGCTATATGTCACAAATGTATTCATTTCTCAGTGCGGATGGCATCTAGGCGACTCGGTGCAGGGCTTTATGAAGTATAAAGAGTAAGCACCAATTAATATTGCTGGCTCAATATGTCTGCCATGTCGATTTGAGGTTCAACTGCCTGATCCAGGACACCTGTATGCTAGATGTCGAAACGGGAAAATTTAAATAAATAAAATTTTATTTCAATCACTAATTTAAATATCTATATGCCATACCTATTTAGTAATTGGTCAATTTAATTGTTTTTTTATGCAGGTTTCCTCGATATCTTTATATTAGGTTTGTGCAGTATGTATAGTTTTAGACGTTATTAATACTAGGATTTTCTATATTCACAAAAAAAAAAAATGATGTGCTTTTGATATGATAAATGACGCTTAATCACAAAAATTAGTATTAGTGGAAAATCATAGGTTCGTGTCTCCCATATAATAACACTATGAAGGAAATTATTGGCTAAATATATACGTAGCACTTGTTAGGTATATACGCTAAGTGGTTCAACAATTTAAACTTTATGTGTGGTGATATGCGGTTGATCTAAAAACTAAGCAATTTCATTTAGGAGACAAAATCTTTTGCTTTGCATTTAGACATGCGGTGTACAAAAATCAAGACAAATTGTGACAGATTTGATAACAGATGGGCTTGATGCAAAAATCCTGCTGAGGTTGGACCCTTATGCAGGTTTAAGTCACTTCAGGATATTCAGAATCGCGCGGTGAGCGGGGGACTTTAAGTAGCACTAGTCTTCAATAAGAGAAATAATAAGTAATAATATTTAGACAATAATAAAATAATAATAAGATGATGTATATTGTTAAATAATTAAAATTTTAAAAATAAAAAAATATATAAACTGTTAGATACTGTTGAATGAACTGCATAACTATTTTGTTAAATAATTATGCAAAATACATACTAAGTGTAGACAACATACTTTTTTCGTTTATACAGATGAAAAACAAGCAACTCCATCTTGGTGTCTTTGGTGCGCCGACAAAGACTCGTGGTAGAATCTTAAAATCTAACAGAAAAGGGAAGAAATAAAATCATTTCAAAGGCAAATATAGTGGGGAATGCTTTCATTTTCATCGAGTTTCAAGGAAAACCACTGCCACTTGAAAAAATTCCATTACAGTACGTATATGCATCATCATACTGTAGCTCCAAAAGAAATACCCCACAAGTTGTCAAACTTTGTTGTTGCTATTGTCATCTCGGGTAAAAAATAAAATAAAAAATTAAAGACTGTTTCGAAAATCCTGCGGATTAGTTGGTCGAAATAAAAAAAAGTAAAAATCTATCGGAGCTCTAGTTTGGTTTATTTTTTATAACTGGAAAAGAATCAAAATCACCGTCAAAATCGCTTTAAACCTGACTAGAAACTAGTCAGACCTTTGATTTGGTTCAATTTAAGAACCAATGAAAAAAATCAAAATTCCCTTCAAAGCCAGGGTTATTAAAATACCGAAGATGGACAATAATGAAGGGTTAAGGTATTCAGACTTCAAAAAGTATGAAGAGTATGAGCTTATTACTTTAAAAACTGTTTGTTAGAATATCTATGAATGAATTGGAGAGTTCTCATTAATTGATAAAATATGTTTTTTTTGAGATAAAGTAGTAGGATATTTTATTAAGTAGTAATATTAAGATTTAACAATTGTCTAAAATTTGTAGGAGGGTTGTCTATCAAGTCTAAGAGACAAGTACCAAATCTGAAATAATTTGCCACCTAATTTGCGACCTGATTAGCTGAGCGTTCAATACGCTGGATCGGTATGTTTAAGAGAGGTATATCTTATTTAGCCAGTAGCTTTTGTAGGCCCCAGGTGATACACGGGTGTCTCTTTGTACCGGCCAAGGATGCACGGATACGCCTATTTTAAGGAAGTGTTCGTGTCGGACACTTCTCGGACACGGACACGCTTCGGACACGGCACGGACACGTGTTCGACACGCGAAAAAGTGTCCGCAAAAAAAAAATTGGAAAAAAAAAATCGGACACGGTTCAGACACGGTTCGGACACGCGGGCACGGCTAACAAAAAGAAAAGTAAAAAAATGAAAAGGGATGGTCTCGACTTGTCGCTGCCTTTTTTTTTTTTTTTTTAATTCAAATGAACGAGAGTGAGAATTGGGAAAGATTTGAATTTTTTTTAAAATTATTGTTTTTGATTAATATTTATTATTTAATATGTATTGTGAGATCTTAAATATATTTAAAATATATATTTTATAAGATTTATTCTAATAAAAATTAAATTTATATATGTTATATTTTAAGTTATAATTTATATTTTATTTTAAATAATAATATTTACTTTTATATATATATATATATATATATATATATATACACGTGTCTATGCCATGTCCGTATTCTAATTTTTTTAAAATTGACGTGTCGCCGTATCCATGTCCGCCGTGTCCGTGTCGCCGTATCTATGTCTGTGCAACCTAAGTACCGGCCCTCCCATAGTCTAGGCCTTAGCTCGGTAGTCCTAGGTTTGGGTCTTGTTCTTACCACCAACGAACTGGATTATAGTAAAATATTTTTAAATAAGGCTTTGATAGAGTTTTAATCTAAATTATAAAATTAGTAAAATTTTGATCTAATTTTAAAATTTTTATTTCGTATATAAAAATTTTTTGCATTTTTGTTTCTTTAGATTGAAACATACCGTCAATTTCATCGCAAGGTAGTTTTTTCTTTTCTTTCATTATTGTTGCTTTACTTGCTGTTTAGCATTCCGTACGTTCTTTGGGCGTTAAATAGCGGGGACTGGTTGGCATTCAATTTTTTGAAACAAATCCTCATTAAAAACACAAAAAAACAAAGATTTGCCTTTGTTTAAATTCGAATACTAAATATAGGTAAGCAAATAATTAGATGTAGAAAATATCTTTAATTTATAAAAATTATTCTCTCATGACTATAGAGAGGAATGATGTTATTTTTCTCTTATACGATAACAAAATTATTGTAATTCTTCTTATTATTATGAGTAGATACTTACAAAATATTTAATTATGAGTTATATTTATTAGTGTTAATTAATTTTTATTTTTTCATCATTTTCAATAGAATCTTATAATTATATAATTCAATTTTACAATTTGATTCCACGATTTGATTCTTAATATTCTAGGTAAGATTTTGAATTTAAACTTGGTTAAAACTGAGTTGAACAGGGGAAGTCGGTTAAAATAGAAAGACCAATTTGACTTGGTTTTTGACTTTCAAATATTTAAAATTATTATTTAACCCCTAAATTTGCTCCAGTTTGTTATTGAGCGCTAAATTTTGTTCAAACTTGAAATTAATTCATAGATTTTATCTAAATTTGTAATTTAGTTATTACAAATTACAACTAAAACTTAATATATAATCAAGTCTTTCTCTAGATACTTTTTGGTAAAAACCTTTAAATATATCAATTAAAGATTATTTTTACTCATATATATATAATTGATATTTTTATTTTATTCAAATTTTAATAATGTATGCATATAATTGTTATTATAAATACTAATTGAACCACTCAAATCTTGATCATCTGATTTTTCGAGTTATATGACCAGCTCAGTTGTTACAGTATGAGAAATAAAATTGAATAATCAAAACAAGCCAATCAAGAACCAATCTTATGCAAGTTGCATATAAGTCAAATGACTAAAGAGTTCAATGAATCAATCAATGTTTGCAACTACCAAGTTGTCGCACTCCCATCCCGTCATATTCGGTTTTCACTTCAGTAAAGTATGCATAACTTTTTATCCATGTCTACAAGTACAAAATGTTAAACTCAAACATCAGGAGGTGTCACATTATGTATTACAATTAACTGTAAAACAGGAAAAGTCAAATGAAGCAATTGTATATTTTAAAAAAAAATAAAAATAAAAATAAAATCATTAAAATTCAAACACATAATTAAAAATTTTTAACAGAATATTCCACTTACTATTATGCAAGTTCCATGTAGGGTCTTTGTTGCGAAAATAGTAGCTCAGTAAAATCGCAATTACATTTGACAAGTGATGTCCAATTTCTAGAATCTTTTTACAGAGCACATCTATGTCCGATGCCCCACAATTTGATTGACGGAGACAGAGTGAAATTATGCAAAAATATTCCCTCAAATAATTCAGGGGGGGACGAACTCACTTCTGATAAGATGTTACACCTAAGGACGGAATATGCCCTTTTATTGCCAAAACTCAACCCAGAAATGGTAAATTTTCGCTGAAACTGTAAGTGGACAATAAGAGGGAAAAAAAAATCTAAATATTACTATAAAACTTTGATGCAACGGAGTAAAAAAAAACAAAAAAGCATCTCTCTGTAGACGAGGTCCTCGCTGTTAGCAATAGCAAGAAACATCTGTTGGGCCTCTATGACACAACTTTGTACCGGAACTTTAAAATTTAAGTTATGATTTATTTATTATTATAAAGCGTAAATTTTGAATTTAAAATAATTAAACTCGAAAATTTAAAAATAAATTACAATAAAAATTGTAAAATAAAAAAAAATTACGTTTAGTCGATCTCCGTAGATCCTCCGATTAGTATTCCGTTTTTGACTCCGTCAAGGGCTGCACGAGCTTGATCTTGACAGAAATAAATTTCACAGCTTTTTCTTGAACTAGGTAGACTGAAACTGGATCTGATTTGGACGTTTGAGCTACGTTTAGGAACCGTAGAGACTTGATCTGAACTGATCTGCCTTAATTTCACCGAGGGTCGAAAAGACTTGTTCTCGGATGAGCTGCCTGGATTTTGCTGAGGGTCGTATGAGGTTTAATCCCAGCCGGATTTGTAATATTTTGATTTTGTTTTTTCAAATCTATATTCTCACGGATCCAGATCTGATACGATCGGAGAATATAAATATAAAATAACTTTAGAAACAGAAATAACAATTTTTTTTTTTGGATTTTGTACCTGAGATATCTTTCTTAAAAGAGTTAAAAATATATCACAGAGTACACATTTTTTTTTTTTGCTATCTCTCTCTCTTGTTTACTTTTTTTTTTCTTCGCTTACTGTCTCTGCGCTCTGCTTCTTTCTGCGCTTTCTTCTTTCTTTCAATTTGGGGAGGCCAATTTATAGGCCTCCCCCACCTACCTGCCACCAACCATTTGGTTGGTGGCATTTAATTAGGTTGGCAGCTGCCAACCTTGACTTCAAGGTTGGCGGCTGCCAACGTTTTTTTTTTTTTTTAAATAACTGTTTACAAATGCCCCCACTTCAAGGGTTAGTAAGGAAAAATTTTACAGAAATGATCCGAACCGAGTCTTGAAGTTCAGTTTGAAACTTGAGATGTCTTAATGATCATTGAATGTTGAAGCCTTCTATCTCCAGCTAGACCCGCTTTTGATGGATCTCAACAGGAAACAGATACGATCCTGAGAAAGTTAGCAGCCCAGCCAATATAAAAATTGAAGTTCTGACTCCAGGTGCATTCGAGCTTCCATAGCTCGCAAAGGCTGGCAAATGTTCTTTGAAGTTCCAAAGCTTTGGTGAGGATGATCCGGTAGGCAAGAACTTTAACCTCCCCAAGAGAAAGGCCCAGCACTTCAGAACTTCAAGACCTGCACACAGAGAGACTGACTGTAATGATGATTTCCAAGTCTGCTTCGACGTAAGGAGAGTAGTTGGAACTTCCCTGTACGTCGCCGCATCCAAAGAAAGATTAGGATGATTGCAGCGTCTCATCCCTCTGTGGTAGATGTGAACTAAGGAGAGTAGTTGGAACTCCATGACACCGATAGCGTTGGAGACTGAGTTTCGAGGACTTTTAGGAATCTCTCGAGGAAGACTACTCATTCTTTTTTTAGCTCGTGCGCCTCCAACTTCTTGATCAAAGAACTTCTTAGGACAAGTGCAGAGACTAGCCATTTTCTTTTGAGAAGAAAAAGAATTGAGGGGTGAATATTATGACCCGGGAATGCAAAATATATATATACATACGATAAAGATTTTTTTTTTTTGAAAAGTCAAAAAGAAGGTACGCGGAATTGAGTAGGGCCATCCACGTCCCTTTCCTGCATAATAGACAAAAGAGGCAGCGGCTGACGCGTGTCACGAAAGTCGTTACCGTGTGCTGCCAAAGTCGTTGCACCTTATCTTGTCGGCCGTCCTAGCAGGGCCCAAGGTGCAACTCCAAGTCAAGCTCGACCTCGTCTGGTGGGCCGATGATGTGGACGTCGACGTCGACGTCGACGTCGCATTCCAGCTGGTTGATGCTGCCGGAATATTCTGGAAAGAGAGGCAAAGTTTCGCTGGAATAACTCCTTTCTGCTAGAAAAATTCCTCCTATACTTAAGTACCTAGGAGGGATAAACCCTTGGCTGACTCTGTAAGACCACCAGGACCAGCATGCATGCTCCCATGGGCTACGGCTTTGATGAACATACCGTGGAGATACCATTGCAGTTGAAGAACTCGGACCTGCTTCATTTGAGGGTGAAGCTGTACCTGTGGGATCTACTATCGGAACGACAGACTGTTCTTTGGAAAAAGCAGTTCTCAGTGCTGGTTTCTTCCTGCTTCTCCGATTCTGGAACCAATAAAACACATTTTTTCCTTCAATTGCCCCGAGTGGGCGCAATCGTGAGACAAGTTGGTAAATTTGAGATGCATTAGGATTAATACCTCCATTGTTGTGGAAGACTTCCTCCAAAATTTGCAGTTGTGCCATGGTCGGTTGCCACCTTGTGCGGGGTGACCTTTCTTCTCTCTTGTCTTGAGGTTCTGCAACTGGTTCTATCTTTCTTGTGGCAGAGGAGCAAAGGTCTTGGTATGTGGTGAAGATCGGTTGAGACTGATGCTGAGTTTCAGACTCAAACCCTCCATCGCTTTTATATTTTTGGGTCGTTCACAGTTTATACTCATGCGGGCCAGGAGTTGGATTGGATTTTGAACTTGGGTTCTGGACTGTGTCTGGAACTTGGAATTTTTGGCTTTTGGGTTTTGGATTGGATTTGGGTCGAGTGTTTGGGCCTCTGGACTTGGATTTTGTGATTTGGGTCGAGTGTTTGGGTTTTGGATTTGGATTTAGTTTTCAGACTTTTGAGTTGGACTCTGAATTGGGCTCAAGTGTTTGTGTTTAGATTTTCGCTTGGTCTTTCAGATCAGGACTTCGCAACTTTTTTTTTGATTTTTTTTTTCTATTTTTTTTTTGATTTTTTGATTTTTTTTATTTTTTTGATTTTGATTTTGATTTTCTGATTTTTTCTTTTGATTTTTTTTTAAACATATTTACACATAATACTGTTTCAGAAATTTACCATTGATCGAGCCGATTCGAACGCCTTTTTGGTCTGACAGCATGTAAGCGTTGTAAGTGTAGGCCTCCTGCACTAAGTATGGCTGTCCCATTTGGAAGTAAGCTTGTCACCAGGCCGATGCTTCATGTTGATGGGCCGTCACACTGCAAGAACAAGGTCTCCAACTTGAAAAGATCGAGGGCGGATCCTGCGGTTGAACGTGTTGGTGAGCCGGGCTTGGTAGCACTCAAGTTGCTGTTGTGCTTCGAGCCTCCTTTCATCGAGAGCTTCTAACTCATCCAGACGTAGGCGAGCATTCTCCTCCTGTGTGAGTCCTTCCAGAACAGCCATGCGCAGGGATGGAATCTGTGTTTCTAACGGCAGTATTGCTTCGACACCGTAGACAAGTGAGTATGGCGTCGCTTGTGTTGAAGTCCGGTAAGTTGTACGATACGCCCATAATGCCTCCGGAATTCTATCATGCCAATCTCTTTTGGATTTAGAGACTACCTTCCGCAACTGGTTGCATAAGGTCTTGTTGAATGTTTCAGCCAAGCCATTTGCTGGGGCATTGTACATGAATGACTTGTACTGCTTGAACTTGAACTTCTCGCAGAGTTTGTCAATCAAGCTGTTGTAGAACTGCTTGCCATTATCAGTGATGATGAATCGAGGGACTCCGTAGTGATAGATCAGCTGAGTCCGGATGAAATTGGCAACATGCTCCTTCTTTACCTCTCTAAGTGGAATAGCTTCGGCCCATTTTGAGAAGTAGTCGGTTGCTGCGAGGATGTACAGGTGACCTAGAGATGACTTTGGTAAGGGCCCCACTAAGTCGAGACCCCAAGCTTCAAAGGGCCAGGACGAGACAGTTGGATGCAGTGGCTCCGGTGGTTGATGTATATAATTGGCATGAAATTGACAAGTTTGACAAGTTTTAACAAACTCAATTAAATCACGTACCATAGTTGGCCAGTAGTATCCCATCCTTCTGAATTGAAAGTGCAACTTAGGCCCTGATTGATGTCCGCCACAAACACCAGAATGTGATTCAGCAAGAGCTTGTTTTGCCTCTTCATTGCCTAGGCAACGAAGTAAAACTCCATCAAAAGACCTTCGATACAGAGCATCCTTGAGATATATGAAGCGGGGAGCTCGTCGTTGAATTTCTGTCTTATGACGACGATCTTCAGGCAGCTTCCCGTGCTGTAGATAATCAATGATTGGTTGGCGCCAATCTTCGTCCTCCGTGAGACGTATAGATACAGCGTTGGCTGCTGTACTTTCATCATCCTTTTGTGGCACTATCCATTTCTGGCATACGGCAACAACTGTAGCCTGGATTTCTAACTATGCAAGAGAGGTGGCTAGGTTAGCCAATGCGTCTGCCTGAGTATTTTCTCGTCGAGACACATGCTCCAAAGTGATGCTTTCAAATTCATCCATTAGCTGTCGAGCATGTTGATGGTAAGGCGCAAGGTCCTCTTTCTTCACATCATACGACCCTGTAAGTTGGTTGATGACGAGCTGGGAATCTCTATGGACTTCTAGAGTTGGAATCTTCATATCGACAGCCATTTGAAGACCAATGATTAAAGCTTGGTATTCAGCAACATTATTTGAACATAACTCACCGAGAATGATAGCATATGGTAGTATTTGTCGTTGAGGAGTGACAAACACTATTCCGGCATCAACACCATCATGCCTTGCTGCACCATCAAAGAACATCGTCCATGGTGGTAGTGTCTCAATGTAAAAGACCTCTTCATCTGGAAGATCATCTGTGAACTCCCAATCTGACGGAACAGGGTGATCTGCAAGGAAGTCTGCTAGGGCTTGTCCTTTGACTGCTTTTTGAGGCACGTAGACAATGTCGTAGCTTTGTAGGATTACTGCCCACTTGGCAAGTCGTCCTGACAAGATTGGTCTAGATAAGATATATTTGACAGGATCAGCTCTAGCAATGAAACGTACCGTATGAGCTTGCATATAGTGCCTCAGCTTGTCAATGGAAAAGAACAGTGCTAGACATGTCTTTTCAATGGGCGAATAACTCAGCTCCGGACCGTTTAGTGTTCTGCTCAAGTAATACAGGGCAACTTCCTTTCCCTGCTCGTTTTCCTGTGCAAGCAGGGCTCCTAAAGATCTTTCCTGCACTGCAATGTAAAGAATCAACGACTTTCCTTGAATTGGAGCACCTAGGACCGGTGGATTGGAAAGGTACTTCTTTATACTCTCAAAGGCTTTGCTGCAAGCTTCGTCCCACTCAAAGTTGACATCCTTCTTCATCAACCGATGGAAAGGTTGACATCTCCCAGCTAAATTGGAGATGAAACGGCGAATGTAGGCCAGCTTTCCTAGTAGACTTCACAGTTCGTGCAGGTTTTTAGGTTCAGGCATCTTTTGAATTGCCTCAACCTTTGACTGATCAACTTCGATTCCACGATGGCGCACCACGAACCCAAGAAACTTTCCTGATGTGACACCGAATGCACACTTGAGAGGGTTCATTTTAAGCTGATGCCTGCGAAGTCTTTCGAACACTGTCTTGAGATCCTCGAGGTGGTCTTTGCGCTTCTTAGTCTTTACAACTAAGTCATCAACATAACATTCTACAATCTTGTGCAGCATGTCATCAAAATTTTTTTGCATGGCACGTTGATAAGTGACGCCAGCATTTTTTAATCCAAACGGCATAACTTTGTAGCAGTATATACCTTTTGGGGTGCGAAATGCTGTCAACTCCTAGTCTTCTGGTGGCATTCTGATTTGGTTATAGCCTGAAGAACCATCCATAAGGACAATGCTTCGTGACCCGTTGTTGCATCGACTGTGATCTCCGTTATGGGCAATGGAAAGTCATCTTTCGGACATGCCCTATTAAGATCTCGAAAATCAACACATACCCTCAACTGTCCATTTTTCTTTCTTACCGGGACTATGTTGGCAATCCACGTTGGGTAGGTGACCTCTCGGATAAAGCCAGCATTGATCAGCTTGTTAACCTCCTCCTCGATTTGTGGAATAAGTTCCGGGCGGAACCGTCATTGTGGCTGCTTGACAGAACGAACACCCTTCTTTACTGCTAGACGATGAACCGCGATTTTTGGGTCAAGTCCAAGCATTTCTTTGTAACTCCATGCGAACACGTCCCTGTATTGACTTAATACCCGAACATATTCTTACTCTTCTTCTACAGTAAGTAAAGCACTTACAAATGTAGGTCGAGGATCTTCCGGAGAGCCAAGATTGACCTCCTTGAGTTCATCAACAGTTGCTTGGCCACCATCTTCAAGTTCCGGGGGAGCCTCCTTTACTTCACCGTCTGATGAGTCAGACTCAACCTCCTCGCTGATTGTGACATGAAATGTATAGCCTCTGACTTCACCTTCTTTGTTTGATTGGATAAGCCTGTCTTGTTTGGTGGTGGTGGTGATGGCACGTGCATCAGCTGCTCGGCTTTGGCTCTTTAGCGTGATCCGCACAGGTGACTTCTCCTGATAGTCTAAGCCATGTCGGGACTGTGATGATTGAGAAGCGGCGCCATGTGTGGATGGCAGCGTACCCATTGTGCTCGGGTTTCAGAAGTCATAACCTGCCTTTGCCAAAAGCTTGTATGCATTAGGATCAAATCCTTCATGTGTTCTTCTTTCTGGAAGTGAGCCGCCTTCGACTGCCCCCGTGTGTGGTTTGACGAAGCCTTTTAATGGTTTTGAGGACAAAACCGGCTCAATCTTTGGTATCGGCAGAGTGTAAGTCCCCTTCAGGTTGTGCAGCTCTTTTGTCTTGGGTTGGCTATGTCCTTGCTCCTGTTTAGAATCAATACAATAAGAGAAAGGGGGTTGACCTTCTGAGCGTCGTGACTTCGGCACATAGCGTAGGACTGGAGTGGAGCTTGAAGATGCAACATCCTTCGGACGAAGTTCAGCAGGCTGTGGCAGCTTTTTATTTGTTGGAGCCTGGGGTTGGGCATTGGCAGGTTCTTCGACAGCTTTTCCCTTTTTGTGGATGCCCCCAGTTCAAGTAGCTTTTGATGGAATGATCTCTGGATTGTCTGTGTCGGTGTAGAAGACTGCATCTGCCAAATGTGATTCAGCATCATCAAACGGCTATAAGTCAGCATTGACCTTTTGAACGCCACCATTATAGTACTTGAAGCACTGATGCAGGCTTGAGAGCACAACTCCATTTCCATGAATCCACGGTCGTCCTAGCAACATCTTATACGTGGTACGTGCATCGATCACGTGAAACAGAGTGCTAGAAGTGAGATTACCAATAGTTAGCTCCAAGTGAATCATCCCAATTGCTTTCTGTCCTCCTTGATTAAAGCCATGAATCATCAAGCGGCTATCTGATAATTCATCAATGCCGAGCTCCTTTATGGTGGATTTTGGGATAATATTGACTGCCGAGCCATCGTCGATCAGAATACGCCGGACCTTTTGTTCTTTCATATAGCCTGATACATACAACGGTCGATTGTGGGGTTTGGACCCCAGCAGGAGATCCTCATCTGAAAATGAGATAGCAGAGTAACATCCGACATGATTTTGGTCTGCCTGCTGCTCCGCTGAGTTAGAATCATTTGATGACTGTGATTCAGCTGAGGTCTGGAGAGTATTGCTGACTTGATTTTGCCACACTTCTGTTGATTGCAAAGCTATAAACAGTTGAGGGTTAGCGAGAAGGGTTTGGAGAGCTTCATATACCTTCTCCGTTGTCGACTTTTTGTTGTCCAACGGCTCCTCCTTACGGTGTGTCACCTCTTCTGATGGTTTTGAAGTGATGGTGGTCTGGTTTGCAGAAGTTATACCTTCCTGGTCCAGAATGATTTTATTCTGGCTTTTGAGCTTCATGATTAGCTCCTTCAGGACGAAACACTTCTCGGTTGGATGACTTACTATCCGGTGATATTTGTAGAATCTCGGATCGCTGACTCGATCCTTTTCATTCGGCCGCTTGCACTCTGGGAGTTCGATCAGCTTCGTCTCCAAGAGTTGTTCAAGAATATCGGGGACGTCTGAGTCAGGGAATTGATACTGCTTCTGCTCCAACTCTCGCAATGTCACCTTCCGCCTTTCCTGTTGTTTTGGCTGAGTTATTTGAGTCGGAGGATTTACCTTAGCTTTAGCTCCCACTTTTACTGGTGCGGCTTCAACAGTCATCACTTTATTTCCTTTTCCGGAGCTGTTAGGTTTTTTAATCTCCCTTCTGCCCCCTTGCTGGTCCAACTGGATGGGAACCGTGCCTCCAGAGGTTTGGATGCTTATCTCCATATCATGTGCGCGGGTTGCCAATTCTTCGAAGGTTCGGGGTTTGACACCCTGCAAGATGTATAACAGCTCCCAATGCATTCCTTGGATGCACATCTCCACAGTAGAAGTCTCCGTCAGACGATCTTTGTAGTCCAAGCTGAGGGCACGCCATCTGTTGATGTATTCGACAACGGGCTCTCCTTTTCTTTGTTTGGTGCTGGTAAGCTCCATCATACTTACCGTCCTTCGAGTACTGAAAAATCTGTTGAGGAACTCTCGTTGTAGCTGTTCCCAACTGTCGATTGATTCTGGTTCAAGATTTATGAACCAGGTGAAAGCGGTCTCCTTGAGTGAACGAACAAACTACTTCACCAAAAGATCTCCATAAGTCCCTGCGTTGTTGCAGGTTTCAACGAAGTGGCGATGTGCTGTTTGGGATCGCCTCGTCCGTCAAATTGTTGAAATTTGGGCGTTTTGTAGCCCAAGGGTATGTTGAGACTTTCAATCCGTCTGGTGTACGGTTTGACGTACATCTGTGATCCTTGGAAGGATGTAGCTTGTTGCAGTCGGATCGTATTGGCTATCATTTCCTGCAATTGTTGAACAGATAGCGAAGCTACAGAATTTTAGGGTGGCAGCTGTGTAGAACTACCTGGTTGCTTTTCTGCAGTGAAGACATCGGCTGGTGTGGCTTCTGGAGTGAAACCGGGTGGATATGGTTGCTCCTCGCGAATTTCAGGATCAACTTGGATCGGGGCCTTTCCTTTGAGAGCGGCAATCTGTTGATCCTTTTCTTCTACAACTCTGATCAGCTGCAAAATCTCGTTCTCCAATTCTGAAATCCTTTCTTCTGTGCTGGTTGTGTTGGTCATCATGACGACAACATATGAGGCTCCGGGAAAGACTGGGGGAGAGAACTCTTCTGATTCTTCTGTGTGAGTCGGATTCTGTTGAGCAGGCTTCGTCGTGTTGCCCCCGACTTCGATCGGGGTGGGTGATCGACTCCTCCATGCGACAAGAGAGTCAGGGGAGAAATCCTGTTGTGCGAGCTGTAGACTTTCCATTTCGATATTTTTTTGGGTTTGGACGGCAAAAAATTGCGTCTGTCCCCGGGTTTCTGGACCTGCGTACCCAGGTAGGGTAGTTGATGCAGGCAGTGGAGCCGTTACCTTCTTTTTTGTGGCAGCAGTTGTACTCCTTTTCGGTGTCATTTAATGTGCTGAACACCTATAATATATATATATATATATATATATATATATATATATATATATATATATATATATTTTTTTTTTTTTACTTATTATTTTTTTTTCTTTTTATTTTTTACCTTTCTTTTTTACTTTTTTACTTTTTTTTTACTTTTTACTTTTTACTTTTTTTTTGTCTTTTTGTCTTTTTTAGTCTTTTTTTTTTCTCTCGGCTCCCCTTTTACCTCTTTTTTTTTTTTTTAAGGAACAAGAGATGAGAGGTGAAGATGTCCCACCGAGCGTGCCAAAAATTTGTAAAGCGTAAATTTCGAGTCTAAAACAATTAAACTCGAAAATAAAAAAATAAATTACAATAAAAATTGTAAAATAAAAAGAAATTTACGTGGGGTTGATCTCCGTAGATCCTCCGATTACTGTTCCGTTTTTGACTCCGTCAAGGGCTGCACGAGTTTGATCTTGACAGAAATAAATTCCACAGCTTTTTCTTGAACTGAATAGACTGAAACTGGATCTGGTTTGGACGTTTGAGCTACGTTTAGGAACCGTAGAGACGTGATCTGAGCCGATCTGGCTTAATTTCACCGAAGGTCTAAGGGACTTGTTCTCGGATGAGCTGTTTGGATTTTACTGAGGGCCGTATGAGACTTAATCCCAGCCGGATTTGTAATATTTTGATTTTTTTTTCATATCTATATTCTCACGAATCCAGATCTGATACGATCGGAGAATATAAATCTAAAATAACCTTAGAAACAGAAATAACAATTTTTTTTTTGACTTTGTACCTGAGATATCTTTCTTAAAAGAGTTAAAAATATATCACAGAGTACACAATTTTTTTTTTTTTGCTATATGTCTCTCTTGTTTACTTTTTTTTTTTCTTCGCCTGCTTTCTCTGCGCTCTGCTTCTTTCTACGCTTTCTTCTTTCTTTCAATTTGGGGAGGCCAATTTATAGGCCTCCCCCACCTGCCTGCCACCAACCATTTGGTTGGTAACATTTAATTAGGTTGGCAGCTGCCAACCTTGACTTCAAGGTTGGCGGCTGCCAACACCTTTTTTTTTTTTTTTTAAATAACTGTTTACAATTATCTCTTACATGTTGCTTACTCTCCATCTTTTCTTTCCATGTGAGAGTTTTTAGCCTAGACTCCACATTTATCACTCAACAATTCTCATCGAGTGTGAGTCTTTACCCAATAAACTCATTTCTCCATGGAGGGCTTGCTTCTCCAGTACACAGCAACCCCAATCTGACTTAACTTCTCAAATAGCCACATCTATTTTCTACAGGCCTGTAAGATCATTTGAGTTTGGATACTACTATTAGCAATGGCAAGTAACATCTATTGAGCCTCTATAACACCACTTTTTACCTAAAACATTAAAATTTGAGTTATGGTCTTTTGTTGCCTTTTATATGTTGCTTACTCTATATTTTTTCTTTTCATGTAGGAGTTTTTAGCCCAGACTCCACACGTGTTACTCAACACTAGCACTATGGATACGGGGAAGGCTTTCACAACGGAGTAAAATGAAAATTTAATGACTTAATTAGTTATATGTAATATATAAATAAACTCTTTTGTTTTTCTCAAGTTTTTGTAAAAACAGAATTACTCTTTTTCAATACAATACATGGAATTCTCTTGAATTTCTTTCAAGATTCTTCCTTTTCCTTTTATTTAATTCTTCATCTAAATTGATTGTTTACTTGTTTTCTAAAATAACAGAACAAAAAAAAAATGTATAATATCAGTCAAAACACTTATTATAGTATCAGTTCCTTCCCCCCTTTTGGTATATAAGGAGGCAATGAAATTGAAAAAACCTACTTGGAACATAAATAATAACCTAGCTATCTCTGTACATACAAGGCAAAAGTCACAGAGGAGGGTGCTGAAGGAAAATGTAATCAGATTTACGAATCGCCTCAACCTTTATGAGAGAATCAGCACACGAATTTCCTATCTTTAGCATACGCTTCAAATTCACAGACTAATGACGAGTACATAGTCAACAAAATAAAACCCCTGACACGGCCCCCCTTTACTTTGAGCTTATTTTATCTTTTGTTATGTTATTATATTAATATTCTCCATTATGTTATTATAATATCATAACATTTTCTTAATTATCTTAAACTTTTATTAAGGGATGCTTAATGGAGGATATTAATTGTTACTAGATTCAAAATGCAGTATATTATTTGTTTCATTTTAAAATGCAGGATGTGAATCATTACATAATCTAAATTGGAGTATCTTAAGTGTAATTTTGCCTCAAATTTAATTTTCTTTTCTCTATATTAAGATTCAGCTTTATAGAGAAAGTTTCATGTTGTGTATTTGCGATGGGGAAGTCCTGCCCGAGTTTTATTTCAATAAAAAAGAAAAAAGTAACAATCTTGTGCCAATAATGCTACCACTTGTACCTTGTACTTAATGGGTGGGAATCAAGCAAACATTTTCAAGGTTCGAGGGGATTTTAAAAAAAACTACTCAATTTTAGATCAAATATGAAGCAGATACCCAGATAAATTTGAGCAAATTCGTGATTATAAGTTAATAGAAAAGGACAAAACTCAAGTCCACATCTCTCTGTAACAAAACTTTGTAATTTCTTAAAATATGTTAAATGTGGCGAGCTTTTATTATTTCATTGTGATTTAGAGGTACCTGCAATCTTGTATATGAGAGTATGGTCACGCACTAAAAATGCTTTTAAAAAAATGGGCATATCGTAAGAAGTGTCTTACTGCCAAATGCGTTGCCGTTTAACATGTGCGGACCTGGGGCTTGCAGTAAGGCTCACATTGTTAACTCGTAAAACGCCACTGGTTTTCGTCTAGGCCACCAGAACCAGACCTTAATGCTTGGGCTGGGCCTTTTTATCAACTTGTTAAAAACCAACAGCTCTGTCAAAGGCAAAAAAAAAAAAAATTAATGAGTGTTGGTGCGAGTGGTAAGAACTCGCTATCGTTTAATTAGAGATTTCGATTTCGAATTTTTGAGAATGCAATCACGTTAAATAGTCACTAGGAGACCTTTGCCGCCCTTCGGGGTCCAGCCTGGATCGGTCCAGATTAGTCAGCACATTAAACTGAATACTAGGCAGTTTTAGACAAAAAAAAAAAAGGACAGAAAAAAAACAAAAAGTAACCAGTCACTTGATCAAAATAAAAAATAACTGTTCAGAGTTGCGAAAATAGTTACTTGACTAAAGGTTCGGGAGAGATTAAAATTTGAATCTCAGTTTCCTTATTCCATTTTCGGCCCAAATGTCCGACTAAAGATTAGAAAAAAAAAAAAGGAAAAAAAAAATAAAAGAAAAAAGAAAAAAGAAAAAAGTGCATCTTTGAATTAGTGAAACAGAAAAGTCCTCCTCCCCCATAAAGAAGAGCATTTTCACAAATGTCACTGCAAATCCTTGGAACTCTGTTGATCCAGCGCTAAGGAGACTTGGGAGTATGGCGGCCATTCGCTTCTGAATCCGAATAATCTTCATATTCTAAATCCTGCCATCGTCTGGCGAGCTCTACGATTGCCTGCTTCCATTAACCAAAAAACGAGAATGCATCGATTTGATTATACCTTCACTTGCTTCCACATCATTTTTTTTTATTAGTTCATTAAGTAACTCATCAGACTATAAACTACAAATTGAGATAGCTTTTCTAATTTTCATAAAACTTAGTCACTTTTTCAAAATTAAAACTCAATGCATCTAAAATAAAATCTAAGTTTTTAGCCCTTGTGTTCATCGAAAGACTCCATGACTTGATTCTAGATGCAACTTACCTGGTTGGTTTTCACTGAAGATAACATATCTTGATCAATTGCATTCAACATCCCTACCATTACTAGTATTGTCAAAAAAAAAAAGGTAAAGTAATAATGGTAATTCAAGAACAATATAGAGAAGATACATATTTAGTCAATTTTACCCAGAAAAATTTAGTGTACTCACTAGAATTTGGGGCAGCATTCAAGGAGATAAGCTGAGAAAATACCAGTAGAATCACAAATTGACGAAAGATACTAGTGTTGCCTGACATCTCAGCTTTTGGTGGTGCTTGTAAAAATGTAAGCACTATACATTTATATTGTCGCACCAAAAAAAAAAAAAACTGTGCATTTATATTGTCTAGATTATAATAAATGTGGGCCGTTGCAACAAATATATCCACCGTATCACCAATATGTCAATAAAAAAAAAGAAGAATATTTGTTCGGGGGATTACCTAACTTTTGTGTAACGCACCCCCTCCCTCTTTTTAGTTTGTCACGTTAACATATACTTTAATTTTTTAATAAATTATATTTTAATTAATATTTAAGTCATTTTCAGTATTAAAAGTTTAACAGGTAAAAAAATTTCCACTGCCACCCCAACCCAAAACAACAGGTGGCACCTCTTAATTAATAAAGTAGTTGAGGGCAATTTTCAGGTCAAATCACCCTCAATTTGTTGAAAATTTGAGGGCCGTGATTTCATTTTCAGTGTCTAGCATAAGTCTTTGTTAGCAGTTATGTTTGTTAAATTCCAATATGTAGTCTCAAATACACCCAAAAGAAAAGTATATTTATTAAATAAATACTCGATAACAATATCAGTTTAATCCTTTACAAATATGACTGTAGATCAAGTTGTTTATAAAATATAATTACAATTTAGTCTAAAAGACAATAATTTTATCAACATAACCTTGAAATTTTCTTCTTTCAATTTTCATGGCAATGATTTTGCCTAAGATATTTATGAAGAATTCTAACTCTTCAATAGTAGTTAGGAGACATTTGTCTTCTCCAAAAGAAAGGAAACATTTGTAGATTTTAAATGTATTATACTTTATTCCCTATATTTTAAAAAATCTCATATATTTCTTCTCAAAAGTTTTTTAAATATTTTCATCAAGCCTAATGTTATCTTCATTTTGCGTTTTTATTGATTGTTTTTTCATGTGACTCATTAGAATCCTAGCATTTTAGTAATTAATGAATATAAATTAGAATAGCTAAATTAAATTTCATTAACTTATCATAGATCTTTTAATTAATCAATTTGTATTATAAATCAAAATTAACTTTTACAACGTATTACAATCACCCAAATGTCAGGACTATCAATAGGGTTTGATTTAATACTTTCCATACGATCTTTCTCTCAAAATAATTCAATCATTTTGTCATACTGATACTCTAATTATAAATAGAGTATGCAATTATGTCCACTGAATTAACCAATTAAATTAGTTCTCAAATATTCAAATGATCATTAGTTTCATAAATGAGATTTTAATTTTTTTTTTACGAATTTTGCGTAAAATTTCGTGAATTCTCACTTAGAAGGTTTTTGTGATGCGCTGATGCTCGTTGTGTGAAACTGTAAATTTCGAGCCTGTAACAGTTAGACTCAAAAAAATACAGAAACAAATTACAATAATAAAAAAAAAATTGTAAAATAAAAAGAAATTTATGTGGGGTCGATCTCTGAGTAGATCCTCCGATTAATGCTCCTGTGTAATTTAGTCAAGGGCCGTGAAGGCTTAATCTTGACCGAGAGATGGTGAATTTCCACAACATGAACTTGAACTATAGGAAATGGATCCCACTGAGAGCCGAGACTTGATCTCAAGTGGATTAGTTGAACTCCGGTGAGGGCCGTAGGAGGCTTGATCCCACTCGGACTGTATGGACTTCGGTGAGGGCCGTAGGAGGCTTGATCCCACTCGGATTGGATGGACGCCGGTGAGGGCCGTAGGAGGCTTGATCCCACTCGGATTGGATGGACTTCGGTGAGGGCCGTAGGAGGCTTGATCCCACTCGAACTGGATGGACTTCGGTGAGGGCCATAGAAGGCTTGATCCCACTCGAATTGATTGGACTCCGGTGAGAGCCGTAGGAGGCTTGATCCCACTCGGATATTTAATATCTTAGGTTTTTGATCTAGCGGATCCAACTTAGTGGCAGTTAGAGAGCATACACCCAAAATATTTAGAGAGAGAAAGGAAGAGATGCAAAGCTTTAGAAGATGAATGATTTGCTTTGCTTGGGATGATTTGAAAGGCTTTGAGGGGATCCCTATTTATAGGGTTTTGGGGGAGGATGGATGTCAAAATTGTATGACTTGGATCATACATGGTAAGGGCCATCTTTGGTGGTTGAATTTTGACATTTTGCAATCAAATGGAAATTAAAATTTTCATATGATTTATCATGAGTAGGATCCTACAAGGCAAGGACCCTATTTGGTGGTTGAATTTTGACATTTTGCATGGTCATCAACCAAATGGAAATCATCATTTTCATATGCATGCACTTGTTGCTTTCATGTAGGGCATGCATTGATTTTTTTTTTTTTTTTGTGTTTACACGTTGTAATGGCGACTTGGGCACTAGATGTTCTACAAGTTTTTACGGTGTCTTTCTCCTGATCTCATTCTCAGAGCTCTAAGACACAACCTATTGCTGCTAGTTCTTGTACTGGTTCTGAATATTGCACTGTAGCTCGAACCACGACTGCACTTTATTGGGTTTTAAGGGACCTTAATATCATTTTGAATACTACCCAGACTATTTGGTCTGACTACTACATTAGCACCATTTATTTGGCCTCCAACTCAATCCATCGTGCCTGAACCAAACACATTAAAGTGGATTATAAATTTATTAGGACGAATGTTCTTCGCAAAGATGTTACTGGTTACTATATTGGCGTACAAGATCATATTGGCTCCCAGGTGTGTCACAACCAAAGAGAAGGTAAATTGGGTTTAGTCTCCCAGCAACTGAATAGCCATACACACCTGGATGTCAACAATTTTGAGTGTTAAGTGCAGATGTTGCAACCTTCCAAAAAGAAGAAAGAAAACAAATCAGCACATAACAAAGGTGAAAGGGCTATATAGGTAAAGGGAAAATGTTTAGGGATGCACGCTCACAGATGCAAAGAGACGCACGATATTTTTATGCTATATTGGTTCTTCAAGTTGTTAAAAGTGGTGATTTTTTTCAGAACAAGATAGGATGGTCTGATAAAACCTTGTTCATGGCCAGCAATCCACAGTCGATACACAAACGGCTGTCAGGGAAAAAACAAGAACAATAAGTAAAAAAATCGATAAGTCTTTTTTTTTTTTTCCTCTTTTAAATCAAAAGACATCAATAGGTCAATATTTTACTTCAGTTTCCATCTTTTACATATGATTTTGACTGCATGGACTCACGCCCTTGAATGCAAATGTTTCATATATGCTAAGTGTTGCCCTGAAAACTTTTTATACAATATATTAGAGATTTTCAATAACTATATATTATGGACAATTAGTTATAAATTTATTCAAAGATACCATCAATCGTTTGTTTAGTAATTAGAGAATTTCGTTCTTATGATGAAATTTTGAGTTTGAATTCTTATTAAATTGTTCGAAAAAATTAAACGTAAGTCTAATTTTATAAAATTGATAAGTAATTTGTGACTATTACTTGACGGCTTAAAATTTACTTTCTTATAATTCAATATAGCAGCTAACTAACTTTAAACTGCACACAATGCAATCTTCTTAGTCAGTACTAACCAAGTTTTTCATTTTTTTTAATCAAAAGAAAAACAAATTTATTGGAAGACAAACTCGCTATTTCTTGGATGTGGTTGTTGCATTGTCGGTGTTCAATGTGCATGGCGAAATTTGGCTCCCATACTGGTCATAATCTTGTAAAGAGTTATTTTGTTTAATACTAGAGCATGACAAACACATGGGAAATTATATCATATAATAATGATTTCAAACTGGAAAATAGGTACGTTGGATTATTTTCGGAAATACAAATTATATGCAAAATTGGAATAATAATTACAAATTATATTTTTTATTATTCTTTCTGTATCATAAAAGCCACATCTATAAAAGCCATGCTCTCTAGCCATGATGGTTGGATTTAATTTTAACGAATTAATAATTCATAACCTTTGTTTTTCTTTTTTTGAAAAAAGATTAATTATGTACCCACTTAATAAGATATACAATTAATTTAATAATATTTAATAATATAAAATATATTATTAAAAATTTAATAATTTAAATTATTACATATCTATTGTATATTTACTTATAAGTGCTCATAAAATATTTTCTTTTTGAAAACATAAAACCTTTTGTTTTTCTCGGGGCCAAGATTTTTGCTGTGTTTGTTGCATGGAATTAAGAACCAGATCGGACCGACCGGTTCAACCGAAAAAATTGGGAATCGGTTCTAAGTTTGGTCCGGTTCAAGTCTAAAAATAGAATTCGGACCGAACTAAAAAAACCGGTCAAAATCGGAAAAACCGGTCAAAAACGGAAAAACCGGGAAAATCAGGATAGGTTGAACCGATTCAATTTAAACCAAAAAATTTTAAATTATAATTTAACCCAAAACTTTATCTAAATTATAATTAAAACTCTAATTTTAACTAAAAATTCTAATTTAGTCCTCAATTGATTAAAATTTTCAATTTAATCTTTAAATTTAAAAATTAATATTTAATCACTATTTATAAATATTATTTTTTGAATTAATTTTTATAAATTATATTTTGTTAAATATACTAATTGTAATATTTTTAATGTATGTAAATATTAATATAATTCTTAAAATACACTTTATTTTAAATATTTATTATCATTCTTATATAATATAACATTTTATATAATTATATAAGTTATATAAAAATTTAATTTTTATATATTTAATATTAAATACCGGTTTAACCGCAGTTTTACCGGTCAAACCGGTTGAATCTTGAACCTCTCAGCTTTTCGGTTTAATGACCGATTCGATTTTGAGAACCTTGGTTTGTTGTGCTCCCGTGCAAAGGTGAGGAAAGATAAGGAAAGAGAAAAAAAGGTGATAAAAGAAAATAAATTGTTTAAATAAGTAAAAAATTATGAAAAATAAATAAAAAAATAAATAAAAATTTATAAAAAAATAATGAAAAAAATTAGTTAAATAAATAAAAAATTAAAAAAATATATATATATAAATAAAAAATAATGGTTCCATTGTTTTGTTTTTTTTCCATCAAGAGATCCTACATTACAGCCTGTGTGGAGGGCTGAGGGCCCTGCTGCCATGCAACCAGCACATGGCACGTGACCACCTTTGCTGTCCGGAGTTAGTACCTGCCATATCATTATCATATTCCAGCAGGGCCCACTGCAGAAAGTGAAGTGAAAAGTTCCTCTGACGGCCTTGCTGCCGTTAGATCACTGACACATTGCAGATATCCACTTGCATATATAATTTTTTTTGTTCTTCTGAACAAGTTTCGAATAGAATGAAAATTTTAATAAAAAAAAAGTAATAGCATTTAATTAATAATAAAATAATATATATATATATATGATTAAATGATTGAAATTTAAAAGAATTAAATAAATTTTTAAATATTTTTAATAAATTATATAATTATTTTATTATTATTTAAAAATAAAGTATATCATGAAATTGTTCATCAAATCAGTCCCTATACAATTTTTAATAGATTCAAATAGATACAGTGTAATTTTATCTTAAACATAAAATATTTCATATCATTATCTAAAACAAGAAAAAAAAAAGATATTTTATATCACACGGCAACATTAGTGTCATATTTTAGAGTTTTACAAAAATATATCAGATATTTATGTAAAATTTATTTATGTAGTACTAAATATTATTTATATAATATAAAATATCTGAAAGTGATATAAAATAATATCATTTTTCGGAACTTAATTTTTTATTTTAAAAATTTTAAATTTTAATCTTTAAAAAATAAATATAAAATTTATAAAAATAAAAAATATATATTAAAACATCCCTAACTCCCCTGGATGTCAGCCTGAGTTTATCCGAAAGAATGTCTGCAAAGTAACTCTCAAATTAAAATTTTAGATCACACTTACAAAAATTTAACAACCAAATAAATTATTGATGGAGAAGAATTGGCTTAAATATTTTTGGTCTTAATAAAAGGTTAAAATTTATATTACAATTTGCCTTCGACTTTCTTTCTTTCCTTTTTTTTTTTTTTTGGGTAGAGAACCCCAACTCTCTTTTTATTTTATTATTTAAGACTGTCGAGTATCTAATTTAATAAATTCATTCAGATAAAATCTCAAATAAGATAAAAAATCTCTCAATAAATATTTAATATAATTATATTTTTTAAATTTAAATTCAAAATTTCTAAATAAATAATATTTAACTCTTATTATCCATGCTAGGACCTGCCGGTAAAATCCTAACTTTCCAATGCAAAGTCAAAAAACTAATTCTTCTCAGCAGACAGTTTGGAAATTTGCCTAGATATTCTTGGTGGCTTTGCACTTGGTTGAATTTTAAAGAGCGGATAATATCTTCCTGATGGCTGCCACGTGTCCGGTTCTTGGAGGAGATAAGATGGGACCATACCTTCTTTTTTTCCCCAATATCCTCCAATGCAAGCCCTTCGTTTTTTCGGTCAAGTGTATGCAATCGGCTTAATATTGAAAAGTAAAATTGAAAATTCAAATATGAGCATCTTCTTTCTAATTCTATAAGCATGAGTTCCATATATATATATATATATATAGCTTAATGATATTTTCAAAATGAGTTGAGGTATAACAAGTTTTTTTAAGGATTAATATAAAAAATATCGTAAATTTTATGTGAAGTAATAAATTTAGTATAAATTTTAAAAAGTAACAAATTGCTTACTTTTCAATTTTTTTGTAATAAATATAGTACATTATAATATTTTTTAAATATAATTTATCTTTCTTAAGACGCGACAATTATACGCATCACTTGACATTAATATATATAATTATTATATTTCAAGACAGGTAGACTCTTACAAACATGTTATCGAGACAAACAGATTTTGTTCATGAAAAATCAAGCATGCTAAATTTGTTATAAAAATTTTTTATAAATAGTAAATTATTATTTTTTAAAGTTGATATTAGAATTGTTACTTTATACAAAATTAGTAATTTTTTTTAAATTAACCATTTTTTAACGTAATACTTCATATCAAAAACCTTTTAAATATTTCTTTATATTTTTTTTAATTAGAAAGCTCATTAAATTATGAGTTATATAATGAGTATAATTTTTTTATTTTTATACATCTCACTCTCTCCTTTTGAAGAATTATAATTTAAGACTTATAAATAGATGTCTAAATTTTAATTATTAGAGCATATTGAGGAACATTTTTTTTTTCTTTTGCAAAAGGAAACTGTGAAACAAATTTTTAAATAAACAAAGTTCAACTTACTTTTTAAGATTAGTGCATGCAATTTATATATAACGAGTGACAATCGTCTAAATTTCGAAACTCATCTAATAACCCGATCGAACAAAGTTAGCATCTGTTAATTTAGACTCGTGAATTATTCATTTGAATTTTGTTTATGAAATCATTGAAAAACACTTGTTTAGTGTGTCTTTAGAGTGTATTTGGTAGGCTCATTTTCAAATTATTATAATAAAACCAAACAACTTTATTTTCTAATCAGTTATTTTTATCAAAGTATAAGCTTTTTTTATTATTTTAATTCTATATATGACAATACATCTCTATAATTTATCTATTTATGATAATAAAATTCATTTATTAAAGGCGACGTAATTGAATGTGACTTGGCTCAAGTCCACTCGTTAGCCATATGATACCAAATCTTATTTTTAAGTAAGTTTATTAAATGATTTAAGGTTGAATAGAAATTTAAAAAAAAAAAAAAAAACTCTAGATTGATTCAACTCGCCTCATCTAGAGGAATGTGAACTTGTAGACATGGTTGGAAAAAAACTTACAAGGCGAATCAAATTCTTGATACCAAACAAAAATCACTGAGAATAAAGCGACAACTTTAATTATTTTTCATTGAGTCCTGTTCAAGCAAATATAACTAGAAAATACAAAAATAAAGTAATATAAACTTTGAAGTCAAGTTGGAAAGGGATATTATCAAATAGAGATAATATTAACCACAAGGTCTGTTAGACTTGGTTGAATTTAAATACAAGAAAGCATTTTGGGGATTAATGGGATCCATATAATCCATATCTCTATCATAACAAAAGAATGGCTGTTATTTATTCACTAACAAGCTATTAACAAAACCAAATACCACTTTTAAGTGTTGTGAAGTGTAAAGACGATGAATCCCTTACTTGGCCACAATTGACCCATGCTTTGACTTGTGAGAAAGAATTAAAGGCTACCAACACAAGATCATGGATTGAGAGAGAACCAGAATTTGAAGGATGGGAAGTATAAGTGTGAAAATAGATCATTAGATTGAGTTTGGGTTGGGTCGTTTTGCGTTCGAATTATTTTGAGTTGAGTTATCTATGGATCAAGTTATTTTTGGATTATTTTAGGTTGAGTCATTTCGGGTTCGGTTCGGGTTCGGGTCAACTTACGGGTTGGTCATATCATTAAAAATGATAACGTGATATTTTTTATTAAAAATTTTTAAAATTTTACTAAAAATTTTTAAAAATTAAAGAAAATTATATGACCAAAAAGTAATTGAAGAAATTTTTTTAAAACATTCTACAAAATAAAAATAAAATTTAAAACTGTATAAAAAATCTTAAAATATTTTAAAAAAATTTATAATTAAGATTTATATTAAAAATAGTATAACTTATACTTTTTATAATATAAAATATGTTAAATTTTTTTATTTTATATTTTTGTTCCCTTAAGAAAAAAAAAATCAGATCAGACGGATCGAATTAGGGTTGGATTCGGGTTTGACCTAAAATTTTCGGGTCATTTCAAGTTCAGGTCATTTCGGATTATGTTATTTTTCGGATCGAGTTCGAGTCGTATTTTTTCGAAAGGATTCAGATCAACCCATCAAATCAGATCAGATTTGACACCTCTAATAAAAAGTATTAATTATATACTGAGTTTTTAATGTAAAAGTGATCGTAGACTCACGAAAAATGCAATTATGATTGTTGAGTTGCATGCTTATGCTACAATTTTTATGCAACGAATGCTTTTGACTGCATTTTACTTAGATCCGTGTTTTTTTTTCACATCAAAATCTCAAACATTTATAATGAGTCCAACTACATGGTCCGAGCAAAGAGACATGGGAGAGGAACAGCCTGGTGTAGCAGTAGGTGCACATACTAAGAAAATCTCTTTTTTTGAAATTTAAAATTTCTCTACAAAAACACATGATTTGTAACAAGCAAAACAAAATATGCAAACAAACATTATACAATATCCAATCAGACTTGAAATACATTAAAAAAAAAAAAAAACTCGTTGCATATTATCATGTTTGTTATGCATTCTACCTTATTTATTTTATTTGCCTATTATGTAACGAGTTACATGTTGAGATTTTGATGTGAAAAAATTTAGGACGGGATCTTTTTAGACTCCCCCACCAACCTGTAAGGCAGGCTTCATGCGGGTCTCGTCTAATCTTTCTTTTTCTTGTTTGTTAAAGAAGTAGTGGAATTATGATAAATTTGTAATTTAAATGATATTGACAATATATATAAATTTAAATTTTTGACTTTTCTAATTATTTTTTTTCTCTAATTTGATCTAAATTTAAAAAATTTCAAAAAAAAAAAAAGTGGTGAGACTCAAGCGAACTCAATTCCGTTTTATACACAAATCTTTTAATAATACATATAGGATGGGTTCCCTTTTAAAAATTAACAAAAATAAAAGTTAAAAATGCTATGCTATTTAAAAATAACCGAAAAAGTTGGTAGATAGGCATTAGTAGACATACGTTCGTAGATAAATATTGATTTGTACAATTATAACTATATTTTATATAATTATAATAATAAAAAAATGATACAAAAAAATTTAATTATGTTTTCTATTTTATATTTTTTAATTATAATTACATAAAAAAAATATTCATAATTATACAAATAAATATCTACCTATAAACATAAAATACATCTATCTATGTAATAGGATCATAAAAATAAAAATAAAAATAAAAGGGGGCGCAGCCACATATAAAAGCAGTCGCCCTAACTTTTCCCTAATCAATAAGCCGTGCAAGGGAAGGGGAAAATTTCGGTCAAAAAAAAAAGAGGGGAAAATGGGGAAGCAGGCTGCTGACATGGCAATAGAAAAATTAAAGGACAGCACAGCACTATCTTTACAAGCAAATGTGAGGGAATCAAACAGCAGGAAAGATCTCCAAGGCCAC